>CM076578.1:1342187780-1342787780 GCA_034641835.2 Pinus albicaulis | reverse complement strand
GGTTTCTGATCCCAGGTTTACCCTTTGGCCCATTACAATGATTTCGGGGCTTTGACCCACCCCAAAACCCCTGTGCTAGAATAAATATAATAAAAATATACAAAATTGGACCAGTTTCGTAGCTCGTAGGAGACCCTGTTCCAACAGTCCCCCAACACAATCTTGTGACTCATCCCGAGCCACTGTGGTGGTGCGATCTCTATCTGTGCACGCAAGGCATTGAAAGTGACGATGAGAGGAGGTAACACTTCCTGACTTTGGGGAGCAACTCTCTGTGCGATATCAATAAGCTTTAGGGAGGCAGGGCCTTCAGGAGCCATGGTAACCTGCTCCAATATCTGGTTGAGGCATGTGATGGTGGCATGAGCACCCTGAGATATCTGGAAGGTGGTATCACCCCACGGCTTCAAACACTTTCTAATGACATGCTTGGCGCGTCAGAGATCCGCAATCATGTCTTTGAGGGCGTTGCTGGTTTTCAAGAGGGCTAGACGTTGCACAGGGAAGAGGGGGGGCAAGGTAGCTTCGATGTGATCGAAAGCAGCTTCCTTCTGTCGTAAGTCTTCCTTGACACAGTGAAGCATCGGGTTGAACTGGACTGCTATCCAGAGCTTCATGGCCGCCTCAAGAAACTGAGTGCCCAGAGTAAGCTGTCCCTTAATAATATCCGTGGCTTCTGTGATCAACGCAACCCATTGTGCCCGTATTTCCGGGGATATGGTAGGCTGGGCTTGTGCCTGACACTCAGTGAATTGGTAGGCCATTCGGGTCTTCAGGGTTTGGAATTCAGTTTGGGACGCCTTGAGTGCTGCAACCAAGCTTTGGACAATATCCTGGGATGGAGCTGATGACGTGATTTCATCGAGGAGCACTGTGTTGAACTCGTGACCCACTGTTTCAAGCTACTGTTGTGCAGTCCAGTCACGATTATAGATCTCTTGCAACACGACGGTGTGTAAATCCTGTAACACCTCACGGGGCAGCTACGCCAAGTCTATGTGTAGGTCCGCAGCTGTTGGGGCATGGCCACCAACCACGATATTGCGAGGTACCGAAAAATTATATATTTCGCTAGCAGGTAGTCTGGAACTGTGGAGAAGTCGTAGCATATCCCTATATCGCTTCGTCCCCTGGGGGGATGGAGTATCCCTAGTAGTCTTCCCTTCCAGGTGTAAGACTAGCTGTGACACGAACTATGGAAATTTCATACCATCCTTCATGGTATCTTTCGAGGCCGTCCGGCTGGGGCCTATGCTCATTCTAGGGTTGTAAAGGTCAGGAACTCTCATCGTGTAGCTTTGGTGCCCTTTTGCGTAGGGTTCAAAGTCAATTCTCCCTGTAGGGAGCCAGAGGGCAGTCATCCTATCAATCTCAGCATCCCCAGATCCTCTCAACACGACATCTGCAGGTGTTGAAATGGTAGGTGCCGAAGCATTCAGTAGGTTAGGGGCTACCATAGCAATAAAAGGACAGGCTTCCCAAAGTAGAAATTCGCAGAAAACACTAAAGATCCAGACAAGCAAGTAGGATAATAACAGAGGAAGAGTACAAAGACCATATGGAGCCCGGAGCGGAGTTATCCTGTTGTCCTTATACTATCTGGGGCTATCCAACGGTAGAGTAAATCTAACTTGAAACATACCATCAATCATCCGGTATCAACTCACCATAAATTGCCGCATTGATTGCCATCCACCTATTTTTTGTAATGGTAACGTTCCCTCTTGACCAAAGTGCAGTGGTATGACAGTCATTATTCGTACCTGAGGGCTTTCGCACGGATTTGCAAATTTTGGATGACGCCTGTGTGTTGCTCTCGTACCCCAAATTAAAGCCGATGCCAGATGATTTGTAATGTGGTCCGAGTACCACTCCAGCAACTAGTGCCGAGGTGGGGTAGGGTGGGGATTAGTCTTCCCTACTATTAGGCTACGGCTCCAGTGTCCAACCGTGTGTGGTACCAGCATACCCCTTGATCCGGGTGCGATGAATAGGTGTGATTTTATCTCAATCGAGGTGGTCGTCCATAGAGATGCGTCAAGTGCCCCTGTTCCATCTTCCACCCTAAAAGTCTGCAGGAAATCCTCCCACATATGCTCCCAATGGTGCATGCACTGATTCTGCTCCACATCTAGATACCATGCAGTGGGGCGCAGGTCTAGGTCATGAATAAACAAGTGAACCCATTCATTTGGGGTCCTGTTACCCCATTGCGCTTCCCAGGCAAGAAAATATCTGCGTGGGTCTTCTAACCCAAGGAACTTTTGGATCCATCTTCCAGCTGGGGCTCCAAATCGCAGGGTCATCTTATCCTAACATTCCTCCCAATTGCGGAATACCATCCTATGCGTATCCCACCAACATGCAGGCGCTCTGCGCAGGGCTAGCGGAAGGGCCCCTATCCTGTGTTCCTTGGGAACTTCTTCTTCGAATGCGCATAAAAATTCCTTAATGTCACCCGAGTCCCCAAGGTAGGGCAGGTCTTTTACCTCGACGAAGATGCAACGGAAGCGCCTTCTGACCCGAAGACATCTTAGCGCTGAAACCTCATGTAGCTGGCCTTACCAATTCTCCAGTTCTCGATCCGAGTTGGAAAAGCATTCACTTTATTTTTCCCAACAAAGCACTCCTTCCACAGTAGGGTTAATCCAATATTCGTCATGTGTCGTCAACTTATAAATGTGATCTACTTCCTCCTCATTGCGCGTTGGCTCTGTATACCGCGCACCTGCCGTAGGATCCAGTGGGACTATTATGCAGGTACCGTTATTTACAAACACCATGCTGCGCTTCTTGAGATTGAAAACACCTCCCATATCTATAGCCCAGTCCAGTCCTAGGAGTGCAGGGTATGGATCCGCATCTTCCACAATTTCGATTACCTTGAAGTCAGCTTGGACCTTTACTCCTGCGATATCCACCATGACTTTTGGCAGCCTCCCCAAAGGGATGATTTTTTGGTGATTTTCCATGCGTAGCTGGATGGTGGACCATTCCAATTTAGGTGCTCCCATTTGTTGCCATGTTTTATTAGGTAGCACGTTCGCATCTAATCCTAGGTCCAAAATAACTTGATCCATCTCGTAGTCACCAATCTGCACAGTCAGCTGCATTTCCCTACTAGTGTGTTTTCTATACCTATATAGTTTGTGTACATTCTTGGTCCCGAAATTCAGGTCGGGTCGCACTACACAGCTATTCATTAATGCCTGAAGGTTCTCTACAGCCTTCGGGTTACGCAACAGCTTTAGACATGCCTTTAGAAAGGGCTCAACCCCCTCATCTATCTTGGGGTGTGTGGGGACCTGCGCAGTAGCTGCTACTCTCTGAGTGAGGCCCGGGTTAGCTAAGGTCATGGTATCTTGTCCCTTCTTTATGTTCAACTCTTCTTCTTCCTTCGATCCCTGGGTGACCATCCCACTGCATGTTATGACTTTCACACTTGGGTCTATGTTCTTGAGCTTGGTTTTAATTCTCTGCACATTCTGCGTAGGGGTGGGCTGATTTTCCTGCATTTTTTCTATTAATATTGGGCAATATTCGACCGCATGGTCCAGCTGTCTGTAACATTTACAGGATTTCCTAGTGGGATTTGGACAGTCCCTCGCAAAATTCCCTATTTCCCCATAGTTATAATAGATTAACTATCCCCACCCTTGACCTGCGCTTCCACCCCGACCTCCCTTGCCCCTTGCTGGCGAACCACCAAAGTTCACAGGAGATCTTGGGGACGCAGGGTCTAATTTTACCCTATACAAGTTTCCCCAATCCATCATTAAGTCATAAGTGTGATAGTTCTGCTCATCATGTCCTACCGATTGGCAGAACCTGCACCACTTCTGCTTTAGTTCTGGTACATACGCACCTAGCCGAGGGCAATGGTATGTATCATACAACCCTGCTACATGGTATTCATCGCACCATAGCGCAGGTTCACTCGATACTGGGCGTGATAAGATGGGTCCCCCACTTGCTCTCGAGCAGATCGAACCAGGTCCTCCTACCTGCATGTAATCTACTAATAGCGGGCACTGATCCTCCGTATGGCTAGATACCCGACATCGTATGCACCACAGATCTACGCTGGCTCCTCTTCGTCGTTCCTTTCGCAGATTCTGAATTTCCATATGCATAGCTCCGAGTTGCTCCAGAATTTGTTGTAATCCTAACGACGTATCTTATCTGGGCACAACTTATAATTTCATAGCGACTTCCACAGCTTTTTCTAGCGATTCAAAGGTTTGGTGACTCATTGGTGTATGCAGGCGAGGCAAAAACATAGTGATGAACCACTCTGTATGTTTACTATCGTCATACTCAAATCCCCCTTCCCTGATTACTTTCTTTAATCGTTGATCAGCCTCCAATACAGATTCAGACACACCTTGCTTGAAGTCCTTCACTTCTGCTACCAACTGAGAATAAGATTTTGGCTTTCAGAATTGTTTCTTCAGAGCGTCCTTATCATCTTGAATAGACGCACTCCCATTCTAAGAGACGTATCGCATATACCAGTCAAGGGCTCTATCTTCGAATTCTAGGGACAACTGCGCCCTCTTCACCGTGTTGCTTGTCATATTTTGCACAGTCCATATGGAATCTGCAACAAACCAAAATCGGTCCATATCCTCGTCTCCTACCCCCTTGAAGGTAGGTAGGTTCAGATGTGCATCCATATCACTGTCCGCCGAAGGTGGAGGTATGAGCGAGTTCTTACCTTTATGTGGCCCGGACGACGGTGTCGCCGGGGGGTCTTCGCGCAGCAGGTTATAGGTAGATTTTCCCCCCTGAAGGTTGGTCCGGTAGTATTTACCACTGCACGTTGCACTCTCTTCTAGATCTGAGGTCATTCAGTCTGTATGACTACACAGAATGCTCTTTTCACACAGTAATATCTTAATCAGCAACGATAACGTTTTCAGGGATTTTCCCCGGAACCCTTTAAAGAACTGTCGCTTGGCCTTAGAGTAGGAGAAAAACTGATCGATGGCAAATTCTTTCACAAATCCTCCTAGCACACTATCCACCCAATGATCTGCCATGCGCGTGATAGTATTATCAGTCCTTTCCAGCTGCTGGATCAGCTCTGGGGTCCACTGAGTGACTCATTCATCTTTCCAGCACTTCTGGAATTCTACGAGCCTAGCCAGCCACTCCTGAAGCTCAATCGCAAATGTTAAAAATAATATTTCATAGCTTTCTGTAAGAATGTACCTATTTTTCCACCTTTCCGTCGTTAACGTCTCACTACGATTTTATTTTACCGCAAATTCCTGGATCTGCTTTACGAACCACTCCTCAATTTCCTTCCTTTCTAGCTTCCAATACTCTATTTTCATTACCCGATCCCTTTCTCAAAATTCTCCAGGTCCCAGCAATAGAACTGTTTTTTGGCTCGAGGGGTCCTGACCTAGGTTTAGAGTTCAAGGTTTGCCAACAAACCCCTATACTACTGGCCCTTTCAACAGTGACCTACTTGCACAGGTCAAAGTCTCACTCGAAGTAGTATGGGTGGGTGCTGGAACTATGTTTCCGCACCCTGAGAAAGGATAGGTAAGGCAAGCAGAGCTATGTTCTACCCCGAGATGTACAGATCTCCCGAGCAGGACTTAAGGACCTCTTTTCGCATCCACGTGCGCAAGGTTAATTGTATTATGGGGCTCAATAATCATATACTTCAAGACAGTAGCTCAACATTGCATAAACAGAACAAAACAGATCTAGATGTATTAAAACAATTATACATAGCTTTCACAGCTGAATACAAAATATGCATAAGACAGTAATTACCAATGGTTCACATACACATAGATTCAGTTTCCAAACAACCTTTCGCATTCATTAATTCATCAACTTCTTACAATACCCGTCCCAGCCTATGCACACAGCAGGAGGGTCTACACACAGTAAGACTCTAGATCTCTGCACACACATCCAGTAGGAGTCCTTCCCCAAAAACCAAAACAGAGTTACTAAACCACAATTCACATCAATAGCTCTTAATTGCCTAGTTACAATTCAAAATGTTCCTCTATTTATAACAATCTAGCCTAATCTTTCCTACGATTCACAAATCATTGTTTTTGGACCACAAGTTTACCCTTTGGCCCATTACAATGCTTTTGGGGCTTTGACCCACCCCAAAACCCTTGCGCTAGACTAAATATAATAAAAAAAATACAAAATTGGACCAGTTTCGCAGCTCGTAGGAGACCCTATTCCAACACCCTCTAGGTCTTCAATCAACTGGGAACATGTCTGCATGCTACCTGATGAATGTTGTCTCAATACCTCTACTGGATCAAATAATGGGGAAGATTGTCTGATCATATGCATATCATAGCGACTTTTGAAAGCATTATGAGCACAAGAAGATTTACATTGAAAGTAGAAACCATCCAATGCATCTGTTATTGGGTCACGTGGTGCTTTAGGTGGTAGATTTGGTTCTTCTGAGATCTCATGTGCCTTCTTATGATTATTAGCCAGAACGTGATCCCAATTCCCCTTTATAGTCTAAAATGCGTTACATCATGAGGGAAAATAGTCAATCTTGATCAATTCATCATCTATTTCAGAATCTGTGATTTCATCTGCTACTTGATATTCAAAAGGACTCCAGGGCTGATTCCTTGGATTTGAAACATATTTTTTATCATCTATGATTTCCTCATCTGATTGGTGAGAGAGTTCTCTTCTCCTATGATTATCAACTAGAGTGTGATCTAGATTCCCTTTCACAATCTGAAATGAATTAAAGCATAAGGGTAGAGACTCAAAATGTGTTGATTCCTCCTCTATATCATATTCTATGATTTCAAAATGACTCAGGGGGAGAACTTATGGATCTGAAACAAGGGTGGTATATCCATCTCTTCCTTCATAGATTCATTAGACCATCACTCTTCCTTCTTGCTAATAATATGCACGTTTTGTTGATTGTGTTTGTCAACATCTCTAGTTTTATCTCTGAAGATATCAGTTGTTCTTTATCTATTTTGTCCTTCTTTATTGCTTTTAGCTTTGCCTCTATGTTCAGCATGTTGGCTTCCACATCAGCTGCCATCGTTTACATTTCTTCCAGGATTGCAAGGTCCCTTTCTCTTCATTGGAATGCCATCTCCAGATCTAAGGCATATGGGTAGTGCAAGAGAGCCCATCCTGGTGGTGGATTTATCTTAGCAAGAATTGAATGATATACCTTATTGAACTTGGCTAAACAATGTTGTATTGTCTCCCCTGACTGCCTTTTTAAATGGTTGTACTCCTCTATGATGAGAAAAACGTTTCCAACGACCACCCATCTATCTAGGAAAACTTGAGTGAATTGATGAAAATTTCTAATGCTTGCAGCTGGAAGACATTTAAACCAACTTTTCACTTTTCCTTATGACTAGAGGGCAAAAATTCTGATATGCACATCATCTTCTCCCACCTCTAACTGATCAAGGAAATCCTCAAGATTTTGAATGTGCTTTTTAACGGTGATATTTTCATTTTCTCCATCGAATCTAGTTAGATTATTGATAAAATTTGCAAGGAGGTTGGGGAGGATAGGAGGAAAAACCAAAGGCTTGTATCCGTCTGGGACTTTTACATGTATAGGCAGTAAAAAAGGAGGCACATAACCATTTGAGATTTCAGCAAGAGAAGGAGAGGTAGCATGAGGCTCATGTTTCAATGGGTTTTCCACGAGTGCATCTGCTATGTGGACAGGTGTATAAGTATGTACATGGTCTGCAATTTGGGGCTTAGATTTTTGAGGTTCATGAACCTTCCAATGATCAATGTAAACCTTAGTAGGGTACTCTTGATTAGGCTTAAAGTAGGATAGAATATAGTTACATATAAAAACAATAATTTCTTGAATCCAATTTGGGGTTGAATACTCTCTCTTTATAGGCTGACTGGTCATGTTTCAGGTTCTTCCTCTAGTGGGGTCTTTCTATAGAACTGATATGAATTTGGAGTCTCTAGGTGGATGATTTCAACTTTCTTAAGTCTGGATTTTGTCCACCATCAACAACCAGATACCAATCTTGGAAAATACTCGAATTATCCAATTTTGACTGGGGTTTCAGAGTTCTGATGAAATATTAATCTTTTTCAATAACTCGTCCCCAGTGGAGTCTCCATTATGTTAGCTCCTCGTAATTTGTAAGATTGGCAAGAAATAACGACAGAGGATAACATAAAACCACTTTGGAGTCCAGGACCTAGCCTTCCTGGGCTCAGAGAGGGCTCTCTCTATATCTTTGTAACTTAGGATCTAAATTTGGTGATTGGTAATGCTGATTTTAAGCTAGTTATAGAGATTGTTTTGTTGTTTGATTTGGTTGTTTGGACGGATAGAATACGGGAAGTTTAATCCATTGGCCTATGGAGTCAATAAAAGGGCTGAATTGTTCATCAAATTTTCAAGGTCATTCACAGGGCAAGCTAACTATATAAAATGGATCTTTCTTGCAGCGTGAATATGATATGATAGGAGGTAGTGAAAGCTAAAGAGAATTTAAGAATTATTTAACTATACTTTCAAAGAAAAACACTTATGATACTAGTTCCGTGAAGCTAAAGAGTAATTAAGAATTCTTTAACTAAACTTCACAAGGGAAACTTAAAGATATCAACTTTGGTAAGGCTAAAGAGCAATGAATAATTCTTTAACTATACTTCATGGGAAAACCTTAAAGACAACAAGTTCAGTAGAGCTAAAGAGAGATTAGGAATTCTTTAACTAAACTTCACAAGGGAAAACATTAAAGATGTCAGTTTTGGTAAGGCTAAAGAGCTATGAAGAATTCTTTAACTATAATTCAAAGGAAAACCTTTAAGACAACAATTTTAATAGAGCTAAAGAGTAGTTAAGAATTCTTTCATCATACTTCAGAGGAAAACATTAAGATAACAAAAATAGACAGACTTAAGGTGCTTTCTGAGCATATCTTAGTCTAAAAATTATATTCCATAATCATAGAAATTGATGTACAACATGGAAAAACAAAGGAAACATTAACAAAAAATAAATAACATCACTATTAACATAGCTCAAGGATCTTGTGAACGTGCTTTTATTATTGATGCCCAGCTCAAAACTGTTACAGAGCTCCAATACAATAATATAGCAACGCAGAGTCTAAACAAAGTCCAACACTTGATAATGAAAATACATGCAATATTTAACTGCCACTGAGGCAGTTGCCCTAATCTAGGTTGGATATCCATATTAACTACAAAGTACAAGGAATTTTGACAATCACTGACATGTAGGGCCCGAACTAAAATAGAATCTAGCAGATCGCCTACAATAACTTCTGGATTGATATTAAAATATCTCTAGCAACCCACCTAGTATATTGACTTCTGCATTAAATTCTGACCTAATATTTAAAATATCTCTGTCACACCGACTGTAATATTCACTTCTACACTTATTCGCTTTCAGTTGTTATGTCCCGAATCCCCCTTTCTGCCTGGCTTGGCCAATCCTATCCCATTCTTCGTTCATATGAGTCTTCACTCCTTGGTGGCCTTGGTGAATTCTCAGAACATAGAATCTTTTTTATTTTAGCCAGAATTCCCTTCCCCCAGACAAATGGCAGTGAGTGATTCCCCCCCCCCTAAAGTGGTAAGTGGTAATAGAAAAGGGAGGGCGGGGGGTGTGTTGTTGGCTCGAGGGGTCCTGACCCAGGTTTAGAGTTCAAGGTCTGCCAACAAACCCCTATACTACTGGCCCTTTCGATAATGACCTACTTGTGCAGGTCAAAGTATCACCCGAAGTAGTATGGGTGGGTGTTGGAACTAGGTTTCCACACCCTGAGAAAGGATAGGTAAGGCAAGCAGAGCTGCGTCCTGCCTTGAGATGTCCAGATCTCCCCGAGCAAGACTTATGGGCCTCTTTTCGCATCCACGTGTGCAAGGTTGATTATACTATGTGTTAGTATGAATATTTATTCGAATTGTACAAAAAAAGGCCACTTTAGCTATGCATAACTTATAGCCCTAACAGTAGAAATGAGTCCTAATATCTTTAGATCTACAATTAGATGATCAAGAAAAATGCTGAAAAAATCTAGATCTATGCATTAGAAGACATTAAATAGTAGAAAATAAGATTTACTCCATAGATCCAATAGACAAGACAAGAATATATCCAATGAATATTTTTATTAATGGCACCTGAGAGGAAAACACAAGAGGGTGTTCCCTGTTCTCCTCAATGGGATGGGTTCTTGTGAGTCCTCAACACTTCAGATTTAGAACTTCTCTCTCTTGATGGTGTAGAAAACCCAGACAAAAATGGAAAAGTATGGCTATGATTATGGATCGATAGCCAGACCAAGTGTTGAGATCCACAGTGATCTTTAGGCAACAAAAGGTGACAAATGAATGGGAAAACCCTTCTATTTATAACAAAATATTGAGTTAGTCTAGAGATTGGTGCATAGTTAAAATATTATTAACTAAATCTAGATCCAAATTTTATGGAATATTTTATTATATTTGTTGGAGGGAAAAGGAATTTGACTTGAGTCAAATCCCCTTATTTGTAAATAATAAATAAATAAATGATTTATTTATCATTTTAAGGATGTGATTAAGTAAAAATAAATAAATAAATGATTTATTTATCATTTTAAGGATATGGTTGAGTAATAATCAAATAAATAATGATTTATTTAATTATTTAAGGGTGAATTAGTCATATTTAACAAAGAATATTATTTAAATAAGATTTAAACAGTTATTCTTTAGAAAATAATAAGATAAATAATGATTTATCTAATTAATTTCTTTGTTTTAGGTTAAATATAACTAGAAATATTAATTAAACTTCTGTTTAACTAATTATTTCTTTAGGAAAATCAAACAAATGTATATTTATTTAATATATCCTTATGGGGTTTCCTGTTTAGACCATAAACAACTTAATAAAGTTGATTTACTAAGTTATTTTCATATTGAAAGAAATTTTATTTGGATTAAAATTGGTCTTATATGGTGTGCTTACGTCCATCTAATGATAATAGGTTATATGACCAAAAAATGGTGTAACAGATTGCCCCCCAGAGTGTGAGCGTTAGGAGCTAATCGTATGACCGAAGTACGTTGTAAGAAATCAATCACTAGACATCAGAGGGGAAGTCAAAGAGAGAGAAGTATAAGGTAAACCAAAGTGTTGAAAGAACTAGACCCTGAGGAGGTGACTTGCAGGTGCGACAAGTCTTGTTGAGTGAGCACTTGCTATAGGCAGTGGGGGAGGCATACCTATACCTGTCGAGGCAATAGTACAAACAATAAGGTGCTCGGAAAACCACGGAACGCAATAATAAATCATATGCTGGCATAAACATGAGCTAGATAAATAACATGATAATGAATCCCATATACATATTGTGCCTGGGATAACAACCAGGACTTGTACAATAATAACTGAGTACATGAGATACAAATGCAACCCAGATGCCCCTGAAAAAAGGAAAGGACTTTTAAAATCTGACTGATACATGCAAACAAAACGGTGCTGCAAGCGACTGAGGACAACATCATAAAATGTATGGAGCTGCATCGAAGGCTGTGATGAATAGGTCATCCGAGTGTGTGGGGGGCTACCTGTAGGGCCACCCCCTCATGAGGGCTGGGACATCTCACACACACTCGAGAATCATCGATGTCAGCTACTACATCACTGAACCATCAAGTATACAGATCTCGATCATGCTGAAAGGAGCTGGAGTTGAGAAACAATCAAGTCAAAGGGAAATAAGGAGTCCCTTTGCCTGATCCGAGGCACCGAAAAAGAGTGGAAGCTGGAACCAAGGTACATCGCCCTCTAGACCTGTCTTCTAGAATGAATGAGCTGATGTCGATAGAAGGAGGTCTGCCATAGGTGAGGCAAAAAGGGATCCTCAACTAAGGTACGAGAGAAAATAGTTGAGTGACTGACAGACTGACACCAATGATGATGATGAAATGGGGGGGACTGAGAAGTGAACAGATGACTTCCCTTGTTAGAGCATAAAGGGCATGGATGACCTGGCAGCGACTGACACAATATCATGAGGGATAGGGGAAAGTGGGACTGAAGGTCATAATGTGTGACATGAGAGAGGGACCAAGCAATGAATGATGGAGGACTATGGAAAGATGTAAAGGGACTCGGGATAGACTCCATGGAAGCAATGATGACACTACTCGGATGCTATAAACAAGGGTGACTCGATGGCACTGCCACATATGTAAAGGGTCCAATGGGGACCATAAAAGCATGAGTACAAGATGGTAACTCATGACGAAAGTCGACACGAGCGTGGAAAAGTATGGAGGCAACATGGTGCCCCCAGTACGAGTTTTGTAAGTGAAGAAATTTGATTTTGAGGAAGAGTGAAGTGGTGCTTTTTGGACAAAATATGCCCTGGTGAAGTATCAAATGAAAAAAAATAATAGATATCCATTTGAGGGCTTGGTGAGATCTTTCCAATGGTATATACGGTTCGTCAAATTGAGCTACGTTTTGGTCTCAATAAGTGAAAGAAAAATCAAGGGTTTTCTTTTAATAAGGCATTTTCCTTCTAGATTCACTTATTTTCCGGTGGAGTTGTGGTGAATGTCGTGAGGGGAGGAGGCCTTAAATCTTGTGACAATTGTAGCAGATAGACCGACCATTGGAATTTGAGATCTATCAGTTGTAGGTAAGAGGCTTAATCCTGCTCTTTCATTTTAGTGGATTAAAATTTCAGTTTAGGTACCCAGAGCTCGTGAACAAGCTAGGTCGCACTTTTTGGGGTGTATTCTACGACCTGGGTAGTAGGTTCTGGGTAGAAAAATGGGACCTGTCCCAGGAAATGACCTAAACAGTGTGACCTGTCAGAAAAAGGGGTTTTCAGTGCTGTTTTTGGCTGAGATCTGGGATTTTTATGGTTGAGGGGAATAGGCACCCCCAAACATGTTGTGGACATGCCAAAAATGTATTTAGAGAAATGGAAATCTAAACATGGTTTAATGATGTGGTGCGCCATTTTTTTTGGCATGGTTGCACAGGTTGAGAAAGGAAATAGATGATTACCGATCTCTTTTGACACTGCATATATGAATTAAATGGACTTTAAGTTTCTAGGTTGGCACACATGGTGCTAATATCCCAAAGATAGTATTTGGGATAAGGAACTGATGTTCTCCCATAAAACCTATAGGTTGGTCAACCACAATGTCTATGAGACTGGGTTGCTGATGAAAAAATGAAGGAATGATGAGGGGTATCATCCCTAGAGTGATCTTGAAGTGATATGGGACTCTAGAGGTTCTTCTAAATGTGGAAGAATAATGGGACTAGAGTTGTCACAAATAGATTCACTAGGAGAGTGTTGAAGAACTTCTTTTCCTAGTCTTTCCAATATGAATGCCCCCCTTACCCAAACATTGGGTTTCAATGTAATGGCCACACAGTGTATGTGGTTCGAATGCCTGAATTCGATGTAAGGGGGGATAGCTAAAGTCAGGAGTGGTGGCTACTTCCATAATGTCATCCTTGTAAAAGAATATGGGGTGACTGATGGAAGAAAGACCACCTAACGTGGCGAAGTGACCTTACTCCTCCTTATGAGATGAGAGGTTTGCATGCGCATCGTCACTAGGGGTGACAGAGGAAGAAGCAGACAAAGGATCTGCTGATGTTGAGACTAGGGAGGGTGCCAAGGGGAGGTCAAGAGAAACATCAAGGGAGGTTTCATCAGGGACTTTCAACCAAGGGCCTGTGATCTCGACATCATAAGGGGGAATACGAATGGGAGCATATGTATCTTCTGGTGTTGCCAAAGCAATATGTGAGGATAAGGGAGTGGTTGAATCATTGCACTCAGCCTCGAATTGGCGTAAGGCTTCTAAAGAGGAATGATACTCTTCAAGGTTGTTGGGCCGTTAATATGCCATTATTATTATCACTTTTGAACACTTATTCCACCCATTTCTACTATTCTTCATCATGTCATTTATTATAATTTATTATATAAATCCATTTTATGATGATTTATGCTTATATGAATGAATATTATTTATTCTCCTTTATTTCTAATAAATTGATGATTATGCATGATTTTATCAATGATAGTTTTAATAAATCAGTTGTAACATTATTCACCATTTTTAGCCTCCAAGATAATTTCGAGATTGAAGATTTGATCATTAAAAGTGCCAACTCAGAAATTCGCTGGAATAAGAAGTGACGGTTTTGCGGTTGAGATTTCGAGCAAATGAAGCAGAATCTGGAAAATCCGGAACATGGGTTTTGTCCAGAACGGACCCAATTAACTTCTTTAAGGAACAGTTTGCCCAAATTCGGCTTTTATTGAGAGAAACGCAGGGTTCTTTGAGCACGATTTTCTGAGATTTGTTGTTGCGGCCGTCCTCCAAATCTCAGCTGCAAAGCCAAATTCGCCTTGTTCTTGTTGATCAAATGGTTAGAAGCAAACCAATTTCGTAATAGAAATCATGTTATACTTATCTTTATTGTAACTTCTCTCTGATCTCTCTCTATTTAAATGAAAACAGAGATCAGAGATGGGATTTTGGGGAAAACAGAGATCAGAGATGGGGATGATTTGGGGATGAAAAATGATGGAAAAATGATGAAGAATGATGGTGGATTATTCATGATAGGATAGGGATTGTTGCATGCTGTAATTCTCAAGCCTTTGTTGTTGTAATGATTCCACAATTTGCTGATTAATACATGATTTGGGAGTTGTTGTTCATTCTTTTCATTCTGAAGTAACCCGCAAATGTCCGCCGGGCGTGCCAAGGGCCTGTACCGGTGGAGTACGATGTCATTGGCATCATATCTTTACAATTGTCGCCGTGTGATGGTTTGATTTCCTTTTCATTTCTTTAAATTGTTTTGTTGTGGAATCTTTTCACAGTTTATGAACATTTCGCAGAATTGCTTTGTTATATTGAAATCATAATTGGATTGCGTGAGTGATAGAATTATTAATTATAACTTGAAATGTCCTGCTGATAATTCTGATCTAATGCTGCGCTATCTAATTAAGACTATGGTTCATTTAATTACTGCTCAGTTATAATTGCAATGGTCCATTTAAGATTTTTGTTTAATTCTAGTATTTTAGCATTGCTATTCCTTTCCATTAATAAATCATTTTTGTTAGATGAAGCTTTGCTGTTCATTTTTGTTGATTCATTGCAAGAGTGCTTTTAAATAGTTTTCCTAGTTTACTTTCAATAGTAGCTTTAGTTCAATTTCGACTTCCTTTTAATTGCTTTAAAGCGGGACTCTCAACTGTAGAGAACATTGGTTATTGCTTCCTCGTTCCCAGATTGATTGTCTTGTTCCGGTTTGATTTCAATTGCATCAATATCCAGAGGAATGAGTTATTGCTACTGTATCCTCGATTGATGGTTGTTTGAGTGAATGATTTAGCTTAGAACATTTCCATTTCTTGTTGTTCCAATTAGATTTTGTTTCCAGCTTTCATTTACTTTTGCATCATAAGCACTATACTGCAAAACATTACTCTTGAGTAAATAGCCGCCTCAGACTAAGTACACTCTTGAAATAAAAAGTCGTCCCTGGGTTGATAATTAATGTGAAGGTAATTAGGAGTTAAAAATACCCTTTTTATCTCTCCACATTTTGGCGCCGTTGCCGGGGAGAGTGTAGCCATTTCTAAAGAGTAGTGTGAATCTGATGAGTGCCTGCTAGGAGAGAATTGGGTATTAAAAACGGAAGGTAAGAACCTACGTACGGAGCATGTAACAGCCCTGCTCCCCCGCCCGCTTTCCGGCAGATTTGTTAATTTTTTGTGTAGAAATAGATGTTTGAATTTTTGTGTGAATGACTAGAAAAAATATAGAAATTTTTAAAAAACGAATCACATGATTTCACTCAAGTGGTGATGTAAGCACCACCCATTTCACTAACTAATTGACAGGAACATTTGAAGAAGGAGCCTCGAAGAAACACATGAAAAACATCTTATATTATGGTAAGAAATGGTTCACATTTCTACTTTTGAATTTCCTATCAAAGATCTAGGAGGAGTGACACAAATGCACATAATTCCCCCATCTTTACCAAATTTTCATGGTTTAGCAAATGAAGATCCAGATACATTCTTATTTGAGTTCGAAATACTTTGTAGAGGATATGATGATTGTACTAATGATCAAAGATTGAAAGTGTTTCCTCTTACTCTAAAAGGAGCAGCTCTCCGATGGTTCATGAGCCTAGGTGGGAATTGCATCCAATCATGGGAGGACATGAAGAACATATTCTTGAAGAAGTACCAAGACTATCGCAAATCCAATGAAGATATTTTCTGTATGATACAAGGGGAAGATGAAAGTTTGGAGGACTATGTAGATCGATTTCATTATAACCTTCAAAAATCAAAGCATAAGCATTTGGAAAAAGAGATCTTAAAAACACTCCTTCTTAAAGGAATCAAAGCTGAATTTTTAGAACTCTTAAATCTGATAGGAAAAGGTGATGTTTTTCAGTTATCATATGATGATGTTTGTGAGTTGTGCATAAGGTATTCAAGAGGAATCTCCAAGGCCGGTAAGAATTCTAGAGATGTTTGTTCTTTCTTTTCCAAATCTGCTACAAGAATAGGAGACATAAGAGCTGAAATCAATGATTTATTTGAAAATTTTAAAGTTGATTTTATTAGCTCTCTAAGCTCAAAATTGGACGTTTTGCATGTTCATAAAAATGAAGAATTTGATGAAGTGTTTTTCCCTCATGACCGAAAGGAGCAGCCCATAGATGGTTACTCTTCCTTATCTAGGATGGAAGTATCATATCAAAGAGGTGAGGAAGCTGCAACAAGGTCAAAACCATGGAAATCATGGCCTACAGGTATGGTTCAAAACACTTCTTCTCCATTCTCTTACTTGCATAACCCATTATGGAATACTCATGTTCTAGGGCAGCCATGTCAATTTCAATATAACCACCAATCTTATCTACAAGTTTGGCATGGTTCACCTTATGATTGCATGACTACTCTCCCTCATCTTGTAGCACAAGCACATTCTCCATATTCTCCACCATCTCTTTCACAACATCCTGCTTGCATATCAAATTTATCCACTCAACCCAACCAACCACATCATCACAATGCTCCATTCCATACACAATTTCCTGCTCAACTAATTCCACACCCTCACCACAATAAACCAGTACAACATGTTTACAATGTTGAACTGCAAAATTTACCCATCCTTCCCACCCATTCTATCTCACATGCACCAATGGAGAAAACTTACAATGAGATTCAGAATGTTTCAAATTCAAAAATTGTAGAAGCTATGGAAGAAAATGAGGTTTCTTTTAGTATGCATCAACAAGTCATTTTAAAAGCTCAAGAACTTCATGATATGATGGCTATGGGAAATCAAGAAAGGAAAGGATATATTGAAGATTGGTTTCATTCCATCACTTGTTTGCAGCATCACTCTATACTTCAACAATTTTTGACAACATCTTTTCAAGGGAAGTTGGATTCTCATACCCTAATTTTTATCAACATGCATTTTTCAAATTTGGGTATGTACATATTTGAAGCCTTATTTCGAAAATGGTTCCATTGGAAGTACTCCTATACATAGTCATATTCATATTTCAATCAAAGTAGGTTAGTGAAAAAAATAAAATAAAATAAAATAAGAACATAAATAAATGCATTTTGTTTTTTTTTGTAAAAATAGTTGTTTGTTTGTTGCAACACGCTATCAAATCAACATTGGTGATAAAAAAATTTAATTCATTTGTGTATGTAGATGACTTATAATGGAAATAATAGTTCTACAAACACTTATATTTATTTTTATCATCAATATGAAAAAATGGTTGAATATCATTTTTTTGGCTTTCGGGCTTGATGAGATTTCTGGAAAAACAGTCGGGACAGTCATGTTTTGAGGGGCCAAAAGTGAATATTTTTAAAACCTGTTTCTATCCTAAGTAGCCCTTGATTTCTAATTTCCAACCCAATTTGAATCACTCAATTTGGATTTGAAACAAAAAAGTTAGAACCAAAACATTCACAGGGTGTCTAGCGGGAAGCTTAGGAACAGAGTTGGGACAGTCAGTTTTTGGAGGCCTAAATGTTTGATTTTTTAAAACCTGTTACTATGGTAGATTCCCCTATGAATCTAGTTTACAAGGCAATTGGAATCACTCATTTTTGATATCTTATGGGGAATTTATGATCAAAATATTGACTGTCTATCGTAAATCAGCGCCATTAAAACTATGTCTTTTTGGCTGTTCCTTACAGTATTTAACCTATCAATTATTCTTGTCTTCAAAACCTGTTTCTATTGGAAATAAATAAATGAATATACTTTCATTTCCAATTTGAATCATTCCAATCTAACATCAAAAAATTTATGCTTGAAATATCAACTATTGGTCTAAGCTGGGTAATCGAAAATGACTCTGTTATGCAGGTTGTTCTAACTAAAATTGACATATCATATCATTGAATTTTTAAAACCTGTTGCTATTGGAGATTAACCTTTGAATTAGCTCTCATTTGGCTTTCGAATCACTCAATTTTGACGAAAAACAAAGAAGTTGTGATTAAAACACTGTAGGTTAGCATGATTGGCCACTGCTCTCCCGTAGGTAACAAATGAATTTTACTTTGTTATTTTCTCTGTGGATTTGTTCTACAGAGTAACTACTTGTTATTTTTTTTGCATAATTCTTGGATTAGGGGAGCCCGATCACCTATCTTTCTCCATGATTTAATGTTTTATTGTAGGTAGACACTCATTTTTTGCAGGTCTTAGGAGAAAAAGAAGGTCAATTTATGGACGAGTGATTCTTGAAACAAATTTTAATAAAACAAAGGAATTTCATCCAACTCATTACCCAACGGATTCATAATAGAACAAATGAAGAATTGATTTCAATTTGAAGATTCATGTCTTATCACTACTGCCAAAACATTTTTCAAAGAGATCATTTTTTTGACATAACATCATAGTTGTTGTAACTTAATTTAGTTATTTACATATTGTTTTTAAATAAAACGTTGTTTCTTTTCTGATATTTTTTATATTTTGTGTTTCAGGTGTTGCTTCATTCAAACTGTGACCCATCCTCAGCATCAATACAGTGAACAACTAATTCATTCTTTGCGTGCTTGCATTTCATGCTTGTGCATTTTTGCTGTTCTTTTTCTGAAGGGACAACGTTTGTGTGCACTTTTGTCGTTTCTCCTGTTCCTTTTTCAAAGGGGCAACAATTTCGTTTTACTATTCCTTTTCCAAAGGAACAACACCTTTTTGGTCAGCAATTCATTTTGCTGTTCCTTTTTCACGGTTCATTTTGCCATTCCTTTTACACGACTCTTTTTGCTGTTCCTTTTTCACTTTTTGTTGTTCCTTTCCGAATGGAACAGCACTTCTGCACTTCCACTTTTTGCTGTTCCTTTCCGAATGGAACAGCACTTCTACATTTTCACGTTTTGCTGTTCCTTTCCAAATGGAACAACACTTCTGCACTTTCACGATTTGTTGTTCCTTTCCGAATGGAATAGCACTTTTGCACTTTTCATTTTTGTTGTTCCTTTTCCAAAGGAACGGCACGTGTGTTTTTGCTGTTCCTTTTCCAAATGAACGTCATTTGCATTTTCACACTTTTTTTGTGTGTATTTTTGCTTTTTTTTTGTGTGCATTTCCTTTAAGGAACACCACTTTTTGAGTGTTTTTGCTGTTCATTCAAAAGAGCAACACTTTGGGATTATTTTCGAGAGCAACCCTTCCTTCCTCTTGTGGGACTATTGCTAGTTCATCTCAACCACATTTTACTGATTCCCCTTCATGGCATGAAGTACACTATTTTTACGAGGACAAGAATTATGGATTCTATTGAAGCGAGTTAATATCATTCACGTTATGATCTTTAACAGGACAGCTCCTTGATGATAGATTATTTTCAAAAAGGACACAATTATTTATATACTACTTTACTGCATTGTTTTCTGTTGAACATGATATTGATTGATCATCTTAATACCATGTTGGTTCCACCCTTCTGGATTATAATCTTCTCTGTCTGTAATAAATGAGATTATGGGTATATTTTTCTATTGACATGTTCAACTTCTTCCACCATCCCTGCTCTTAAGGAGTACTGAGCATCCCTCTTTTTATCATAAAATTGTGTAATAACAACAAAATTTTGTTCACAGATGGAGGATAGGGGGTCTCATTACGAGCCAGCCTACCATGTTCATAACGTTGTAAGAAAGTGACATTCCCATTATGGCCACCACACCAGGGTTATGATCCATTGGATAGTCAAATTATCCTTGGAACAGGAGGTCTCATCACGAGCCGGCCTGATCACTTTTGCTACATCCCAGTGAATGGCAGTGTGGTTATCTGGTTACCACGCCAGCACACTGATCTCTTCTGTAGAACAGCACCGTAACTCTCCATTTATAAATTGAGGATCCTGGCTCATATGGGTTAAAAAGCAACCCTGCCGAGGCTATGGACGTCTGCTGGCAGCAGCGGCTCTGCTTATGGTATTGAAGTTATATCTTATCGTCAATTATTATTATAATACCCTTTTCTTATTTTTTCTTTTTATCAGAGAAGTTATTTCCTTAACTTTTTCCCTGTTTTGAACCTTTATGTATGAGAAATTGTTTTATGATCAATCGCATCATTTTCAGCTAGCATACTATCAGTAAAGCATATTTTTGGCATATTGTTGTTCTTTTTCTCTTTTTCATCACCTATCATCAATTCAAAGCGTCCTATCTCTTATTCATAACTATCTTTACACACTCTGCTCTCATTATAACCATAACTCCCGCTATCCTATCATTGATATGTGTACTCTGCTTCATTCACTGCTATATTGTTCATTCCCTTGCCTTGCCATCAACACAACACCTCTCATATGCTTTATGGTCATGGAATTCCTTTTCCAATTGGAGGGGGAATGTATGCATTATGGGATTGCATGCGATATGATTACTGCACTCTGCCATCACTTGTTGATTTGCCAAAATATTAGTATTGCATGTATACATAAGTTTTTCTGATTGAAATTTTTGCATGCATCTTATCTATTGCTTACACTATAGATTCAAGAACATTGTATGCCATATAGTGCTTTGTTTGCAGGAAAACAACAAGTATGGGCAGAATTCTATTCATAGCATGACCACACTATTTCACTTAACAGAAGAGGCTCGTGCACGTGAAAAATTCTTCAGACATGATGTGCTTACCTGGATTCCACCTTTTGTATCACTTTCAGCACCAACTCTGCCTACATCAGCTTCAACAAATGCCAGTCCATATATGTCATTCCACATTTTTCTTTTTGGAGGTAAAACTTGAGGTAAAATAGCATACTTTTCTGATTTATTACGAATTTAGGAGAATTTACTGAAATCCATTTTGAGCATTATTTATCATCCTTCATTCCACATCTTTACCACTTCCCCTTTTTCAGCGGCATATCATCTTTCAGTTTGGGGGAGTGTTGCTTTCATTCATTTCTTTCTTATGACTATGCCTTTCATATTCTTTATCATCCATTGCTATTCTTATTCATTCTCAACACCTCCCTTATTCCATGTTGTTTTACACCAAGCATAGAATTCAACAGCTGGTAGCAACCACCTCTATTTGTTTTCTAGCATCGCATGAGGGCATGCTAATTTTTCAGAGGGGGAGGAATTGCTACGCATGATGGATGTTTTCTATTTTATTTCTCATTTAAGGCATACAATTTCAGTGTAGAAATTGATTTCCATAATATTTTTAAAATTATGAACTCAATTCTTGTGATTTTTGGAAAACACAGACGTATCATTAATACAAACCCAGACAATTTCAAGATAAATTGGTTCATAAAATTTTGGAAATCATGCACTCTCAGCTACAGTCATTTTGTTTATATCTCATGATCCATGCATCAAAACAGTCTGATTTTTGGATCATAAAGGCATTCATATATTATAAATTTACTTGCCAAATTTCAACAAAAGCTGGTTTGTAGTTTTTGAGAAAATGGGTAATGAAGTTTGCTGTTACTTATATCATATTTTGTTGCAACTTCATATATACATATACTTGAATGTCAATATAAAAATTGTTATGCCTTCATCAAGATTACTAAAAGTGAATATTCATTAATTAAGGAAGAATTCATTTGTTCTATCCATTTCATGAGCTGAGATGAACATATTTTTTATTGCTTGGTTAACACATGGGTTTTTTTCTTTGGGTTGCATGAGGACATGTAATATATTCAGTTTTCGTTGCATGAGGACATGCAACATATTGAGTGTGGGGGTATGTTGGGCCGTTAATATGCCATTATTATTATCACTTTTCAACACTTATTCCACCCATTTCTACTATTCTTCATCATGTCATTTATTATAATTTATTATATAAATCCATTTTATGATGATTTATGCTTCTATGAATGAATATTATTTATTCTCCTTTATTTCTAATAAATTGATGATTATGCATGATTTTATCAATGATAGTTTTAATAAATCAGTTGTAACATTATTCACCATTTTTAGCCTCCAAGATAATTTCCAGATTGAAGATTTGATCATTAAAAGTGCCAACTCAGAAATTCGCTGGAATAAGAAGTGACAGTTTTGCGGTTGAGATTTCGAGCAAATGAAGCAGAATTTGGAAAATCCAGAACATGGGTTTTGTCCAGAACGGACCCAATTAACTTTAGTTAAGAACGGTTTGCCCAAATTCGGCTTTTACTGAGAGAAACGCAGGGTTCTTTGAGCACGATTTTATGAGATTTGTTGTTGCGGCCGTCCTCCAAATCTCAGCTGCAAAGCCAAAGTCGTCTTGCTCTTGTTGAAAGCTGGATGGAAATATATCTTCTTGTTTATCAATTGGTTGGAAAAAATCCAATTTTGTAATAGAAATCATGTTGTAGTTATCTCTATTGTAACTGCTCTCTGATCTCTCTCTATTTAAATGAAAACAAAGATCAGAGATGGGGATGATTTGGGGATGAAAAATGATGGAAAAATGATGAAGAATGATGGTGGATTATTCATGATAGGATAAGGATTGTTGCATGCTGTAATTCTCAAGCCTTTTCTGTTGTAATGATTCCACAATTTGCTGATTAATACATGATTTGGGAGTTGCTGTTCATTCTTTTCATTCTGAAGTAACCCAGCAACGTCCGCTGGCGGCTAAGGGCCCAGCCTCTGGTGGAGTACGCTGCTGCTGTGTATCATATATTTACAATTGCTGTCATGTGATGGTTTGATTTCCTTTTCATTTCTTTAAATTGTTTTGTTCAGTAATCTTTTGTTTATGAACATTTCGCAGAATTGCTTTGTTATATTGAAATCATAATTGGATTGCGTGAGTGATAGAATTATTAATTATAACTTGAAATGTCCTGCTGATAATTCTGATCTAATGCTGCACTATCTAATTAAGACTATGGTTCATTTAATTACTGCTCAGTTATAATTGCAATGGTCCATTTAAGATTGTTGTTTAATTCTAGTATTTTAGCATTTCTATTCCTTTCCATTAATAAATCATTTTTGTTAGATGAAGCTTTGCTGTTCATTTCTGTTGATTCATTGCAAGAGTGTTTTTAAAGAGTTTTCCTAGTTTACTTTCAATAGCAGCTTTAGTTCAATTTCGACTTCCTTTTAATTGCTTTAAAGCAGGACTCTCAACTGTAGAGAACATTGGTTATTGCTTCCTCGTTCTCAGATTGATTGTCTTGTTCCGGTTTGATTTCAATTGCATCAATATCCAGAGGAATGAGTTATTGCTACTGTATCCTCGATTGATGGTTGTTTGAGTGAATGATTTAGTTTAGAACATTTCCGTTTCTTGCTGTTCCAATTAGATTTTGTTTCCAGCTTTCATTTACTTTTGCATTTTAAGCACTATACTGCAAAACATTACTCTTGAGTAAATAGCCGCCTCAGATTGAGTACACTCTTGAAATAAAAAGTCGTCCCTGGGTTGATAATTAATGTGAAGGTAATTAGGAGTTAAAAAGACCCTTTTTATCGCTCCACAAAGGCGAGGTCAAAAGTGAGTGTAGTGGCCATGGAAATCACACAAAGCAAAAGGGTGATTTGTGCACAATGGTTTGAGTTTCAGGACTGAATTGGGTATAATGACATATACCTCTGGGATATCAGATTCTGGAAACATTTCGTTGACCATGGACTTGAGGTGAGGCAACTCCAGACAAGTATGGGTGGCGTGATCAACAACATCACACAAAGCACACTGGGTGGTATGTTGTGGAGGCCGAGAAGGGGCTGTGTTTGTTGGGGTGGCCTTGTCCTTTGATTCCCTCTTGCGAGCTTTGCCCTTCTTACGTGAAGTGGTCATAACGGGAGGTGGTTCCTATTGAGGTGTATAAGGCACTGTTGCAGTGGGATAAGTCATAGGGACCAGTTGAACCAGGGTCAAAGCGAGATAAGGTTTAGGCTGACCAGGCAGGGTGGCGGCTGGAGGATCGAGGTACTAGACGGGAATCCCAAGAGTTAGGTTAGGAAGAGAGAGGGTGTTCATAACAGGTACCGTGTACACACTTGGTGGGGGAGCTAGGAACAGTATCTGACTAGAGGGTTAATGACCAGGTGGGATGGCTCTAAGATGGTTGAGGCCTGGAGGAACCATTCCTGGAGGATAAAGGTGCTCATGAGTACCAGCTGAAGGTAAAGGGCTAGGAGAAGAAGGTTCAGAAGGCTGATCATAGGACATCATGAAAATCTAGTAATCGAGGGAACCAGATGGAAGAGGTTGAGTGGCCACCTGTCCTTCAGGTTGTTGGGTAGCCACAAATCCCTATTGAGGGAAAGGATCAGTAAGCACAGCTGGTTGATTAGGTGCGGGGATGGGATGAATGAAAGGAATGGCTTGCTGTCCTCTCAAAGTTGCTAGAAACTCCCATAGCTATCGCATCTGGGGAAAAAGGGGACAATCGTGCATATAATGACCATAAAAACCACAGCATGAACGGGGCTTGTTCATACGAAGAGGCCTTTCCTACTTGGAATGAGTGCCTTGTTGCTGGTTTGTAGTGTTATGAGCATTACCTTGATTATGTCCATGATTACCAGAGGCAGCTTGATTTTGATTACCTTTCCTCTTGGAGGAGAATTAGTCGTGGCCTGATGTGCATACACCTGCCCCGGAGGGGGTGGTGGTTGCTGTTGCGGGGGTTGAGAAGGAAAGGGAGGAGGAGGTGCTAGTGCTGGAGGAGCTGGAGCACCAGGCTGTGAATATGGATAATAAGAAGGTTGGGCAGCAGTGTGGCAAATAGGAGGTTGGGAAAAAGGAGGAGGCATGCTGTATCCCGGATACGTGCTACCAGGAGGGGGAAAAGTGCCGGAGGTGTTGGCCGGCCTTGAGAGAAACCATAGCCCATGGGAGGTTGAGCATACAGATTAAAGAGAGCTCCAATGATACCGTCAGCGGTGTGAGATGCCCCCAATGCGTTGGCACCACCAGGTCTGGGAAGATCATGTAAGACGGTATAAACATAACTCGACTGAGCGTAGATCAGTTCATATTTTAACGCAATTTGGAGAGCGGCTTCTTTGGTTTGAGGAAATTGTGATGCGACGTCTTTCTCGCTAGGCAGCAAGAGAGTCCTAAGGAACCAGTCCATGTAGACATGGTCCTTGAAGGGAGGGGCTCGACATAGGCTCCTTCTTCTCTGCCATTCTTGAACATGTTCAGATAGGCGAGTTGCAGATGATTGACGGAAGGAGGTCAAGAGCTCGGTCCCAATGTCGTAACGAAGGGGGAGCTAGAAATAAGACAAAAATTCCCGGGCAGGAGTCGCAAAGGTGGTATGAGAGGAAGGGACCTGATCAAAATACCACTTAGAAGCTTCACCAATAAGCATTCGTTGGAACTATCGAAGACAGACAGAGTCATTGGTAATGGAATTGGACAAACACCACATGCAGAAAGATCGAATATGATTTGAAGGATCTTCTCCAGCAAGACCTTCAAACTTTGGGATGTCTTGTTACACTGAAATTTGTCACCATGACATTTTAGTACTCCCTTAGAAGTCTACAATATAAAAGTTCCTAAAGTCAAGCCTTGAAATTAAGAGAAAAGCTCATAAAAGTCTTAAAAACTCTTGTACCACACTTTCTCTTAGTATTGCCTGCGGTGCCGCACCTTTTGGCTATAAATCTTGCAGAGCCAAATGCACTATTTATTCATTAAGGGTGCAGACCCCTGTAAAAGATTAAAAAGGTGCAAGTAAAATCTAGAAGCTTCGTTTGAGTGATTTTTGGAAGCTTCTAGAAACATTCCTGCAGTGGAAAGATCGCTCTTTTCAGGTTCATGCATCCCATCCATTAAGGAGCTAACCCCTTGATGTAAGGAGCTAATCCCTTTGAAGGAGGATTCTATCGCTTCTTGTTTGGAAATATAATCTCCTCTCTTTCACTATAAAAAGAGGCATAGGGCAGTCTCAAAGGGAGTTCAAGCTTTAGTATTATTGGAGGTGAAGTGTTGTTGAAACTTAGACCCTTTTAGCTAAGATTTCATGTGGGAAGATTACATACCTGTATGTATCTTGGTTGGAAGAGTGCAAGGCTGATTAGAGTAAAGGAAACGCCTGTTCCGGACCCCAGGAAGACCTGTACAACATCAAGGCAGACAGAGTTGTAAGGCCCTTCTTATTTAAGTTAATACAAATAAGTCTGTTTTTCTCAATAAGCTGTCAATTGATTGGTTTATTTTATGGATTCCTTGATCACCATAATAGATATGATTTATGAATATATGCTATGCAGGTGCTATTTGATGTTTTTTTGTTTGTGATTGCAAATCTTCGAAGGAAACTCTTTCGGGCGACTGAAGGACTACTACTACAAACAAGCGTTGGATCAAAGGTAAGATCGTTAAGCCTTTATAGCAATTAATTATGAAACACAATATATCTAGAGAAAGATAGTTTTATTTGTCTGTTTCTTGCTTGTTGTCTGTAGGACACTTCGGAGGTCTGTCTTGTCCGCAAGAATGACTTATCCGTCCAAAAAAATGGCGACTCCGCTGGGGAAGGATTTTGAGCTTTGATTTCTTTTACTTTTGAATGGTAAATTTATGTTTTCTGATTTTGATTGATTTATACTGGCTTGGGTAGTTTATCCCTGTAGAATCCCTGAGAAAAGATTGAGAGTTTTTTTATTTTTTCTTTAGTTTTCTTGTGTCCGCTCTTTTCTTTTATATACAGTGCGGGCAGCTCCGCACTTTTCTTGTACCCACAGTACGGGACCACACTGGTTTGCACTGAATACTGCGGACCCTGTGAAAATTTTTGGAAAATCTTAAAATCCGCTTTTCTGAATTAGTTTGTTAGATTCTCAGTGAATACCCAGACTAGTATCTTCTGTCAGGAAGCCTTGGTTAAGAGTTTATTTCAGCATTTTTAGTTTTAAATGATTTTCTGAAAGATCTAGATGTTATAATGATTTTTGCTTTTTCTTTATCCTGCTCAAAGATTAGAAACCTTGGTATACCTTTAGATTACTAGTGTTTCCTTGCTTTCTTGCTGAGTCTGAAATTATAGAAGAAAGTGTTTATGAGATTTAGATCCCATTTTTCTCATTTGAAAATCTTTGAAAAAACTTTTGTTGATAAGTTTGGAATTTCACTTAAAAAAAAAAAATTGGATGTTTTGAGTTATTGTTGATCCAAGCAAATAATTTCTTAGTTAGATAACAAGCTAAGCAAGACATCCTCAAAATATTTGAAGTTTTAATTCAGATTTAGTCTTTATAATTTTTAGATCTCAAAATTAGTGTTTTAGCTTTGAATGTTATTTCTAGAAATTGTAGCGTTCTTTTGAAGAAAAACTTAGTTTGTAGTTTCGATCTTGAATGATAAAGGGATTTCCTATTGAGAAATAGATCATTTTGAGTTCTCATTATTCTTGTTTGAAGGAAAGATTTGTTTTTAAAATATTTCATTTCTCAACTCTTCCTTTAGATAGAATTCATTGAAAGAAAATGAATTTTTTCTCATAATAGATACATTTTTAGTGTGTTTTGAGTCGGGTCACTACATATCATCAGTTTCACTTTCGCACCTATTGTCCTAAGAAACATCTTTTAAAATCAACGCTTAAATTAAAATCAATCTAGTAATTTTATATTTCTAGGGCTCTTTTCACTGATATAGCTTAGGCTAGTGTCTTGGAGTAGGGAGTAATTAACTCTCCAAGACAATTAAAACAAACAAGTAGTTGATCTTGCGGTAGGAAAAAATCCAATAGTTGCTTGTATGCTCTGGGAAGCTCCTCTTAAAGGAGTCAAGCACGAGATCATATCTGAACCAGTGGGATAATCAATTCTATCTCATTGGGAACGATAGAAGATATGTGCATATTAACAATGGTAAACCTCAGATAGACCATTGTCGAGGAGCCTGGGGTCACTTGTCGGTATACCTTGGATTATGTCAAGGAGCCTTCAAGGGGATTGAGCTTTGTTACTCTGCCCTTGCGCATATGTCGGATCGTAGGCTATTCACCAGGTATATTAGTTCCTGTTGGTAACCATAGTGACCATAATCTTATGGTTTTTTCCTAAGGTGATGGTGGAGGAAAGATCCCACTGTACCTGGAGCAGACGTCAACTAGACTCACTTGGACTCTCCGGAGGGTTATCTTCACTCGAGATGGTTTAAGTGGAGGAACTTGCACCGATCTGTTTCATTAAGCAGGTTGTCGGGGTAACTATTCCAGCTGTCCTTTCTACATTAAATCCTACGATGTTGGATTTCATCACCAACTAGTGTTTTTAGTGTGGGAAGTTACTTTTTGTGTGTGGATTGATCTCCTAGATTTTTAGGCATGTGATTCATTTGTTTGTTTCCTTAGTGACTCTAGGATTTTTCATTGAAATTTTCTTTGATTATGTGTGATTAAAATTTTTAATCGTGGCTGAATTACCAAGACAATCACGTAGACTCCAGGGGAAGCCCCCTGAGTATACACCAAGCCAACTTGAAGGGTTGCGACCTCTAGTATCGTCTAGTGATAGTAGAATTGGATCAACAGAAACAGGAGAGTAATCTATAGTTATTCATCCTGATTATCAATTACAAACAACAGATAATATTCAAGAGCCAATTTTAGTTTCCGAAGTTACTGGTAGTATTTCTCCTTCCAATGAATTAGCTGAAGAACCTGAAATTTCTGAGCCTGACACTGAGCCTGCTGTATTGGAACCATCTTCAGGATTTGTTACTCCAACTTCTAGTGAACCTGATTCACCTCGAGTAAGACATTGCATTACTGAATATCTTCCTTCTGACCTCATATCTATTGAAGAACTTGAAGGTCGAGACGAAGATGTAACTCTTCTCGAAACCCAACAAAATTTGAATCTTAGGGAGCGTGAATCAATATTCTACAGTCCTTTTAGAACTGACGCTTGGTATTTATCATTGACGAATTTTTTAGAAAACTCGGGTCTTAGTTTTTCACCACCCTGAATTCCTTTTCATCCTACACCAAGAGGTTATTATCCTTCATCAAATATGTCAGGTGAGTCATCTATGTTTTCCCAATCTCTCGAAACATTTTTATACGGTGGTCCTTCTGTTCCTTCGGGGTATCAGTCACTCTCTGGTACTTTCTTAGGAGCAACTCCTCAACCAACTGAACAAGTGTTATCATCTGGAAAAAATAGAACTAAAACTGAAACGTTGAACACAGAGCAAATTTTTATGATGTCTGGTAATATTCCAAATCCTCAACCTCAAGGTAGTTAGTTATCGCCTGGGGGGAAATCTCAAGGTAGTCAATTATTGCCTAGTGGGCAACCTCAAGGTAGTCAGTTACCGCCTGGAGGGCAACCTCAAGGTAATTTTTTACCAGGACAAACTGTAGGACAATATTATTTACCTAGAGAACAACCTCAAGGACAGTACATACCTCAATGTTATCAACCTCAAGGATAGTACATACCCCAAGCTCAACCCCAGGCTCAGTACATTCCTCAAGGTCCTTATCAACCCCAGATTTAGTACATGCCTCAAGGTTATCAACCTCAAGGTCAGTACCCAACTGAAGGTTTCCAACCTCCTTCTAGTCAATCATTTTTACAAGTTGTTGGAAATTTACCAGTTAATTATCAGCCCTACATTTAACCAAGTTATGGTCCTTCATATGCACAACCTTCTACGGGTCAATAACCCGGAATGAACATGGTGTGGAATCCATCTCAAATTCAACAGACTATGCAACCTAATGTGCAGTTACCTAATCAACCTCGACAACCTTTAGTTTCTAGTCCAACCCAGCAACCTATCCAGCCTACTGTTCAAGTCCCTGCACTTGGTTCTGTTCAGCAGCACAGGCCTAGTACACCTCAGAATCCACCTCAGACTGATGCAGCTACTGCAACTTCTGTTCAACCTACAACACTTGTTTCTGGAGTATTTGTAGCTCTGGTTTCTTCTATCCTTGCATCCATGAAAATTCCTCAAGTATCTGTACCACAATCAGGACGTACAATTCAGACTATGGTCCAGATGCCTACAGGACAAGCTGGTACTAGTACAATTGTCTCTAGTCAACCATAATTTATTTATCAACCATACCAGGGACAATATCAATTTGGTCAGACTACAAAAATCTAGCATATCAGTATCATTCGTACCCTGGGTATACTTATCAAGTACCTCAACAACCCCAGTATGGTCCAATTAATCCTGGTTACCCAGGAGGTTTCACGATTCCAAATGCACATCCAATTCCAGGGTATCCCGGATATCCTCCTCCTGGCACTGGTTTGATCACACAAGGTTATCAAGACCCTAGCCATCGCTTACCATTCATAGCAACTTTAGATTTACTGGATCTATCACGCCTTACGAATGATCCCATTTTTTATCTTCCATATTGGCCATCGATGCCTAACAAGTTGCCCAGTGATATTCTGAAATTTGAAGGTAAGTCAGGAGAGGACCCGTCTAATCACGTTATGACTTATCACCTTTGGTGTGAATCCAATTCACTAGTCAATGATTCAATTCGATTGCGTCTTTTTTAGAGAACTCTCATTGGTCTAGCTACCAAATGGTACATTGAGTTACCACGCGGCTCTTTTAATAATTTTAATGCGGTAGCTACTGCTTTCTTAACCCATTTTCAGTTGCCTGTCAGATACGACAACGACACAGAATTGCTGAATTCATTAAAACAATCTATGTCTACATACATATCTGATCATATTCATGAATGGAGACGTAGAAGGCATTTAGTGAAAGTCTTTATTCCTGATCAAATTTTGGCTGAATGGTTTATTAATTCGTTATTGCCCAAAATTACTGAAGATGTGGCCAAAGGAGGCATTGTTACGGAAGAGCAAGTTATTGCTCAGGCTCAGTACCTTGACCTTGTGTATACTCAGTCAGGTACTCTGTATGATAAAATCCCCCATTTACCAAGACCTGGTCAATTAACTGCAACTCCTTCTGCCTCTCATGCCACTGATGGTGTAATTGGTTCTATTAGTATTGGTAAAAGTAAGAATAAGTCTTCCAAGACTACTTCTCCTATTATCACTTTACCCGATTCACCCAAAGGAGATTCTCCCCTAGAAACTTCCGTCGATATTCATGTTGTAGAGACATCTACGACCAAATCTAAAACTAGTGGTAAGAATAAAAATAAAAAAATATTCACAAGATAAAAATGATACAACTGAACCAACTGAAGAAAAACGTAAACCCCGATATCCTTGTCTTATTTGTGATCAGGATCATTTTACAAAAGAGTGCCCGCATAGAGCCGAGGTATCAAAATTCGTTAAGGGTTCACCTATACCTGCTGTCTTGAAGGATCCCTTTCCCATTCAAGATAGTAACATGGTTGGATCTTCCTCCAATACGGTTGAGGATATCTTGATGGTTGCGACGCGATCGCAAGATTATGGTAGTAAAAATACTGGTAAAGAAGCATAAACATCCAGTTCTGCATTGACTACATCTCCGTCAGTTTCTGATCCATTACAGATTGAGAAAAAAAATACTGAATTAGTGATTAAACCACCTGCAAAAGGTGTACTTCGTAAATCATCTTTCAATCCACATGCGAGAGCTACTCAGAATTACAATATTGTTGAAGATTTGGCAATTTCCCCTTCAACAATGTTGGCTTTGGAAGTATTGCAATCATGCCCAGCCCAAAGAAAATTACTTTTGTCAGCCTTAGGAGCCATAGATCTCCAGGATTTGAACCTCATGATCTTCGATTTAGATAATTTTACACCCCGCCTACCCCATCAAATGGCTTTTTAGATTCTAGTAATAGTAAAAAACAAACGTATCTTTCATACTGTTGTTGATGAAGGGGCTTCTATGTGTATTATGTCGTTAAAATGTTGGAAATCACTTGGTTCTCTAACCATTAACCAATCACCAACTATTCTCAAAGCTTTTGACGGAAGAGTTTTTCAGCCGTATGGTATCTTACAAGATCTACCAATAGAGTTCGAAGGCAAAATGGTTAATCTAGATGTGGAAGTGGTTGATGCCCCTCTCGATTACAACCTTCTCCTCGGTCGTAGTTGGTCTTACACCATGACTGCTATTGTATCATCGATATTTTGTCTCATCGCGTTTCCTCATAAAGGAAAGATCGTTAAAGTAGATCAGCTCTCATATTATTCATCCAACATATCGGAAAATAGACTATCCTTTATAAGGATGTCAGAGTAGGTTTGATTAAAGATTCCGCTTTACTAGGAATTTTTTCCTTGCCTGTTCCCAATGTACAAACTCCTATTACTAATATCAATATGATTACATCAAGTACTATTTCCTTTGATGATCCTTGGATAGTACCTTCAGAATCAGAATTGGATTCTTTCGATGGCCCAATGCCTTTGAGTCCTTTTGAGTTATCATATCAACATGTATAGTCATTTTCTGATACTCCTTCAACCGAGTATGATCCAGTGAATGTGATCAATTAGGAGTCATTTTCAATATCGAGCTTAGCCTCGACACCAATTCCGGATCCTGCTCTACAAGTCTTCAATATTGATGAACATATTCATGAATTCTTGTCGGTAGATGAGTTACCATGGGAAGATCTTCATCATAGGTCTTCGTTTTTACCTGATATTGATCATTTTGAGAATGATTTTTCCTCTATTTTTACCACTGATTACATCAAAGAACCTGTTGTGCTATACAACAACCCACCATTTCATAAAATTTTACTTTAGAAAACTATAATATGAAATGGGTCCCTCTTAGATTAAATTGGTATTAACTCATCATTATTCTAAAAAGTCAAAAAACAAACAAAAAACATTATAAAACCTTTTTTGATTTCATAAATTATCGGCAATAGGAAAATAAAACAATCACCACTGAAGGCCCTCTCCTGGATCCGATGCGATATCACTATCGGCAATCGGGGAATGTGATATGAATACAATAGAACTGTGCCTTAAAAGCTTCCGATGCGAGTTAAGCGATATCGCTATCGGCGATCGGGGATTCTACGATAACTCAAATAAAACTACCCAAGTATTCCTCCGATCGCCGATCGCGATAAAGCTGAGCACGACTTTCAAAAAGGATTCATACGGTTCGGCATATTATGTTAATTATTATTAAAAAGCCTTTCCGCTATCCAATGGTAATTCACTTAAGCCCAACCGCCAAATAAAAAATCAAATCCGCGTTTAAATAGGCTATTCGGCAAACGAAAGATATAATGAGCATTTAATTGATTGACAGGTTCAAACGGCCAATTAATGGAGCAGTTACGCCTAAATCCCTTCAGAGATTACATACGCGGGAGTCTTATGATTATTTTCCATTATTTATTGATTGCCATAAGTCTTCTGTACCAGTTTTCTCCGTCTATTCTCCGCATTTCGTTCATTTTATCTTTTGTGCAGAGCTTCTCCGCAGTAGCAAGTTCAGACCAAATGGGGAAGAAATCTAAGAAACCGGGAACAGCTTCAGCTTCTGTAGTAACAGAACAACATGCTGCCGATCTAGGACCAAACAAAAAAGGATTAATCTCAGATACCACATGTCTTGGTCTCGGTAATACCACTTGGCAGAGCATTTACAACCTGGTTGAAGCCGAGGAACCTCAGCAAACAACGGTAGAAGCTTCAGCAGGCTCGAGCCAGAAATCTGACGCTACTCTGAAAGATTTGGATGATTCCTACTTGCATAGGATAGAGGCTCGGGAGCAAATTCTTCCATATACAGATGTAGTAAGATGGGCCATTGAAGAAATTCCAATTACAAACAGAATATTCTGCACTATTGATGGGAGAGTTTTTGGTTCATTTCAGCCTGATGATTTGAGACAAATGTACCATTTTCCTGAACCAGAGAAGAAGTATAATAAAGCATTCCTGGAGAAGTTTAGAGATGAAAATGAAATTGATTCAGAACCTATACGAGAATGGAGACAAAACCCAGCAAAACACAAACATGATTCTTCGGGTAAGTACTCCGTCAATTCCTTATGTTCTCCTTATTGTTATGCTGGAGCTATGATGTGTCGAATGTGGGGATTGCATGATTCTTCAAAATTTTCCATAGAGATGGTACCTTTGATGGAAGCAGCGTGTAATAGTGAAATCATGGATTGGGGGAATATATTATCGGATAAGTTAGCAAATGCTATTCTTGACTTCAGAAACAAATCCCGTGTTACTGATAGAATCATCCCTCCATTTTACTTTAGTGCCTACATTTTAGATACCCTCTTTTTTAACTCCGAGTTTCCAGTGTTAGGGTGGAGATGGACTCCACAAGACCCCATGCCCATTCATATATATCACCAGAAATTATGGAAAGCCCATTATAAACACCACCTATATCAACTCTGCAATGGACTCATGCTACCTATTTACTATGCAATTTTTGCTAGACCTACTCCGAAGATCTCCTCTCAAGCAGAGATTGACTTGACAGCCCTAGGAACCTGGTTTGGAGAGCAGAAATTTACTTATGTAAGAGTTTTCGGCAGCCATGCTAGACCTCATGTCCTCCCCTTGTATATACCAGACAAACTTTTAGCTCGAGAGATAGCATATCAGCTTACATCCGCATCAGCTACAAAAACTCTCAGGAATTCAAAGAAGCAAGTCTGGCCTCCTTTCCCTCTAAGGTGTGGCGTCTATACTCTACGTGATTATAAACACGCAGAGAAAGAAGCAGAAAAGATTAATATGTTAAAACTCGCCACTCTGCCTAATAGACGCTTTGATCCGAAAAAGGTCGTCTATAATGTTCTAGATCAGGCCAAACTCACTAAATTTGAACATAAGGAAGACGAGTTTGATGACCTGTTCTCCTCGGCTGAGTCGATATTTCAGGTTCAAGAGATAGCTAAAATTAGATACCATGACGACGGGTTAGTTGAATTTAACAAACTTAGAGAGAAGAGGTTGCAAACTCTGCCTCTAGATTTGTTAGCCACTGCCCCGATGATACAATCAAGTGAGCCTGAGCAGCAGCTTACCAGCAAACATCCTGCTACATCCAAAATCTCTGAAGAGAGCAGGAGGAACTCCAAAGGAAAGAACAGGAAGAGGCAAAGAGGAAATAACAGGAAGAGGCAAAGAGAATACGAGATCAGGAACAGGAAAGGCAGCAGGAGCAGAGCAGCAAGAAGGTGAATGTCGACACTCAGATTGACCCAAGATTGCTCCAGGAATGGCAACAATTTGATTCAATTATAAGCAATCTTGAGAGCTCAAAGAATGCCGATACGTCCAAAGCGGCCAATACACAGGATACAGTATCAAAAAGGGTTTCAAGCAAAGAAACCAGCGGTCTACCCCCGACTACAGGATTAGAAATAATTCCCAAGGATCCTTCAGATCAAATTATTTTTCAAGTAGAAGATATTCCTCCATGGGATGTTTTCTATAGCCCAAAACACAAGGCTGTAATAAAGCAACAACGGAAAAGGATAAGGATTGATCAACCTTCCCTGTTCCATGAACAAACAGTAACAACCAATGTAGTGTGGAAGGAAGAACTCAACCCCTCCGATGACCTGACAAAATTGTCCCAATATGCTGGTGCCTATTCGGCGGCCACCATGGATAAGGCATCGGAGGTGAGAAATTTGCTGAAAGAAAAGGATCAAGTGATCGTTTCACTACAAACGCAATTATTGGAGGTACAGCAGAAAGCAGATTCAGAAGCGATTCAGAAACAGAAAGAATCATCGGAGGCATTAGCAAAATTGAAAGCAATGAATGAATAGGTGGTAAAAGTAAAAGATGAGCAAATTGCTCAATTAACAGCTCAAGTAGAGAAGTTCAAGAATCTTCCCCAGCCTGCCAATTTCAGAGAAGAAGCGATACAGATTAATAAGGCACTCATAACACAAATAAGATTGTTGTGTCATGAAATTTCCCAAGTTGAGCCTCTGTGTGAGATAACCACTTCTATAATAAACAAATCAGTTGATGCCAGGCAGGACTTAGAGCAAGCCGATGAGACTTTAACAGATTTTCTTACTTGGCAGAACACTAATGAGGGACAGGCAGCAAACTTGCCTAAAATCTTAGAATCCCATAAAGAAATTCTGTTCATGGAGTGGCAGTCCCAGTTGATGAAAGCAGAGAGAGAAGTTTCTAGATGCAGATTATCTACGAACAATTTGATTGATTTGATTAATAATACTCTCTATTTGTCTAACATGATTTCTCAATGTACACCAGGTAAATTATTATCACCCAAGACATTGGAACAATCATGTTGTCAAGAGCTAGAAAGGAATGGGAAATTGATTCCAGGAATTACAAGTTTAACTTGGGACACCTATTGGTTGTTCCTAGTTAAACCATACAGCCAGAAAGCCGCCCTCAAATGCTTAACGGATGCAATCGGGTGTATCATTCCAGATATACACGATGCCACCTATGCTGCTCAAATCAATTCTCGTCTCAGCCGCCCTCAAGAAGTGGAACCAATGCTAGCAATATGCCAACTCAGGACAAAAAGCAAACAGTCAGAATGATGAATCATGTTGCCGATTACCAGATTGCTGTAGAGAATATATTCAAGATCGGGTTATACCAATTTAGTAGCATTTTAATTTTGTAGTTTGTTAGTTTAAATTAGTATTTATAGACCCTTTCATGTATTTAGAAGGGGTCGTAAGTTTTTGTATATGACTGAAACCTGAAGTTGCACTACTGTACTTCAGGCATATTTTTTTTATGAAAACTGGACCAATTTTTCCAAATTTTGATAATGAAGCTTTTATGTGGATGTGCACTACTGCCTTTATTTAAAAGTATTTCTGAGTCGGAAGAAGGAATTCAAATTGCGATTGACGTTGGGAAAGATTTGCAGCTCATATGGTACTATTATCTATGTATGAATTCATTCTTTTTATGTAAATAGTTGTTTGATTACTCTTGCTATTATTGAATATATGAATGTGTTTTAACAGCAGTCTTTATACTTTCCACTACTGGATGTTTACAGTTTGCTATTCTTCTAATCATTCATGTATCAGTAATATAAAAAGATAAGTGTAACAATGTTTTATCAATTACTTCGTTCAACTAATTGAACGAAGTAATTATTATTTAGATGAATGTCTTTGTTTATTGAATAGTGTCATCTATATGCCTATCGACAAACACAAATCACCAAAATTTGCACTTAAGAATAGAAGATTCCCGGGATAAAATAGTCATTTACATTTTCGCTTATAGATTAAGTACTCCATTCATTATCACTTATTAGAAAACCAATCATTCATCCACCCCTTTTATTCATTACTGGGAAACTGGTCCCATTATATCCAGTCGGAGCCACCATCCCAAATGGAAAAGGAGTTGTATTAAGGTCCGGACCGGGTGGTTATCCCCCAATGTTGATGTAACGATTTTCGGGGCATCAACATTTTTGGCGCTAGAAGGAGGGCCAACTATGAATGGCGAGTAAATCAAAACCTACAGACCATTCTCAGAGTAAATCACCCTCCACCTCACCTCAGACCTCCCGTTTGCATTCTGAATTACCAGTGTCCAAACGAGAAGAAGAGGGATCAACTATCACTGCGAGCAATCACACCATACTTCAGAACATTTAAGTCCGGAGTCCCCTGAAGTTCAGTCTGTCATCCAGAAACTTCAAGGCTTCTCCATATCACCTCAGAGATCTGAAGTATCTCAAGGCAGTCAGACTTCGCAATTCCACCTACCTCATCATCTCACCAGACTTCAAAGCGAAAAACTTGGCATTGAACAAGCTGAGTTACCTTTACCACGAAGGAAAAAGGAAAAAAAGAACACTGAAGGTTCTAATAGTGAGACCTTTTCTCCATCATCTTCCATCTCATCATCTCCAGTGCGAAGTCAAACACCCACTTCCCCATTACATATTATTGTTCACCAGGGGTCACCACCTTCAACATCACAACCTTTACAGTCTTTATTACTACCTCCTCCCCAATCACCTGGAACACCACAATCAAACGTTGGTACTCCCAAGATGGCTCAAAACCCATGGAACAGTCCTGGTGCAGTCACTATGCCTGCACCATTACATCCATTACCTGATTATCCTGAGAAATGGTTACCAAAGTTTAATCCAGATGCTGGAACGTTAGCTGAGGAACACATAAATAATTTCATGTTTTCAGTTAATCTAAAAGGAGTAACGCAAGAAGATGTTGTAGTGAGACTTTTCCCCTACACGTTACAAGGATCAGCTGGGTCTTGGTATTTTTCCTTACCCTCTGGATCCATTACCAGTTGGAATATCTTTCAGGAACAGTTTCTTACCAAATATGGCGACGATAGATCATTAGCCACGCTCATTAATGATCTTTCAAATCTAAGAATTGAGTCAAGAGAACCAATTAAGGAGTTTAACTCTCGATTCAATAAGCTCTTGAATAAAATTCCCACTGATTCCAAGCCAAGTGAACAAGTTAGAAGCGAATGGTATATCACAGCATTACCTTCAAATATAGCCATTTTTGTAGATAGGGCTGCGAAACCAACTATGCCAGAAAACATGAAAGAAGCCATCGCTGTGGAAAAACGTATAATCGCTTTAGAAAAGAAAGCTGCTCTCGAAGATAGGAAATCCAAAAAAGTGTCTTTTAAGGACGATTCAAAGAAGAAAAACACCAAAGATCCATACGATATGGAGGGTCTTCAAAAGGTCCTCAAAACAATGTCAAACGAAATGGTTGAAATTAAAAAACAAGTAGCAGAAACTTCAACAAAGAAACCATTTAGGAATTTTAAGAAGACTGAGTCAAAACCACCAAATATTATATCCAATGCAGATTCAGACCCTGAGGAAGAAGAAGAAGATGAAACAATTACATCATCCGATGAAATTGAAGAAGAGGAAGTTGTTGAATGCCATGGAATGTGGGACTTCATATTGCCAAACTCCGACACCGAGACTGAACAAGAAGCTTTTCCTATGACTACTAGGAGCAAAAGTACCCCTGAACCTGTCCAAGCAAGTTCCAAGAAAAGGAGTGCAGGTACTAATACTGCAAAGGAAAAGGTACCCACAAGGAAGCCAGCCGCAACAGTCCCTCAAAACCAACCATCATCCTCAAATATACCTTCAACATCAAAGACGTTGGTAGTATCGGATTCAATGGATTACAATATTATTGATGACATGAAGAAGACTAAGGCAAACATCACCATGTTTGAACTCAGTAAATTAAAACATCAACAGAAATTGCTTCTTAAGGAACTAAATGCAGTTCCTTCCTCGCCTCTTCCTAGTGCTAAAGCTGCAAATAATTCAGGACAACCACCTTCTGGTAGAATTGAGGCTACTGATACGATTCTAATCGGAGACAGATCAAATTCCCATACCCCACCTTTCCTCTTAACCTTTGAAATTTACAATCGAAATCTACACAACTGTTTAATTGACTCAGGGGCATCATCTAATATAATGCCAGCTTTAGTTTGTTCTAAACTGAACATAGAACCCCAAAAGTCTTCAATTCACATTGTGCAGTTAGATAGAACCAAAGTCCAAGTCTTAGGGGAAATAAATTCTGTTACTATCAGGTTAGCTTCTGATCCACGAGTAGTTCAAAGAATTGATATCTTAATCGCTGATATACCTGAGTTTTATGGTTTAATTTTGAGCAGGGATTGGTCTGAGAAGCTCCATGGATATATTTCTACCGATTGGTCTCATATGTGGCTTCCCTACAGGGGAAAGCCAAATCAAATAAAGATCAATCGGGAGAAACACATGACCCATACTGTCACAGAGTTCGAACAAGAGAATCAACCAATGGCATTTAATAATAACATATTGGGAAATTATTCTTCTGAATCATTCTTCGGCAATTATATTGCCCAACCATCTCCATTCTCAGTAAACAATTTCACATCCCAAATTGAAATTTTTTCACAAACTGACAGTTCAAGATGTGTTAATGTTACTGAGAATTCTGTAAATAAAATTGTTGATAATTCTTTATTTTGGTCTTTATATTTTGACGGTTCTAAATCCAGTGAAGGAGCAGGAGCAGGGTGTATTCTAGTCAGCCCTGAGGGAGAAAAAACAATGCTTTCTTGTAGGTTAGAATTTGAATGCACGAATAATACAGCTGAATATGAGGCCTTGGTGCAAGGACTATATAAAGCTATTGGTCTGAAAGTCCAATATTTGAAAGTGTTTGGTGATTCAGAGATTGTTATAAAACAAGTTCGAAATACAATCCATTGTCTCTCTAATCATCTCAAACACTATCAGTCCTTAGTCCAAGAACTCATATCTCATTTCTTAGCATTCAATATTTCACCTATTCCCAGATCCCAGAATGCAGCAGCTGAATTGTTAGCCAATGTTGCTTCTAAACTCCTACCTTCCGAAGATTATAGCCCATATATATTTTCAGTAGAGTTGATTTTTAGGCCATCAATTCCTGACAATGTTACTAATTGGCGAGTGTTTAATCACGATGAAGACATCCTACATTTCTTAAACTCCGATGATTCCTACAATGATCAAATCATTGATGAAAACGATCATGATCTTCAGATGAAAGAAAAGCACGAGGAAAACTCAATACCAAAACCGGTGGTCAAACTGGAAGATCTCTATGATATTAAAGACAGGTTTAAACAGGTAACCAATTCAAAACTACAAAGTTCTACTTTAAGATTTGAATTGATAAATCTCGGTACTGAGCAGAATCCTCAAAATGTCAATTTAGGACTAGGAATTTATGTCGAAGAAAGGATAGCATTCAATAGATTATTGAGAAAAAATAAACATGTCTTCGCTTGGAAGTATGATGACTTAAAAACTTATGATACATCAATCATCCAGCATACCATTCCAATGCTTTCTGAACAAAAACCAGTTCAACAAAAAATGAGGAAAATACATCCAAACTTAGAGAATCAGATAAAATCGGAGCTCAATAAACTCTTGAAAGCAAAGATTATTTTTCCAGTCCGACATTCAAACTGGGTCTCCAATATGGTGCCTGTTAGGAAGAAAAATGGTGACATCAGGATTTGTATAGATTTCAGAAATCTGAATAAGGCAAGCCAAAAAGATAATTTTCCATTACCTACCATGGATCAGATACTCCATTCGGTAGCAGGTTCTGAGCTAATGTCCTTTCTAGACGGTTTTTCAGGATACAACCAAATTCTGGTCCATCCTGAAGACAGACTTAAAACTACTTTCAGAACAAAATGGGGAACTTACGCCTATCAGAAAATGCCTTTTGGACTTATTAACGCAGGAGCTACATTTCAAAGAGCAATGGATATAGCCTTCAAAGGATTGATCAACAAAACTGTGGTCATCTATTTAGATGACATTACTGTGTTTTCTAAAAAGAGGTCCAACCATTTACATGATTTGAATCAAATTTTTGAACGTTGTAGAAAATATGGTATTTCACTCAATCCCAAAAAATCCTTCTTTGCTCTAAATCAAGGAAAGCTCTTGGGCTTTATTGTTTCCAAAGATGGTATTTATATTGATCCTGACAGGATTAAAGAAATTTCTGAAATCCCATTTCCTCATAACAAAAAATCCATGCAGTCATTTCTAGGTCAGATCAACTTTGTTAAGAGATTTGTTCCCGATTTTTCTCACATCATCTTACCATTACAAATCGTGATTAAGAAAAATTCAGTGTTTAAATGGGGATCTGTGGAAAAGGAAGCATTTGATTTAATCAAACAATCAATAATCAATGTCCCCGCTTTAAACACTCCCAATTTTTCTAATCATTTCACATTGTATACTATCGCATCCGATTCATCTTATGCAGCGGTACTCACTCAGATTAATGATCACGACTTGGAAGCACCGATTTCATTTTTTAGTTCAAATTTCCAGGGTGCAGAACTAAATTACTCCGAAGTTGAGAAACAAGCCTTTGCTGTGTATAAAGCCATAAAACACTACAGGCCCTTCCTTTTAAAAGCTCATACAAAAGTCATAGTTCCTTTTTCTGCAGTAAGGCAATTACTGATCCAAAGGGAATTAGGTGAGAAAAGGGAAAATTGGGTTACAACACTTCAAGAGTATGACTTGGAAATCAAGCCAGCAAATATTGTTAGGGGCCAAGGTTTTTGCAGGTTGTTAGCAGGAGCATCCAATATTTCGGAATCAGGTGATACAAAACATATTGAAGAAATCAATCAGATAAGTATTACCAATTCTGAATCTCAATACGCAGATTTAATCTTTTATTTGAAAAATGGATATGCACCTCCTAATCTTTCTTATAAAAACAAACGAGCCATTAGATTAAAAGCAAAAAACTTCATAATCATTAATGATGTACTTTTTAGACAAAACTATGATTCAGTTTTATTAAGATGCCTAGAAAAACCTGAAGCACAAAAGGTTTTGCAGGAGCTACACGATGGACCAGCCAGAGGACATTTTGGAGCTGACACAACAGCTCACAAAATCATTCATGTTGGGTATTATTGGCCCACATTATTCAGAGATACTCACGAATATGTAGGGAAATGCCAAAGTTGTCAAACCTCCAGTGGAAGACAAAGAAAATCAGCTTTCCCTTTGCAACCAGTCAACATTGAGCAACCTTTTGAACAATGGGGATTGGATATCATTGGGGAAATAACTCCACAGTCCTCCAAATAACATAAGTATATCATTACTGCTACTGATTACTTTACCAAGTGGGTTGAAGCAATTCCATTAAAGACAACAAACTCTGAAGCAATTATAGAATTTATAGATCAATTCATCATTACCAGGTTTGGTGTCCCAAATGCTCTTATTTTTGATAATGCATCTTATTTCTCTGGAATTGCCATGTTTGATTTTGCTATTAAAAGAGGATTTAAATTGAAATATTCTGCAAATTACTATCCTCAGGGTAATGGTCTAGCAGAATCTACCAATAAAAATCTACTTAAAATCATTAAGCGAACTATTGAACAGAATCATAAGAACTGGCACAAATCTTTAATATTCGCACTATGGGCTGATAGAATAACGCAGAAGGCCTCCATAGGTACTTCACCATTCAATCTTGTATACGGGAAAGAAGCAATACTACCAAACAATCTAGCACTTCCTTCTCTAGCCCTAGTTCAGTTTATTGAAGAAAGCCCCTCTTCTTCTATCCAGCTCAGACATGATCAAATTTTAAAATTAGAAGAAGAAAGAGAAAAGGCTAAAATTACTCATGCAAAACATCAGCAGATAATCAAAAAATCATTTGATTCAGCTTCATCTAGTTCTAAACAGTTGCAGGTTGGTGATCTAGTTCTGAAATGGGATAAATCCCATGAGGATAAAGGTAAACACACCAAGTTCCAAAAGATATGGCTTGGACCATTTCAGATCAGCGAGAAGATAGGCCATTCGACATTCATGTTACAAGATTTATCAGGAAAGAGGGACTCTCTTCCTGTTAATGGCCTCATCTTAAAGAAATTCTTCAATTGAGAAGGTAACCCCTTCTCCTTTAGTTTTAGTAGGATTTATGTTTTTTAGGACCATTAGGAAATAAAGTTGTAAAATAGCTTCTATTGGCCTTTGCTATATTAAAAAGTTGCTCTGAAGAAGTTTTTTTTAATATTTACTTTTGAAAATAAAAGCCTTTAAAGAGAAAAAGGGAAGACAATTTCTATGGAATTAGTTATATTCACATTTCTGAAAAACTCATTTTATTTTTGTAAAATCTCCTCAAAATTTAGAAGTACTGTAAATCATTTTAATGTTTTTAAACTGGCCACAAAAGGGTTATCAATATCAAAACAAAAACTGATTCAATCTTAGTATCTTCAACTCTTACCTTGTCATCCATTTTCTCTTAAGGAGAAAATTGTCCATCCCATTCATCCAAGTTTATGATTACTCAGAGTGTAATTCTAAAAAAAATATGATATAAAGATAAGGGGTCTTATCACAAGCCTGCTTACCATGGTCATTGGAAAATAGTTTAATCGACATTACCAACACTGCATACCAAAACAGGGTAATGGCTTATAAACATAAGACAAGGGGTCTCATCACGAGCCAGCTTGTTCGATTAGATTACAACCAGTGAATGGCATTTTCAAACAGCTGGCAACCAAACCAGGACAATGGCTTTTTATCTTACAAAATAATGTAAAAAAGAAAAGAAATACAAAATATGAAAACATATTTTGAATTCATTCTTTTAATCATACTCTGAGATGGGAGGGGTCATGGACAATCAAATGGTTAAAAGGTATCCCTGTCGAAACTATGAATGTTTGCTGGCAGCAGAGGCTCTACCTATGACAAAGGAGTTAATCAAAAAGGCTGAGTTGGAGAGGTGTTTTGTTTTATCATTATCAACCAATAAAGGCCAATTTAAAACTTAGAATGTATTTAATTTTAACAAGAGGAGAAATTAGCAAAAATAGCCTTTATTATATTCAGAATGTATGTATACTTAGTTATATTAGAATCTTCCTTTCTTTTTGATAAAGATTTCTATATAAAGAAAGTTCAAATATTCCAATATTTCTCAGAGATAATTGTTTCTCCCAGCGAATCGCCAATTGTTGTGCTATACAACAACCCCCCATTTCATAAAATTTTACTTTAGAAAACTATAATATGAAATGGGTCCCTCTTAGATTAAATTGGTATTAACTCATCATTATTCTAAAAAGTCAAAAAAAAAACAAAAAACATTATAAAACCTTTTTTGATTTCATAAATTATCGGCAATAGGAAAATAAAACAATCACCACTGAAGGCCCTCTCCTGGCTCCGATGCGATATCACTATCGGCAATCGGGGAATGTGATATGAATACAATAGAACTGTGCCTTAAAAGCTTCCGATGCGAGTTAAGCGATATCGCTATCGGCGATCGGGGATTCTACGATAACTCAAATAAAACTACCCAAGTATTCCTCCGATCGCCGATCGCGATAAAGCTGAGCACGACTTTCAAAAAGGATTCATACGGTTCGGCATATTATGTTAATTATTATTAAAAAGCCTTTCCGCTATCCAATGGTAATTCACTTAAGCCCAACCGCCAAATAAAAAATCAAATCCGCGTTTAAATAGGCTATTCGGCAAACGAAAGATATAATGAGCATTTAATTGATTGACAGGTTCAAACGGCCAATTAATGGAGCAGTTACGCCTAAATCCCTTCAGAGATTACATACGCGGGAGTCTTATGATTATTTTCCATTATTTATTGATTGACATAAGTCTTCTGTACCAGTTTTCGCCGTCTATTCTCCGCATTTCGTTCATTTTATCTTTTGTGCAGAGCTTCTCCGCAGTAGCAAGTTCAGACCAAATGGGGAAGAAATCTAAGAAACCGGGAACAACTTCAGCTTCTGTAGTAACAGAACAACATGCTGCCGATCCAGGACCAAACAAAAAAGGATTAATCTCAAATACCACATGTCTTGGTCTCGGTAATACCACTTGGCAGAGCATTTACAACCTGGTTGAAGCCGAGGAACCTCAGCAAACAACGGTAGAAGCTTTAGCAGGCTCGAGCCAGAAATCTGATGCTACTATGAAAGATTTGGCTGATTCCTACTTGCACAGGATAGCGGCTCGGGAGCAAATTCTTCCATATACAGATGTAGTAAGATGGGCCATTGAAGAAATTCCAATTACAAACAGAATATTCTGCACTATTGATGGGAGAGTTTTTGGTTCATTTCAGCCTGATGATTTGAGACAAATGTACCATTTGCCCGAACCAGAGAAGAAGTATAATAAAGCATTCCTGGAGAAGTTTAGAGATGAAAATGAAATTGATTCAGAACCTATACGAGAATGGAGACAAAACCCGACAAAACACAAACATGAGTCTTCGGGTAAGTACTCCGTCAGTTCCTTATGTTCTCCTTATTGTTATGCTGGAGCTATGATGTGTCGAATATGGGGATTGCATGATTCTTCAAAATTTTCCATAGAGATGGTACCTTTGATGGAAGCAACATGTAATAGTGAAATCATGGATTGGGGGAATATATTATCGGATAAGTTAGCAAATGCTATTCTTGACTTCAGAAACAAATCCCGTGTTACTGATAGAATCATCCCTCCATTTTACTTTAGTGCCTAAATTTTAGATACCCTCTGTTTTAACTCCGAATTTCCAGTGTTAGGATGGAGATGGACTCCACAAGACCCCATGCCCATTCATATATATCACCAGAAATTATGGAAAGCCCATTATAAACACCACCTATATCAACTCTGCAATGGACTCATGCTACCTATTTACTATGCAATTTTTGCTAGACCTACTCCTAAGATCTCCTCTCAAGCAGAGATTGACTTGACAGCCCTAGGAACCTGGTTCGGAGAGCAGAAATTTACTTATGTAAGAGTTTTCGGCAGCCATGCTAGACCTCATGTCCTCCCCTTGTATATACCAGACAAACTTGTAGCTCGAGAGATAGCATATCAGCTTACATCCGCATCAGCTACAAAAACTCTCAGGAATTCAAAGAAGCAAGTCTGGCCTCCTTTCCCTCTAAGGTGTGGCGTCTATACTCTACGTGATTATAAACACGCAGAGAAAGAAGCAGAAAAGATTAATATGTTAAAACTCGCCACTCTGCCTAATAGACGCTTTGATCCAAAAAAGGTCGTCTATAATGTTCTAGATCGGGCCAAACTCACTAAATTTGAACATAAAGAAGACGAGTTTGATGACCTTTTCTCCTCGGCGGAGTCAATATTTCAGGTTCAAGAGATAGCTAAGATTAGATACCATGACGACGGGTTAGTTGAATTTAACAAACTTAGAGAGCAGAGGTTGCAAACTATGCCTCTAGATTTGTTAGCCACTGCCCCGATGATACAATCAAGCGAGCCTGAGCAGCAGCTTACCAGCAAACATCCTGCTACATCCAAAATCTCTGAATAAGTCAAAAGAAGAGAGCAGGAGGAACTCCAGAGGAAAGAACATGAAGAGGCAAAGAGGAAAGAACAAGAGGAAGCACATAGAATACGTGATCAGGAACAGGAAAGGCAGCAGGAGCAAAGCAACAAGAAGGTGAATGTCGACACTCAGATTGACCCAAGATTTCTCCAGGAATGGCAACAATTTGATTCAATTATAAGCAATCTTGAGAGCTCAAAGAATGCCGATACATCCAAAGCGGCCAATACACAGGATACGGTATCAAAAAGGGTTTCAAGCAAAGAAACCAACTGTCTACCCCCGACTACAGGATTAGAAATAATTCCCAAGGACCCTTCAGATCAAATTATTTTGCAGGTAGAAGATATTCCTCCATGGGATGTTTTCTATAGCCCAAAACACAAGGCTGTAATAAAGCAACAACGAAAAAGGAGAAGGATTGATCAACCTTCCCTGTTTCCTGAACAAACAGTAATAGCCAATGTAGTGTGGAAGGAAGAATGCAACCCCTCCGATGACCTGACAAAGTTGTCCCAATATGCTGGTGCCTATTCGGCGGCCACCATGGACAAGGCATCGGAGGTGAGCAATTTGTTGAAAGAAAAGGATCAAGTGATCGCTTCACTACAAACACAACTATTGGAGGCACAACAGAAAGCAGATTCAGAAGCGATTCAGAAACAGAAAGAATCATCGGAGGCATTAGCAAAATTGAAAGCAATGAATGAACAGATGGTAAAAACAAAAGATGAGCAAATTGCTCGGTTAACAGCTCAAGTAGAGAAGTTCAAGAATCTTCCCCAGCCTGCCAATTTCAGAGAAGAAGCGATACAGATTAATAAGGCACTCATAACACAAATAAGATTGTTGTGTCATGAAATTGCCCAAGTTGAACCTCTGTGTGAGATAACCACTTCTATAATAAACAAATCAGTTGATGCCAGGCAGGATTTAGTGCAAGCCGATGAGACTTTAACAGATTTCCTTACTTGGCAAAACACTAATGAGGGACAGGCAGCAAACTTGCCTAAAATATTAGAATCCCATAAAGAAATTATGTTCATGGAGTGGCAGTCCCAGTTGATGAAAGCAGAGAGAGAAGTTTCTAGATGCAGATTATCTATGAACAATTTGATTGATTTGATTAATAATACTCTTTATTTGTCTAACATGATTTCTCAATGTACACTAGGTAAATTATTATCACCCAAGACACTGGAACAATCATGTTGTCAAGAGCTAGAAAGGAATGGGAAATTGATTCCAGGAATTACAAGTTTAACTTGGGACACCTATTGGTTGTTCCTAGTAAAACCATACAGCCAGAAAGCCGCCCTCAAATGCTTAACGAATGCAATCGGGTGTATCATTCCCGATATACACGATGCCACCTATGCTCCTCAAATCAATTCTCGTCTCATCCGCCCTCAAGAAGTGGAACCAATGCTAGCAATATGCCAACTCAGGACAAAAAGCAAACAGTCAGAATGATGAATCATGCTGCCGATTACCAGATTGCTGTAGAGAATATATTCAAGATCGGGTTATACCAATTTAGTAGCATTTTAATTTTGTAGTTTGTTAGTTTAAATTAGTATTTATAGACCCTTTCATGTATTTAGAAAGGGTCGTAAGTTTTTGTATATGACTGAAACCTGAAGTTGCACTACTTTACTTCAGGCATATTTTTTATGAAAACTGGACCAATTTTTCCAAATTTTGATAACGAAGCTTTTATGTGGATGTGCACTACTGCCTTTATTTAAAAGTATTTCTGAGTCGGAAGAAGGAATTCAAATTGCGATTCATGTTGAGAAAGATTTGCAGCTCATATGGTACTATTATCTATGTCTGAATTCATTCTTTTTATGTAAATTGTTGTTTGATTACTCTTGCTATTATTGAATATATGAATGTGTTTTAACAGCAATCTTTATACTTTCCACTACTGGATGTTTACAGTTTGCTATTCTTTTAATCATTTACGTATCAGTAATATAAAAGGATAATTGTAACAATGTTTTATCAATTACTTCGTTCAACTAATTGAACGAAGTAATTATTATTTAAATGAATGTCTTTGTTTATTGAATAGTGTCATCTATATGCCTATTGACAAACATAGATCATCAAACGTTGCACTTAAGAATAGAAGCTTCCCGGGATAAAATAGTCATTTAAGTTTTCGTTTATAGATTAAGTACTCCATTCATTATCACTTATTAGAAAACCAATCATTCATTCACCCCTTTTATTCTTTATCGGGAAACTGGTCCCATTATATCCAGTCGGAGCCACCATCCCAAATGGAAAAGGAGCTGTTTAAGGTCCGGACCGGGTGGTTATCCCCCAATGTTGATGTAACGATTTTCGGGGCATCAACAGAACCTCAAAATCCTCTCTCACATTCCAATTCTGAATTAAATCTAGAAAATATTTCTACGACGGTTCCTCTTGACATTTCAGTAAAACCTGGAATTCTTGAAAACATTCACATAGGTGCTTCTTGTACGCCTGATGAAATTCAAGAATATAAAGCCCTATTTCAGGAATTCCGCGACATTTTTGCCTGGCCATATGAAGAAATGCCAGGAATCGATCCGTCGATTGTTGTTCATGAAATTAAGACATACCCGGATGCTAAACCCATTAGACAGAGATTATGTCAGATACATCCGAGAAAAGTTGCTGCAATTAAAACCGAAGTTGAAAAATTACTTCGTGCAGGTTTTATTTATTCGATCCCGTTAACGGACTGGGTATCTAATATTGTTCTGGTCAATAAAAAACAAGGAACAATACGAGTATAGGGATATAAATCGAGCTTGTCCAAAAGACAATTATCCAACCCCTTATATCAATCAAATTATTGACGATTGTGCTGGAAGTGAAATGTTCTCTTTCATGGATGGATTTTTTGGCTACAATCAAATCAAGATACTCCCTGCAAATCAACCTAAAACAACTTTCATTTGTCCATGGGGAACTTTTTCTTATCAAAAACTACCTTTTGGCCTTAATAATACTGGTGCCACTTTTCAAAGGGCCATGTCTTATGCATTTCATGACATCAAGCACATTGTGCAACCCTACCTCGATGATTTTCCTGCTCATTCTTCACGTAGAGCAGATCATATTACTCATTTACGAGCCATTTTTATACAATGTAGGCATTATAAGATTCGTTTGAATCCTCACAAATATTTTTTCTGAATACAATGTGGAATATTATTAGGATTTATTGTCTCAAAGGCAGGCATTCGTGTCAACCCATCGAAGGTTGAGGAAATCCTCAATTTACCTCCTCCTTCTACTCTTCGCCAACTCCAAAGTTTGCAAGGGAAAGAAAACTTTTTACATCGATTCATTCCTAACTACGTTGAGTTAACGAAAGGTTTCACTAGGTTGTTGAAACAAAATATTCCTTTCTTTTGGGACGAGGTCGCTGATAGATCTTTTGATGCTCTGAAAAATGCATTGACCCATGCACCGTTACTGCATCCTCCCAACTACAACCAAGATTACTTTTTGTACCTCGCCACTTCCAATTCCACGATAGTTATGGTTTTAGTTCAGGAAGATGAATTCCATGGTGAACATGTGATTTACTATCTTAGTTGAAATTTGCATCCAACTGAGATCAAATATTCACATGTGGAGAAATTGGCCTTGGCAGATGTTCAAGTTGTCCAACTTTTTCGTCCCTACATACTTTTACGCAAAACAACAGTGATCTCTGATTGTAACCCTATGATGTACAATTTTGCCAAACAGTTTCTCGGGGGAAAATACTCTAAATTGATTGTTATCCTGTAGGAGTTTGATTTGGAGTTTGAAAAATCCAAATCTAAGAAATCATTGATATTTTCTGAACTTATGTGTGATTTCCCACGTATTGATACAACAACTGTGGCGATACAACCAATCGCAGATGAATCCTTGTTTCTTATCAGTACCATTGATCCTTGGTATGGAGATATTATTGTTTATCTTTGGACCCAAAATTTTCAGCCTAAGCTTTCATGGTCGCAATGATGAAAAATTCGTTTCCAGTCTCAACAATATCATATTTTTGGCGACACACTATACCATCGTGGTGCGGACTCGGTTTTTCGACGTTTTCTAACTCATGAAGAAGCCGAAAAGGTTTTCAATGACTGTCACTCTGGAGAATGTGGCGGTCATATGTCTGGGTACACCACAACCCAAAAGATACTGCGCATAGGTTATTTCTGGCCATCCTTATTTAAAGATTGTATTTACGCGGTCCGAAAATGTCATAATTGTCAAATATTCGATCGAAAAATGCATGCACCACCTGCTCCTCTTCACCCTATAATTTTTGCCGGTCCTTTTGCAAAACGGGGCATTGACTTCATTACATGTAACTCTCACTCAGCCGGGGGGCATGGGTATATTATTCTAGCAGTAGATTATTTTACCAAATAGGTCGAGGCGATGCCTACATTTGTGGCAGATGGAAAAACTGCAGCTAATTTCGTATTCAATCATATGATTTCTCGTTTCGGTGTACCCCAAGCGATAATTACTGATCACGGGATGCATTTTTGGAATATCATGATGACCGAGTTAATGGACCAACTTGGCCTGCGCCATGAAAATTCTACACCATATTATCCACAGGATAATGGTTTAGTTGAAGCAATTAATAAAGTTTTATTCACCATGATCAAACGAATCATTGGAATTCATAAGTCGAATTGGAATACCATGCTCTTTTCAGCACTTTGGGCATATCGAACCTCAGAAAAAACTGTTAGCCACCTATAAATTCTGATATGCTAAATGGTGGCTAAATTTGTTTTCAAGCCTTCAAGAGATTTATTTCCTTTGAAAATATATCATCCTTGAATTCTTATGTTTTTCCTATCCTAGAGGTTCATCTTCACTGATGTTTCCATCTTAAAGCCATGTTGATTCACCAAAGAAAATTTTTCCAAAGGCCACTGAAACTACCTATTTTCACTTTTTCCTTCCATTTTCATAAAGCTTTCTTTCCATATTTTAACCCTCCATTTAGCCTCTAAAGGCCTCAAATCCCCTTCAAGCCTTGTGAAATCCATTTATGAGGTTTAAAACCTTGTCTTTACCCCTATCGAAACCTCCATTTTCCTCAAAAAACCATTTAAAATCCTTGAAAATATTCATTTTTACACTAACGCCTTAAGCCCCTTTCGGCCTTGGCCCTAGCCCCTTTTCGACATGTGACCTAGAGCCATAACCAGGCACTAGCCCTTATCTCTAATTGCAATTGGAGTTTCTTTTTCCCGAATTTTCCTTTATTCTTCAAATCTTCCAATGCGATGAGCCCTTTCTCCTCCGATCCTCGATTTGATCCTGACCGTTGAATCCACAAGAACCAACGGCCAAGATTTAATTGCACTTCACATGTCCCTTTCTCCTTTTCACTTTTCCACTGGTCACTGATTAGATCTACACCGACAATATTTTTAGATCCAATGGCCAGCATTCCATCGCATCACTCCATTGGCTCTCTGCTTCACTCATCATTCGCGCCCGCCGATTTGATCTGGACCGTTGAATCCACAAGAACCAATGGCCAGGATCTCATCGCGCTCTGCCCATAGCCCTCCGTCATCAACCCGCTGATTCAATCTTGACCATTGATCCCTCATACTGATCTGATTGCTAGTGCTTAATCGCACATCACAAACTCAAAGACCCCGATTTCTTTGGCCTCTTTCCTTTTCTCCGATGCGATGTAATCCTAGCCATCCATTCCGCCAGATCTGATGGTTCACGCTTCATTGCATCACGCTCATCTATCACACGATCCTCCACCGTCTTGACCCATCTTTAATCTCCGCCATTGATCTCTACCATGATCCGACAACCCTCATTTAACCTGCCAATCTCCTCCTCCGTACTCCCAGTCCCACCACTAATGCCCCCGTTTCCTCTCATTTTCACCTTTTTCCTATGTATTTTCCCATGCATAAAATTTTACATTTTAACACTAAAGGTAATTTTTTCCGCCTATTCTGTTTAAACCTTGATTTTCGTGATGTTGCATCATAAATCCTTTCTCCCGCATACACTTTACCTCGCAACTCTTCTTTCGTCATACTCTCTCAAAACCGTCCGATCTCCCGACGACCATCTGATGGCCAGCATTGCATATTGCGTAATTTTTTAGCCCTTCCCATAGTGCACAAATTTTACGCGATAAAGGTGGTTTTAGAAATCTACGTGTCAAACGATAACCTATATCATGTTCTGAAAGCTAAAACCGCCTCCCCCCCATTTCATTTTGTGAAAATCGCTGCCGATTTTCTGCCATACTGCCTACCCTCCCCCGCAATGTCATTTTCACTTTAAATCACAGCCATAGATCATCCTGATCTAACAGCCCACATTATATTGTGATATCATTCCATTGTTTCTTATCTGTTCCCCCAATGACTCCGTCGAGCGATCTCCACCGTAGATCATCTTGATCTAACGGTCCACATTCATCCTCGCACCGAAACCTCCATTTACCTAGTTAGTTGCTCTGCCAGGGCATTTTCCAATTTTCCGCTGCAATCACATTCTTCCTCACTGCTCCTCCACCACCCCAAAGCCTCTGCAAGCAGTCTAAACCCAGCCCGCAGGATTTTATAATGTGTTTTCATGTGTTTTCAGGTTTTTTCATGGCAGATGAAGGAATTAATGTTTTACAGTCACAAAGGCGACACAAAGGCTCAGATGGAAATATCAGGGCCATGAAAAAATGTCAAAGGCATCAATACAAAAGAAGATCGAGCAATCAGCAAAAGGATAAAGCATAAACAAAGTCAAAACAGGTTGAAGTACAAAGAGACAGAGCAGTTATTAGTGCAGAATGTTGACTGACACAGACATAGCCCATCTCCACGCTCAAAGGCCTGCCAAGCAGTTATTACACCAAAGAAGCTACTACAAACTGTCAGAAGCAGTTATTTAGAAGTATGGGAGTCCTCATAGCCCATTCTTCACTTAACTCACACCAAGAAGATAACAGTACCACTCCAGATGGTTTTTCCTCTCAAGGACACCCTGTGGGTGATTTCTATCATATCAAAATGGTCTCAACAAGCTACAAAGTTATTGATCCTATCTAAAATTTAATGTTATGTTCATGACACAGCATGGAGCATTCAAATTCTCTCTCCTATCTCTGAATGATCATTTAAAAGTTTCCTCGCCTACTTTTCCTCATTTTTTCCTATAAAGACTCTTCGAAGTCTCATTGTAAAAGGTTGGAATTTTGTGAATTCTAAAGTAATACATATTGCTGCTTTGAAGAAGCATTGGTGTTCTGAAAGAGTGTGGAAGTCTCTGCGTTTTCTGTTGATGAAGGAGGCTGTACCTTCGGATCCCTGAGCCTGGTTATGGGGAAGTAATCTCTATTGTTAATGTTATTTCCCGTTTATCACTCTGTTCCATTATGCTTTTACTTACAGTAGGATAAAAATTTTAGGTAGAGAAATGTATCTTAGAAGCACCTCTCACTTGTTTATCCTTCACTGTTTATATGTTTTCTGCCACTGAATTATGACACAGTAGTCTAACAGCTCTCTTAAATAATCATTTTGTTTTATTTCAGAAAAGGTTAATTCAATTGTGTTAAAGATTGTTTAGGAGTTCCCTCTTTATTTACCACTGAATATTGTATCTGAAATCTCCCTTTGATTATTAATGCTTGCAGTTTAATAGTGAGGTCTATTTCAATCATACCCCCTGTTTCTTATTTTAATTATTGTGTTAAAGGTCCCTATAATTGCAGTCCTATATGTCTAAGGCGTTCCCTCTTCTTTGAGTGAAATTGTATGTCTTTGTTGATTAAGCCCTCAAAAGCAGACTTGTAGGAGGAAATAGGGCGTTCTCCGAATCCTATGATCCATTTAGAAGGTTTAGTATACATTTCTCTTTCCTTTGAGTGTCTATATTGATTAAGTCCAAAGAAGTGAGCTTACTAGAGGAAATAGGGCGTTCCCTGAATCTTTTAAGCCATTGAGAAAGGGTTTAGCTTGTTTTTCACTCTTAGTCCTTAATGTTCATCCCATTTCACCTATATTATCCAATAGATCCTTGACCAAGTTATATTTTCCCTTTTGTTTCCATTCCTTCTCAGTCAGAACTTTTTGGGACTTTCACATGACTCCATTGCCCAATGGCTTGTAGATTCCCATGCTCTATTTATACCACCTGAGTCACATTTTTCCAACCAAACAAACAAAACAAACCCTTGTGCTCTATAACTAGCCTAAGACCTTAAATTGAACTTTAAAGATACATTATTATTTACCTTTATAGAGAGATCCCTCTCTGGATCCACGAGGGCTAGATCCTGAGATCCTAAAGAGGTTTTGATGTTGTCTTCTCTTTTGGTTAGCCAATCTACCAAAACACAGGAACCCTAACATAATGGTGATCATGGTGGGATGTATTGAGTACATATTACTCTAGAAAACTCTTGTAGACTCAGTAAGTCCTTAAATAACCACGTAAAACTCAGAAAAACCCAAAAAAAACATTTTAGATTGGCTTCATAATAAACATTGGTGGTGGACCATAGAATATTTTTCCTCCAAAAGAGCTAAACTTCCACCTGGCGACTCCACTGGCCTCCAGTAGGCCTATTACTTCCCTAATCCTTGTAAATTCCCTTTGGAATGAATTAAGCGGATCCAATCATGCTATTGGTGGACAACAAAGTTCAAAATATTCCACCTGGTGACTCTACAATCCCAAAAGGCCAAATCACTTCACCAATAGAAGACTCTGAACAATTCGCAAAAATGCATTCAAGTTTCATAGAAGAGTGTCGTTATATAATGTCAAGTGAACTGGCAGAACTTGAATGGGAGGGCCTTCCAAAGGTTGTTCTTCTCAGCTCAAAACTCAATGCTAAACCCGAGCTTAAAATTTTTTTCCTAGACTTGGTGGTTGAAAGATATGAAATTGAGATTGAAATATTGAATTCAGAAGAACAATCATATCAATTAAGAGACCCCAGAGCATTTTTGGAGAGTCTCCCTCCCCCTAAGAAAGAATAAATTCCACTGCCTTTTGATGTGTAGGAAAAGGATGATCGTGCTTTTAAGAGCCACACTAAAGATGCAGTGAACCAAGCTATCAAGGATGCAGATAGCCTACCAGTCATGGAAGGCCTAAAAGGAGAAAGTTTATATCATGTTTTTGTTGATCCTATGGCAGAATATATGGAGACCTTGATTGGATCAAGTCCCCAAGCATTGACCCTTTGCAAGAGCCAGATACATCAGGAGTGTTCACCACTGGAGGTGGCCTTGTTTTTGAAGACCCACATCCAAAATACCCTATGGTTGTCTCTGACAAGCAGTCATATTCCCTACCCTTTTTTGTTACTGTTGAACTGGCTGCACTGGCACTATTGTATCATATAAAAAGCAGAGATTTCCAAGATAGATTAGGGTAGGTAGGAATGTCAATAAAGCTTAGCTGTGAGCATTTATTTAGTTTTTTAGTTTTTCTTTGAAAAATGAAAGAAAAATACAAAAACAATAGAAAAAAAAAGAGGGCAGAAATAAAACAAGAAAGGTATAGCCCCATAACAAAAAGAAAGGAAAATATGAAAGTGTGCTAGCTCAAATGCCAATACTTTAAAAAGCACTATAGTCCAATCATACAACCTAATCATGATTGGGCAGGTTTCAATTTACTGTTGATAGGATAGTGAAGAAGATTTTCTAAACTGTTTAATCTTGGCTTATCAGTAGAACAGATTAGGATAGAAGGAAGAAAGGTTCAAACATGCTGAAAATTTGAACCTAGAATCATAAGAAAATATGGCTCTAATTCTCTCAAGACTTGAGCCAAAGAGAAGAAGAGAACTGGTTCTAACATTCCCAAACTTGAACCAGCAAAGTAAAAGAGAACAGCTCTAACAAGATCAAAACCAGATCTGAAATGAAGAAAGAAAGATTACTCTTAAAAGCTCAAAACCTGGGTCACAACAAGAAGGAAGAATGTTTTTGAGTTTCAGATCTTTAAACCTTCCAAGTTTTGTTTTAATTTATGCTAGTTTCAGTTCATGTGCAGCTTGTCTTTATGCCATGGATCCACATCAAATCAGACAGTCTAATCCTAGTTTGGTTGTGTTTCAATTTCTATCTTAGAATATAGAGAATGAAAATCTGTCAGACAGTTTAATCCTGACAGATATTAGATTAGGTAGAGAAACTTATGAGTTCAACTGCTTAATCTGGACTCATGGATAAATAAGGGTAGCATTAGATAGGTTTATTTTTATGTTTGCAGAATAAAGTGTTGGAAAAGAGTTTTCCAATCCAAGTGCACTCAAAGGAAGAAAAAATGCTAGGATAGTAGGAATGGGTAGGTAGAGATATTGTTTTGAAGAATGACAGTTTTTTCAGGTTGCTGCAAAGGTTATCAAATCAAAAGAAGAACAATCAAGGAAAGAAAAACTACTGCCCAATGGAAAGGCATTGATCTGCTAAATCCAGAGATTTCTAAGGTTTTGTACACCTAAAGGGAAAGCTATCCTCCCCAAGTGGAGCCATTGTTAGCCACCTATAAATTCTGATATGCTAAATGGTGGCTAAATTTGTTTTCAAGCCTTCAAGAGATTTATTTTCTTTGAAAATATATCATCCTTGAAGTCTTATGTTTTTCCTATCCTGGAGGTTCATCTTCATTGCTATTTCCATCTTAAAGCCATGCTGATTCACCAAAGAAAGTTGTTCCAAAGGCCACTGAAACTGCCTATTTTCACTTTTTCCCTCCATTTTCATAAAGCCTTCTTTCCATATTTTAACCCTCCATTTAGCCTCTAAAGGCCTCAAATCCCCTTCAAGCCTTGTGAAATCCCTTTATGAGGTTTAAAAACCCGTCTTTACCCCTATCAGAACCTCCATTTTCCTCAAAAAACCCTTTAAAATCCTTGAAAATCTTCATTTTTACACTAAGGCCTTAAGCCCCTTTCGGCCTTGGCCCTAGCCCCTTTTCTGCATGTGACCCGAAGCCATAACCAGGCGCTAGCCCTTATCGCTAATCGCAATTAGAGTTTATTTTTCCCGACTTTTCCTTTATTCTTCAAATCTTCCGATGCAAGGAGCCCTTTCTCCTCTGATCCCCGATTTGATCCTGACCGTTGAATCCACAAGAACCAATGACCAGGATTCAATCACGCTTCGCATGTCCCTTTCTCCTTTTCACTTTTCTGCTGGTCGCCGATTAGATCTCCACCGTCGATATTTTCAGATCCAACGGCTAGCATTCCATTGCATCACTCCATTGGTTCTCCGCTTCACTCATCAGTCGCACCCGCCAATTTTATTTGGACCGTTGAATCCACAAGAACCAATGCCCAGGATCTCATCGTGGTCCGCCCATAGCCCTTCGTCATCAACCTGATGATTCAATCTTGACTATTGATCCCTCATACTGATCTGATGGCCAACGCTTAATCACACATCGCAAACTCAAAGACCCCGGTTGCTTTGGCCTCTTTCCTTTTCTCTGATGCAATGTAATCCCAGATGTCCATTCCACCAGATCCAACGGTTCGCGCTTCATCGCATCGCGCTCATCCATCACATGATCCTCCACCATCTTGACCCATATTTAATATCTGCCGTTGATCTCTATCATGATATGATGGCCCTCATTTAACCCGCCGATCTCCTCCTCTGTACTCCCGGTCCCACCACCAATGCCCCCGTTTCCTCTCATTTTCACCTTTTTCCTATGTATTTTCCTGTACATAAACTTTTACATTTTAACACTAAAGGTCATTTTTTCCACCTATTTTCTTTAAACCTTGATTTTCGTGATGTTGCGTCATAAAGCCTTTCTACCACATACACTTTACCTCACAGCTCTTCTTCCGTCGCGCTCTCTCACAACTGTTCGATCTCCCGACGATCATCTGACGGCCAACATTGCATATCACGTAATTTTTGAGCCCTTTCCACAGTGCGCAACTTTTACGCGATAAAGGTGGTTTCAGAAATCCACATGTCAAAAGCTAACCTATATCTCATTCCAAAAGCTAAAATCGCCTCCCCCCAATTTCATTTTGCGAAAACTGCTGCCGGTTTTTCGCCATACCGCGTACCCTCCCCCGCAACGTCATTTTCACTTTAAATAACATCCATAGATCATCATGATCAAACGGCCCACGTTATATGGTGATATCATTCCATTGTTTCTTATCTGTTCCCCCAATGACTCCGTCGTTCGATATCCACCATAGATCATCCTGATCTAACGGTCCATGTTCATCCTTGTAGCCAAACCTCCATTTACCTGGTTAGCTGCTTTGCCAGGGCTTTTTCTGATTTTCCGTTGCAATCAAACTCTTCCTCACTGCTCCTCTACCACCCCAGAGCCTCTGCAAGCAGTCTAAACCCAGCCCGCAGGATTTTATAATGTGTTTTCGTGTGTTTGCAGGTTTTTTCATGGCCGATGAAGGACTTAATGTTTTACAGTCACAAAGGCGACACAAAGGCTCAGATGGAAATATTAGGGCCATGAAACAACGTCAAAGGCATCAGTACAAAAGAAAATCGAGCAATCAGAAAAAGGATAAAGCATAAACAAAGTCAAAACAGGTTGAAGTACAAAGAGTCAGAGCAGTTATTAGTGCAGAATGTTGACTGACACAGACATAGCCCATCTCCATGCTCAAAGGCCTGCCAAGCAGTTATTACGACAAAGAAGCTAATGCAAACTATCAGAAGCAGTTATTTAGAAGTATGGGAGTCCTCATAGCCAATTCTTCACTTAACTCACACCAAGAAGATAACAGTACCACTCTAGATGGTTTTTCCTCTCAAGGACACCCTATGGGTAATTTCTATCATATCAAAATGGTCTCAACAAGCTACAAAGTTATTGATCCTGTCTAAAATTTAATGTTATGTTCATGACACAGCATGGAGCATTCGAATGCTCTCTCTTATCTCTGAATGATTATTTAAAACTTTCCTCACCTACTTTTCCTCATTTTTTCGTATAAAGACTCTTCGAAGTCTCATTGTAAAAGGTTGGTATTTTGTGAATTCTAAAGTAATACATATTGCTGCTTTGAAGAAGCATTGGTGTTCTTAAAGAGTGTGGAAGTCTCTGTGTTTTTTGTTGATGAAGGAGGCTAGACCTTCAGATCCTTGAGCCTGGTTATGGTGAAGTAATCTCTATTGTTAATGTTATTTCCCGTTTATCACTCTGCTCCATTATGCTTTGACTTACAGTAGGATAAAAAGTTTAGGCAGAAAAATGTATCTTAGAAGCACCTCTAACCTATTTATCCTTCACTGTTTATATTTTTTCTGCCACTGAATTATGACAGGGTAGTCTAAAATCTCTCTTAAATAATAAGTTTGTTTTATTTTAGAAATGGTTAATTCAGTTGTGTTAAATATTGTTTAGGCGTTTCCTCTTTCTTTACCACTGAATATTGTATCTGAAATCTCCCTTTGATTATTAATGCTTGCATTTTAACAGTGAGGTTTGTTTCAATCATACCCCCTGTTTCTTATTGTAATTATTGTGTTAAAGGTCCCTATAATTGCAGTCCTAGATGCCTAAGGCGTTCCCTCTTCTTTGAGTGCAATTGTATGTCTTTGTTGATTAAGCCCTCAAAAGCGAACTTCTAGGAGGAAATAGGGCTTTCCCCGAATCCTATGATCCATTTAGAAGGTTTTGTCTGCATTTCTCTTTCCTTTAAGTGTTTATATTTCTTAAGTCCAAAACAATGAGCTTACTGGAGGAAATAGGGCATTCCCCGAATATTTTAAGCCATTGAGAAAGGGTTTAGCTTGTTTTACACTCTTAGTCCTTAATGTTCATCCCATTTCACCTATATTATCCATCAGATCCTCGACCAAGTTAGATTTTCCCTTTGGTTTCCCTTCCTTCTCAGTCAAAACTTTTTTGGACTTTCACATGAATCCATTTCCCAATGGCTTGTAGATTCCCATGCTCTATTTATACCACCTGAGTCACATTTGTCCAACCAGACAAAAAAAACAAACCCTTGTGCTCCATAACTAGCCTAAGACCTTAAATTGAAATTTAAAGATACATTATTCTTTACCTTTATAGAGAGATCCCTCTCTGGATCCAGGAGGGCTAGATCCTGAGATCCCAAAGCGGTTTTGATGTTTTCTTGTCTTTTGGTTAGCCAATCTACCAAAACATAGGAACCCCAACAAAAACATCGACAGGTTTTACCCCTTTTCCACTATTTTATGGTTTAGAAGTGGTATTACCCATTGAGTGCCAGATACCATCACTCCAACTAGCCATAGAGTTACTACCATCCACTTCTGAAAAGGAGAAACATTTTTTATACTTGGCTCAATTAGATGAGAATCGGTGCACCGCTGCATTAGCTACTGAGGTTCATGCGAAAAGAATGAAAGCTCAGTATGATAGAAGTGTTACCCGTCATAATTTTTCAGAAGGAGACCTAGTTTTGATTTATGATCAAGCCAACGATAAAATAGGGGTTGGGAAATTTGAACCCACGTGGCATGGTCCTTATATTTTCAAGCGACAGCTTGTAAAAGGGGCCTATGAATTGATTGATTTTGACGGGGTCTCTGTAGGTAATCCCAGAAATGGAATTTATCTGAAGAGATATTACGCTTGATTTTTGTGGAGATCTTCTATGTATATTAGTTACTTTCTAGCTAGTGTGCTATAGATTAGAAATGTGTGCCTAGTTTAATTGTGCTTTTACTAATATTTCCTGCTTATCTAGATTACTCTTGATATCGAAAATATCGACGTCCTTTCAAACATATATTGTTTTTCCTGATGGCGCTTGTCGTAATACACGGAACATCTCTTCCGCAGCTTGGGTTATTTATTCACTCACTGACGAGTTAGTATCTATGCATGGGGTAAGCCTCGGTCAAACAATAAACAATATTGATGAATACAGTGCAGTTATTAAATTATTATCAGAATCCATTTCATTTGGAATTCAGAGTTTGATCGTTAGGTTAGATTCTGAACTTTTTGTATTACAGTTAAATCGAGTATATGCCATTAGAAACCCAGTATTATTAAGATTATTTTTAAGGGTTAGTCTCTTGGAACAAGAGTTAGATTATATTAAGTATCAACACATTCCAAGAAATTTAAACACATTAGCAGATGCAATAGCTTCTAGTGTTATAAACATACATTTGCAATAACAAAATAGTAAATCAACATTTGGTAACATGATTGAACAGGTAACTGGAAATAATAGTATATCATAGTATAGATGTAGTGTTCAAAAAATAGTACACCATCTTCGATCATAGGTTCAAAATGCCTTATGATAGGAAAAAAGTGATAAAAAAAATGAATCTACAAGTCAATCATCCACTCTCCGTGGTGATGATCATGATAATACACTACTCCTCGTGCCACCCTAGTCAAAAAAATCTCCTGAATGGTCCAAGAATGCCAATGACATATCTCTATAGACGGAGTGGGATATCATCTATAGTAGTCTCAGGAATATCCATAGTGAGCCTCTCCAAATGGTGTTCTAAATCAGTCAGGATCTCTGTAGTCTGATCCTATGGGGGTGGTGGTGCTACTGCTGCATCCCTTTCCCTCCAGTCAAAGCGGGGGAGAATGGCTGGTCGACTTGGACCCACATCTGAATTTGAAATTTTTTTTTATCAGTTTTGGATGATTTAAAAACGAAATAAAAATTAGAAATTAGAACATGTCAAAAAATATTTTTTACCTGACTGATCCCACTGAGCTCTTGGAGGAAGTACCATATCCCAGTCGCCGCGGAAATCCATGCCCGAATACAGAAAATCCTCTATCACAAAAAGTTGGCATTCCAGCTGTTAGGAATCTGTAATCAGCAAGATTGGAAATGTCCGATCACAGAAACAACATCGTTTCAACCAAATTTTGGATTCTAGGATCTAGCCCTCCTAAATCTGGAGAGGGATCTCTCCAATAAGTGCAAAGATGGATTTTGTATTTGAAGTTTGGTGTAATGATATTAGGCTAGTTGTGAAGGCCAAGGGTTTTGTTTGTTTTTGGATGGTTGAGCGTGATTACTGTTTGAGGTGGAAAGTCCTGAATGCAAAGAGTTTCAAAGGTGAGAAGTTGCAAGCAATCAGAGTAAACTTCAGCCAAAAAGATAGATAATTGCAGGTTTTAGTCCATTGGGCTATGGAGTCATAATAGGGTTTAATTCGAATAGCAAGAGGTAAGAGTGGTCCATGGGGCAAGTCATCTATGTCTAAATATCTCTTTGAAGTTTGATTTATGGAATGAAATGATACAACAAGAAAGGAAATTAAACAGATGCAGAACAAAGAGTAGCCCAGGATCTAATAAGTACTTTTAAACTAGTCAGCCTCTAACAAACACTCAAGAGGAACATAAAATAAAACTAGGATCTGGTAAGTACTTTTAAACTAGCCAGCCTTCGATACACTTTCAATAGAAAAAATCTTAAAACAAAGGGAAACTTGAAGGCAATTGTTGGAGTAGAAACCAGTAGGCTGGGCTCACCACAAATCCTCTCCTAGCTCTACTTTACTTGGTTACTTTCAAGACCAACACAAAGGTAACACATAATGGCCTAAGATCTGGTAATTACTTCTAAACTAGCGAGCTTTTAACACATTTCAGGGGAAATATTCAGACAGCCTTTGGAAATAAAACTAGGACTAGGGCACACCATATCTTCCATAGTTCATCTCTACTTAACTAATACTGAACATAACATTCAAGAAAAATATTTAGCTAAGTCAATAAGATGAGGGAACGCCAGGATTCCTATGCTTAAACTGAATTAAATCATTCTTAAATAACACAGATTGGAAGAAAACATATATATAAATATTTTCAGTCAGAGTAGGTTACTGCTGTACAATAAATCCTAACTCTATGCATGTTGTTATTTATAAGAGAATATGAAACACAATGAAAACATAAACAAAATAACAAGTTACAATTAGAGAAACATCACCGTCAACATAGACCAGGATCCCATAAATTAGCTTGTATTGATGCTCCAAACCAGTTACAGCTTTAAGTCCAATGCTTTAGTTCAGCAATCATCTACTCATCTCAGCCTAACTTATCTATTACAAGCAAAGGTCCAAGAGCCAGTGAACACTATTTACAGTCAGAAGTTTAATCTTAAATGTATTTCAAAGTTCTGTAACCAACAGTTTCTCATCTTGTACATAAGTATTTATAGAAGGATGAGGAGGTGAGATCTAACAAAAGATCTCAAGGACAATTAATACAGAGTGATGACTTCTCAGCCTTTGAAGGGCTCGATGACGAAGTTTATAGGTGTTTCACTGTATGAACTGTTTTACAATTAATATCAAAGCTCAGTGGGAGCTTCATTGATTTTTAGGCTCTATCCAGGATGAAATAACTCCACTGATATTTGTTTGCATTAGTTTCCTTAGCATAATTAATTGCTTGGCTGCACTGTGAGGCAGATATTTTCTTAATCAATAACTTCGGCCTCTGTTTGAATGATTTGAGGCACATGTGGCACTTATGGTAGCTGGGAGGAATCAATTCACCTCAGATGTGGCGGTGGAGGCCTTTCCGTCTGTTAAACACTTATGATGTTCTTTTAATGGTGTTTTAATTCTGGGAATTAGGCTTTTGATAATCATTCTTAGCCATAATTCCCAAATCTGTCCTCAATCTTCATTCTGCTGTGCTCTGTCTTCAAAAACTGACACTTTTTAAATGTGATTTAAATCATAGTGTCTTTTCGATGTGCAGGCCGCGCAGGATTTCACGGCATCAATGCTCATAGAGCATCGACGAAACATAGATCTTGAACCCTGTGAACGACTTATTTTGATGAATCAAAGGCATAGGAAACATCTTTCCCGGCCTCTGAATTTTCCTTTGTTATAACAAAAAACCATTTATCCCTGCAAATATACACAAAATATTAGAAAATCCTACATTTTTAGGTTTAATTGCTTCAGAAGGCGGGGAAGGAGCGTAGCCGTTGGATGAAAGCATCCAACGGTGGAGATTTATTTTGGAGGAGGTCAAAGAAGAGCAAGGGAATGAACGAGACAGGGTGATTTTGGACCGTCCGATCTGGACACGTGGACAGTCCAGATCTAATCGGAGGATTGCAATCAGGGGATCGCAATCGGGGGTGGCCAGAAAATACACCGATCGAAAGTTGCGATGCGATGTGGCGCAGATCATCGATCTTAAGATTAGATCAACGGTGGAGAATGAATTGGAAGGATGTCAATCGGAGGAAGAAATGTAACGCAGCGATTGAGAAATGTGATGCGATTGAGAAGAGCGATGCGATTGAGCTCTGGTCATTTGATCGGCTCATGATCAACGACAGGGATTAGTTTTTGAAACGATCAGCGGAAAAAAACCCTTATAATATATAAAACCCAAATTTTAACTAAAACAAAGGTTTTTTATGGATTGGGGCGAGATATATATATAAAGTGGATAGGCGCCCGACTGTGGGGCCTTTAGTTATATGGAACGTAATGGGCTCGGGACATATATATTCAAAGGAGCCAATCGCAATTGGAGGCTCGGGCTTGGTCTATCAAACAACCCATTGAAATATTGTGATGCGATTGAGCACTTCGGGATTTCGACACTTGGTCCCGGGGGGAAATCATATGAAACAAAAAGGCGGGGGGAGTTTAACATATATAAGACTCAATCGCATCAGAAATTTTGATGCGAGTCTTTCAATCAACCCATTTGTGAATTCCTCTGATGCGATTGCACAATCGGTCTTTCAATATAACCATTTTTATATTAAACACGTGACTTTGGTTTTTTAGATCAAACTTTGGATAAATGGGTTTCTGGGTTTTACAAAGGAAAATACCACCGGGGAAAAAATATTACAAAGTTTTAAGCGCTGGAGGTGGGCCCATGGGATATTTATATAAAGGCTAATCGCATTGGAGTTTATATGATGCAAAGGCTTAATCACATTGGAACTTTCAGAACATGGCAAAGACTTGCGCTCTTAGATTTTTTGCGATGCGATAAGCGTCGAGAAGGTTCTAGCGCTTGGTTCCAGGGTGTGGGAATGTGGGGGAAGTGGTTTTGAAACTTAGCCCAAGGGGGCTCAAGCCCTTAGTAATAAAAACTTTGTTTTTTATGACTTTTTCAGAGTTTTCAATGGATTTGGGGGTTTCGGTAAGGTTAAAGAGTGAGTCTTTAACTTTGTAAAAATGATTTTCATGAAGGGAAGAAGAGAAATCATGAAAACAAAGGAGTTTTATGGAGAAAAAGGGGAGCAAATGAAGGTTAGGTTTGAGTGGGAGAAGGGGGGAAAATGATGGTTTTTCAGTAGTCTTTTCTCATGAAATTAGCAGAATTTCTGAGTATAAAATGGGAACAGTAATGAAGATTTCGGACAGAGGCATGGGGCCTTCAAGAGTCTTCAAGAGCCAACACTTTTTAGTAATAAAATTTGTTCTTTGAAGGCTCAAAAAAGTCTTAGCCACCTTTTTCTATAGCAAATATTATAGGTGGCTAACAGTGGCTCCACTTCGGGATGATGCCTTCTTGAAGGCATCAATAACTTCAGACTTGCATTCTCTGGGAGGTTGACCCGTGCCACATCCATTATGTTCTCTGGGAGGCTGAACTGTGCTTGATAAATTGGGCTGCCCTTCCTTTGCTGGGATGATCTTCTCTGAAAACATATTAGCAGCTATGAAAACAATGGACCTTCATCAATACAAACTTTCTACCTACCCAATCCTACTGATCTAGCATTTTTTCTTCATCAGAGTGCACTTGGATTGGAAAAATATTTTCACAACATTTTATTCTTTTGAAAGCAGGAAATATAATCAATTTCTACTCCTTATTTCTCCATGGACTCAGATTAAACAGTTGAGCCCATATGATTCTCTACCTATTCTATCAATCTGTTAGGATTAAACAGTCTAACAGATTTTATTCTCTAATTTCTACAATAGGAATTTAAAAGCATTCAAGTCGGGATTAAACAGTCTAACTTGATGCTGGTCTATGGCACAAAAACATGTTGCACATAGACATTTATTTTACAGAAAATTAAATAAAAATGGAAGGCTTAAGATCTAAAAGTTTCTCATCATGGCCTTCTCTTTTTACAGCTCTATTTTGGCTCTTGTTTGAGTTGTTTCTTCCTTTTTCTCTGGTTCAGTTTTTGAGCTAATTAGAACCAGATTTACTTCTTTTTGACTCAGAAAAAATAAAAACAGTTTTGATTCATTTTCTTTTTGAAACCTTAGGTTCAGATTTTGATCTTGTTTGAACCTTTAATTTCTATCCTAAACTATCTACTGATAATCCAAGATTAAACAGTTTGGCAAATCGAATTCACTATCCTATCAGCAGGAAATTTAAAGCTAATTAGTCAAGTTTAGGCTGTCTGACTAACTAGAAGTGTGTTTATTCAGGAGTGGCACTAGAGCTTGCACACTTTCAGATTTGTTTCTTTTTTGGTATGGGGCTATACCTTTCTTGTTTTTCACAATCTGCCCTCTTTTCTTTCTTTATTTGTTTTTGTATTTTTGATTTTTCTAACATTGAATGCAATGGTGGATGAGGTATTTATAATGAAAAGATAAAAAGGTTTCAAAACATAGCATTGATCAAGAAAAGTAATGCTTAAGCATCCTGCCATTGACAGGACCCCTAAACAATTCTACTCCATTCAACTCCTGCAAGAAAAATGCATTGTTACCAGCAGCTGAATGAATAGAGAAAGGGCCAAGCCATAAGTTGTCAAATTTTCCATGCTTGCCCTTGTCTTCCCTTCTTGAATCCCATTTTAAAACTTTGTCCCCAATATTGACATTGCTGGCCTTTGTTCTTCTGTCAAAAATATTTTTAATGTTGTCTTGTTTCTGCAATGCTTTGTTAAAAACTTCCTCTCTGGTTTGCTGAAGATGAATGGTCTGATTTATTATTCTGACCATGTCATTTTCTTCAGTTTCCAACTCTTGAATCAACTTCATCACTGGTACACCAAGACTGTTTGGAAAAATTGCATCAGTACCATACACAAGCTGGAAAGGTGACATACCAATAGATTTCTTCAAAGTCAATCTGTCAGCCCAAAGTGCATGAACCAGCTTTGTGTGCCAAGACTTCTTGTTGTCCTCCAACAGTTTCTTGATTATGCTCAATAAGCTTTTGTTTCTTTTTTTCCATCATTCTCTCCAGTTTTATTCCTAACAGACACCAGATTAGATACCCATTCAGAATATCTAATAGGGACAATAATACCAACATCATACATTTTCATGATTTCCTTCTGAACCAAAGGCAACTGAACAGGGTTTATTCTGCGCAGTTTCTGTTTGAATGGTTTTTGGTTTTCTTTGAGGGGAATTTTGTGATGTATTATTTCAGTGTCATGGGACTTAAGATATTTGTAACTCCACGCAAAAAACATCAGAAAACTCTTTAAATAGCTCAATGTATTTGAGTTTAATGTGAGCTGGTAAAGTCTTAGATAGTTTAATCATCATAGGTTTAAGTTCACTGCCTATATTGCACTCTTCTACTTCAATCTCTACAGGTTCCAGTTTTTGTTTATTTGCCACATCGTTAAAATCGAACAACTCTTCTAAAGGGGCCAGACCCTTAGGCAAACTTTCATCTTTAGAGTGCAGAGTTTCTAACTCCTCTGTTTCTAACTCTGTATTCAATTCTGTTTTGTTTATAAGTTTGCTTGTCAGAAAATTAATAATGACAAGCTCAGGAGATGGCTCTTCTTCGCCAAGAAATTTTTCTTCATCGCAGTCTGTATCATAGTCCGAGTCCGAACTGTGTAGTTCGAATTCATTTCTGAATTGCATGAAGTCTTCTATTTTTTTATCTCTGTCGAACACCTGCCAATATTTTTCGTTGTCAGGAATGGCTAGTCTAAATTTAATTTGAGTTGTACAGTCGTTGGTTTCATATGGCGTTAAGCATGTTCTAGCTACGTAGGCTAAGCTGTGGGCCGCAATATTTTTTTTCCTTGGGACAAAAATTAATTTGGACTCCTTGAAATTTTTTAAAAGGTCCACGACATCGTTTCAATAGGCCCTAAGTTTGGGATGATGAGCGTTATACTCCCCATTGAATTTCCTTACGATTAATTCATAATCTCCATGAAATTTAATTCTCTTGGCTCCTAACTTTTTCAATAGATGTAAGCCTAAGAGAAGGGATTCGTACTCCGCTATGTTATTGGAACACTGAAAGTGTAATCTACAGGAAACACATTCTGTGTGGTCATTTTCAATGTTAGAAATCCAGGCACCTGCACCAGCGTTAGTTCTAATGCAGGACTCGTCAAAGTACATACTCCATAGAGGACTATTTTCGGTTTCATCTGTTTGGTGAATGTCCTGTTCAACTACTGTGCTCTCTGATTTTTCATGATTAGCGACACTCAATTGAATTTGTTTTGACTCTTCAGTTTTTTCATTAAGTAGAGGACCGTTTTCTTGAGTGTCAAGGTTTAAAAGCAAAGGACGCATGACTTGTAATTCAAGACCCATATTTGGTTTTCTGTTGTTTAAAGTTTCAGCAAACTGTCGTGACAGCTCTGTGGTTTTTACCTCCTCCTCTCTATCGGCCATTAACTCTGTTAAAGTTACTTGTTCATCTAATGTTTCTTCACTAAAGAGGATAAATGAATCAAGGCCTATGTTTACAGAGTATAAAGGGGAGTTTTGTGGTCTGTCTTGACTTGTCACTGTGTATTGCATATGAGGCTCCCTGTAGAGTCTTCTATTATGATTGAAAATAGGGATAGTCGCGTAGTTCATGTCCATTTGCATAGTCCCTTGCAACTTATCCCCCCAAGATATTGATAATAACATTCCATACTTTGGGGGAACATCAGCCACAACAATATCCATGACTAAACATTTGGCTGGAATTTGGGCTAAGTTAACACAGAGGTCTTTGATTAATCCTAAAAATTTTACTCTGCTGGAGTCAAAGGAGTAAAGGTCTTTGTAAGGTCTGGTGATTTCTAGACCAAGGCTCTCCATCACAGCATTAGGCATTAAATTATGAGAAGCCCCGGAGTCGTGCATAGCGTTGTGAAAAATTTTGTCGTGAACGTTTAAACTCACATAAAAGGGAGGAACAGGTCCCTCTTGATATCTACCTTCAATCTTTGGACCGAAAATAAGCTCTGGCTGGTCATCATTAAGATTGACTGTATCATTGTTTTCTTCTATATTTAAAGCCTTCAAAATTTGGGTTCTATATACATGTTGGGAAGCTGACTCAGTTAAGGGAATAGAGATTTTTATCTTTGAAATTTCCTGCTCCAGGTTGAAAGGAATTTGACTCTTCAAAGTGTTGGTCTCAGCCTTATTAGCTGTCACTTTATCAGCAATACCAGCTTGCTCATTTGTTTTATTTACACTTGATAAAATTGTTTTCACAGGAGCACTAGCTGAAATTTTAGTACTACTAATGTCTGCACTCAGTTTTTCATTGTTTTTAGTGCCCTTTTCTTTACCATTATCAGAATTTGCAGCCACTATTTTATCCTTTTGTTTGACAACTCTAGGCTTGGTTGTAGTGCTGTTTTGTGAAGATTTGTCAGAGGTTTTGTTGTTGGGGTTTTGTTGACCGGTTTTGCTTCTAAGGTCATATTCTTTTTGAGACTCTATGATGACATTTTCCATGTCTTGATAATAATTTTCATCATCATCTCTTTTGTCATCATAAGGTGTGTATAGACCTTGTTTTTTATCATAATGAATCTCAAAGTCATCATTGTCTATCCCCAGCATGTTGATATCATCCTCCTCTGCTATTTCATCTGTTTCCTCAACCTCACTTACATAGTTTTGATGAAAGGGAGGAGTGATCTGTTGATCATCTCCCCTATGTTTTTTTGGAGGTTGGTTTCTTCTAAAATTCTGGTTTTGGTTCTGGTTTCTATTTTGAGGAGCAGTTTGGTTTTGATTTGCTTGTTCTCTCTTAATTATGCTCATCTCTTTCATCATTTCTTCCATCATTCTCTCCATCTTTGAGTTTGAAGTAGAAGGTGTGGATTCCTCCCTAAAAGATACTCTCTTTTCAGTTTTCATTCTTGCTCTCTTCTCCATTAAGTTGACTTCCACAGAAAGAGAACCCTTTTGCATATCTTCAAGAGTTGTAAAATCTCTCTTTCTCAGCTGATAGGTCATGTTAGATTCAAAACCTTTAGGAAACTTGTTTAAAGTTGAGCCCTGTGGAGGTTTTAGTTTTGGGGAAAATGCATTATACACACTATTGAATCTAGTGCAATAAGCTTGCACACTTTCCCCAGTGTTTCAATGGAGGTTCTTGTAGTCAGAAAGGACTTGGAGAGGGTTTTTCTTTACTTCCCATTTGTTTAAGAATGTTTGATGGAAGGCTTGGAGATCATTAATACTATGGGGGGCTAAGCCTTTGAACCATTTTCTTGCTTCCACCCCTAAGCTCTTAGAAAATAACCTAAGCTTGAAAGAATCATCATCAATTTCGTTTCTGTCAAAGTAGTCATTCATCTTATCCACGTGTTGTGATGTAGTTGTAGCATTGTTAGCATCATACAATGGAATTTTGGACTAATAGTCCTGTGGAAGATTGACTAGTGGTGCGGGAAGGACTAGGGGAGCATACCATGCTGCCATGATATGTGGTGGGGGTGGATTCACAAGGAGTAGAGTAACAACAGGAAAAGTGGGCTGAAGTGGAGTGGTTTGAACAGTGGATGTAGGGTGAGCAGAAGTGGATGGACCAGGAATAAATCGCTGAGCTGATCTTGGATGAGAAACACCTAAGTTGTGAAGGAAATGTAAATCAGGATGTTTTGTTTCTCTGCTACCAAGAGGTTCACTTGTTTCAGGAGATGATAGTGAATACTCTGAATCTAACTGATCTAAATCACCAAGAGACCTAGTTCTAAATGGATTTGCTAAGTCAACTTGAGATTGTTGTAGAGCTGAAAGATTTTCAGGAGTTGAATTAGCTCTCAAGGGTGATCTGAAAACAGTTGATAATTTAATCTTAGGAGACTTCCTAGGGATACTTTCTTGGTTATCAACTATCTCAGGCAGATCAGGGTTAGGATAGGCTCTAGTGTGAGTCTTTCTAGGAGCCACTATGCTATGTTTTTCAGACCCAAATAAAACAAGGAAGGTTCAACCAGGTATGACAATCTTTGAATGGTCAACCAATCTGTTTACACAAATTTTAATCCTACAGTCTTCTGACCGAGTTTGAATGATATTATGATGATAAGTGTTCTTCCCAGTGGAGTCTTAAGGTCTTTTCAGGATTGTGGAGTCGCCAAGTGGAAGTTTTTAGCTCCTTTCAGAGGTAAAAGGTTTTATGGTCCACCACCTTGTTTATTGAATACCAATCTGAAATATTTTTTCTTTTTCAGAGTTATTTTTTAGTTGTATGGTTTTTTGAGAATATCTTGACTTTGTTTCAAAACTTAGCTATGGTTATGAGACAAAAAGAGTTTACTCTTATGGCTAAGCCAACTGATTTTTCAAGGTTAGATAAAGTTTTATGAGAATCCTAGGGTTTACCTAGTTTGTCATTGATTCAGACAAGTTCTATCATGATTACCTCTCTTAGGTAGTGCTTGAAAAGGCTGATTTTTACTCTCAAAGTTTTATAAAAATGAAAATGATTCTAGGTTGAGTCCCCAGCGGAGTCGCCAGAAATGTTAGGAATCTGCAATCAGCAGGATTGGCAAAGTCAGATCACAGAAACAACATTGTTTCAACCAAATTTGGGATTCTAGGATCTAGCCCTCCTGAATCCGAAGATGGATCTCTCCAATAAGTGCAAAGATGGATTTTGTCTTTGAAGTTTGGTGTAATGATATTAGGATAGTTGTGAAGGCCAAGGGTTTTGTTTGTTTTTGGATGGTTGAGCATGATTACTGTTTGAGGTGGAAAGTCCTGAATGCAAAGAGTTTCAAAGGTGAGAAGTTGCAAGCAATCAGAGTAAACTTTGGCCAAAAAGATAGATAATTGCAGGTTTTAGTCCATTGGGCTATGGAGTCATAATAGGGTTTAATTGGAATAGCAAGAGGCAAGAGTGGTCCATGGGGAAAGTCATCTATGTCTAAATATCTCTTTGAAGTTTGATTTATGGAGTGAAATGATACAACAAGAAAGGAAATTAAACAGATGCAGAACAAAGAGTAGCCCAGGATCTAATAAGTGCTTTTAAACTAGTCAGCCTCTAACAAACATCTCAAGAAGAACATAAAAGCAAACTAGGATTTGGTAAGTACTTTTAAACTAGCCAGCCTTCAATACACTTTCAATAGAAAACATCTTAAAACAAATGGAAACTTGAAGGCAACTGTTGGAGTAGAAACCAGCGGGCCGAGCTCACCACAAATCCTCTCCTAGATCTACTTTACTTGGTTACTTTCAAGACCAACACAAAGGTAACACAAAATTGCCTAAGATCTGGTAAGTACTTCTAAACTAGCCAGCTTTTAACACATTCTAGGGGAAATATTCAGACAGCCTTTGGAAATAAAACTAGGACCAAGGCACACCATATCTTCCATAGTTCATCTCTACTTAACTAATACTAAACATAACATTCAAGAAAAATATTCATCTAAGGCAATAAGACAAGGGAACACCAACATTCCTATGCTTAAACTGAATTAAATCATTCTTAAATAACACAGATTGGAAGAAAACATATATATAAAGATTTTTAGCCAGAGAAGGTTACTGATATATAGTAAATCCTAACTCTATGCATGCTGTTCTTTATAAGAGAATATGAAACACAATGAAAACAGAAAAAAAATAACAAGTTACAATTAGAGAAACATCACCGTCAACATAGACCAGGATCCCATAAATAAGCTTGTATTGATGCTCCAAACCAGTTATAGCTTTAAGTCCAATGCTTTAGTTCAACAATCATCTACTCATCTCAGCCTAACTTATCTATTACAAGAAGAGCTCCAAGAGCCAACGAACACTATTTATAGTCAGAAGTTTAAGCATAAGTGTATTTCAAAGTTCTGCAACCAACAATTTCTCATCTTGCACAGAAGTATTTATAGAAGGTTGAGGAGGTGAGATCTAACAAAAGATCTCAAGGACAATTAATACAGAGTGATGACTTCTCGGCCTTTGAAGGGCTAGATGACGAAGTTTATAGGTGTTTCACTGTATTAACTGTTTTACAATTAATATCAAAGCTCGGTGGGAGCTTCATTGACTTTTAGGCTCTATCCAGGACAAAATAACTCCACTAATATTTGTTTGCATTAGTTTCCTTAGCGGAATTAATTTATTGGTTGCGCTGTGAGGTAGATATTTTCTTAATCGATAACTTCGGCCTCTGTTTGAATGCTTTGAGGCACAGGTGGCACTTACGGTAGCTGGGAGGAATCAATTCGCCTCAGATGTGGCGGTGGAGGCCTTTCCGTCTGTTAAACACTTATGATGTTCTTTTAGTGGTGTTTTAATTCTGGGAATTAGGCTTTTGATAATCATTCTTAGCCGTAATTTCCAAATCTGTCTTCAATCTTCATTTTGCTATGCTTTGTCTTCAAAAAATGATACTCTTTTTAAATGTGATTTCAATCACAGTGTCTTGTTGATGTGCAGGCTACACAGGATTTCACGGCATCAATGATCATAGAGCATCGACGAAACATAGATCTTGAACCCTGTAAATGGCTTCTTTTGATGAATCAAAGGCACAGGAAATGTCTTTCCCGGCCTCTGAATTTTCCTTTATTATAACGAAAAACCATTTATCCCTGCAAATATACACAAAATATTAGAAAATCCTGCATTTTTAGGTTTAACTGCTTCAGAAGGTGGGGAAGGAGCGTAGCCGTTGGATGAAAGCATCCAACGGTGGAGATTTATTTTGGAGGAGGTCAAAGAAGAGTAGGGGAATGAACGAGATGGGGTGATTTTGGACTTTTCGATCTGCAGACGTGGACAGTCCAGATCTAATCGGAGGATCGCAATCGGGGGTGGCCAGAAAACACACCGATCGAAATTTGCGATGCTATGTGGCACAGAATGTCGATCTTAAGATTAGATCAACAATGGAGAATGAATCGGAAGGATGTCAATCAAAGGAAGAAATGTAACGCAGCGATTAAGAAATGTGATGCGATTGAGAAGAGCAATGCGATTGAGCGCTGGTCGTTTGATCGACTCATGATCAACGGCGGGGATTAGTTTTTGAAACGATCCGTTGGAAAAAAACCCTTATAATATATAAAACCCAAAGTTTAACTAAAACAAAGGTTTTTTATGGATCGGGGTGGGATATATATATAAAGTGGATAGGCGCCCGACTGTGGGGCCTTTAGTTATATGGAACGTAGTGGGCCCGGGGCATATATATTCAAAGGAGCCAATCGCAGTCGGAGCCTCGGGCTTGGTCTATCAAACAACCCATTGAAATATTGCGATGCAATTAAGCGCTTCGGGACTTCGACACTTGGTCCCGGGGGAAAATCATATGAAACAAAAAGGTGGGTGTTACACTAAAAACTGTCATCCTGACATTTTGCTATGAGTATGAGCTCATTATTACTCATACTTCCTCCTTTTGCAAGTCTAACATATCAGCTCCTCATGTCAAGCTTTCATAATCAGAGAAAAGTTCCTAAAAATCCCCTAAACATTGGTATCACACTTTCTCTATTCATTGCCTGCGGTCCCGCACCTAAAGTTCAGCTTGCCCGCGGAACCATACCGCACGTTCTTTGTGTTATGGGTGCGGACCTCTGTAAAAATCAAAGAGGCGAGAAAGTAAAGATAAAAAGTTGATTTCAGATGAATTGTAGAAGATTCTAGATGGGAATTTTCGGGAATGGATACGCTTTGAGAAGGTTCATGCATCCCTCACTTGATGGAGCTAACCCCTTGATGTAAGAAGCTAATCCCTTTGAAGGAGGATTCTATCCCTTCATATTTGGAACAGAAAACCCCCTCTTTTCCACTATAAAAAGAGGCCTTGGGTAGCCTCAAAGGGAGTTTTAAGATATTTGAAGTTAAATGTTGTTGAGATTCAGACTTAGTTAACTAAGAATTTCTATGAGGTTAAATCACACACCTCTATCCGTCTTGGTTCAAAGAGTGCAATGCTTGTCAAAGTAGAAGAGATTCCTGCTTCGGACCCCAAGAGGACCTGTACAACATCAAGGCACAGGTTGTAAAGGTTTTTTTTTATTTGAAGTTAATACAAATATATTCATTTCTCTCATTAAACTGTCTATTCATGGTTTATTTCATAAATTCCTTGATCATTATGATGAGTATGATTTAAAATAATGTCTATACAGGTGCTATGTAATCTTTTTGCTTGTTTGTGACTGCAGATTCACGAGGAACGTTCTTTCAAGTGCACGGGAAGGACTTCAACGAGATCAAGCAAGCGCTGGACATAAGGTAGGCCTTACACCTATATAGCATTTTTATCAATCTTGTATGCTTAGAGAGAGATTAGTATAATTGGTTGTTTGTTGCTAGTTACTTTTAGTACTAGAGAGATCGGTCTTGTCCGCAAGACGGATTAATCTACACAACAAAATGGCGACTCCACTAGGGAAGAACTTGTTGTTTTTGGTTCTCTTTTATTTTTGATTTGAGGAAACATTTTTTCCTGGTTTTTGATTGATACATATATGTCTGGGTAATTTAGATTTTCCCTGTTTTTGAAAATTTAGAAATATTTTAAGTTTTTCTATAATTTTTCCTATGACCGCACTTTGGCTTATTTTGACAGTGCGGGCAGGTTCGCACTTTATGTTAAGAATACAGTGCGAGACCGCACCTGTCAATACTAGTTGCCTGCGGACCCTGTAAAATTTTTAGAAAACCTCTAGATTTCTTTTTCTAGTTTATTTTTATTTGGATTTAGCTTTTTGGTTTCTTCCTAGACTGATTATTGTTTCTGTCAAGAATTTTTTGTGAATGAACTCCAACAATATTCATGTTTTGATGATTTTCTAGAAGATTTTGCATTTTGGATTGTTTTTCCACTTGGTCTTTGTAGCGATTCGAAGCTTTGACAGTTTGAAGAATCTAAGATTACATTGATCTCTTTTTGTCTTTATGAATCCGACCTGATTGTGAAAACATCCTTTATTGAGAAATTAAGCTTTTTGTTTCTTTGCGAATCTTCGAAAAAACTTGGTTGAAAGTTTTGAATTTCATTTTTATAAAAAAACATATTTTGAGTGTTTTTGATCTGTTTGTTATTCTAAAAAAATAGACTCTTAGTTTGCTGAACAACTAAGGAAAACATTCTTCAAAAAATCTTAAAGGTTTTACTCAATTTAGATTGTTTAAAATCATAGTTCTCAAGATTAGATTTTGTAGTTTTGAGTAGTTTTTAATTTTTATAGCTTTCTTTCGGAAGCAAATTGTTTTATAGCTTCAAGTTTGGAAAGAAAAAGGATTTTGTTATGAGCTTGATATATATCATCGTTGAAAAGAAAAAATATTTTCTTTCAATCATTCTTCATGTTTAAAGAAGGAATTGTTTATTAAAAGAATTGCATTCTCCAACTCTTTCTTAGATAGAAGTTCATTGAAAGAAAAAGAATTGATTATCATTCTAGGTGCATTTTAGTGTTTTTTGGAAGTCGAGTCTTCACATCATCAAAGTTTCATTTCCGCACCCATTGACTTAAGAAACAGCTCATAAAAGTAACACTTAATTAAAATTCATCTAGTAATCTTTTTATTTCTAGGGCTCTTATCACCAACATAGCTTAGGCTAGTATCTTGGAGTAGGGAGTAATTAACTCTCCAAGATAGCTAAAACAAACAAGTAGACAAATCTTGCAGTAGGAAGAAATTCCAATTGTTGCATGTATGCTCTAGGAAGCTCCTCCTAAAGGAGTCAAGCACGAGATCATATCTGAACCAGTGGGGTAATCAATGCTTCCTCATTGGGAACGATAGAAGATATACATGTATTAACAACGGTAAACCTCAAATAGACCATTGTCGAGGAGCCTGGGGTCACTTGTCGGTAAACCTTGGATTATTTCAAGGAACCTTCAAGGGGATTGAGCTTTGTTACTCTGCCCTTGCGTGTGTGTCGGATCTTAGACTTTTCCCCCAGGTATATTTATTTCAGTTGGTAACCTTAGTGGCCATAATCTTTAGGATTCTTTCCTAAGGTGATGGTGGAGGGAAGATCCCACTGTACCTGGAACAGATGTCGGCTAGACTCACTTGGACTCTTTGGAGGGTTATCTTCACTCGAGATGGTATAGTGGAGAAACTTGCACCGGTCCGTTTCATTAAGCAGGTTGTCGGGGTAACTGTTCCAACCGCTCTTTTCATGTTAAAATTCTACTAAGTTAGATTTCATCACCAACTAGTGTTTTTAGTGCGGAAAGTTACTGTTTGTGTGTGGTTTGAACTCTTAGATTTTTAAGTGAATGATTCAATTGTTTGTTTCTTAGAGACTTTAGGTGTTTTCATTGAAATTTTTCTTTGTTTGCGTGTGATTAGATAATTTTTAATCGTGGCAGAATTGCTGAGACAATCCCGGAGAATACAAGGGAAACCCCCTGAATATTCACCAAGTCAACTTGAAGGGCTTCGTGCTCTGGTAGCATCCAGTAGTAGTAGAATTAGATCAACATAAATTGGAAGTTCATCTATAGTTATACATCCTGATCATCAAATACCTACAACAGAATACATTCAAGAACCGATTTCAGTTTCTGAAGTTACTGAAAGTATTTCTCCTTCTGGTGAATTATCTGACGAACCTGAAATCTCTGAACCTGAAACTAAATCTTCTGTTTTGGAAACATCCTCAGGATTTATTACACCAACTTATAGCGATCCAGGTTCACCTAGGGTAAGAAATATCATTACAGACAATCTTCCCTCTGGACTTATTTCTATTGAAGAACTTACTAATCCAGACGAAGACATATCTCTTCTCGACTCCCCTCAATCGTTAAATCTTAGGGAGCGTGAATCTATTTTCTACAGCCCCATTCGAACTAATCCTTGGTATCTCTCTTTAACGAACTTTTTAGAGAATCCGGGTCTTACTTTTTATCCACCTCGAATTCCATTTCATCCTACACCCAGAGGTTATTATCCGTCATCTTTTATGGCAGGAGAGTCATCCATGTTTTCTCAAACGCCGGAATCATTTTTACATGGTGGTCCTTCCGTTCCTTCGGGATATCAGTCTTTGTCTGGTACTTTCTCGGGAGCAACTCCTCAACCCATCGAAAACGTGTTATCATCTGGTCTTGATGGACTTAAAATTGAAACGTCGAACGCAGAGCAAATTTTTATGATGTCTGGTAATATTCCAAATCCTCAAACTCAAGGCAGTCAGTTTCCTTCTGGGGGGCAACCTCAGGGAACTCAGTTACCGCCTGGGGGGCAACCTCAGGGTAGTCAGTTACCGCCTGGGGGGCAACCTCAAGGTAGTCAGTTACCACCCGGGGCACAACCTCAAGGTAGCTTTTTCCCAGGACAAACTGTGGAATCATATTATTTTGGGGGACAACCCCAAGGACAGTACATACCTCAGGGTTATCAACCTCAAGGACAATACATTCCTCAAGGTCAACCCCAAGCACAATATGCTCCTCAGGGTCCTTATCAACCCCAGCTTCAGTACGCGCCTCAGGGTTATCAACCTCAAGGTCAGTACCCAATTCAAGGTTACCAACAGCCTTCTGGTCAACCATCTTTTCAAGGAGCCAGAAATTTACCACTTACTAATCAACCCTACGTTCAACCAGGTTTTGGTCCTTACGTTCAACCTTCTATGGGACAATACCCCGGAACTATGGTGTGGGATCCATCCCAATATCAACAGCCTTTGCAGCCTAATGTGCAGTTGCCTTATCAACCTGGATAGCCTTTGGTTTCTGGTCCAACCCAGCAACCTGTTCAGCTAGCTATTCAAACTCCTGCACCTAGTTCAGTTCAGCAGACTGGGCCTAGTACACCTCAGACTCCGCCTCAAACTGCTGCAACTGCTGCAACGTCTGTTCAACCTGTCACACCTGTTTCTGGAGTATCTGTAGCACCGACTTCTTCTATCCCTGTATCCGTGCAAATCCCTCAAGTCTCTGTACCTCAGTCAGGACCTTCAGTTCAGACTACAGTTCAGATGCCTGCAGGACAAGCTGGTACAAGTACAGTTGTTACAAGTCAAGCTCAATTTACGTATCAATCGTACCAGGGACAGCCGCAATTCGGTCCCTATGTACAGAATCCGAACTATCAGTATCAACTGTACCCTAGATATACTTATCAACAACCTCAGTATGGTCCGGTTCATCCTGGTTTTCCAGGAGGTTACACAATACCTAATGCAAATCTGTTTCCTAGTTATCCTGGGTATCCACCTCCTGGATCTGCTTTGGCGTCTCAAGGTTTTCGTGACCCTAACTGTCAATTACCGTTTATCGCAACTTTGGACTTACCTGATTTGACGCGCCTTACAAATGATCCCATTTTTTATTATCAAAACTGGCCGCCAATGCCTCATAAGTTGCCCAGTGATATACCAAAATTCGAAGGTAAGTCAGGAGAGGATCCATCGAATCATGTTATGACTTATCACCTTTTGTGTGCATCTAATTCAATTATAGATGATTCGATTCGTTTACGTCTTTTTCAGAGAACTCTCATAGGTTTTGCAGCCAAATGGTACATTGAGTTTCCACGAGGCTCGTTTCATAACTTTAGTCAGTTAGCAATTGCTTTATTGACTCATTTTCAGTTTCCTGTCAGATACGAAAATGGCACGGAATTATTAACTTCGCTAAAACAATCTATGTCCACGTATATTTCTGATCATATTCATGAATGGTGACGTAGGAGGCGTTTGGTGAAAGTTTATATTCCGGATCAAATTTTGGCAGAATGGTTTGTTAAATCATTGTTACCCAAGATCACTGAAGATGTAGCCAAGTCTAGTGTTGTTACTGAAGAGCAAGTAATTTCCCAAGCTCAGTACCTTGACCTCGTATATACACAGTCAGGTACTTTACATGAGAAAATTCCTGATCTTCCAAAGCAAGGTCAAATAGTTGCAGCTCCTTCAGGGTCCCATGCCGTTGACGGTATGATTGGTACAGTCAATTCTAAAAGCAAGAAGAAGTCTTCAAAGAATTCTTCTCCTATTATCACTTTACCAGATTCCCCGAAAGGAGAATCTTCCCCCGAAGTTTCTGCCGATATTCACGTCGTAGAGACATCTACGACCAAATCGAAATCCGGCGGTAAAAAGAAAGGGAAGAATAAAAACAAAAAGAATTTGAAAGAGAAAACTGATAAAGATGAATCCAATGATGAAAAACTTAAACCTCGCTATCCTTGTTTCATTTTTGAACAAGATCATTTCACAAAAGAATGTCCATATCGAGCCGAAGTTACGAAATTTGTTAAAGGATCGCAACAACCTGCTGTCTTCAAGGATCCTTTTCCAATTCAAGATAGTAAGATGATTGGTTCTTCCTCGACTACTTTAGAAGAGCCTATTATGATGATGTCTCATGTAAGGGTTGCGACGCAATCGCAAGATTACGGTTCTAAGAATCCTGTTGATGGTAAAGAAGCAGAATCTTCTAATGAAAATACATCAAATACACCTCCTCCTGTTTCTGGTCCATTACAGATCGAGAAAAAAAATCCAGACTTAATAATCAAACCGCCTGCTAAAGGTGTTCTTCGTAAATCAGCTTTCAATCCACATGCGAGAGCTGCTCAGAATTACAACATTGTTGAAGACTTAGCTATTTCTCCTTCAGCAATGTCGGATTTGGAAGTGCTGCAAACGTGTCCAACATAGTGTAAATTATTATTGTCTACCATAGGAGCTGTCGATCTTCATGATTCTAACCTTATAATCTTCAATTTAGAAAATAATACACCTCGCCTACCTCATCAAATGGCTTTCCAGATTCTAGTGTTAGTAAAAAACAGACCAATTTTTCGGACTGTGATTGATGAGGGAGCTTCAACGTGTATTATGTCGATTCAGTGTTGGAAATCACTTGGTTCTCCTACACTTAACCAATCTCCGACAATTCTAAAGGCTTTTGATGGTCGAGGTTTTCAACCTTTTGGTATTTTGCAAGATTTACCCATAGGGGTCGAAGGTAAAATCGTTAATCTAGATGTGGAAGTGGTTGATGCCCCTCTAGATTACAACCTTCTTCTGGGTCGTAGTTGGTCCTATGCTATGACTGTTGTTGTTTCTTCGGTCTTTCGACTCATAAAATTTCCATATCAAGGAAATATCGTGACAATAGATCAGTTAACTTATTTCTCGTCCGACCCAGCCTCTACAGAAACAATCCAGCATGTTGGTAAAACGCCTATCCCTTATAAGGATGTTGGAGTGGGTTTGATTAAAGATTCTGGTTTGCTAGGAACTTTTTCCTTTCCTCCTCCTAACGTATCACCTTATACTGCAAATATTCACATGATTTCGTCAGACACTGTTATGTTTGATGATCCTTGGATCGTACCTTCCGAATCCGAGATTGATTCATTTAATGGAATGATGCCTTTGAGTCCATTTGAAATTGCGTATCAGGTTGTACAGTCATTTTCCAACCCCTCTTCAACCGAAACTGTTCCAATGAATGGGATCCAAGAGGAATCACTTTCTATATCCAGTTCAGTTCCAACGACATTTCCTGAACTTGTTCATACAGATGAGCAAATTCGTGAGTTTTTGTCTGTTGATGACTTACCATGGGAAGATCTACATCATCAATATTCATTTTTACCTGAGCTAGATTATTTTGAAAATTATTTCGCTTCAATTTTTACTGCTGAATATGTTAAAGAACCGCAGAATCCTTTGCAAAATCCTGATTCTGAGTTAAATTTGGAAAATATATCTCGAACGGTTCCCATTGACATTTCAGTAAAACCAGGAATAATTGAAAACATTCATATAGGTGTTTGTTGTACTGAAGATGAAATTAAAGCTTATAAAGCCCTATTTCAAGAATTCTGTGACGTATTTTCCTGGTCTTATGAAGAAATTCCAGGAATTGATCCATCGATCGTTGTTCATGAGATTAAGACTTACCCAGATGCTAAACCTGTTCGTCAACGATTACGTCAAATTCATCCTAGAAAATTTGCTGCTATAAAAGCAGAAGTTGAAAAATTACTTCGCGCAGGATTCATTTATCCAATTCCCTTAACGGATTGGGTATCGAATATTGTTCCTGTAACTAAAAAACAAGGAACGATAAGAGTATGTATCGATTATAGAGATATTAATCGAGCGTGTCCAAAAGATAATTATCCAACTCCCTATATCGATCAAATAATTGATGATTGTGCTGGCAGTGAATTGTTTTCCTTCATGGATGGCTTTTCCGGCTACAATCAAATAAACATACTCCCTGCTGATCAACCGAAAACAACTTTTATTTGTCCGTGGGGAACGTTTGCTTATTGTAAACTACTTTTTGGATTAAAAAACGCTGGAGCAACTTTTAAAAGGGCTATGTCTTATGTATTTCATGACATTAAGCACATTGTCCAGCCATATCTCGATGATTTACCTGCTCATTCATTACGTAGGGCCGACCATCTCACTCATTTACGAGCAATTTTTATGAGATGTAGGCATTATCGGATAAGGCTGAATCCACATAAATGTGCTTTCTGCGTAGAATTGGGTCGATTACTAGGATTTTTTGTCTCGAAAGCAGGCATTCGCGTCGATCCATCGAAGGTCGAAGCCATTGTTAAATTGCCTTCTCCTTCGACTTTATGCCAACTCCAAAGTTTGCAGGGGAAAGCAAACTTTTTACGTAGGTTTATTCCTAACTATGCCGAGCTTACAAAGGGTTTTACCCGGTTGTTGAAATAGAACATTCCATTCTTTTGGGACGAGATCGCTGATCGATCTTTTGATGCACTTAAACACGCGTTGACCCATGCATCGTTACTGCATCCTCCCAACTACAACCAAGATTACATTTTGTACCTCGCTGCTTCACATTCCACCATTGGGATGGTACTAGTTCAGGAAGATGAATCTCACAATGAACATGTGGTTTATTATCTTAGTCGGAATCTGAATCCGACTGAAATCAAATACACACATGTGGAGAAATTGGCCTTGGCAGCTGTTCAAGTTGTCCAACATTTTAGACATTACATCTTGTTGCGTAAAACCACGGTAATTTCTAATTGCAACCCTATGATGTATATTTTGACCAAACAATTGCTAGGGGGCAAATATTCCAAATGGATAGTTATCCTGCAGGAATTTGACTTGGAATTTGAAAAATCCAAGGCAAAGAAATCTTTGGTATTTGCGGAACTAATGTGTGATTTCCCCTCTACTGATACTGAAACAGTGGCAGAAGAGTCCATTGTGGACGAATCTTTGTTTCTCATCAGTACGCTTGATCCTTGGTATGGAGATATTATTGTTTATCTCCAAACCCAATCTTTTCAACCTGACATCTCACGAACTCAACGACGGAAAATACGCTTCCAATCCCAACAGTATAATATCATTGGTGATACACTTTATCGTCGTGGGGCGGATTCTGTTTTCCGACGTTGTCATTCTGGAGCATGTGGCAGTCATATGTCTGGGTATGCCACAACCCAAAATATATTGCGTGCAGGTTATTTCTGGCCAACGTTGTTCAAAGATTGTATTTATGTGGTTCGGAAATGCCACAATTGTCAAATTTTTGATCGAAAAATGCACGTGCCACTCGCTCCTCTTCACCCTATAATTGCTGTTGGTCCTTTCGAGAAATGGGGTATCGATTTTATTACATGTAACCCTCACTCGGCCAGGGGGCATGCCTATATTATCTTAGCAGTAGATTATTTTACAAAATGGGTCGAGGCGATGCTTACATTTTCAGCTGATGGCAAGACTGTTGCAACTTTCGTATTTAATCACATAATTGCTAGGTTCGGTGTTCCTCAAGCTATTATTACGGATCATGGAAGTCATTTTCGGAATGTCATGATGACTGAACTAACAGACCAGCTTGGCTTGCGCCACGATAGTTCCACTCCGTATTATTCGCAAGCCAATGGTCTAGTTGAAGCCATTAACAAAGTTTTAGTCACCATGATCAAACGAATCATTGGTATTCACAAGACGAATTGGCCTTCCATGTTATTTTCAGCTCTTTGGGCATATCGAACCTCAGTCAAAACATCAACGGGTTTCACTCCTTTTCAACTTGTTTATGGTTTGGAAGTTGTGTTGCCGATTGAATGCGAAATACCGTCACTAAAATTAGCCGTAGAATTACTTCCAGCTACGTCTGAAGAGGAGAAACGTTTCTTGTACTTAGCCCAATTATATGAGAATCGACGAAATGCTGCAATAGCAAACGAGGCTCATGTTAAAAGGATAAAAGCTCAGTATGATAGAAGTGTGACCCCTCGAAATTTTTTAGAAGGAGACCTAGCTTTACTTTATGATCAAGCTAATGAAAAGCTAGGAGCTGGGAAATTCGTGCCTATGTGGCATGGTCCTTACATTGTTAAACAAAAGTTAGCAAAAGGGGCCTATGAGTTGATAGATTTTGACGGTGTCCCTTTGGATAAACCCAGAAATGGGCTCTATCTAAAGCGATATTATGCTTAAATGTGGTGTGGATATTTTGTTAGTTTAGATTTCTTTACTGCTGGTGTGTTTTAGATTAGAAAAGTGTGCCTAGTTTAGAGAGTGTGTTTTTATCACTATCCCTGCTTATCTGAGTTTTACTCTTGATATTGCAGATGTCGACGTCTCTTCAAACCTACATTGGTTTTACTGATGGTGCTTGTCGTAGTACACGGAACATTTCTTCCGCAGCTTGGGTTATCTATTCACCCTCTGACGAGTTAGTATCCATGCATGGGGTAAGCCTTGGTCAAACAACAAATAACATTGCCGAGTATAGTGCAGTGATTGAGTTATTGTCTGAATCCATATCATTTGGAATTTGGAGTTTGATTGTAAGGTTGGATTCTGAACTTGTTGTATTACAGCTTAACAGGGTTTATACCATTAGAAATCTAGTGTTATTACGGTTATTTTTAAGAGTTCGTCTTTTGGAACGTGAATTTGATTACATTGAATATCAGCATATTCCAAGACATTTAAATACATTAGCAGATTCAATTGCTTCTAGTATGATAAATAGACATTTGCAATAATCAAAACAGTAAATAAAACACATTCATATATGTACACAGATAGCCGACAAATAGTGATATATCGTAGTATAGGAGTGTTTTCAAAAAATATACATCGTCTTCGATCATAGGTTGGAAACACCTTATGATCGGAAAAAATGATAATACAAAAGTCAAAAATATGAGTCTACACGATCATCCCATCACTGATGATGATCACGATAAGAAACCACTGCTCGGGCTACCCTTCATAGGAACCTCCTAAAAGGTCCTGGAACTCCAATCACATATCTCTGCAACCTGAGAGGAATGTCATCTATGCTCGTCTCTGGAATATCTAGAGTCAAACGCTCTAGATGATGCTCTAAATCAGTCAAAATATCCGCTGATTGGCCTGCTGGGGCTGGTGCGGCCGCAACTGGTTGTCTTCTCTCGTAAGGTTGGAGATGGGCTGGTCTTTGTGGACCCACATCTGTATTCAAAAAACTTTTGGTTATTAGTTTTCAAAGACGATAAAAAATTAAAAAAAATAGAATTTAGCAAACGTTGAAAAATGATTGTACCTGACTCATCCCACTGTTCCCCTGCTGGGAGAACCATCTCTCGGTCGCCGCGGAAATCTATCCCGGCGTATGGAAAATCCTCTATCACAAAGAGTTGGCGATCCAGCCAACGAAAATATGAAGGAGGAAATCGGACAATCTCAGTACCCTCGATAGCATGAAGAGCCATCAATGCGGACCAACGAACCATCCTCGGTTCTCGAAGTCGACCGGCATCAACAGCAATACTCTGTGGAGCTAACATAGGGATCCTCTCTAGAGCAAAAGAAACAACAATGGATCCATATTCAAAGTTATTCAGTTTCCCATTTTTTGCTCTGGTTAGTTGGCCTTTTACATTAGCCAACACAACTTCACACCAGTTAAAGATGGTGCCGCGAAAACAGTCCACGACAATACACATTTGGGAACCAGTAGCTACATGAAGCGCAGCACTCCCACACAGTTTGGTAACAGTAAAAGAAATAACTTTCAATTTAGGACGGATGATGTGTTTTATGTCAATCTGTTTGTCCCAAGGATTTGCCTGGTCATTGCAGAATTCTAGTTGGAGACTAGCAACAGACTGGCCACATGGCCTAGTCCCAAACAAAGAAACTTGTTCACCCCTCTTGGACAAACCAGTCAAGAAATATATATCCTCCAGCTCAATTTCGAGCCAGTGGCCACCAATGAAGAAGCACTGGTCCTGCACATTCCATCTGTTTACCAACCATGTCAAGAGTTCTACTTGTGCCCTCATGCCTGATATGGCCCAAAATTTGTACAAGCCACATGCTTTTAATGCATGTTGTGTGGGAAAATGAAGTATTACGGCTTCATCCACTTCCTTGTGCTCACGTTCTCGCCAGATCAGCATCTTGTCAATCCTACAATACATAAAAAGGCAAGTTAGAACAGTCTTATTTGAAATTTTTTGGGAAACAAATGAGAAATTTATGTTTTAAAATCAACCGCGCGGGTACCGCACCTACGCTTTGTACACAGTGCGTAGATCCGCACGCTTGATGTGTGCTGGGTGCGGAACCCACGACTTTTTCCTTATAGGAAAAAGTCGGGGTCCCCAGGTAACGTGTGTCCCACCTGCGGACCCCGCGGGCGAACTTTTAAACCATTTTTTGCCCCAAAAATGCAAACTAAAGCCTAAAAACAAATTTGAAACGGATGAAAAACAAGATGGAGAGGTTGTGGATTACCTGGAACTGACGGTTCTCGATTCCAACGGACAGATTTTCCAAAATATTCACAGGAACTTTCTTACCCAAAAGCTTTTTACTTTTCACTCTGGAACTGAATGGTAAAAATGAAATTGAAAAATTCCTTTTTATAAGTTTTTCGAATGGATGAATTTTTAATTTATTTATTTTTCACTTTAAAAAGGGTATTTTTGAAAGCATTTTTACTTATCTTAAACAGGTATGTATAATGTTTCAAGTTTTTGTGCAGAAACTGGATTTTTCAGGAGAATTGATCGTTTTTCAACAAAGAGCATACTTTTATCACTTTTTCGGACTCTTTCAAAAATTTTACGAAAAATAAAAACATTGGAGTCAATTTTAGTTATTTTCAAGACTCGTTAAACTCATGAAAATCCCGAGATCATTTTTCTATTTTTCATTCTCGTAAAACATATAAAAATTCCGAGTTCTTTCCGTCTTTTCCTGCTCGTAAATTAAATTGAAAGTCGGCCATATGAGTACATTTTTATCCCTTTTTTGAACTCATTCAAACTTACAAAAAAAGCGAAACCATGGAGTTCTCTTTTAAGCCCTTTTCAGACTCTCTAAACATGAAAAGATTTCCAAGTACTTGACTATTCGAACTCGTTAAAGTAAATGAACAGTCGTCCCTTCAGTATAAGTTTACCCCTTTTACGGACTGAAATGGACTATTTACGAAAAAGGTATACGTTGACTAATTACGGTCAATAGAGTTCTCTCCCGCATTATTTTATCCTTTTTCAGGCTCGAGAGACTAAATTTACGGAAAAGTACACCCACGGAGTTTTCTTAAGTTTTTCTTCTGACTCCCTAAAACTGAAAAACACCGAGTTTCTCCTATACTGGACTTGTTAAAACTTAACAGTAAAGGACCTGTTTAATTTTCAACAGGAACAAACCACTCCTTCTTAGGGTTCGAATATCAAACTAAGTTGGACTCATCCGAAGGATGAGCTTATAATCAAGAAAATGTTATCCTCCTCAAGCTTGTCAAAAATAAAGAGGTACTTGCCAGAAATGGTGGGGGAAAAAGAGAGAAAAATGGGCGTGTTTGTTGTATTTTAAATTTTTCGAAAATTCAGTCAACCACTCTTGAACACGACACTTTCATTCACCTGGGTTGGGAAATCCTTTACCTAACAGTTAATCAAACCACATTGAAAGTCTTCAGCCGGTTTCTGGGTATTAGCTTTGGGTCAATTGTTACCAAGCCATCTGTAGTGTCGTTATGTGTTCAAGAGAACAGTTCAAATAAACCATTCATCTGCAAAATATCTGTCATCCATTTTTGACCATCCCTGAGTCAGTCCTTGCCAATATATTTTCAAAACTTGATCTATGATTTCGTGTTGTGGGCTTGCCTACGACAGATCACTTTCTATCGACATCAGCACATTATCTAGGAAGTTGATCTAGAAATTGTCAGTACCTTGAAATCTGCATGCCTCAATGGCAGGTTTCTCGCCTTCGACGACAGGTTGCATCATTGACCTTCGATCGAATGATTCCGTGACATGTTCGACTTCAGCTCATTCATTCACATTTCATGGATTGTACTAGGTACTTTGAGAGCCATTGACATTACTGGTGGTTTCTCTCACACTTGTTAACAGTTTACATCAATGACTGGTAATCAATTGGTTTCTACCATATTTGACTTCAACACATTTATTCACATGGATAGAATCGTCCTAGTTCGAGATGCGGAAATCAAGACCCTGGATCTAGTTTCCACCATCCAGGCTGCGAGGAATTTTATTATTATACAGTAGACTATTCATTACAGATGGCTGCGCCCATGCTGTGTCTACACTATTGATGTAATATTAAAGTCATTCCTGTATCAGAACGATTTGAGTTAGTTTCTAGTTAGTTTTAATCTGAGTATGGGAATGCCTACCTCAGTGATGACATATATATGTATATATTTTGCATTGAATGTTTTTACAGGTTCCGACTGGGGTGTCCACAGGATGATATTTGAAATGATAAAGTACTGCACTCTTCATATATGACAGACTTCAGCTTCATCTATTCCAGAATTTGCACTTTAGGGGGCAATTTGTTACACTAAAAACTGTCATCCTGACATTTTACTATGAGTATGAGCTCATTATTACTCATACTTCCTCCTTTTGCAAGTCTAACATATCAGTTCCTCATGTCAAGCTTTCAAAATCAGAGAAAAGTTCCTAAAAATCCCCTAAACATTGGTATCGCACTTTCTCTATTCATTGCCTGCGGTCCCGCACCTAAAGTTTAGCTCTCCTGCGGAACCATACCGCACGTTCTTTGTGTTATGGGTGCGGACCTCTGTAAAACTCAAAAAGGCGAGAAAGTAAAGATAAAAAGTTGATTTCAGATGAATTCTAGAAGATTCTAGATGGGAATTTTCGGGAATGGATACGCTTTGAGAAGTTTCATGCATCCCTCACTTGATGGAGCTAACCCCTTGATGTAAGGAGCTAATCCCTTTGAAGGAGGATTCTATCCCTTCATATTTGGAACAGAAAACCTCCTCTTTTTCACTATAAAAAGAGGCCTTGGGTAGCCTCAAAGGGAGTTCAAGCTTTAAGATATTTGAAGTTAAATGCTGTTGAGATTCAGACTTAGTTAACTAAGACTTTCTGTGAGGTTAAATCACTCACCTCTATCCGTCTTGGTTCAAAGAGTGCAATGCTTGTCAAAGTAGAAGATATTCCTGCTTCAGACCCCAAGAGGACCTGCATGACATCAAGGCACAGGTTGTAAAGGTTTTCTTTTATTTGAAGTTAATACAAATATACTCATTTCTCTCATTAAACTGTCTATTCATGGTTTATTTCATAAATTCCTTGATCATTATGATGAATATGATTTATAATAATGTCTATACAGGTGCTATGTAATCTTTTTTCTTGTTTGTGACTACAGATTCACGAGGAAATTTCTTTCAGGTGCACGGGAAGGACTTCAACGAGATCAAGCAAGCGCTGGACATAAGGTAGGCCTTACACCTATATAGCATTTTTATGAATCTTGTATGCTTAGAGAGAGATTAGTATAATTAGTTGTTTGTTGCTAGTTACTTTTAGTACTAGAGAGATCGGTCTTGTCCACAAGACGGATTAATCTACACAAAAGCGGGGGGGATTTTAACATATATAAGACTCAATCGCATCGGAACTTTTGATGCGGGTCTTTCAATCAACCCATTTGTGAATTCCTCCAATGCAATTACGCGATCAGTCTTTCAATCTAACCATTTTTATATTAAACACGTGACTTTGGTTTTTTAGATCAAACTTTGGATAAATGGGTTTCTTGGTTCTACAAAGGAAAAGACCACCGGGGAAAAAATATTACAAAGTTTTAAGTGCCAGAGGCGGGCCCACGGGATATTTATATAAAGGCTAATCGCATCATAGTTTATATGATGCAAAGGCTTAATCGCATTGGAATTTTCGGAACATGGCAAAGACTTGCGCGCTTAGATTTTTTGCGATGCAAAAAGCGTCGAGAAGGTTCTAGCGCTTGGTTCCGAGGTGTGGGCATGTGGGGAAAGTGGTTCTGAAACTTAGCCCAAGGGGGTTCAAGCCCTTAGTAATAAAAAAATTGTTTTTTATGACATTTTCAGAGTTTTCAATGGATTTGGGGGTTTCGGTAAGGTTAAAGAGTGAGTCTTTTACTTTGTAAAAATGATTTTCATGAAGGGAAGAAGAGAAATCATGAAAGAAAAGGAGTTTTATGGAGAAAAAGGGGAGAAAATGAAGGTTAGTTTTGAGTGGGAGAAGGGGGAAAAATGATGGTTTTTCAGCAGTCTTTTCTCATGAAATTAGCAAAATTTCTGAGTACAAAATGGGAACAATAATGAAGATTTCAGATAGAGGCATGGGGCCTTCAAGAGTCTTCAAGAGACAACACTTTTTAGTAATAAAATTTGTTCTTTGAAGGCTCAAAAAAGTCTTAGCCACCTTTTTCTATAACAAATATTATAGGTGGCTAACACCAGCCAACGAAAATAAGTCGAGGGAAATCGAATAGTCTCCCCACCCTCGTTGTGGCGGGCCATCAAAGCAACCCATCAAGGTCTAGCAGCATCAATAGGAATGTGTTATGGGGCTAACATAGGGATCCTCTCTAGAGCAAAGGTAAATATGATAGATCCATATCCGAAGTTGTTTAACTTCCCATTCTTTGCTCTGGTAAGTTGGCCTTTCACATTTCCCAACACTGCCTTGCACTAGTTGAATATTGTGCCTCGGAAATAATATACTGCAATCTGCATCTAAGATCCAGTAGCTACATGCAAAGCTGCACTTCCGCACAACTTGAAAATGGTAAAAGCAATCAATTTTAACTCGGGATGGATGATAGTTTTAATGTCAATCTGTTTTTCTCTGGGATTGGCTTCATCATTACAAAACTCTAATTGTAGGCTGGCAATAGACTAGGAACCTGGCCTAGCCCCAAATAGAGATAGTAGTTCGCCTCTCTTAGACAAACCAGTCAAAAAATATATTTCCTCCAACTCAATCTCAAGCCGGTGACCTTCGATCACAAAACACTGGTCCTGAATGTCCCATTTGCTTACCAGCCAAGTAAGAAGATCTACTTGAGCTCTCATACAACTGATTACCCAGAATTTGAATAGCCTGCATGCTCTTAAAACTTGCAAAGTAGGTTGATGAATCATTGCTACTTCATCTACCTCCTCATGCTCCCGTTCTCGCAAAATGAGAATTTTAAATATCCTATAATGAGTAAAATGAAGGATTAGAATCATTTTAAAACAAAAATTTTGGGTAAATTAGGAGGAAATTGTGTTTTTAAATTCGTTACGGCACCCTTGCACTTTACGCTTAGACATAGTGTGTAGCTCTGCACAAGGTCTGTGTTAAAAGTGCGGGGCCCCAACATTTTCCTTTGTGAGAAAATGCCAGGGTCTACAAGTACCTAGTGTCTTACTTGCGAACGCCTGAGGGCAATTTTTTTAACCAATTTTCCTCCAAAAAATGAAATTTAGACCCTAATTTAAGAAAATGAAAGGATGAAAAGCAAGAGGAAGGAGTTGTGGATTACTTGTAGTAGATGGTTTTCGATTCCAACGTTCGGTTTATCTAGAATCTTCTCCTAAGCGTTTTTTGCCAAAAGCTTTAGAATTTTTACTCCAAACTCAAATGGTAAAAATGAACTTGAGAAACTCCTTTTTATAAGTTTTTTTCGGATAAATATATTTTGAGTTTGTTTATTTTTCACTTTAAAAATATGGTTTTTCAAAATATTCTTATTATTGAAATAGGTATGTTTAATTTTTTGAGTTTTTTGTGCAGAATACCGGATTTTTCAAGCAAAATGATCATTTTTGACGAAGAGTATAGTTTTATCACTTTTTTGGGCTCTTTAAAATTTACAAAAAAGTGAAACCATGGAGTCCTCTTTTAAGCCCTTTTTAGACTCTCCAAAAATGAAAAGATTGCCGAGTACTTGACTATTCGAACTCATTAAAGGAAATGAACAGTCGTCCCTTCAATATAAGTTTACCCCTTTTCCAAACTGAAATGAAATATTTATGAAAAAGGTATACGTTGACTAATCATGGTCAATAAAGTTCTCTCTTGCATTATTTTATCCTTTTTCGGGCCTGAGAGACTAAATTTACGAAAAATAATACCCATGGAGTTTTCTTAAGTTTTTTCTTCTGACTCCCTAAAAATGAAAAACACCGAGTTTCTCCTACACTAGACTCATTAAAATTTAATAGTAAAGGACCTGTCGATTACAAACAGGAACGGACCATTCCTTCTTAGGGTTCGATTTTAAGCTAAGTTGGACTCATCCGAAGGATGAGCTTATAAACAAGCAAATGTTATCCTCCTCAAGCTTGTCAAAAATAAAGAGGTACTTTCCAGAAATGGTGGGGGAAAAGAGAGAAAACATATTCATTTGTCACACTTTAATTTGTAAAAGCATTACACCACTCTTGAACACGACACTTTTTGTCACACTTCTACCTGGGTTGGGAAATCCTTTGCCTATCATTTAATCAAACCACATTGAAGGTCTTCAGCCAGTATCTGGGTATTAGCTTAGGGCAACTATCACCGAACCATTTGTAGTGTCGTTATGTGTTCAAGAGGATAGTCAAACAAACCATTCATCTACAAACATTTGTCTTCATTCGCGTTGACAATCCTTGAATTAGTCCTTGCAAAAAATTTCTTCAAAACTTGATCTATGGTTCCACGTCGTGAGATTTCTTACGATGGATCACTTTCTATAGACGACAGCTCATCATCTAGGAAGTTGATCTAGAATCCGTCAGTACCCTGGAATCTACATGCCTTAATGGCAGGTTTCTCGCCTTCGATGACAGGTTGCATCATTGACCTTTGATCAAACGATTCCGTGAAATGTTTGACTTCAGATCAATTATTCACATTTCATGGATTGTACTGAGTACTTTGAGAGCCATTGTCATTATTGGCGGTTTCTCTCACGCTTGTTAACAGTTCACATCATTGACTGGAAATCGAGTGGTTTCTACCATGTTCGACTTCAACACATTTAATCGCATGGATAGAATCGTACTAGTTCGAGAAGCAAAAATACAGACCTTGGATCTAGTTTCCACCATCCAAGCTGTGAGGAGTTTTATTATTCATTATGCAGTAGACTATTCATTACATATGGCTCCACCCATGCTGTGTCTACACTATTAATGTAATATTAAAATCATTTATGTTTCGGAACAAGTTTAGTTAGTTTTGATCTAAGTATGGGAATTCCTACCTCAACGATGATATATATATATATATATATATATATATGTTTTGCATTGAATTTTTTTACAGGGTTTTGGTGGGGTGTCCACAGGCTGATCCTTGAAATGATAAAGCACATCACTCTTCGAACGTTCTCAGACTTATCACTTTAGGGGGCAATTTGTTACACTGAAATTTGTCACCATGACATTTTAGTACTCCCTTAGAAGTCTACACTATCAAAGTTCCTAAATTCAAGCCTTGAAATTAAGAGAAAATATCATAAAAGTCTTAAAAAATCTTGTACCGCACTTTCTGTTAGTATTTCCTGTGGTGCCGCACCTTTTGGCTATAAATCCTGCAGAGCCAAATGCACTGTTTATTCATTAAGGGTGCAGACCCCTGTAAAAGATTAAAAAGGCGCAAGTAAAATCTAGAAGCTCAGTTTGAGTCATTTTTGGAAGCTTCTAGAAACATTCCTGCGGTGGAAAGATCGCTCTTTTCAGGTTCATGCATCCCATCCATTAAGGAGCTAACCCCTTGATGTAAGGAGCTAATCCCTTTGAAGGAGGATTCTATCCCTTCTTGTTTGGAACTATAACCTCTTGTATTTCACCATAAGAAGAGGCATAGGGCAGCCTCAAAGGGAGTTCAAGCTTTAATATTAGTGGAGGTGAAGTGCTATTGAAACTTAGACCCTTTTAGCTGAGATTTCATGTGGGAAGGATTACATACCTGTATGTATCTTAGTTGGAGGAGTGCAAGGCTGATCAGAGTAAAGGAAACATCTGTTCCGGACCCTAGGAAGACCTATATAACATCAAGGCGGACACGGTTGTAAGGCCCTTCTTATTTAAGTTAATACAAATAAATCCATTTTTCTCAATAAGTTGTCAATTGATTGGTTTATTTTATGGATTCCTTGATCACCATAATAGATATGATTTATGAATATATGCTATGCAGGTGTTATTTTATGTTTGTTTATTTTTTATTGCAGATCTTCAAAGGAAAATCTTTCGGGCGACTAAAGGACTACTACGAAAAACAAGCGTTGGATCAAAGGTAAGATCGTTAAGCCTTTATAGCATTTAATTATAAATCGCAATATATCTAGAGAAAGATAGTTTTATTTGTCTGTTTGTTGCTAGTTGTCCGTAGGACACTTGGGAGGTATGTCTTGTCTGCAAGAATGACTTATCTTTCCAACATGTCTGAAGGGATATTTGTTGGCATAGCAAGCCAACTAGTGTCATGGTGTATAGGGTCATTTATCAACTAGCCAAAATCGGGGAGGCTGAGGCCTGCAATGAAAGGGTGCAAGGGTGTGGCTGGGGTAGTGTTCGTGGCGATCCCACTAGTGGTATTTCCAGTGGGGGGGTCGGGGTTACCACCAGCATTAGGTCCTACACCAGACATAGTGAAGGTGTCAGGGGGAGAACCGGAGGTGGGAAAATAAGGAGAACCTAAAGGACCAGAAGAAGAGTCGGTGTGCGGACTCGGTAGAGGACTAATTCGAACTCTATGTGGGGGAGTAAGTCTTCCAACTGGAAACTGAGGATGAAGGCCAAGAAGTCTCTGAGATAAACGCCTTGGTGGCATAATGGTGACATCACAAACACAACACACAGGAAAAAGATACCAACAAGGGTAGGAAGGTACAGGATCAAGTGATTACAATGTCGAAACAAGGGCAAAGAGGTGCAGGATCAAATGATTTCAATGTTTTAGAGTCTTTGCTTGGCAGTGTTAACCAAGCCCTTTTTCTCTTAGGGTGTGTGTGTAAAAGTGTGTAAATTTTAATTTTTAAACCCAAACATTTTTAGAGAAAAATAAAAAGTGTTGTTGTATAGCTGTAAATAACCCTACAAATGATAGTATATAGGCCTACAAAACAGAAAATAAACAGCTAATAATGTAATAATCTAAACCCAAGCAGGTGGAACTCTCAATAGTTAGTCTATATGTGAGTAAACACACTAAAATAGGCTAATATATCTTGGGTCAAGAGGGACAGAGATCTAAAAGACAAAATCTGCTAGAAAGTGGTGCAGAAAACAGTGACAAATCGGAGGAAAATTGTTATAAGAAAGTAGTGGCGAAAGGCTTGCTCCAGGAAGGAAGTGGAGTGCCCCCTATAGGAAAACCCAAAAAAATCTTAAAAGAGGACATTTGAATGGATAACAAGCCGATCTGAAGTGGATCTGAAAATGAGGTATCAGATTTGAAAGAATGGCTGAAGACTTTGAAATTTCAGAAAACTTGCAATAGCAAGCACTCTTCCACAAAAAGTGGAGGGTATTGAAGCCCTAGGGGAATAGGTTCCCACTTAGTTGAGCGAAACAGAACAAGTACAGGTCCAAAACGGGTGGAGATAGAGATCAGACAACCCTGAACAAAGGCTCAGCAAAACCCAGAAAACTTTCCGAAAAATCCCTACAGAAAGTCCAGGTCGCATTTTTTGACTTGTTTTCAGCAGAGGTCGCACTTTTTGGGCTGTAAAGTGCATCCTAGAAGTCCAGGTCACAGGTTTTGGGCAAAAAAGTGTGACCTGCACTTCAGGCACTCTTGGCGGTAGATTTCAGAAAAAAATGCCGTCTCAACTATGGTTGATGTCTGTCAACTGCGCAATGGGTTCGGAAACACACAGAAGTTAGAATTTTTATCGTTTTAGGGTTTTATGGATTAAAAACAACATCAAGAATAAGAAAAACAAGGGGTTGAAGAGAAATCCTAGGTTTTGAAGTAGCTGTATATGCAAGGATCAGAAAAACGACGGCGGTCATAATGGTAAACCCGTGTGGAGTCGCCAATTGTTAATATGAATCTTTATTCGAAGTGTATGAAAAAATACCACTTTAGCTACGCATAAATTATAGCCCTAACAACATAAATGACTGCTAATATCTTCAGATCTGCAATTAGATGATCAAGACAAATGCTGCAAAAATTTAGATCTATGCATTAGAATATATTAAACAGTAGAAAAATAAGATTTACTCCATAGATCTAATAGACAAGACAATAATATATCCAATGAATATTTTTATTAATGGCACCTAGGAGGAAAACACAAGAGGGTGTTCCATGTTCTCCTCAATGGGATGGGTTCTTGTGAGTCCTCAACACTTCAGATTTAGAACTTCTCTCTCTTGATGGTGTAGAAAACCCAGACAAAAATGGAAAAGTATGGCTATGATTATGGATCAATATCCAGACCAAGTGTTGAGATCCAGAGTGATCTTTAGGGAAAAAAAGGTGACAAATGAATGGGAAAACCCTTCTATTTATAACAAAATATTGAGTTAGTCTAGAGATTGGTGCATAATTAAAATATTATTAACCAAATTTAGATCCAAATTTTATGGAATATTTTATTATATTTGTTGGAGGGAAAAGGAATTTGACTTGAGTCAAATCCCCTTATTTGTAAATAATAAATAAATAAATGATTTATTTATCATTTCAAGGATGTAAGTAAGTAATAATAAATAAATAAATGATTTATTTATCATTTTAAGGATATGGTTGAGTAATAATCAAATAAATAATGATTTTTTTAATTATTTAAGGGTGAATTAGTCATATTTAACAAAGAATATTATTTAAATAAGATTTAAACAATTATTCTTTAGAAAATAATAAGATAAATAATGATTTATCTAATTAATTTCTTTGTTTTGGGTTAAATATAGCCAGAAATATTAATTAAACTTATGTTTAACTAATTATTTCTTGAGTAAAATAAAAAAAATGTATATTTATTTAATATTTCCTTATGGGGTTTCTTTTTTAGACCATAAAAAACTTAATAAACGTGATTTACTAAGTTATTTTCATAGTGAAAGAAATTTTACTTGGAGTAAAATTGGTCTTACATGGTGTACATAGGTCCATCTAATGATAATAGGTCAGATGACCAAAAAATGGTGTAACACTATGGTGCTCAATAATCATATACTTTCAAGACAGTAGCTCAACATTTCATAAAACAGAACAAAACAGATGTAGATGCAGTAAAAGACTTACATAGAACTTTTGCAGCTGAATACAGAATACACATAAGACAACAATTACCAATTATTCGCATAAATAGTACACATATATTCAGCTCTCAAACAGCCTTTCGTATTCATTAATTCATCAACTTCCTCTTACAATACCCTTCCCAGCCTGCACACATAGCAACAGGGTCCGCACACAGTAGGAATCTGGATCTCCATGCACACAGCCAGTAGGAGTCCTTCCCCAAAAACCCAAACAGACTTACTAAACCATAATTCACATCAATAGCTCTTCATTCCCCTCTTACAATTCAAAATGTTCCTCTATTTATAACAATCTAGCCTAAACTTTCCTACGGTCTGCAACCCGTGGTTTTCGGACCCCTGATTTATCCTTTGACCCACCCCAAACCCCTACACTAGACTAAATATAATAAAAAATATACAAAATCAGACCAGTTTCGCAGCTCGTAGGAGACCCTATTCCAACAATCCCCCAACAAAATCTTGTGACTCATCTCGAGTCACTATGGTGGTGTGGTCTCTATCTGCGCACACAAGGTATTGACGGTGATGATGAGCGGAGGTAACACTTCCTGACTTTGGGCAGCAGCACTCTGTGCCAGGTCTACCAGCTTCTGGGAAGTCTGTCCTTCAGTTTTCGTGGTGACACTCTCAAGGGTCTGATTAAGTCGCTTGGTCACACCATCAATATCCTACGAAAGTTGGAGGGCTGTGGTAGCCCAAGGCTTCAAACGTTCTGCCATGATGTGTTGTTTATGCTGGAGTTTCTCAATTGGATCTTGGAGATCATTGCTGGTCTTTAACCATGCCAAGCTGGGCCGGTACCAAAGTGGGCAGCGTGGCGTTGACCTGCTCGAAAGCTTCTTCCTTCTGCCGTAAGTCCTGACTGATTTCATGAAGGACCGAATTGGACTGGAACTTAGTCCAGAGTTGCATGGCTGATTCCAACAACTAGGCACCTAAATAACATTTGTCGCATTGGTGACTAGGGCGATGGACTGGGCGCGGACTTCCGGAGGTGTTTCAGGCTACATTTTGGCCTGTAATTTAGTGATTTTTTGTTCTAGCTGTGTCTTGACGGTATGTATTTCCATCTGAGATGCTTTGAGTGCTGCAACCAATTTTTCCACTTTAGCCTGAGGCGTGTCCGCGACTGGGATTTTTTCTGTAACCTCTGTACAAAGCTGGTGGATCACTATTTCAAGCTATGCCTGCTATGACACGACAAGGAGCAAATTAGTAGCCTGCTGCGTGATGGTGTGCTCGGTTGTACCAAGCTGTTGGTGTACGCGCTGGTCATGATGGCGAATCTCCTGGAAGACAGCATTATGGAGGCCTTGTAAGGCTTTGTGGGGCAGCTTAGCCAGGTCCAGCTGGGTTCCTGTGTCCATTGGGAGTTGAGTTCCTACCAGGCCAACACTAGGTATTTTCTAGAGACCACTATCCTCCGTGAATGGCGCCAAACTGTTATCAACCGAAGGGGTCCGTGCCTAGCCAACGCTGGTCGGCAGCATATCAATTTTTATCTTGAGAACATGGAGCTCGGCCTGGAGAGTGTCGACAACAACCTTCTGTTGTGCCCCGACGGATACCCACTTGTCTTTTGTAGTCATGGTGAATGCGTCCATGATTTTCTCAAGGTCATCGTCAGTTAGTGTGACTGTTGCATCATATTGTGCATGGTGGGCACGCTGTTTCTTTCAGGATCCTGGTGCTGGCTCCCCTGACCTCTTTGTACCGGGGGGAGGGGTGGTGTCTTTGTCAGACCCTACCTGGGCTTCAACCGTAGAGGTCTATGGCAGCTGTGTATCCCTGTTCTTGGCTATGTCCGAGGCCATTTGGCAGGGCTCTGCGGTCTCCCCACGGGTATCTGTGAGGCCTTTCTTTCAGGCAAGGGGCCATAGCGTGATCATCAGGTCAATCTCTTCATCATCTACCATATAAGGGAGTGTTGTCCATGTCTTATTGTTGAGGCTGTGGATCTGAATATGGTGCATGGTAACTTGGAACATGGCAACACCCTTGTATTTGGAATAAATCGTCGGGGACAGCCGAGGTCAAGATTTTATGGCAGTTGCCACACTGCTCTGGAAGAGGATCCAAAAAAATTTATTATCCTCGATGCATTTTGCATACTTAGAGTCCCATAAGTGAGCATTCCGAGCTCCTTCGCACATTCCAGGAGGAAGTTCAGGGAGGACTGACTCCTCGGGGGTGTCCCAGACGACCAACGCTATTAAGAGTAATAAACATGACTAAAATAATGATGTCCCTTGCTCCTGGGATTCGCGGACATTAGCCAGAAATTCATCGTACAAATATTAAGCCCAATTGAAAGAAACGCCCTTCGCACACTGGTTGGCCAACTGGATCAAATAGGCAGGAACAGTCGCAACCTGACACTTCCTCATAAGCTTGTAGGCTAAGAGCCTAGTACCCATTTGTGTAGCTAGGTCATTGATAGTCTAGATCACAAACCCTCGCTGATTTCAGTGCACCATGTAGGTCGTCCATACATACATAGTGGTAGCTGCTTCATACTTTTTTCCTACCCGTTCTAATGGGTGCGGCCCTTGCATAGGAAGGCCTGTAATCTTGTGGATCAACGCAGCATCGATAGGGACCCTGTCTCAAATCCATAAGCAACCATCATGAATGAGGGGGAGCAACTGGCGAGCCAACTGATCTGTGACGTTGTAATGGCCGAAATGAGGCATCCGGAGCAGATTCAAAAGGCCCAATCTAGCCAAGCCGCATACCCAGCACTGGGGCACCCCCATGACTCCATAATTTCCCTGGATTTTATCAAATTATAATGTGGGGGCTAATTCAGGGAGGGTTTCAAAGTCCGCGAAGTCGTGATCATCAAACTTGACCTTATGGAGTCGCCCGCAAGGATCACTGATGACGGGGACTTCTCTCGGAGTTAAGGGGGTTTGCAGATAGGTGACCAAGCCATCCAAATTTTTGGGCATTCATGTAGAAGGCCTACATGGGCGAACGAAGAGAGGTAACCAATCGATCGGGTTAGCAGGCAGAGCACCCTCCTATGCGTCCTGATCTAGAGGTGATGCTGGCAGAGACCTGGTGTGCCTTGGGGAAGTCCTAGGTTTTCTGGTAGCCCACCTCACTGCTTTCAGAGCTTTTATCGAACCTTGTGCCTTTTCCTTGCCCTTCCTTATGACCAGCATAGGGGGAACTTCCTCCAGCTCAGACTCAACCTCCATGATTTCTTCAACATCAGGCCCCGTCGAGGCCGAGGGTTCGACAGGGTTAGTGGCTAGCATCCTTGCACGAATAATGAAGCCTAGCCCTGGGTGACTACTATCAGATGGAGTAGGTCATCCCAACATGAAAGGGATAGTGTGGACACAAAAAATTTGATTGCTCATGTGTTTCCAAGAGACGAATGAGGAGGGCAAGTTGTGCAAGTGAAACGGTGCCTCTGACTGAACTACCCTGCCCTCTTTATAGTACCCCCAACCGTGAAATGGTGAGGTAAAATTTATATGAGGTGGGTTCCCTAGGAAACGGTAAAAAATCTCCATAATTCATTCCATTAAATTCCTGGGGGTCGCTCCTTCCAATGGTAACTTTTTCCTTTTACCAATGTGTACTGTTAGCCACCTATACAAATTTGTCATATCAAATGGTGGCTAGATCTTTTTTAGACTTCAAGAAACAATTTCATGCCAAATTTTTAGGTCTTAAAGTCTTATGAAGTTAACTAATCTTTTAGTTAATCTTCACTGTTATTTCCCTCATATTCCTGAAAAATCTGTTGTTTGCAAGGAGAAAGACTGCTTAAAAAACCCATTTTCCCCTTCACCCCTCCTTCCATTCATTAATAACACCATTTTCATCCCCTTTTTCTTCATAAAATTCCTCCATTTCTCTCATTTTCCTTCATTCCCTTCATAAATTCCCCTTGATAAGGTTTAAAACTCCCTTTTTAACCTTATCGGAACTCTTAAAATCCTCAAAAAAACCTTCAAAAATCCTAAAAAACAGTCTTTTTGCATTTAGGCCGTAAGCCCCTTTGGCCTAAGCCCAGCTCCTTTTCTCTCATAAGACCCGGAGCTGTGACCCAAAGTTAAACCCGCATTGCACAATCGCAATCGGGTTTTTCTGCTTTTCTTGTTACCTTTTACTTTCAAAAAACTCTGATGCGATTAAGCCCTTTCATTTAAAAAACCCCCGATCCCCTTACTTTATTCACATAACCCAGAGCCCGAAATCGGGCGCTAAAACACTAAAAAAAAAATGTCCAAACCCTTTTTCCTTTGTTTTTTATGAAACCCAATGATATGTTTTAAAAACAAATCTGGGCGATCGATCTCTGCAAGATCAACAGCCATCAGCTCATCACATTGCACCTATTCTTCATACTGCCTCCCACCGATGTGATCTCCGATTTAATTTGGATCGTCGATCATCCTTTGATATGACGGTTGATACTCCATCGCATCACAAAAATCCTTTTGTCTGTTCCCTTCCCCTCCTCCGATTTCGATCCCGTGATTTAATCTGAACTGTCGAATCCACAAGAACCGACAGCTCAAATTTAATCACACTCCGCTTGAAAGCCCTTACCATTGCACCCGCCAATTGAATCCCCACCATTGATCTCTCCTAGATCTAACGGCTCGCGCTTAATCACATCAGCGCATTTCATTGTTGCTTTACCCCTTGCCACCGCCGATTTGCGATCCTGCAATCAAATCTGGGCGGTCCATTTCATAGATCCTATGGTCCAGATCAAACTTGACCTTTCTTTGTTATTTCACAAAGCCTGACAATGTAATTCTTCAGTGAAGATCCACTGTTGATCTTTGCAGATCAATGGTCCTTATTGCATCTGATCTCCGCTCAACTCCTCTCTCACATTGCTTTCATTACCTCGAGATTAAATCTAGGTCGTTCATTCTTAAGATCTAACAGTCTAGATATAATCTGATAGGCCCAACTCCTTTGGGACCTAGCTTCCCCATCGACAGATCTCGACCATCCATTCCCGAGATCCAACGATCCAGATAAAAACCACCCTTGACGCTGCCCACCATTTCTTCCCGTGCATCTTACCCCATCGCGCTCTCTTTCCCACCATTGGATCTCTCTGCCTTTCATCTGACAACTGAAACTTCATATCGCGTGATTTCAGGCCTGAAAGTTAATGCCAAAAAATTACGCAATATGGGTGGTTTTAAGAGGACACGTGTCAAGCGTAGACTCATATCGCGTTGTTTTGGAAAAATTCTAAAACCACCTCAGAGCTATGTGAAAACCATTCTGGTTTTCCGCTAAACCACTTTCTCCACCGCATTAACCTTTTTTATCTTTTAATATCTGTCGTCCATCGTTTAAATCCAACGGCCCAGATTTTATCTAACCCCAAAGTCTTTTCCCCTTTGTTTTCTCTCTCTGGGCGTTTTATTGAGTCTTCTCCACCATTCAATTATCTAGATCGACGGTTCTGATTAAATCCTACCCCCATTCATTTTCCCATCATCCAAACCCTCAAGCACTTCGTTCAAGGTATCCTGACCATTGATCATCCTAGATCAACAACTCTTATTCTCTCTGCGACCCCAAACTTCATTTAGCCCCTTTTTTCGCTTCTGCAAAGACTTTTTCCCTTTTTCCTATATTTTCCTCCTTTCTGCTATAACTTTTCCCCTCCGCATTATAAAACTCCCGATTGATCTCAGTCGTTGATCAACCTAGATCAACGACCCGGACTTAATCTGACCCCCATTCATCCAACCGCCTCCCCTTTTGACCCCAGCAAGCAATCCCGACTGTTGGTTGATTTCATCCAATGGTCACGATTTAATCTAGTGCCCAGAAGCTGTCTAAACCTATTTTCACCGAATTTTTCATAATTTTGTTTGTTTTTTGCAGGTTTTTAAGGTTTTTTCCATTATTTTTAAAAGAAATGAATGGCCAGGGATGACGATCCCTAAGCCAATTATTCACATGAAAAGGAAATTTACAAGGTTCCAACGATGATTTCTCCATTCCTCATGAGCACTTGTGAAGTCGTAAAGCCCTTTGCACACCTGAAAAACAACAAAAACACATTGAATATCAATCAAACAAAGAGTATCAGTGTCAAAGGATAAAATCACAGCAGAGATGAAGAATTAAAGGTTTTAACACAGTTCTGAGGGATTAAGGCATAAATTCAACTATCAAAGGCCTAATTCATAGAGTTAAAGACAACGTGAAGACCAGAAGACAGAAATTAAGCCTAATCATACCTAAAACACAAATCAAAAGCAAATTAACAGTGTTTTAGGGAAAAACAATCAGATCTATTAATCCGAGAAGCCTCCACTGCCACATCAGAGGCTAATTGAATCCTCTCCAGCTACCAAAAGCCACCTGCAGCCTCAAATAAATCAATGAAGGCATAGTTAATTCCTATTTCAAAGATATTTACTTAAAGACAGTTGAACAGTTAATTCACCAAAGAAAATTATTACAAACTGTCAGCAGAGTTATTATAAAGATAAGAAACAACCCTGAAGTCAATTTTCTCATCCAATAAGCCTCATAAAGTAGAAACAGAGTTATGAAACAGAGTTATAGATAGGATGCATTCCTGCCTTATGCCTTGCATGTTTTTCAAGGCTAGGAATTGCATTAATTGTAGAATTAATGATACTTGAACCCTAAAAACCCTTCCACCTCCTAATTTTCTTATAAAATCTCCTTGACGAGCACATTGTAAAAGGTTTGTTGCTGAACTTTTCTGTAATACATGTGCTCGAAACTTTCTACATGTAAATAGTTTTCAGAGGCTCTTGAAGCTATGTTTCTGATCAAAGAAGTTAGGCTGAGAAGAGAAGATTATTGTTGTACTGAAACATTGGACTTGAAGTATGTAACTGGATTTAAATCAATATACAAGCTCGTTTTTGGGATCCTGGTCTATATCATTGGTGAAGTACTTCTTACTGTGTTATTGTTTTCCTTTCATGTATGCCATTTTGTTCACTTTTCTCTGATAAAGAACAACAAATATAGAGCTAGGATTTACTGCTAAAAGTACCATACTCTCACTAATAAGCTTTATCTTTATGTTTTCCTCCAATTGTGTGTTTAAGAATGACTTAAGTTAAGTGTAAACATTATCAAGGAATGTTGGTTTGTCCCTGTCTTGATGTGAAAAACTTGAAAGGAAGTTCTTGAATGATATTTTCATTATATGCTAAGTGGAGTTAGACTAGGAAAGTTTATGGTTTGCCCTGTCTTCTAGTTCTTTCTCCAAAGGTTGTTTTGAAGGTTTCCCTAAGAGTATGCTGAAGCAGGCTTAGATTTTAATGTATCTTGCTTGATCTTAAGCTGCACTTCGCTTTCTTATCTGTTTTCATCCCTTCTGAAAGTATTCATGTGGATTGTTGGATTGTTTGTCTGATAAGTTAGCTTTAATACAAGCTTGTCCAAAGAAGTTTAAGGTTAGCCCTGTCTTTTGTTGGTTTCAAACAGTTGCTTAAAAGGATTTTCTTGTTTGGAAAGTTGATAAATCCTTGTTGAAATTATTGACTTTTTCCACCTTCTCAGCACTTTTAGTGTTCCATTCATCATTTAATCTCAAGGATCTTTTGATATAGATAACTTGCCCCTTGGATCACTCTTGAAATTGTTACACAATTAAACCCTTTTATGACTCCATAGCCCAATGGATTAAGTGCTGTGTCATATCTATCCTATCAGCTAAATCTTGTTCTGATTGTTCACACCTTCACCCCTTTGAAACTATTTCATTTTTAGGACTTTACACTCAATTAAAAATCATGATCAACCATCCAAATAAACAAAAAACCCTTGTTCTTAATAACTAGCCTAATATCATACCAAAAGCCTTAAAGATAAATCAATCTTTGCATTTATAAGAGAGATCCCTCTCTGGATTCAAGAGGGCTAGATCCTAGAATCCCAAAGTGGTTCATAATTTTGTCTCTACAGCTTTAGTCTTGCCAATATTATAAAATTACAGAGGCCTAACATTTCTGGCGACCATACTGGTAATTTCTGAGTGAATTCCATCTTAGATACCCTTAGGACCTCAAGAAAAACCCTTGATTCAAGAAAATTGTTCAGTGTAGTATAAGTAGCCCTCTTCAAGCACTACCAAGCAAATGGTAATCCTGATAAAACTTATTTGAATCAGTGACAAACTAAGGAACCCTTAGGATTCTCGTAAGAGCTTATCAAACCTTGAATGAATCTGCTAGCTTAGCCATAAGAGTAAAATTTCTTTGTCTCATCACCGTAGCTAAGTGTTGAAACAGATTTAGGACACTCTTAGAACCCATAGGACTGAAAAAACTCATAAAACCAAAAAATATTTCAGATTGGTATTTAAATAAACATGGTGGTGGACCATAAAACATTTTACCTCCAAAAGAGCTAAAAATTTCCACCTGGTGACTCCACAATTCTAAACAGACCTTAAGACTCCACTGGGAAACCCATTATCATCATAACATCATTTAAACTCAGTTAATAAGACTTTAAGGATTAAAGTTTTCTTGTTTAAAGATCAGTTAGCCTCTTAAAGATTGTCATATTTGGTCAAACGTTTCTTGTTTAGTTGGGTCTGAAAAACATAACACTGTGGCTTCAAGAACAATTCATACTAGAGCCTATCCTGACCCAAATCCTCCTGATATAGTTGATAACACTGAAAGAATACTTAAGAAATCTCCTAAGGCCAAATCTTCAACTATTGTCAGACCATTCCATAGAGCTAATTTTGTTCTTGAAAACCTTGCAGCTCTACAAGAACCACAAGTTGACTTAAAAAATCCATTCAGAACTAGGTCACTTGATGATATAGACCAGATAGATTTAGAGTCTCCACCTTCATCCCAAGATAGAAGTGAGCATCCTAGTAGCATAGAAACTACTCCACTTGATTTACATTTCCTTCATAATTTTTGTTTCTCTCATCCAAGATCAGCTCAACAGTCTCTTGCTAGTCCATCCACTTATGTTCCTCATACATCCATTGTCCAAAGCAGTCCACTTCAGCCCAGTTTCCCTCTTGTTAATCCACCATTTGTAAATCTACCTTTACCTCCTATCATGGCAACATGGTATGCCCCTCTGGTCCTTCCTTTACCTGTAGTCAATCTACTACAGGACTATCAGTCCAAAATACCATTATATGATGCCAGTGGTGCTACTACTACTTCACAACATGTGGACAAGATGAATGACTACTTTGACAGAAATGAGATTGATGATGAATCTGTCAAACTTAGATTATTTGCTCAAAGCTTAGGGGGAGAAGCAAGAAAATGGTTTAAAGGCTTAACCCCTCACAGTATTAATGATATCCAAGCCTTCCATCAGTTATTCTTAAACAAATGGGAAGTTAAGAAAAACCCTCTCCAAATACTTTCAGACTACAAGAATCTCTAAAGAAACACTGGGGAAAGTGTTCAAGCTTATTGCACTAGGTTCAATAGTGTGTATAATGCACTTCCCCTAGATCTGAAACCTCCACAAGGCTCAACTTTAAACAAGTTTCCTGAAGGATTTGATCCTGAAATGGCTTATCAACTTAGAGAAAGATACCCTCTGACTTTAGAAGATATGTAGAAAGGAGCCTTAGCTGTGGAAGTAAATCTAATGGAGAAAAGATCTAGAATGAGAAATGAGAATAAAGTATCATTTAGGGAAGAGTATGTACCTTCCACATCTAGTTCAAAAATGGATAAAATGATGGAGGAGATGATGAAAAAGATGAGCATACTTGAGAGAGCACAAGCTAGTCAAAATCAATCAGCTCCTCAAAACAGAAATCAAAATCAAAATCAAAATTTTAGGAGAAATCAACCTCAAAATAGACCAAGGGAGGATGATCAACAGATTACTCCTCCTTTTCATCAAAACTATGTGAGTGAGGTTGAAGAAACAACTGAAAAAATAAAGGAAGATGGCATAAACATGTTGGGAGTAGATAATGATACCTTTGATGTTCATTACAATAGAAAACAAGGTCTTTACACACCCTATGATGATAAAAGAGCAAAGGATTAATATTATTATCAAGAGCTAGAAAATGCCATCATAGAAACTCTAAAAGAGTATGACCTTAGGAGTAAAAAGAATCTGGAAACTCCCAAAACCGAAACCTCTGAAAATCCTGCAAAAAACAGCCCTGTAAATAAATCCAAAGCTACAAAATAGAAAGACAAAACAGTGGCTGGAAATTCTGATAAAAACAAAGAAACATGCACTCAAATTAATGAAAAACAAAGTGCAGATCTTAGCAGCGTTAGCACCTCAGCTAGTGCTCCTATTAAAACAATTTTGACCAATGTAAATAGAGGAAATCAACAAGCTGATCTTGCTGAGAAAATGGTGGTTAATAAGGTTGAAACAAACATTGTAAAAAATCAGCTGCCTTTTAGTTTGGAACAGGAAATTTCCAAAATAAAAATCTTTGTTCCTCTTACTGAATTAGCCACTCAAGATGTATATAGATCACAAATTTTGAAGGCTTTTAACATAACAGAAAATAATGACACTGACAATCTTAATGATGACCAACCAGAGCTTTTATTTGGTCCTAAGATTGAGGGAAGATACCAAGAAGGGCCAGTTCCTCCCTTTTATGTTAGTTTGAAGATTCATGACAAAATTTTACACAACTCTATGCATTACTCAGGGGCCTCTCATAACTTAATGCCAAAATCAGTGATGGAGAGCCTAGGCCTTGAGATTACCAGACCATACAAAGATCTATACTCCTTTGAATCCAGTAGAGTGAAATGCCTAGGTTTGATCAAAGACCTTTGTGTAAACTTAGCACAAATTCTAGCCAAGCATTTAGTAATGGATATTGTAGTGGCTGATGTACCCCCAAAGTATGGTATGCTATTATCAAGATCTTGGAGAGCTAAGTTACAAGGAACAATGCAAATGGATATGACATATGCTACCATCCTTATTTTTAATCAAACAAGAAGACTTTATAGGGAATATCATATGCAATACATGGTAAGTAGCCAAGAAAGACCAGAAAAATCTCCTATCTATTCTGTACATACAGACCTTGACTCATTTATTCTCTTCAATCATGAAATATTTAATGAGAAGGAAACCTTAACTGATTTATTGGCCACTCCTCACTGTAATGTAGTGGCAGACATAGAAAAGGAAGGAGACATTACAGAAAGGTCAAAATAGTGTGTCAAAATAGAAAATCACTGTAAAATAATCACAGGTCTTGAGCTACAAAATAGTTATCCATTAATTGTTAACTTTAAGAACCAAAAGAAGAATCTGCAACTTAATGAAGAATATGAGGAAATAGAACACTTTCAACACAATACTGACTGTCAAGAACAAGCGGAAAACACACAAGATAAAGAGCATAGTAGCCAAACTAGTAATTCTAAAGCTAGTCCTCTTTGGAGTATGAATTTTGATGGGTCTTGCACTAAGAACAATGCAGGTGCAGGAATTTGGATACATAACACTGAAAATAATCACACTGAAGGTCATTCCTATAGATTAAATTTTCAATGTTCAAATAACATAGCTGAGTATGAATCCTTCCTTTTAGGCCTACACTTGTTGAAGAAATTAGGAGCCAAAAGGATAAAATTTCATGGGAATTAAGAGTTGATTGTTAGGAAAGTAAATGGGGAATATAGTGTCAAACATCCCAGACTTATAGCCTATAGAAACAATGTCATGGAATTACTAAGAACATTTGAGGAATCCCAGCTTATCTTTGTCACAAGAGACCAAAATATCCTTGCCCATAGTTTAGCTTTTGCTGCTAGAACATGTTTAACACCTTATGAAACCAAAAATGCACTACCCAAATCAAATTTAGACCAGCTGTCCCTGATAATGAGAAATATTGGCAAGTATTTGATGGAGACAAACAAATAGAAGACTTCCTACAGTCCAAAAATGAATTTGAACTACCAAGTTCAGATTCAGATTATGAAGATGACTTTTCTGTTGAAGAAAACCCACTTGATGAAGTAAACTCTCCAAATATTGCTGATATAAATCTATTAGCTAATAAACTTGAAAATACCACAGAAATTAGTGCAGATTTAGGAAAAGAATACTTAGAAACGTTGCAATCTAACACTCAAAGATTGTCAAAAGGTCTGGTCCCATTAGAAGAGTTGTTTGATTTCAATGATGTTGCCAAGAAACCAAATATGGAGTCTATTGAAACTGAGGTAGAAGAGTGTAACATAGGCAGTGAACTAAAACAAAAAATGATCAAACTGTCTAACACTTTGCCAGCTCACATCAAATTGAAATACATTGAGCTGTTTAAAGAATTTTTTGATTTTTTTGCGTGGAGTTATGAGGACTTAAAGTCGTATGACACAGAGATAATTCAACATAAGATACCCCTCAAAGAAAACCAAAAGCCCTTTAAACAAAAATTGCGCAGAATCGACCCTGTCCAATTACCTTTGGTGGAGAAAGAAATCAAGAAAATGTATGAAGCTGGAATTATTGTCCCTATTAGATATTCAGAGTGGGTGTCTAATCTAGTGTCAGTTAGGAAGAAAATAGGAGAAATAAGGCTTTGTATTGACTTTAGGAACTTAAACAAAGCTTCATTAAAGGACAACTACCCTTTACCCAAGATTGATCATATTTTACAAACAGTAGTTGGTTCTAAAAGAATTTATTTGCTAGATGGCTTCTCAGGATACAATAAGATTTTAGTACATCCTAATGATCAACTCAAGAAAACCTTTACTACACCTTGGGGGACTTTCATGTATGTGAAAATTCCTTTTGGTTTAATGAATGTTGGTGCTACATTTCAGAGAGCCATGGATATTGCATTCTCGAAAGAATTAGGCTACTTCATCATTATTTACCTTGATGATATCACAGTTTTTTTCAAAACAGATGAAGAACACCTAGAACACTTGAGAATAGTCTTTGATAAATGCAGAAAATTTGGATTATCTTTAAATCCGAAGAAAACATTGTTTGATCTCCAAGAAGGTAAACTTCTTGGTCACATCATATCAGAAGAAGGAATAAAGATATACCCAAAGAGGATTGATGGTATATTGAAAATTACCCATCCTAGAAACATCAAGTAACTTCAATCTTTCATTGGAAAGATTAATTTCTTGAGAAGGTTCATACCCAACTTAGTTGAACCCCTTCGAAACATAACAAACATGTTAAAGAAAGAAAAAGGAGTTAAATGGACCTTAGAAGCAAAGAGATCATTTGAACTGGTGAAACAAGCATTAACCAAAACACCAGTTCTCATTAGTCCTGATTTTTCAAAAGATTTTTTCATTTTTTCATTTGCATCAGAACACACAGTGGTTGTTGTCCTACTACAAAAAAATTCGAAGGGACAAGAGCAACCAATTTCATTCTTTAGTAAGGCATTGAGAGACGCGCCTCTGAAGTACAATATTATGGAAAAATAGGCCTTTGCCTTAGTCAAAGCCTTAAAAGACTTCAGAGTTTACATTCTTCACTCCCACATAACTGCATTTGTCCCAAATCAGTTTTGAAAGACATTTTAACACAGGACCCAGATGGAAAAAGAGGAAAGTGGATAGTTGTGATAATTGAATATGATTTAGAAATCAAGCCCACTAAACTCATAAAAGGCCAAGGACTAGCAAGATTAATGGTTGAATCTATTTTGAAGCTCTTGATATAAACATGATAAATGCATTAGATGAACAAGAGGAGTTGTCCACTCCCATTATTGAGGATTATTTTTTGAATTCATCTTGGTATGCTGATATTTCAAATGTTTTTCTCAATTTGAATACACCTCCTGGTTTTTCTAAGACAAAGGCAAGATTTTTAAAGTTGAAAGCTATAAATTACTGCATTTTAGATAAATGTCTATATTGGAAAAAAGCTAGTAGATTATTGCTTAAATGTTTGCCTGAGAATGATGCAGAGAAAATCAAGCATGAGTTCCATGAAGGAGAATGTGGAGGCCACCTCTATTGGAATAAAACTTCCAAAAAAATCCTTAGAGCTAGTTACTATTGGCCCACCCTCTTTCAAGATGTCCATAAAATGATTATTGCCTGTCATAAATGCCAACTTTTTGAAGGCAAAAGAAAATTTTTTCCCTTACCTTTGCATCCAATCACTGTTGAAGCTCCTTTTCAACAATGGGGTCTAGAATTCATAGGAGAAATCCATCCACCCTCATCTGCCCAACATAGATGGATTCTCACTGCAACAGACTACTTCACCAAATGGATAGAAGCCATCCCTTCTAGGCAAGCCAATGACTCTGTTATCATAGAATTCCTTGAAAATCATATCCTCTCTAGATTTTTTTGTCCTAGGAAGATTATCACTGACAATGCTGTTGCATTTGGATCTAAAAAGATGGTTGAATTCTATCACAAATATCAGATTACATTGGGTCATTCTACTGCTTATTACCCTCAACGTAATGGGTTGGAAGAATCCTCAAACAAAAATTTGGTGAACATAATCAAGAAGTTGCTAGAGGAAAATAATAAATCTTGGCACACAAAGATGGTACATGCACTGTGGGCTGACAGGTTAAGACTTAAAAAATCAATTGGAATGTCAGCCTACTAGTTTGTTTATGGAGTAGATGCAATTTTTCCAACCACCCTAGGAGCGCCAGTCATAAAGCTGACCCAATAAGTACAGTCTGAAGACAATGACATGATCAGAAGAATTAATCAGACCATACATCTTCAGCAAAGCAGAGAGGAAGTCTACAACAGAGCATTACAAAAGCAAGAAAGCATCAAGAAGATTTTTTATAGAAGGATAAAGGCCAGTGATTTTAGCATTGGTGACAAAGTTTTAAAATGGGATTCAAGGAGAGAAGATAAGGGAAAGCATGGGAAATTTGATAACTTATGGCTTGGCCCTTATCTCATTCATTCTACTTTTGGTAGCAATTCTTATTTTTTGCAAGAATTAAATGGAGCTGAACTGTTTGGGGGTCCTGTCAATGGCAGGATGCTCAAACATTATTTCTCTTAACCATATCAGTTTGGAAGCCTTTTTATTTTTTCTCATTGTGAATATCATACTCATCATTGCATTCAAAGTTAGGAAATGAAAAAATACAAAAACAATAGAAAGAGAAAAGAGGGAAAATTGTAAAAAACAAGAAAGGTACAGCCCCATACCAAAAAAAAAAAAGAGAAACAAAGTCTGAAAGTGTGCAAGCTCAAATGCCACTCTTGAAAAACACACTCCTAGTTAGTCATACAACCTAATCATGACTAATTAGTTTTCAATTTACTGTTGATAGGTTAGTGCATTACATTTGTCAAACAACTTAATCTTGGCTTATCAGTTAGGTAGATTAGGATAGAAGAAAAAGGGTTCAAACAAGCTCAAAATCTGAACCTATGAACTTCAAAAGATGCATGGCTCTAATCTGTTTAAAATCTTGAGCCAAAGATAGAAGGTATACTGGTTCTGATATGCCCAAAGCTTGAACCAGAGAACAAAGAGAGAATAGCTCAAACAAGCCTAAAAACAGAGCTGAAGAAAAGAGAAGGATGTTCTTAACTTTTCAGATCTTAAGCCTTCACATTTTTTTTTTAATTTTCTGCAAATTTTAGTCTATGTGCAGCTTGTTTTTATGCCATAGATATGCATCAAGTCAAACTGCTTAATCTTGGCTTGAATGCTTTTAATTTTCTGTTTTAGAATTTAGTGATTAAAAATCTGTCAGACAGTCTAATCCTGACATATATTAGTTAGGTAGAGAAGCTTATGAACTCAACTGTTTAATCTGAGTTCATGGAGAAATAAGGGTAGAAATAGACTAGTTTTATGTTTTCTCAAAAGAATAAAATATTTTGTAAAAAGAGTTTGCCAATCGAAATGCACATTGAAAGAAGAAAAAATGTTAGATCATTAGGATTGGGTAAGTAGAGAGCTTGTTTTGATAGAATTCCATTGTTTTTGATGGCTCCTAACATTGTCAAAGAAAAAGAAGACCAACAAAAAAAAAAAAGTTGCAGCCCAATGGATGAGGCATTGATCAGCTTCTAGAGAATACATGTCTGAAGTTCTTGACATCTTCAAGAATATGCCATCCCCATGTGGAGCCACTGTTAGCGACCTATAAAAATTTGTCATATCAAATGGTAGCTAGATCTTTTTTAAACTTCAAGAAACGATTTCATGCCAAATTTTTAGTTCTTAAAGTCTTATGAAGTTAACTAATCTTTTAGTTAATCTTCACTTTTGTTTCCCTCATAGTCCTGAAAAATATGTTGTTTGCAAGGAGAAAGATTGCTTAAAACACCCATTTTCCCCTTCCTTTTACCCCTCCTTCCATTCATTAATAACACCATTTTCATCCCCTTTTTCTTCATAAAATTCCTCCATTTCCCTCATTTTCCTTCATTCCCTTCATAAATTCCCTTTGATAAGGTTTAAAACTCGTTTTTTAACCTTATCGAAACTCTCAAAATCCTCAAAAAATCCTTCAAAAATCCTAAAAAACAGTCTTTTTGAATTTAGGCCTTAAGCCCCTTTGGCCTAAGCCCAGCTCCTTTTCTCCACATAAGACTCGGAGCTATGACCCGGAGTTAAACCCCCATTGCACAATTGCAATCGGTTTTTTTCGTTTTTCTTGTTACCTTTTACTTTCAAAAAAATCCGATGCAATTAAGCCCTTTCCTTTAAAAAACCCCCGATCCCCTTGCTTTCTTCACATAACCCAGAGCCCGCAATCGGGTGCTAAAACACTAAAAAAAACATGTCCAAACCCTGTTTCCTTTGTTTTTTATGAAACCCAATGATATGTTTTAAAAACAAATCTGGGTCGTCGATCTCTGCAAGATCAATGTCCATCGGCTCATCGCATCGCACCTATTCTTCATACTGCCTCCCCCCGATGCGATCTTCGATTTAATTTAGACCATCGATCATCCTTTGATCTGACGGTTGATACTCCATTGCATCGCAAAAATTATTTTGCCCGTTCCCTTCCCCTCCTCCAATTGCGATCCCGCGATTTAATCTAAACCATCGAATCCACAAGAACCGACGGCTTAGATTTAATCGCGCTCCGCTCGAAAGTCCTTACCATTGCACCCGCCGATTGAATCCCCACCGTTGATCTCTCCTAGATCTAACGGCTCACAATTAATTGCATCGACGCATTTCATTGTTGCTTTACCCCTTGCCACCGCCGATTTGCGATCCTGCGATCAAATCTGGGCCGTCCATTTCATAGATCCTATGGTCCAAATCAAACCCGACCTTTATTTGTTATTTCACAAAGCCTGATAGTGTAATTCTTCAGTGAATATCCACAGTTGATCTTTGTATATCAATGGTCCTTATTACATCCGATCTCCGCCCAACTCCCGTCTCACATTGCTTTCATTACTCCAAGCTTAAATCTAGGCCATTCATTCCTAAGATCTAACGGTCCAAATATAATCTGATAGGCTCAACTCCTTTGGGACCTACCTTCCCTGTCGACAGATCTCGACTGTCCATTCCCGAGATCCAACGGTCCAAATCTGAAACCGCCCTTGACCCTGCCCACAATTTCTGCCCGCACATCTTACCCCATCGCGCTCTCTTTCCCACCGTCGGATCTCTCCGCCTTTCATCCGACGGCTGAAACTTCATATCACGTGATTTCGAGCCTGAAAGTTAATGCCAAAAAATTACGTGATATGGGAAGTTTTAAAAGGACACATGTCAAGCGCAGACCCATACCGCGTTTTTTTGGCAAAATTCTAAAACCACCTCAGAGCTGCGCGAAAACCATTCTGGTTTTCCTCTAAACCACTTTCTCCACCACATTAACCTTTTTTATCTTTTAATCTCTGTCGTCCATCATTTAAATCCAACAACCCAGATTGCATCTAGCCCCAAAGTCTTTGCCCCATTGTTATCAACCTGGGCGTTTTATCGAGTCTTCTCCACCATTCAATTATCTAGATCGATGGTTCTGATTAAGTCCTTCCCCCATTCATTTTCCCATCATCCAAACCCCCAAGCACTTCGTTCAAGGAATCCCGACCGTTGATCATCCTAGATCAACGGCTCTTATTCTCTCTGCGACCCCAAACTTCATTTAGCCCCATTTTTTGCTTCCACAAAGACTTTTTCCCTTTTTCCTATATTTTCCTCCTTTCCTCTATAACTTTTCCCCTCTGCATTATAAAACTCCCGATTAATCTCAGTCATTGATCAACCCAAATTAACGGCCTAGACTTAATCTGACCCCCATTCATCCAACCGCCTCCCCTTTTGACCCCAACAAGCAATCCCGACCGTTGGTTGATTTCATCCAATGGTCAGGATTTAATCTCGTGCCCAGAAGCTGTCTAAACCTATTTTCACCGAATTTTTCATAACTTTGTTTGTTTTTTGTAGGTTTTTAAGGTTTTTCCATTATTTTTAAAGAAATGAATGGCCAGGGATGACGATCCCTAAGCCAATTATTCACATGAAAAGGAAATTACAGGGTTCCAATGATGATTTCTCCATCCCTCATGAGCACTTGTGAAGTCGTAAAGCCCTTTGCGCACCTGCAAAATAGCAAAAACACAGTGATATAAATCAAACAAAGAGTATCAGTGTCAAAGGATAAAATCACAGCAGAGATGAAGAATTAAAGGTTTTAACACAGTTCTGAGGGATTAAGGCATAAATTCAACTATCAAAGGCCTAATCCACACAGTTAAAGACAACGTGAAGTCTAGAAGATAGAAATTAATCCTAATCAGACCTAAACACAGATCAAAAGCAAATTAACAGTGTTTTAGGGAAAAACAATCAGATCTATTAATCCGAGAAGCCTCCACTGCCACATCAGAGGCTAATTGAATCCTCTCCAGCTACCAAAAGCCACATGTAGCCTCAAAGAAATCAACGACGGCATAGTTATTTCCTATTTCAAAGATATTTGCTTAAAGATAGCTGACCAGTTAATTCACCAAAGAAACTTATTACAAACTGTCAGCAGAGTTATCATAAAGATAAGAAACAACCCTGAAGTCAATTTTCTTGTCCATTAAGCCTCATAAAGCAGAAACAGAGTTATGAAATAGAGTTATAGATAGGATACATTCCTGCCTTATGCCTTGCATGGTTTTCAAGGAGAGGAATTGCATTAAATGTAGAATTATACTTGAACCCTAAAAACCCTTCCACCTCCTCATTTTCTTATAAAATCTCCTTGAGGAGCACATTGTAAAAGGTTGGTTGCTAAACTTTGATGTAATACTTGTGCTCGAAAATTTATACATGTAAATAGTTTTCAGAGGCTCTTGAAGCTTTGTTTCTGATCAAAGAAGTTAGGCTGAGAAGAGAAGATGATTTTTGTACTGAAACATTGGACTTGAAGTATGTAACTGGATTGACATCAATATACAAGCTGGTTTTTGGGATCCTGGTCTATATCATTTGTGAAGTACTTCTTACTGTGTTATTGTTTTCCTTTCATGCATGCCATTTTGTTCACTTTTCTCTGATAAAGAACAGCAAATATAGAGCTAGGATTTACTATTAAAAGTACCCTACTCTCACTGATAAGCTTTATCTTTATGTTTTCCTCCAATTGTGTGTTAAAGAATGACTTAAGTTAAGTGTAAACATTATCAAGGAATGTTGGTTTGTCCCTGTCTTGATGTGCAAAATTTGAAAGGAAGTTCTTGAATGATATTTTCATTTTATGCTAAGTAGAGTTGGACTAGGAAATTTTATGGTTTTCCCCGTCTTATAGTTCTTTCTCCAAAGTTTGTTTTGAAGGTTTCTGTAAGAGTATGATGAAGCAAGCTTAGATTTTAATGTATCTTGCTTGATCTTAAGCTGCACTTCACTTTCTTATCTGTTTTCATCCCTTCTGAAAGTAGTCATGTGGATTGCTGGATTGTTTGTCTAATAAGTTAGCTTTAATACAAGCTTGTCCAAAGAAGTTTAAGGTTAGCCTTGTCTTTGGTTGGTTTCAAACAATTGCTTAAAAGGATTTTCTTGTTTGGAAAGTTGATAAATCCTTGTTGAAATTATTGACTTTTTCCACCTTCTCAACACTTTTAATGTTCCATTCATCATTTAATATAAAGGATCTTTTGATATAGATGACTTTCCCCTTGGATCACTCTTGAAATTGTTGCATAATTAAACCCTTTTATGACTCCATAGCCCAATGGATTAAGTGTTGTGTCATATCTATCCTATGAGCTAAATCTTGTTCTGATTGTTCACACCTTCACCCCTTTGAAACTCTTTCATTTCTAGGACTTTCCAATCAATTAAAAATCATGCTCAACCATCCAAACAAACAAAAAACCCTTGTTCTTAATAACTAGCCTAATATCATACCAAAAGCCTTAAGATAAATCAATCTTTGCATTTATAAGAGAGATCCCTCTCTAGATTCAGGAGGGCTAGATCCTAGAATCCCAAAGTGGTTCATAATGTTGTCTCTGCAGCTTTAGTCTTGCCAATCTGCTAAAATTACAGAGGCCTAACAGGTATTGTTCCAACGGCTAGTTTTGGTATCACCGGTAGGCTTGACCCATCTGTCACGCTAGGGTCACCCTCTTGCATTGGCTACATGTCTCCCCCCAACACAGACTTGCTTCCTAGGAAACTCATGACCCATGCCAAAGAGAACCTTATCTCCTGTGTAAGTGAGGGTGTAAGGGGGGTTGTTGCCAGAGCGTGTTGTCTTAACCACAACTGTTTTTTTGTTTAAGGGGTGGTTGGATGTATGAGAGCTCTACTTCCTGAACCTATGGCTGGTGTCGAGTGCATTATAATGCTACTTGTTCGCGGGTCAGCCAGACCCTTTCCCATAGTTGGCCTACAGTAACCGCCACTTCCTGGTCCTGTCAGGGTCCTTACCTATGAGGAAACGCAGTGGAAGTTTTTTGTGATTCGAAGACAGTGTAGTGTAGAGATGTTGCCTAAACGATTCTTCCAAGTCTCTATTTCCTCATCGGGATCAGATAAGCCTTCAGTATCCCCTCCCCCGCACAGTATTTCATCCCTTGTTCGGTGGTTCGCGTCCTGTGCAGATAGCTTATAGATATAGTCCACATCTTCCTCCTTGGTTACTGGTTCCGTGTAGCATTTACCTTATGTAGGATCTAATGGTATGATTACCCTGGTGCCATTATTTTCGAACACCATGCTTTCTTTTTTTTAAGTTAATGATACTGCCCATGTCGATGGCCCAATCCAATCCTAGTAGCATAGGGTAAGGGTCTGCATCCTCGATGATTTGAATGACTTCAAAGTCAGCCCAGACCTTTACTCCTGCGATATCTACCATAACCCCTGATAGCCTTCCCAACGGTACAAAATTTTAATGATTAGCCATGCGTAGCTGGATAGAGGACCATTCCAACTTAGGTTTGCACATTCGTTACCAGGTTTTTTTAGGTAAACATTGGCATTCGATTCGAGGTCTAAGATAACCTGATCCATCTCGTAAGTGCCGATCTGGACTGTCAACCGCATCTCCCTCCCAGTGCGTTTCTGATGCCTGTACAATTTGTGTATATCCCTAAGATCGGGGGACACAGCGGAGCGCATTGCACAGCTATCTATTAAAGCCTGCAAACTTTTCACTGCCCTTGGGTTTCCCAGAAATTTCATACATGCTTGTAGGAAAGGTTTGACCTCCTCAGCTGCCTTTAGACCCTCAGGGAGCAGTTATGTAAATGCCTCAGTCCTGAGGAAGTCCCTTCGAGCTTCCATTAACGTTTCCCTCGCTTTTTCTTGGTCCAACCCTTCTTGTTTACTAACTGCCTTGCGGATCGACATGCCGGTTTCAACCTTCTCCTCAATCCCTCTAGTAGACAATCCACTGCGCGTGACAAAATCTAGGCTGGGGTTATGCTCAACCTTAACCCTCTGCACTTTCTGTGTGGGTGGGAGCTACTTCTCCTATATTTTTGCTATCAATACTGGACAATATTCAAGAATATGGTCCAACTGTCTGCAATACCTACACAATTGTCTCGTAGGGTTCGGGAAATCCTTCACAAAATACCTTGTGTCTCCATAGTTATAGCAGATCAATTGGCCGCGGCCCTGACCTGTGCTCCCACTTAGGCCTCCCTTCCTGCATCCGAAGGGGGAGCCATTCATGCCTGTGGGGGATTTTGGCGAGGTGGGGTCTGACTGTACTGTTGATCAGCGATTGTCATTGATGTCAACCCAAGCAGCACCAGGGGCTAACCCAATATTGCATATGAATTTTGACCTATCAAATTAATATATTATTGGTCAATAATTCTTTTTATGGTTTCTACTTGTCGAGATGTTTCCGTTGATATATGGCACGCCATGTAATTCTTCACGGTTTGAGAGATACTCATGTTTGAAGTTTGTACCCCCAGTTAGTGGGCTAAAACCCCATGGGGTTGGGGCATGGGTCATTGAAAAGTCATAATTAATATTTTTTAAGCTCCTAAAATCCCTCCCACGTTAACTTGTTGAAGCCCCTCTCAACTTAAGCATTCATATAAATTGTGATCTTCATTTCCTCCTTATGCAAGGGATTCGGCCATCTGAAACAGGTCATCTTGGAATTTTCACTCTAAATTTTTTTCTACGAAGTTTCAGAAGCCTAAATTTTTATGAGGAGAAGAAAAAATCCTGAGGAAGTTGCAGTAAAAATTTCAGATCAAGGTGCATAACATTTTTGGAGATATGATTTGTGTAAGTCATGGTTTTTGTAGGCTCCTGAAATTCGTCTCAAAGAAGTGACCTTGGTAAATTCGTCAGAACTCTCTCTCTGAGTATCGGATTGGAATTCCATAAAACGTTTCAGATAGAAAACAGTCTGTACTTTTTGATCTATCAATTTTAGAACAAATGAAAAAACAGTGACATGTGGCACATCGTACAAATGCACTCTGCTGAAACAACCCATAATTAGGGAATTGTGAGAGATTGGGCATAACTCTCTCTTCAAGAATCCAAATTGGGTCAGACCTATGGCATTGGAAAGATGACTCAGAGGACTACTACAGGACCAAAAATCATATATTGAGGATCTGAAATGACAGAGATACACCAGATTCAATATCAAGCTCCTAGAAGGCAAGAAAAAGCTAGATCATGTGTTGTTAAGGGTTGCAAAGGACCAGAATTTCTATGGCAGAAAAGAAAAGCAAGGTGCAGCAGAGGGTAGCATGAAAAGAGCAGCAACCAAGGTGCATAACAGCATCAAGAAGTTCATCATATGAAGTCTTCAAGTGGGCAGCACTGCATACAATCATTGTAAAGGTATCATTGTACTTAGTCATTGTAAATACATTATTGTACAAATTGTACTATTGTCTATCTGCCAAGGGTTGAAGAGGCAGTGCTGGGAGGTCTAGGATCATCATTAGGTAGTTATATCAAAGTTGGGGTTATGGTCTAGTATATATTCTTCTTCTACATCATTCTATATCATTGTAAAGTGGACCATTTTCCCTAGTACGAGAGTCCATTCTTCTTTTATTCTTCTATAGGGTGGTAGGGTGGTGCTAGGGTGAGTTGTAGCTCATTGGGTGTTGGGGCATCCATTCAGTTGACTACTGAAGAATCTCGGACATTGGAGCATCCATCCAGTGGGAGCTAGAGAATAATGCTTTTCTAGATTCTAGGAAGTTGGAGCTTTATTTTCAATTGGAGTTAAATATTAAAGAATTATTAGAAAAGCATTAGGTGGTTTTTGTCCTGTAGTGGGTTTCCACCTTAAAAACTGTGTACATTTGTGTTCCTCTTGTTTAATACTATCATTGTACAAACATTGATAATAATTGAAGATTAACTAATGCTCTAATTGAAAGGAATATTGATTCACCCCCCCCCGCCCTCTCAGTATTTCCAAAAATTGGTTTTAGATCTTGGTTCCTTCAATAGCAGTTTAACAGCTGGAAGGAGGTCATGGAGCATACCAAGACTGGTGTACCTTTATTCAATTGAAATAATTATGCACTCTAGAAAGGAAGAATGGAGGTCTATCTCTTGGCGCAAGGTTACGAAGTATGGGACACTGTTCAAAATGGATTTACATCAACCGCAGATGAACAAGGTAAGAATAATTTGGTAAATTATGTGCAAAATATTATCACAAGGAATTATTGAATCCTCGCTATCATACAAGTAATGTAAAATCGCCGCCAAAAATGTATGGGACAAGCTTGAGAATATATATGCAGGTGACTCAAATGTCAAAGAAGCAAAGCTTCAAATCTATAGAGAAAAATTTGAGCAACTCAGAATGAAAGAAGATTGCAACATTGTTGCATACTTCCAATATGTTGATGAAATAACCAATACTCTAGAATGATTGGGAGAGCCAGTTGACGAGAAGACTATTATACGGAAGATTCTTAGAACATTACCAGGGAGATTCAACCCAAAGGTATCGGTCTTAGAATACAATGCAAATATGGACAAACTCAGCAAGGAAGAATTACATGGAGTTCTCATAGCATATGAAATGAGACTTGATGAAGAAAAGGGTACTTCAAATCTAGAAACTGCGTTCGTTGCATCTAAGAAAACCAATAAGGACAAACAACCTTCAATTGAAATGACATGCACCTGCAAGTGGGAAGAAAAGGGAGATGATGGAGAAGGTCTTTTAGATGAAGAATATGCTTACTTTTTGAGAAAACTAAAACCTGGTAAAGGAAAATTCAAAGGTAAAATTCCATTGATATGTTTCGGTTGTGGTGAGGTTGGGCATTTTGTAGCAAAATGTCCGAACAAAAGTTATGGCAACTCAAAACGAAAGAAAGGCTTTAAGAAATTCAACAAGCAAGGCAAAAATAAAAGATCCAAAAGGAACTTTCTTTCTAAAGAAGATAGCTCCTCATTCGATGAAGAAAGTGACAGGAAAGAAGAATCCAATGAGAAAGTATTGTTTATGGCCAAGCACAATAAACAAGAAGTATCAAACAATGAAGAATAAGGGTTGACCATAGAAGAATTTTATGAGGAGGAAATCAAGCTTATAAAATAGCTCAATGCTGAGAAGATCTGTTCCAACACTCTTGAAGAAGAAGTTCAAGGTCTCAAAATTGAGGTTGAAGAACACAAATGTATTGAAGAGTCACTTCAAAAGAAGTTGGAAGAAAGAAACCAAGAAAGGGAAGCATTAGAAGCCGAAGAAGCCTCGCTGCGTAAGGAAGTGAAGAAAGGAAAAACTATCCAAAACTATGCCAACAGCTCAAGGGCATTGGAAGAACTCATCAACAATCAACAATCTTACAATGACAGAACTGGCATCGGTTACAAAGAGGAAGAAGCAATACCTTCTACAACAAAATACAATGAACCTATGGGATTTGACATACATGAAGACTTCATTGGACAAGATTCACAAGAACATCCTTAGAAGATGATTCCTAGACGAATATTTTCATCCAGGTACCAACATATGTTTCATGGCTATTGTTATTCATGTGGAAAATTTTGTCATAAAGTTGTATAATGTTGCACGTACCCTATGAACCAATACAATTCCAAGAGATTCTTCAAATATGAACCTCCCAAGGCTCAACGAAACATCAATAGATTTGAAAATTTAAGAAATAATTTGGAATGTTACAAATGTCAGAACTTTGGACACATAGCGAGAGACTGCAGACTTGAAAATCCTCCAGAAGAATCTTCGAAGCCGCAGAATGAACGAACATGGAAGAAGAAGAAGACTGATAATTTTGCTCTCGCTCTCAAGGCTCAAAAAGGGAAAGATGTGTGGTATGTTGACAGCGGTTGCTCAACGCATATGACTGGAGATAGAAGGAAATTCGTATCTCTGAAAGAGAAGAAGGATGGAATCATATCCTTTGGAAATGATGGATCTTGAAGTGTTATAGGATTAGGTACCGTCACTCTCAGAAGCAAAGATTTTATAGCCAAGAATGTTCTATTGGTCGAAACCATGAATCACAATCTGCTCAGTGTTGGACAAATGTGTGATCAAGGACACACAATGCTATTCAACTCCACAAAATGTGAAATCAGGAAAGGCAGGTATGGTAAAATTGTAGCTACAGCAAGTCGAGCTCCAAACTACATATACCTGGATAATAACCATAAGGTCGGCTGAGTTGTGCAGATAAATGGTTAGGCAAAAACTAATGGGTCGTGCTAAATTTTTATACCAATGATAAGCAAAATAAAGTTGGCTTATGAAATGCTGCACCACACTTTCCAGCCACACTATGAGGTAATGCTGCTCTGCATGGCAAGCAGATAAAAGTCCAATTTAAAACAAAAGAACACTTTTCATCACATCCATTGGAATTGATACATACTGATCTATGTGGTCCTGTGAGAACAAAAGGCTTAGACGAAGAATTATATTTCATGTTAATGATAGATGAATATACCAGGATGACATCCATTAGTTTCCTAAAGAAAAAATCAGAAGCATTTGACTGCTTTAAGATCTACAAGGATTTGGTTGAAAATGAAACTGATTTGAAAATAAAGTGTTTAAGATTAGATAATGGTGGAGAATTCACTTTCAAATTATTTCATCAATACTGTGACGAAAATGGAATAAAAAGGAAATTTTCAACAATACGAACACCTCAACAAAATGGAGTTGCTGAAAGAAAGAATAGAACTATACAAGAAATGGGTAGAAAAATGTTGAAGGACTCAAAATTGGATGAAAAATTATGGGTTCAAGAAATTGATATGACAGTCTTCATTATCAACCGAAGTCTTCTCAGAAATAATTGCAACAAGACTCCATATGAATTATGGAAAGGAAAACTAGCTAATGTAAAATATTTCAAAATCTTCGGAAGCAAATGTTATATCAAAAGAGAAGATCAAAATTTGGGTAAGTTTGAATCACGTGTTGATGAAGGTATCTTTGTTGGTTACTCACTCAAAAGAAAGGCCTATAAATGCTATAATCTAAGACAAAAACAGATAGTGGAGAGCTTAAATGTTACATTTGACGAAGATGGTGTTCTAGCGAGTAATGATGAGGATCTAGAATCTTTGAAACTTGAGATAGAGGCTGAAAAAGACACAGATAAAATTGTAGAACAAGAAGCAACTATCAACGAGGAAGAAGTAAACAATGATCATCAAGATATACCAAAACAACAACAAGAAGCTCCTCCAAGGAGAACAAAAGAGTGGATTCAAAAGAACCATCCATCAAATCAAATCATTGGTGACATAAATGAAGGTCGACAGGTTCGTTCATCACAACAAGCTCACGTTGCTTTTCTAGCAACCTTTGAGCCTAGTAGTTTTGAGGAAGCCAACCAAAATGAACATTGGGTAGCAGCTATGAATGAATAATTGGATCAAATTGAGAAGAATAACACCTGGGAATTAGTTCCATGACCAAAAGATAAAAATGTCATTGGGACTAAATGGGTGTTCAGGAAAAAATTGAATGAAGATGGGCAGGTTACTAGAAACAAAGCAAGATTGGTTTGCAAAGGCTATGCACAAGTGGAAGGAATTGATTTCAACGAAACATTTGCACCAGTTTCCAGAATGGAAGCCATCCGAATGTTTCTCACCTATGCATGTTCAAGAAAAATCAAAGTCTACCAAATGGATGTTAAGTAATCATTTCTGAATGGAGAATTAGAAGAAGAATTTTACATCGAACAACCTGAAGGTTTTCTACTATCACAAAAATAAGACTATGTCTGCAGGTTAAAGAAGACTCTAATATGGTCTCAAGAAGGCTCCTAGAGCATGGTATGCTCGTCTGGATGGATATATACGTCAACAAGGGTTCAAGAAAGGTACTGTTGATAGCAATATTTATGTACAAATAGATAAAGATAATTTAACAATTGTTGAGGTATATGTGGATGATATAATATTTGGTAGCAATGATGATCGACTAAGTAAGAATTTTTCTACAAAGATGCAAAGTGAGTTTGAGATGTCTTTACTTGGTGAGCTGACATACTTCTTAGGGCTTCAAATATCTCAGCAAGAGAAAGGAATATTTATATGTCAAGCCAAGTACATCAAGGAAATGCTCAAGAAATTCAAAATGGAAGATTGCAAACCCGTCCTTACTCCAATGGTAACATGTTGCAAATTAAGCATAGACGACTCATCTAAGGATATGGATCAGAAGTTTTACAGATCTATGATTGGTAGTCTTCTATATGTAACAGCCTCTCAGCCAGATGTTATGCAAGCAATTGGACAAGTAGCAAGATTCCAAGCAGCACCAAAAGAATCACAGATTATTTTCGTCAAAAGAATTCTTCGATGTCTAAAGGGCACAGAAGAATATGGCTTGTGGTATCCCAAGTGTAACAATCTAATTATTCAAGCCTTTACAGATGCAGATTGGGTAGGAAGTGTTGATGATCGTAAGAGTACTAGTGGAGCAACATTCTATCTAGGTGGTTGTCTCGTATCATGGTTGAGCAAAAAGCAAACTTCAATCTCGTTATCTACAATGGAAGCAGAATACATTGTAGCAACATCATGTTGTACTCAAGTTCTTTGGATGAAACAAACTTTGCAAGATCTTAGAGTACAATTCAGTGAGCTTATTCCCATATTCTGTGACAACACTAGTGCCATCAGCACCTCCAAGAATCCTGTCATGCATTCAAAAACAAAACAAATTCCGATCAAATATCATTTTGTTAGAGAAAAAGTCGCTGAAAAGAATATCAAACTTGAGTATGTTTGTACAAAAGAACAAATTGCTGATATATTCACTAAACCTTTACCTCGTGAAGCATTTGAATATCTTCGCCAAAAGCTTGGGATTCTCCCAAGTTCTCATTAGATTTTCCCTTTTCAAGAATATAAAGCGGGAGTGGAAGTGTGTACAGGTCTGCAGGACGATTGTGTGTCAGCGGGAGTGGAAGTGTGTACAGGTCTATAGGATGGTTGTGTTTCAGGGGGAGTTACCCTTTTCCATTGATGTAAAAGGGGGAGAGAATGTCGTAGGAAGAGGTGTCATGATCGCAGGGGGAGTACTTGTGTCGCCATCAATGCCAAAGGGGGAGATTGTTGATCAACGGTTGTCATTGATGTCAACCCAAGCAGCACCAGGGGCTAACCCAATATTGCATATGAATTTTGACCTACCAAATTAATATATTCTGGGTCAATAATTCTTTTTATGGTTTCTACTTTTCGAGATGTTTCCGTTGATATATGGCACGCCATGTAAATCTTCACGGTTTGAGAGATACTCATGTTTGAAGTTTGTACCCCTAGTTCGTGGGCTAAAACCCCATGGGGTTGGGGCATGGGTCATTGAAAATTCATAATTAATATCTTTTACGCTCCTAAAATCTCTCCCACGTTAACTTGTTGAAGCCCCTCTCAACTTAAGCATTCATATAAATTGTGATCTTCATTTCCTCCTTATGAAAGAGATTTGGTCAACATGGAATTTTCACTATAACTTTTTTTATACGAAGTTTCAGAAGCTGAAATTTTTATGACGCGAAGACGAAATCCTGAGGAAGCTGCAGTAAAAATTTTAGATCAAGGTGCGCAATATTTTTGGAGATATGATCTGTGTAAGTCAGGGTTTTTGCAGGCTCCTGAAATTCATCTCAAAGAAGTGACCTTGGTAAATTCGTCATAACTCTCTCTCTGAGTATCGGATTGGAATTCCATAAAAAGTGAAGAATACTGAACAATATTTACCTTTCTCTCTATCAATTTCAGAAAAAAATGAAGAAAAAGTGACATGTGGCACGTCATACAAGTGCACTCTGCTAAAACAGTCCATAATTAGGGAATTGTGAGAGATTGGGTATAACTCTCTCTTCAAGAATCCAAATTGGGTCAGACCTATGGCATTGGAAATATGACTCAGAGGACTACTACAAGACCAAAAATTAGATATTGAGGATATGACATGACAGAGATACACCAGATTCAATATCGAGCTCCTAGAAGGCAAGAAAAAGCTAGATCATGTGTTGTCAAGGGTTGCAAAGGACCAGACTTTCTATGGAAGAAAAGCAAAGCAAGGTGCAGCAGAGGGTAGCATGACAAGAGCAGCAACCAAGGTGCATAACAGCAGCAAGAAGTTCATCATATGAAGTCTTCAAGTGGGTAGCATTGCATACAATCATTTTAAAGGTATCATTGTACTTAGTCATTGTAAATACATTATTGTACAAATTGTACTAGTGTCTATCTGCCGAGGTGTTAGCCACCTATTAGATTTTGTTATACCAAAAGGTGGCTAAGATCTTTTTGAGCCTCCAAGGAACAAATTTTATTACTAAAATTTGTTGGCTCTTGAAGACTTCTTTAGGCCTCATGCCTCTGTCCAAAATCCTCATTTCTGTTCTCATTTAAATTCTGCTAATTCCGAGTGAAAGACTGCTGAAAGACCTTCATTTTCCCCCTTCCTAAACCTTCATTTGCTCCCCTTTTTTCTCCATAGAAACTCCCTTGCTTTCATAAATCCTCTTCTTCCATTTATGAAAATCACTTTTCCATAGTTAAAAACTCATTTTTTGACTATTCCAAAACCCCCGATTGCATTGTTATTTTCATATAAACTTGGGCCCACCCTCGGCGCTTAAACCTTGTGAAGATTTCATTTCCAAACCCATTTTTCTTTATAAAACCCAAAACCCGCTTATCCAAAGTTTCAACTTAAAAACTTGAGATCACGTGTTTAATATTTTAATGGGTTGATTGAAAGACCGATTGCGTAATCGCAATCGGAGAAATCAAATGGGTAGATCAAAAAGACCGCATCAGAACTTCCGATGCAATTGGGTCCTATGTATTATAAACCCCGCCCCTTTTATTTTCTTTCCATATAAATTTTCCCCGGTACCAAGTGTTAAGGATCCCGGGTGCTAATCGCATCGCAATTTTTCAAAAAGGTTGATCGGAAAGACCAGGCCCGCGACTCTGATTGCGATTGGCTCTTTTGAATATGTAAAGCCCCAGGCCCGTTATAGCTCATATATCCAACGGCCCCGCAGTCGGGCGCCTGTCTGCCTTGTACATATTTTTCTGCCCTCGATCCATAGAAACCTTTGATTATTCCAAAAGTTTGGGTTTCATAAAATATACAAGGGTTTTTCCCCCGGCCCATCTCCACCGTTGGTTGTTGGCCGATCAAACGGCCATCGCTCCGTTGCATCGGCGATTTCAATCGCATCGCAAAAGTTTAATCGCATGCATTTTTTTTTCCCCCCGATTGTGGCTCCCCCGATCCATTCTCCACCGTCGATCTCGTTCGCAGATCAGCAGCTATCGCTTAATCACTTCCGCCCTCCCGATCGCACAATCGCATCGGAGATTTTCAATCGCATCCACTATTTTTTTTTTCCGATTGGCCTCTCCCCCGATTCATTCTCCACCGTCGATCTGATCTATAGATCAATGTCCTGCACTCAATCGCATCGCATGTTTCAATCGGTGTGTTCGCTCGCTACCCTCGATTGCGATCCCCCAATTGCGATCCTCCGATTGAATCCGGATCATCCACGTGTCCAGATCGGATGGTCCAAATTCACTCCGACTTTTTCATCTCCCCACTCTCCTTCTCGCCTCTTTTGCACCGATCTCCACCATTGGATGTTATCATCCAACGGCTATGCTCTCTCCTCGCCATCTGAAGCAGTTTAAACCCATCTCGCAAGATTTCTTAATTTTTTTGTGTTTTATGCAGGATTTAAGTGGTTTTTCATTATATACAGGCCGAAGGCTGGGAATGACGATTCCCGTGCCTTTGATTCATAGAAGAAAGCTAGCTGCTGGGCTCCATTCCATGTTTCTTCGATGCTCTATGAGCATTGATGCCGTAAAGACCCGCGCGACCTGCACATTGACAAGACACTATTCTGTTCGGAACACAGTTAAAGAGTATCGGTTTTTGAAGAAAGCGCAACAGATGAAGATTGAAGACAGTATTACGGGGATTACGGCTAAGACGATTATCAAAAGTATAATCCCCGACTCAAAACACAGTTTAAAGAAGATCTAAAAGTGTTTTATCAGACAGAAATCCTCCACTGCCACATCTGAGGCGAATTAATTCCTCAGCTACCATAAAAGCCACCTGTTGCCTCAAACCTATCAAACAGAGGCCGAAGTTATTGAAGAAGATCATATTTTGCCTCAGCGCAGCCAGGGAGTTACTTCTGTAAGGAAATCAATGCAGAAATATCTACGGGGTTACTCCACACAGCACACAGAGCCTCAAAGTCAAATAAAGCTCCCACCGAGCTTTGATATTTATTGTAAAATAGTTAATACAGTGATCCACCTGTAAATTTCTCCCTCGAGCTCGTCAAAAGGCCGAGAAGTCTTGAACCTGTATTAATTATCCTAAGAGATATTTTCTCAGATCACCTCCTCATTCTTCTATAAATACCTCAAAAGAAGATGAGAAATTGTTGGTTGCAGAACTTTGAAATACACTTGAGCTCGAAATTCCTTATTGTAAATAGTATTCACTGGCCCTTGAAGCTCTGTTTGTGCTAGAGTATTTAGGCTGAATAGTGAAGATGATTGCTGAATTGAAACATTGGACCTGAAGATTGTAACTGGTTTGACATCAATAACAAGCTGTTTCTTGGGATCCTGGTCTATATCACTCGTGAAGTGCTTCTTTCCTTGTTTCTGTTTTTCCTCTATGTATACCATATTGTTCAAATTCTTCTGTAAAGAACAGTTTAAACAGGGTTAGGATCTGCTGTATATCAGTAACCTTCTCTGGCTGAGAAATCTTTATCTTAATGTTTTCCACAAATTTGTTTATTTAAGAATGATTCAATACAGTTTAAACAGTTAGGAATGTGGGCGTTCCCTCGTCCTTCTGTTTGCTTAAACATTGTTCCTGAATGTGATTTCCATTATTTGCTATTAAAGTTAGACTAGAGAAGATATGGTTTGCCCTGATTCCTAGATCCTTTTCTCCAAAGGCAGATTCTGAAAATTTCCCTTGGTGTTGACTGAAAGCAGACTAGGTTCAAAAGTACTTTATCTGATCTTAAGTTACATTTTGTTTCTCTTATATGTTTTCATACTTTCTGAAGGTAATTATGTGGATTACTGGATTGTTTGTCAATTAAGCTCCTTTAATAGAACTTGCCCAAGAATTTTATGGTTATCCCTGTCCTTGGTTGGTTTTAAACAGTTAATTAAGAGGCTTTTCTTGTTTGGACTGACTATAAATCCTCTGAGAAATTATTATTAGTTTCCACCCCTCCAACACTTTATTGTTTCCATCCCATCACTCTAATCTCAATAATCTTGTGGTATAGGTGACTTGCCCCTTGGATCACTCTTGATTTTGTTGTTCAATTAAAGCCCTGATATGACTCCATAGCCCAATGGACTAAAAACCAGTGTTATATCTATCTATCAGCCAAAGTTGTTCTATTTTCTTGCAACTTCTCACTTTTGAAACTTTTGCACTTAGAACTTTCCCCTCAAGTAACATTCATGCTCAACCATCCAAAAACAAAACAAACCCTTGGCCTTCATAACTAGCCTAACATCATTATTCCAAACCTTAAAGACAAATCCATCTTTGTTCATATTGGAGAGATCCCTCTCCGGATTCAGGAGGGCTAGATCCTAGAATCCCAAAGTTGGTTGAAACGATGTTGTTTCTATAATTGGACTCTGCCAATCTTGCTAATAAATTACAGATCCCCAACATTTCTGGCGACCATACTGGGGAATGAGTTGGTTTTTCATCTTAGTTTCCTTTAGAAATTCATACAAACCTTGTGAGTAAAAAGCAGCTTTTTAAGCATTTCCAAGAAATGGTAATCATGATGAAACTTGTTTGAATCGGTGACAAGCTAGGTAAACCCTAGGATTCTCTTAAGTCTTTATCTAACCTTGAAAAATCAGCTGGCTTAGCCATAAGAATACACTGTCTTTTTCTCATAACCTTAGCTAAGTTTTGAAACAGAGTTAGGATATTCTTAGAAACCACACAACTGAAAAATAACTCAGAAAAGCACCTAAAAATATTTCAGATTGGAATTCAATAAACATGGTGGTGGACCATAAAACCTTTTACCTCCAAAGGAGCTAAAAATTTCCACTTGGCGACTCCAAAATCCTTAACAGAACTCAAGACTCCACTGGGAAGAACCCTTATCATCATAACATCATTTAAAACTCAGTTAGAGGGTTGTAGGATTAAAATATGTGTAAACAGATTAGTTAACCTCTTAAAGATTTTCATATCTGGTTGAACTTGTCTTGTTTATTTAGGTCTAAAAACACAACATAGTGGCTTCTAGAAAGATTCACACTAGAGCCCATCCTGACCCTAATCCACCTGAGATAGTTGATGACTCAGAAAGTATCCTTTGGAAGTCTCCTAAGGTTAAATTATCAATTGTTTTCAGATCACCCTTGAGAGCTAATTCAGTCCCTGGAAATCTTTCAGCTCTACAACAATCAAAAGCTGACCTAGTAAACCCATTTAGAACTAGGTCATTTGATGATATAATCCAGTTAGACTCTAAATCTTCTCTTTCATCTCCGGAGACAAGTAAACATCCTGGTAGTAGAGAAGCAACACCTCTTGATTTACATTTCCTTCAAAACCTAGGTGTCTCTCATCCAAGATCAGCTCAGCAGTCTACTCCTGGTCCATCCACTTCTACTCATCCTACATCCACTGTTCAAACCACCACACCTCAGCCCACTTTCCCTTTTGTTAATCCACCTCCTACCATGGCTGCATGGTATGCTCCCTTAGTCCTTCCTGTACCATTAGTCAACCTTCCACAGGACTATCAGTCCAAAATCCCATTGTATGATGCTAGCAATGCTACAACTGCATCAGAACATGTGGATAAGATGAATGACTACTTTGACAGAAACAAAATTGATGATGATTCTGTCAAGCTTAGATTATTTGCTCAAAGCTTAGGGGGAGAAGTAAGAAAATGGTTTAAAGGCTTAGCCCCCCATAGTATAAATGATCTCCAAGGCTTCCATCAAACATTCTTAAACAAGTGGGAAGTAAGGAAGAACCCTCTCCAAGTTCTTTTTGATTACAACAATATCCATAGGAACCCAGGGGAAAGTGTGCAAGCCTACTACACCAGATTTAATAGTGTATACAACGCACTTTCCCCAGAACTAAAACCTCCACAAGGTTCAACTTTAAACAAGTTTCCCGAAGGTTTTGATGCTGACATGACCTATTCACTTAGAGAGAGAGATTTTGCAACTCTTGAAGACATGCAAAGGGGTGCTCTTTCTGTGGAAGTGAACTTGATGGAGAAAAGAGAAAGAATGAAGAGCGAGAAGAGAGTATCTTTTAGAGAGGAGTCCACACCTTCTACTTCCAACTCAAAGATGGAAAGGATGATGGAAGAGATGATGAAAGAGATGAGCATAATTAAAAGAGCACAAGCAAATCAAAACCAAACTGCTCCTCAAAACAGAAACCAAAACCAGAATCAGAATGTTAGAAGGAACCAACCTCCAAACAGACCTAGGGAAGATGATCAGCAGTTCACTCCTCCCTTTCATCAGAACTATATGAGTGAGGTTGAGGAAACAGATGAAATAACAGAGGAAGGTGCTATCAACATGCTGGAGGTCGATGATGATGATTTTGAGATTCATTATGATAAAAAACAAGGTCTATATACACCGTATGATGACAAAAGAGATGATGATGAAAATCATTATCAAGACATGGAAAATGTCATCATAGAGCCTCAAAGAGAATATTACCTTAGAAGAAAAACCAGTCAACAGCCCTCCAACACCATAACCTCTGATAAATCTTCGCAAAACAGCACTGCAACCAAGCCCAAAGTTGTCAAACAAAAGGATAAAACAGTGGCTGAAAATTCTGATAAAGGTAAAGGAAAAGGCACTCAAAACACTGAAAAATAGAGTGCAGGCTCTAGCAGTACTAACACTTCAGCTAGTACTCCTATTACAACCGTTATGTCAAGTGTAAATAAAACAAATCAGCAAGTTGTTGTTGCTGATAAAGTGACATCTAACAAGGCTAAAACTAGCACTTCGAAGAATCAAATTCCTTTTAGCCTGGAACAGGAAATTTATAAGATTAAAATCTCTATTCCCTTAACCGAGCTAGCTGCCCAACATGTATATAGGACCCAAATTTTGAAGGCTTTAAATATAGAGGAACATGGAGATACAGTCAATCTTAGTGATGACCAGCCAGAGCTTATTTTCGGTCCAAAGATTGAAGGTATATACCAAGAGGGACCTGTCCCTCCTTTCTATGTGAGTTTAAACGTTCATGACAAAATTTTGCACAACGCTTGCATGATTCTGGGGCTTCTCATAATTTAATGCCTAAAGTTGTAATGGAGAGCCTTGGTCTTGAAATCACAAGACCTTACAAAGACCTTTACTCCTTTGACTCAAGTAGAGTAAAATGTCTAGGATTGATGAAAGACCTCTGTGTTAACTTAGCCCAGATCCCAACCAAATGCCTACTTATGGACATTGTTGTGGCTGATGTGCCCCCAAAGTATGGAATGTTATTATCAAGATCTTAGGGAGCTAAGTTACAGGGGACTATGTAGATGGACATGACATATGCGACTATCCCTGTTTTCAATCAGACTAGAAGACTTTACAGGGAGTCTCATATGCAATACAAGGTCACAAGTCAAGACAGACCTCAAAACTCTCCTCTCTATTCCGTAAGTACAGGCCTTGATTCTTTTATCATGTTTAATGATGAAGCACTTAGTGAACGAATCACGTTATCAGGATTAATGACCGATAGAGAGGAGGAGGTAAATACCACGGAACTGTCGAAACAGTTTGCTGAACCTGTACAATCTAGTGAACAAAACACAGGTCTCGAGCTACAAACTATGTGTCCTTTACCTTTGAACATTGAGAGTCAAGAAAGTGCATCTCCATTCACTGAAAAATCTGAAGAGATAAAACAAATTCAATTGGGTGCTGCTAATCATGAACAATCAGACGGCACCGTAGTTGAAGAGGACATTCGCCAAACAGACGAAACTAAAAATAGTCCTCTATGGAGTATGCATTTTGACGGGTCATGCACTAGAAATAACGCTGGTGCAAGTGTCTGGATTCGCAACACGGTAAGCAACCACACCGAATGTATTTCCTGTAAATTAAACTTCCAGTGTTCCAACAACATAGCGAAATATGAATCCCTTCTATTAGGCTTACATTTGTTGAAAAAGTTAGGAGCCAAGAGAATTAAAAGTCATGGGGATTCGGAATTAATCGTTAGGCAAGTCAATGGGAAATATAACGCTCATCACCCCAGACTTAGGGCCTATCAAAATGATGTCATGGACCTTTTAGAGTCTTTCGATGAGTCTGAATTAATTTTTGTCCCAAGAAAAGAAAATATTACAGCCCACAATTTAGCCTTTGCAGCTAGAACATGTCTGACGCCATATGAAACTAGAGACAACACAACTCCAATGAAATTTAGACCAGCTGTGCCTGATAACAAAAAATATTGGTAGGTGTTTGAAAACGACAAAAAAATAGAAGACTTCATGCAATTCAGAAATGATTTCGAACTAAACGGTTCGGACTCAGACTATGAAACAGACTGCAAGGAAGAAAATTTTCTTGATAAAGAAGAACTGTCTCCGGAACTTGCTAATATAAACCTGTTATCTAGCAAACTTGAAAGTGAAGCAGAAACGAATGCAGAGTTAGAAACAGAGGAGTTAGAAACTCTGCACTCCAAAGACAAAAGTTTGCCCAAGGGTCTGGCCCCTTTAGAAGAATTGTTCGATTTTAACGATGTGGCAAATAAACCAAAATTGGAACCTGTAGAGACTGAGGTAGAGGAGTGCAATATTGGCAGTGAAGAAAAACCGAAAATGATCAAACTGTCCAAAACTTTGCCAGCTCACATTAAACTCAAATACATAGAGCTGTTCAAAGAATTTTCCGATGTTTTTGCATGGAGTTACGAAGATCTTAAGTCCTATGACACTAAAATAATACATCACAAAATCCCTCTTAAATAAAACCAAAAACCATTCAAATAGAAACTGCGCAGAATAAACCCTGTACAGTTGCCTTTGGTTAAGAAGGAAATCATGAAAATGTATGACGATGGTATTATTGTCCCTATTAGATATTCTAAGTGGGTATCTAATCTGGTGTCTGTTAGGAAGAAGACCGGAGAAATCAGGCTTTGTATAGACTTTAGAGACTTGAAAAAAGCTTCATTGAAGGAAAACTACTCTTTGCCCAGGATGGATCATATTTTACAAAGGGTGGTAGGGTCTAGAAGAATTTCTTTGCTTGATGGTTATTCAGGGTATAATCAGATCTTGGTTCACCCTGCTGATCAATTAAAGACAGCCTTTACTACACCCTGGGGCACTTTCATGTACGTGAAGATGCCCTTTGGTCTAATGAATGCTGGAGAAAATTTTCAGAGCGCCATGGACATAGCATTTTCGGAATAATTAGGCTTCTTCATCATTATATATCTAGATGATGTTACTGTGTTTTCAAAAACAGATGAAGACCACTTAGAACATTTGAAAAAGGTTTTCGAGAAGTGCAGAAAGTTTGGAATATCTTTAAACCCTAAGAAGACATTATTTGGTCTCCAAGAAGGTAAACTTCTTAGGCACATTATTTCAGAAGAGGGTATAAAGATATTTCCAAAGAGGATTGAGGCCATATTGCAAATCTCTCATCCTCGAAACATCAAGGAGTTGCAATATTTCATTGGGAAGATTAACTTTTTGAGAAGGTTTATCCCCAATTTGGCCGAGCTCCTTAGGAATATCAAAAACATGTTAAAGAAGGAGCAAGGGGTAAAATGGACCTTGGAAGCAAGGAAGTCTTTTGAGCTGGTGAAACATGCGTTAACCAAAACAGCGGTTCTAATAAGTCTTGATTTTTCAAAAGATTTTTATATTTTCTCATTTGCATCAGAACATACCATAGCTGCTGTCCTTGTACAGAAAAATCCTCAAGGACAAGAGCAGCCCATTGCATTCTTTAGCAAGGCATTGAGGGATGCCCCTTTGAAGTATAACATTATGGAGAAGCAAGCTTTTGCTTTGGTGAAAGCTTTGAAAGACTTCAGAGTGTACATCCTTCATTCACACACTATTGCCTTTGTCCCAAATTCAGTTGTTAAAGACATTCTAACTCAGGACCCAGATGGTAAGAGAGGTAAGTGGATTGCTATTATTCTTGAATATGATTTAGAGATAAAACCCACTAAGCTCATCAAAGGCGAAGGTCTAGCTAGATTAATGGCTGAATCAAATTGTGAAGTTCTCAATATTCATATGATTAATGCTTTAGATGGTCAAGAAGAATTCTCAAGTCCCATTGTTGAAGACCATTTTATGAATTCTCCTTGGTATGTTGATATTGTATATGTTTTGCTCAATTTAAATACACCTCCTGGTTTGACAAAAACAAAGGTAAGGTTTTTGAAGCTGAAAGCAGTAAGCTATTGCATTATAGATAGGTGTCTTTATTGAAAAAATGCAAGTGGTATATTGCTTAAATGTTTGCATGAGTTTGATGCAGAGAAGGTTAAGACACAATTACGAAGAGAGTGTGATATCTATTTGTGACTGCAACAATAGCTTTTCAACAAATTTTATAATAGTTTCTAGTCATTCTACTCTTTTTCTTATTATACACAAGATAATTGTACCAGTCAAATACAATTGCTATTTGAAGGGAAGAGAAATTATACCCTTCCACTTATTCAATCTGATCACAGTCTCGGATATTTAGAAGGACTTTACTTCATAGGATAGATCCATCCCTCATCCTCTGCCCAGCATAGATGGACCCTTACTGCCAAAGACTATTTCACTAAGTGGATAAAAGCCATTCCTTGTAGGCAGGCCAATGATTCAGTTATCATAAAATTTATGGAGACTAATATTCTCTCCAGATTTGGTTGTCCTACCAAGATCATCACAGATAATGCAACAACATTTGGATCGAAGAAAATGGTTGACTTCTGTCATAAATACCAGATAACACTGGGGCATTCCACAGCCTATTACCCTCAGGGTAATGGACTTGCAGAATCTTCCAACAAAAGCTTAGTGAACATAATCAGGAAACTGTTGGAGGACAACAAAAATTCTTGGCACACAAAGCTGGTCTATGCACTTTGGGCTGACAGATTAACTTTGAAGAAATCTATTGGTATGTCACCTTTCCAGCTTGTGTATGGTACAGATGTAATTTTTCCTAACAGCCTTGGTGTGCTAGTTATGAAGTTGATCCAAGAATTGCAAATTGAAGATAATGACATGATCAGAAGAATAAATCAGACCATTCATCTGCAGCAAACCAGAGAGGAAGTGTATAACAAAGCATTGCAGAAGCAAGGCAGCATTAAGAAGCTTTTTGATAGAATAACAAGGGCCAGCAATTTCAAGATCTGGGACAAAGTTTTAAAGTGGGACTCAAGGAGGGAGGAAAAGGGCAAGCATGGAAAATTTGACAACCTATGGCTTGGCCCTTATTCTATCCATTCAGTTGCTGGTAATAACGCATTTTTCTTACAGGAACTGGATGGAACATAATTTTTTGGGGGTCCTGTCAACGGCAGGATGCTTAAGCATTACTTTTCTTGATCCATTTTATGTTTTGAAGCCTTTTTATCTTTTTTTTCCATTATGAATATTTCACCCACCATTGCACTCAAAGTTATGAAAAATCAAAAATAAAAAAATAAGAAAAGAAAGAAAAGAGGGCAGACTGTGAAAATAAGAAAGGTATAGCTCCATGCCAAAAAAGAGAAACAAGCCTAAAAGTGTGCAAGCTCAAATGCCACTCCTCAAAAACACACTTCTAGTTAGTCAAATTGTTTAATCTTGACTAATTAGCTTTAAATTTTTCTACTGATAGGGTAGTGAATTTGATTTGCCAAACTGTTCAATCTTAGCTTATCAGTAGATAGATTAGGGTAGAAATGAAGGTTCAAACAAACTCAAAATCTGAACCAAAGTTTCCAAAAGAGGATGACTCCAAACTGTTTTATTTTCTGAGACACGAAAGAGAAAAACTGGTTCTAAATTGCTCAAAACTTGAACCAGAAGAAAGGAAGAAGACAACTCAAAACAAGTTCAAAACAGAGCTGTGAAGAAAAGAGAAGGCCATGATGAGAGACTTTCAGATCTTAAGCCTTCCATTTTGTTTTTACTTTCCTACAAATAAAAATATATGCGCAGCTTGTTTTTATGCCATAGATTACAGCAAGTCAAACAGCCTAATCTTGACTTGCCTGTTTTTAAATTTCTGTTGTAGAATTTAGAGAATGACAGTCTGTTGGACAGCTTAATCCCAATATACAGTAGATTAGGTAGAGAAATATCTGAGCTCAACTGCTTAATCTAAGTTCAGGGAGAAATAAGGAGTAGAATTAGATTAGTTTTTATTTAAGAACGATTCAATACAGTTTAAACAGTTAGGAATGTGGGCGTTCCCTCATCCTTCTGTTTGCTTAAACATTGTTCCTGAATGTGATTTACATTATTTGCTATTAAAGTTAGACTAGAGAAGATATGGTTTGCCCTGATTCCTAGATCCTTTTCTCCAAAGGCAGATTCTGAAAATTTCCCTTGGTGTTGACTGAAAGCAGACTAGGTTTAAAAGTACTTTATCTTATCTTAAGTTACACTTTGTTTCTCTTATATGTTTTCATACTTTCTAAAGGTAATTATGTGGATTACTAGATTGTTTTTCAATTAATATGCTTTAATCGAACTTTCCCAAGAATTTTATGGTTAGCCCTGTCCTTGGTTGGTTTTAAATAGTTACTTAAGAGGATTTTCTTGTTTGGACTGACTATAAATCCTCTGAGAAATTATTATCAGTTTCTACCCCTCCAACACTTTATTGTTTCCATCCCATCACTCTAATCTCAATAATCTTGTGGTATAGGTGACTTGCCCCTTGGATCACTCTTGATGTTATTGTTCAATTAAAACCCTAATATGACTCCATAGCCCAATGGACTAAAACCCAGCGTTATATCTATCTATCAGCCAAAGTTGTTCTATTTTCTTGCAACTTCTCAGTTTTGAAACTTTGGCACTTAGAACTTTCCCCTCAAGTAACATTCATGCTCAACCATCCAAAAACAAAACAAACCCTTGGCCTTCATAACTAGCCTAACATCATTATTCCAAACCTCAAAGACAAATCCATCTTTGTTCATATTGGAGAGATCCCTCTCCGGATTCAGGAGGGCTAGATCCTAGAATCCCAAAGTTGGTTGAAACGATGTTGTTTCTGTAATTGGACTCTGCCAATATTGCTAATAAATTACAGATCCCCAACACAAGGGTTGAAGAGGCAGTGTTGGGAGGTCTAGGATCGTCATTAGGTGGTTGTATCAAAGTTGGGGTTATGGTCTAGTATATATTCTTCTTCTACATCATTCTATATCATTGTAAAGTGGACCATTTTCCCTGGTACGGGAGTCCATTCTTATTTTATTCTTCTATAGGGTGCTAGGGTGGTGCTAGGGTGAGTTGTAGCTCATTGGGTGTTGGGGCATCCGTTCAGTTGACTACTAAAGAATCTCAGGCGTTCAAGCGTCCATCCAGTGGGAGCTGGAGAATAATGAGCTTTATTTTCAATTGGAGTTTAATATTAAAGAATTATTAGAAAAGCATTAGGTGATTTTTGTCCCGGAGTGGGTTTCCACCTTAAAAACTGTGTACATTTGTGTTCCTCTTGTTTACTGCTATCATTGTAAAAACACTGATAATAATTGAAGATTAACTGATGCTCTAATTGAAAGGAATATTGATTCACCCCCCTCTCTCAGTATTTCCAACATGTACCTTATACACATTCCCCCGATCTATTACTAGATCATAGGTCCAAAAATTCTGCTCGTCATGCCCTACTGACCGATAGAACCAGCACTAGTGTTGCTTTTGACCGGGAGCTTTGGTGCCTGGATGAGGGCAGCGGTTGGTATCATGCACCCCAACTATGCGGCCATCCTTGCACCAGGATACAGGTCCACTTGGGCCCCGCTTTCTTGGGCTGGGTCCCTCACTTGACCCCGGGTGCCTTGGGCATAGGTCCTTTGTATGCCCTGATACTTGACATTGTAGGCACCATAGTTCTGCGCCATCTTCCCTTCCGCATTCTTGTCATAGGTCTTGGATCTCCATGTGCATTTCCCCGAACTATGCCTAGATTTGATGTACTCCTATCAAAGCATCATTCTTGGGCGTAGCTTCTAGTTTTATAGCGGCTTCCAAAGCTTTGTCTTGTGAGTCAAAATTCTGATGGCTCATAGGTAAACATAGGTGTGGGAGTAACATAGCGATGAACCATTCTGTATGCTGTCTATTGTCATACTTAAATTCTCCTTCTCTGATAGCTTTCTGTAGGCGTTGATCCGCTTCCAACACGAGCTCAGTTGTTCCTTGCTTGAAATCTTTCACGTCTGATACGATCTGAGAGTAGGACTTGGGCTTCAGGAATTGTTGTTTCAGGGCGTCCTTAATACCTTGAATGGATGCGCTCTTGTTTTGAGATAGGTACCGCATATACTAATCCAACGCTCTCTCCTTGAAGGCCAAGGACAGCTGCGCCATTTTCATAGTATCACTCACCACGCCTTGCGCCGTCCACATCGAGTCTGCAACAAACCAAAATCGATACATGTCCTCATCACCTGCACCCTTAAAGGTAGGTTATTTCAAGTGTGTTGCCATGTCCCCTTATAGACTGATTCGATATTACCTACGGCTCCACATTGTACTTTCGCCCAGAATGGAGCTCATTCATTCACACTTGCTCTTCTTCTTTGTCAGTACTCTCTTGTCTTTACTCGATCCCTTTCTCAAAATGCTCCAGGTCTCGGAAACGGAACCATTTTTTGGCTCGAGGGGTCCTAACCCAGGTTCGGAGTTCAAGGTTTGCCAACAAACCCCTATATTACTAGCCCTTTTAGTAATGACCTACTTGCACAGGTCAAAGTCTCACCCAAAGTAGTATGGGTGGGTGCTGGAACCAGGTTTTTGCACCCTCAGAAAGGATAGGTAAGGCAAGCAGAGCTGCGTCCTGCCTCAAAATGTCTAGATCTCCCCGAGCAGGACTTATGGGCCTCTTTTCGCATCCATGTGCGCAAGGTTGGTTATACTATGGTGCTCAATAATCATATACTTTCAAGACAGTAGCTCAACATTGCATAAAACAGAACAAAACAGATCTAGATGCAGTGAAACACTTACATAGAACTTTCACAGTTGAATAGAGAATATGCATAAGACAGCAATTACCAATGATTCACATAAACAATACACATAGGTTCAGTTCTCAAACAACATTTTGTATTCATTAATTCATCAACATCCTCTTACAATACCCTTCCTAGCCTGCACACACAGCAGCAGGGTCCGCACACAGCAGGATTCTGGATCTCCGCGTACATAGCCAGCAATAGTCCTTCCCCAAAAACCCAAACTAACTTACTAAACCAAAATTCACATCAATAGCTCTTCATTCCCCTCTTACAATTCAAAATTTTCCTCTATTTATAACAATCTAGCCTAAAATTTCCTACGGTTCGCAACCCGTGGTTTTCGAACCCTCGGTTTACCCTTTGACCCATTACAATGCTTTCAGGGCTTTGACCCACCCCAAACCCCTGAGCTAGACTAAATATAATAAATAATATACAAAATCGGACCAGTTTCGTAGCTCGTAGGAGACCGCTCGAGGGGTTCTGACCTAGGTTTGGAATTCAAGGTTTGCCAAAAAACCCCTATACTACTGGCCCTTTCGGCAGTGACCTACTTGCATAGGTCAAAATCTCACTCGAAGTAGTATGGGTGGGTGCTAGAACCAGGTTTCCGCACCCTGAGAAAGGATAGGTAAGGCAAGCAGAGCTGCGTCCTGCCTCAAGATGTCCAGATCTCCTGAGCATGACTTATGGGCCTCTTTTCGCATCCACATGCTCAAGGTTGATTATACTATGGTGCTCAATAATCATATAATTTCAAGACAGTAGCTCAGCATTGCATAAAACAGAACAAAACAGATCTAGATGTAGTAAAAGACTTACACAGAAATTTCACAAATGAATACAAAATACACATAAGACAACAATTACCAATGATTCAGATAAACAGTACACGTAGATTCAGTTCTCAAACAACCTTTCGTATTCATTAATTCATCAAATTCCTCTTACAATACCCTTCCCAGCCCGCGCACACAGCAGGACTCTGGATCTCCACGCACACAGCCAGTAGGAGTCCTTCCCCAAAAACCCAAACAGACTTACTAAACCACAATTCGCATCAATAGCTCTTCATTCCCTTCTTACAATTCAAAATGTTCCTCTATTTATAACAATCTAGCCTAAACTTTCCTACGGTCTACAACCCATGGTTTTCGGAGCCCCGGTTTACCTTTTGACCCATTACAATGCTTTGAGGGCTTTGACCCACCCCAAATCCCTGCACTAGACTAAATATAATAAAAAATATACAAAATCGGACTAGTTTCGCAGCTGGTAGGAGACCCTGTTCCAACAGGTGCGAACTCATGAGATGGAGACACATCGTGGATTGGGTGGCCATTGATACCAGACATCGGACACCCCCTCCCACATTAACAATGGGGGGTGTGAAATAGATCTCCGTCGTGGAGCTGAAGTGGGCTCCAAATCTGTCGTAGCAAATTACAAGCGCTCCACCCAGCTGATTTGACTTTTTGTCTCATGGCGATTGGGTCCCACCGTCATCCGTCTTGCTTCGACGCTCCATGGATTTTACGTTATAAACTCCTTTCCCTCCTCCGATGTGATTTAAAACAGAAAAGGTCCTGCATAGGGATTTGAAATTCTTAGAAATATGCCTTTGAAAACACAATGCATCTGAGCCTCCATCGCACTTTGCATGGCGCAAAAATTAACTTTTCCTTAGCCCTTTAAACTTTAGATATTGCGATGTGCGATCTGCACTCGGGCCCCACTACATCGCATGTCACACTTTGGCGAATTTAACATTTACCTTTGCGACTAATTTGTATAACTTTAGATCTACGCTCGGGCCCCACCGCATCGCACGTTGCACTTCAACGAATTTAACATTTACCTTTGCAGCTATCTTGTAAAACTTGCGATCTGTGCTCGGGCCCTATCGTATCACACATCGAAATTTGATGAATTTAACATTTAAATTTGTAGCTTATCCTTTATCATTTGCGATTTACGGTATGAGGGCGGGTCACATCACATGTGAAATATTTTTACTTGCGAGCATTTACTAGTAAGTCCTAAATGTTGCACAGTGTGCCAAGTGCCGCATTAAGTGCTGAAGGGCGTGAACCGGCAGAAAATAAGAAAAATGGGAAAAACGAAGGCTTGCACATGGTTTGGGGAAAATGTGGTAAAGGCATGGCGAGTTCTACCATATCACATCAGCAATTTTTTTATGTTTCAGAAATGATTTGCAAAGAGAAGCTGGAAACTTACAGGTCGCGGAAAGTGGGAAAAGCTTAGACTTTTTTCAGATTTTTCATCACAAGTGGGTTTTATGAAGTGGTAAGTCTAAAAAGGTTATGTATGTGGGCTTTGAGGGAAAAAAAGGATTTTTAGAGCATGGAAGTGTCACAAATAGGTAAAATGAAAGGTAAGAAGAGGGGCAGTGAGGTTTATCTCATCATCACACTTAATCAGTTATATTTTCCTTTTAACTGAATTCAAATGGCAGGTAGATTATTTTGACCCTTCTAATAACCAGGATCTACTTTCCTTTTCTAAAAATAAATGATAGTCATGGAATATTATTTTCAGCATGAAAAATATAAGGAATAGGCAGTCACCTTGTGAAACTGTAAAATATAGAAGTCTAACAAGCCTAAACCACCATACCATGCGTTCTATTTCACAAGTTGCAAAGGTTGTTTCAGATAAGGTCTTTGAACATGACCAACTACTTTGATAAGAGACAACAACCATTTTTATACCAAAAATGAGGGAAAGAGTAGAAACTGAGGTTTTTAGACCAAGATCAAAATAGTGACACATTATCATCAATGTCCCATAACTAAGTCCATAGATAATAAATATGGAGTGAGTGGAAAGACAAACTATTGACCAATAATTTCGTGGACCAGAACCTAAAATTAGAGACCATTATCGACCATAAAACATAGTACAAGACCATAAGTGACCAAAATCTAAGACATTACATACTAAAAACTTAAATTTCTCTATTACCCAATGAGAGATGGAAATGCCCTTAAAACCATATGGAGAAAATTCCCAGATACCATACTCCACAAACCAAATTAGGATAATTAAAGGAGATATCTGGAGAGTTAGTACCCTTAAGCACCGAAGTAGGAGGGACCATGATGAGTTCAAACAACGGACTTGTTACAGAGTTATGCAGAAATAATATGAAGAACATTGACTCCCTTTGAAAGTTGAGAACTTAATATTATAGAAAACACAATTCGACTATCCCTCATAAAATGAGAGCATTTGAACTTGCTAGAAGATGAAAACATCCAAACCCAACATCCTATGTAGAGCATGACACATGAAAATAAGTAGCAGGTAATTATTTCTCTTCCCCACCACCTTCGATCCCATCGTACCTTCGTCATGTAGAGAAAACATCCATGCATTTATAAAAGAAGTACAGTGACGAATGACATGAGATAAGAAAACAATTTTCAAGCCAAAAAATGTCAGGGAAGGACATGTGTTTTTCTTGGCAGACATATTAAGAAAAACATTCATTTCATGATGCATGCCTCCATTAATTCCCTTGGATCAACCTTCTCCCAAATTTTAGAGTAATCCCCACATGCACAATAAAACTCGTCCATTTCTACCATGAACTAATGAAAAAGAAACTGGAATAAAAGTGGAGCCTCCACTATAGTCTATCAACTCCTCACATTTATTGTAGGAGAATGTTAGTTGGTGACACCCATTCTTATGATTTTTCTCATGACACATTGCGATTTCAAAAAGACAGATGGAATTTTGCATATGTCTTAACCAGCCTAGATCCATCTTACTTTGGATCTATCATGCGCCGAGAGGGATCAAATCTCTCGAGGTGCAAACTTATTTTTTGAGTGCAAAACTTGAGGAAAGGTTTGCACCTCGAGATATTTTATCCCTCTCGACGCATGATAGATCCAAAGTAAGATGGATCTAGGCTGGTTCCAGTTGGAGGCATCAACGTTACATTTTTCAGATTATTAAAAATTTTGTATATTTTTGAGATGTACATCATACTTTGAAATTTTGAAGATTAGAAAGACAAATTCTAACAAATGTTATTAATATAAATATGTTTGGTAATCATAAAAATGAACTAATTAATATATTAAATAACAAATACACCTATCATATCATTGAAATGTGATATGAAGAATATATTGAAAAATACATGAAAAATACATAATTTATTTAGTATTTAGCCTTAACCTGACTTCTTCTTCTTTTCTCTTAGAAACACCGGCATATTTTGCCATCTTTTCATATCGATCATGTGGAAATGGTGGTTGAAATCGAAGACCATCCAAAGATTTAACTCGAGATATTGCAGTAAAAGTGAGACCTTCTCGCTCTGTCCTTCCAATATCAATAGTTGCCTTTTCTAGTGTCAATCCTTGGGACTTATGAATTGTTAATCCCCAAGCAAGTCGCAATGGAATTTTTCTATTATTGCCTATTTCAATAGGTATAATAGGAACAATATGAGGGAATAATTCATCCCATGCAACTCCGACATAGTTATCAAATGTTACTAAAACATATGTAGGAGGATTAGGAGGTGATGTTCCAGGATTATACACAATATCTTCAACTACTTCAAGAGCACCATTGACAAGTCCTGCATTAGTCCATAAATTTGAAGTTAGCATAACCCTAGCTCTAACAGCAAGAAGGACCTCATTATCCAAATTTTCCTCATCTGCTTCCATGCTGTTGTTGTTATTTGATCTTGTAGCAACACTACGTGCAACAGGGTGATTTAGGGATACCAAGCAACGCTTATTGTGATTGTGCACATCATCATTTGTTGCAAACAAATGTGTAGCCTTATTAAATGACTCTTTTGTTGAAGCATCCAAATTGGAATCTCTACGTGTCATTAGTACTTTCCAATCTTCTATTGTTGGAATCGCATCTCTAATGTTCATTAATAAATGACGAAAGAATCTTTGATCATTGCTGTGTCCATCTTGCCTGTATACTGTATCAAGAGTTACAACAGTTGTGAATAAATTCCATAATTCTTTTGCATGACCTTCACATGCATATGCAGGTCTATCCATAACAAGAGGTAGTTGTCCCAAATCACCAACCAATATAATTGATATACCTCCAAACGAGACTTCTTTATTGTGAGGAAAAGCTTGGCGAAGTCGAAAATCAATATGTGTCAACAAATTTCTCCCTATAAAACTCATCTCATCAATAAGAATGTACTTAACATGTTTCATCTCCTCTTGTAAGGTAAGCAAACGTGACCCTTGTAAATCAATGAAGTTCCTTACTGGTATATAAAGAGCAGAGTGTATTATTGATGCAGATATGTTGAATGCTGCAACACTGGTAGGGGCCAAAAGAAGCAATGGGCTCTTATGAGGAAGAGAGTCAGTTTCAAGTCTTTGTTTTATTGCACCAATCAAGTAAGACTTTCCAGTACCTGCTATCCCTTCGATAATCATAAGCAATTGTTCTTCCTTGTCATCTCCTTTGTAATGATCAAAAACTACATTAAATGCTATTTTTTGCTTTTCTCCTAAACTTTCAAATGAATATTTTTTTGATGATTCAGTAGTAACAATTGCATTCACTTTTTTCTTATCAGATATGAAGTTCACTACACGTCTTGACGTTTCTTCATCAACAAAGCTAGAGCTCCAATTTGTCATAACATCATGATCCCTAAATCCAATCATGTCAAATTCGCTCGCATGTATAAACTTATTCTTATACAAACTTGAAATAATCTCCCACTCATGTTGCTTAGAATCATTTTGTACATGTAAAACATCTTCATCCTCATTTGGACATTGAGCTGGATCCTTTGAAGGTATTGGATTACGATCAATATGCCAAGGATTATAGGAAAAATTTTCTCAATTTTGTATGATGTCATCATCTCTAGAACCAATATCTGTATGAAAATCATGAAACAGCTTGTACAAGACTAATTCAGACCAACAAAACTCAACAAAACTATTATTTTCGCGAGGGGGAACTGAATGAAACTTAGGAAATACTCGTACAATGGCTGCATTATCTCGTGGTAACCATTTCTCATCACGACGACGTTTTTCATATGACCAAGATCTAGAAGCTTCTATCAACGAAAGGTGCTCCATACTCACGGGTTTCTTCCTATATGCATCAATAAGAGAATTATCATTATGGTCATTATTTTCATCAACTTCTACTTGTTTGAAAACATTTATCCCAATATTCAAAACAATGAATGTACGACTACATTCATTAAGAGGAAGCTCCAAAAGCATATGACATGTTTCTTATGCTCCTATATCCTTGTCAATGATAGTCTCACACAACAATGTTCTATATGCACGTGCTGCTGGTTCATTTGGATTTTGAATAGAAGAAATACGCATCAACATATCATGGAAGCTTTCTGACCCTTTTTCTGCTTTTGATGCATATTTTGCTATGTAGTTAATCACAACATGCCTAGAAAGAACAGGTTTCCAATCCATATTTGCACGCCACATCATCAATGTTTCACGATTATGTGTATTTAATCGATCATCATTTCGTCTAGGTTCATATATTTTTTCTCCACCCTCATCAACATAAAGTCTTGACATTTTGCATAGCTCCCATGGTGCCTTATATCTACACACCAATTTTCCACCCTTCTTTCTAAGGCATGACTTCTCATTGCAGGTGATGTGGCGCTCAACACAATTGAGAAGTTGTTCATAGTCCATCATAGGATCAGATTGAAATATTTGTTCAGTTTTCTTTAAGCAAGGATGATCATCATCGTTCCGTTGAATAGGGATCTTTATTTGATATTCATTGCATGGATTGAATGCATGGACAGATCTATCAAAGTATTATTTTGCAAATCTAACTTGATTCGGGTCATTCCAATTCAATTTGTCCATATTGGGAGCATCTTTTAGCCAAAGAAACCCATGCACATGTGGAGATCCACGATTTTGCCATTCATAACGACACCAAAAATATGTAGCATGATGAAATTTTGAAAAAATATCATCTCGAAACTATGTATGTCTTAAATGCACATAACTTGCTACAATGTGAGGATTATCAATGACATTCTGGCGTCTCCATTTTCTTGCTTCCTTTGGATCTGTAGGAGAGGTACCTAGCATCAATATATGGAAATCAGGCCATTGCATATCTGCTACACTTAGTGTGAAGAATATTGTAGGAGATCCAATTTTTTTTACTAAGTCACATAATTCACCACGACATTTGCTCCAATATGCACGTGTACCTCTTAGAACATGTCCAAATCTCATCAATCTATCTGCAATTTTAGAATTAGGAAGATTTTGTAAATGCTCTCGTAACTCATCAACTGTTGTAGGTAGTTCTGTCATATTTTTTTTAACAAATACTGTAGAAGACGCTTGAGCACGATGTCTCATGATGATATTGAGTAAAAAGTATCTAAATCGAGGATGTCTCCCAAACCTATTATCACGAAATCTGAGGAGATGTTTTGCATACTCATGAAGATGCACGTTTCTTAGTCGTGCTTATAACCAATCGGCTTCTCCTTTAGGGAATAATGTTGGAAATGCCATATCAAATAACCCTTCAGTATTGTACTCATTTATTGGAGATGAACCAATTCTAGGCCAATTAATGACATTTGTAGTTTCACCATCTAGTTGGTTTTCTTCTCTATTATGATTATCTGCCCATGCACGAATAAGTTCAATTTCCCTAGGTTCATTTGGAGTCCTTACAGCAAAAGAAGTTGTATCATAATTGTTTAAAGCATCTTCACAACTTGGAGCACCTTCTATCAACGTAATGTCTATGTCATTGTCCATATCTGGTAGTATAACAGAATTAATCATATGTGACACATTTGTTGCTTTTTCCGGTAACTCGTCCACAACATGCATATCAATTTCTACACCTTTATAATATGGATCATTTTGAATCTTATAAAGTAATGCATCTAGTACCTTTTGCCTTCTAACAGTGAAATCATAGCTTGATCCTTGCTGACCTTTTTTTCGCACCACCATCATTAAATCCAAGTCTTTAATATGTCGAGGCAATTTATTGGCAACATCTTTAACATCTTGAGGAAAACTGATTGTGTGTCCTCTATATTTGTATTGGCCACCTATTGAATGCATTACCTACAAAATTGGACTCGCTCTTGCTATCAACATTTCCTCAACTTGTGTAAGACTTCCAAGGATCAAAGGCTGCAACCCCGGATTCATATGATTTTGTGATGAAAATCTATGTTTATTACCCTCTTGTTTACATCTTGTACACATTGGACCAGTCTTTGTAGTCACCACTTGAATGCCAGGATACGACTCCTCACACACATGGCACATTTGAGGATGACCTAATTTATCAATTCTTTCACGAAATATTTTATGTGCAATAAATTCATCTTCCACTGGTACTTTGGAAATCATTTCACATTCATCGTCACATTGCTCCATTGGTTGATGATTTTGTAGATTCATACTTATAGGAGAATGAGCCTCAATTGTTGGCCCTAGATCAATACGACCTTCGATTTGTCTTTTTCTATGTGATCTTACATATTGTTGTCTTTGTTTTCTTCTATGTTCTTCCTTTTCGTCCTCATCCATTTCTTCAATTTCATTCTTTTTCTTTGAGAATTATTTATTCGTTCTGCTTCCCTTTCATCAGCATTTTGTCTTTCTCGTTGCCGCATTTTTCTTTCACGTTCCTTCTTTTGTTGTTCTTCCCTTTGATCATCAGTCATATTTTGTCTTCGCAATCTTCGCTGCTCATTTTTTTCTACCCTCTTCTTCTCTCTTTCAATTTCAATTACTTGTTTCATAATATTTGATCCTTGTCTTTTAACTCTTTCTCTCTTTACACTTCTCATTTCTTCAATATTGTTATTATTAGTTTCCCCATTACTAGTACCCATGATATTATATTCCTGTACAAAAAAACCAAACACATCAATTAACTATATATATATATAGATATATATTTAATACCTAGCTACAAAATATCAAATATCTAACTACAAAATATTTAATACTCTTTCTATGTCTATAAAGCAATTGTTGTACACATTCAATATTGTAAATTGTGTTTGATAAAATTTGGACATTAAATATTAATATAAATATTAATATATTAATATTTATAAAATATTAATATATTTTTTATTTAATATATTAATTATTTCATTTTTATGATCACCAAATATATTTATAATAATATGAGTAATAAATATTTATATTAATATTTATAAAATTACTATAAATTAAATTTGAGTAATAAATATTAATATTAATATGTATAAATATTTATATTAATATTTACTACGTAAATTACCTAAATTATATCACTCAATAATAACCAAAAATAAATAAATATTTTGAACGTCACTCAACAAACAAATATAAATCTTTAAACAACCATGATATGCAAAGCCATGTAAACCCTATTCTTAGAATTTACTCTTCCAGCAATACGAAGAAGTCCTGGAACGGTATTTTCCAGAGGTTATTTCTATTGTTTAATGGTGGCCAGCGAGGACGAGGATGGTGATGAAAACGTTTTCACCCCGAGCATTATGGGTTTCAACATGGTTGATGGGAAGTCCATATTTGTGGAATTTCCTGAATCACATCATGAAGGCGTTAATCAATTCAATAGGTTAGTCAACTTGTTAGTCAACTGCGGGTCGTGAGTTCTATTCGTGGAGGGGACGCCAATCCAAACACATGTAGAAGAAGAGATGATTATATGGGAGTTTAATAAGGACGCGGATACAACCTGGAAAGAGATTTCCAGAATACGTCAAACAGTGAATCCATTTTTTAACATGAATAACCCGAGTGATAGATCGTTTGGGTGTGTTGTAGTGGGTGATTGCCTTTATTTCAAAATGTACATAGAGATGGAGGTGGTATTTTACAACTTCATCCACAATTCATCGACATTCCTTCCAAACTGTCCAATCAGTGCAGTTCCTTTCATTGCCTTCACACCAAGGCCCGATATGAAGGTGGAGTGAAATGCCATGAATTTTTATACATTACCCAGTTCAAAATTTACTCTTCTAGCAATACGAATATAAGTGGAATGAAGTCAAGTTTCAATTTTTATACATTACCTGAGTGAACTCCAGCTCCAACGCTTACAATTCGAAATGCCGCAGAAATGCTTGAAGCTTGGATTTAGAGCCGTGAATTAGAGCTGAGTTACGCCGCAGAAATGCTTGGAGCTTGGAATTAAAGCTGAGTTGTTTTAAAAAAAAAATGTTTATTTATACAATTCTTAAAATTTATTTGTTAAGCTGACCTGATTGTTATTTTTTATTTTTTATTTTAATTTGAAATTTAAGCCGACATTGAGGTAAGCCGACATTGAGGACGTGACACACCTGACATCGGGGTCATATGGGGCTATAGATGTGCCTCTCGGCGCAATGAAGGTGCTTGATATGCATTGTTCCCACCCCCATCGGGGACCCAAAAACAATTGATTTTTTTTTGTCAATTTAAAGCAACTCATATAAACAACGTTTCTCCTCCTCCCAATCCATAAATGGCCATGATATATCCATATCCATACCCAAGTAAAAAAAACCCATGTTAGATAAATGACTCGTTAAACTATTTCCAGTTCTGTGAGAATATTGTACTAGAACATATTGGAATCATTCTAGTAATTTTGATATATTCAACACCACTCCTCCTAATATATATATATATGGATATCCTTAGAGATAGTTTGGCCATTTAGAAGATTATGCACACATTGAATAACGAGTAATGAATCTCCAATTTCCAATAATTTAAAACATTCTCGAATTGTAATTTAAATCCCTTTCTCTAAAAAAAAAAACTCAACGCAGTTTTTAGTGGAAAAACCACGGCCCACTGCATAAAATTGTAATGGAACAGATTTATCATCCTTGAATATTCCCCCAAATCCCGTATTTCTCGAATTTCCTTTACACGCGTCATCAAAGTTTAACTTAATAAAACTTTGAGGGGGAGAAAAATATAAGGATTTTGTGAGTGATAGTTGATGATGAGTGGACTCGGGTGGGGATGATAATATAACACCATTCTATTATCCATATCTAAATTATGAAGAATCAACGACTTAGTTTCATCCACTTCGCAATCCTATTTAGACCATGGAAATACTAAAATTTTACCATAAATTTGAGAAGATTTTATCCCTAATCAAACACAAATTTTGTTTCTTGTGTCAAAAAATATTGTTGTTATGATCCTTCCATTGGTTCCATAATATGAAACCAAACATTAGATTCCAAGACATATTAATTATTGGATTCTTAAAGTGAGTTTCTAACCATTGGTTCAATTTAACTTTAAGTTCCAGGGACTCCACTAGAGAATGAGCAAAAACTTTTCAAAGTATTTCCCACACACGTGTTGCAAAATAACATGACATGAAAATTTGGTTCACTAATTACTCGTCTTGTAAGCGTAGAAAATAATAAGAATTCATTTTGAAACCTCTCTTTTAGATTTTATCCCACGTTAGAAGTAAATTCCATGCAATTAGCCATAAAAAGTGGTATTTTCAGCCACCAATATTGTGACCATATCCATTGCCATGCCAATTGTCGTGCTCCATATGAAGATGACTAACAACTATCGAATATGTCGTGCTCTAAATGAAGATGACCAACAACTATGGAATATGTTTCTTTCACTGTAAAGGATCCATGTGGGAGTGCACCCCATCTTAATATGTTTGTGTGATTAGATTACCTAATCCTCCTTAGCGTAAGCTCCTAAGGAAGATATCCCAAAGATATCCCATGGAAGGGATTGGGGAGTGTAGGCCATTCACTAATATGTCATTTTCATATTCTCCAAAATGATTTATCATGTTCTTGTTTCTAATAATTAGAAACTTTAATTATTCCCTGATTAACTAATAAAAGTTGAAGCTTCCATAGGCTTTCCTTTTTATCTAATTATCGAATTTTTTTCCAATCTTCATCCTAAAATTTGGCCTTATCTCTAGCCCAAACCTCCCATAATGCATATTGTTGTACCATATCTCTACTATTCTAAGCGCAACTCCATAAAATTGAACCTTTGATAGTCGAATCATAATGTAGTCTCTCCTCCATAGTAAGTAGATGAGCATATTTATGAGCCTAAATTTGTTTCCATAATTGTTCCCCTCCTTTCACCAATTTCCATGAAAACTTAGCTCCAAATGCAATGCGCATGATGTCTAGATCACGTAGACCTAATCCACCCAAGTCTTTATGTAAAGAAAGTTTTTCCCAACCCACTAGATACCTTATATTATCTTTATTAGAACCTTTCCATTAGAAATCTCTCCACATTGTCCTAAGCTTACATCCTATAGTTTTCAGAAGAGGCACCACTACTAACTAATACACTAGGATGGTCTGTAGTATTGCTTTAGTAAGAAACAACCTTCTTGTAGTTTTGACTCCTATTAGACATCCTAGTTAATAGCTCCTACCAACTAAAAATTCTATTTGTATATAAAACCAAAGATACCGAGCCCAAATATTTCACTGGGAGGTGATTCTTGGAAACCAGGAAAATACTGAGAGGGGGGATTAATCAATATTGTAGCAATTTCACCAATTCAAAATTTCATTTTTACTTCGTGTGAGAATAATGAGACAGTAAGGAGCACTTTCAGCAATAAACAGGACAAACATTTACTTTATCAATCAATGGAACATTCAAGGAACAAATAAATTAAAAAATTACTTCTCAATTTTATTCATAGGGCAAGGTACAACTTGCAAATAGAATATTATGTCTACAACCATCAAGAAGCTACAACTTCCTAGTTTATCAGCAAAAACCAAATGGATCTACAACCCCAAATTTTCTCCAACAACCATTGAAAGGAGCACCAACCCCTTATCAACAAGCTACAACTTTCCTTAGCACTCATTGTTCCATCTTTCATCCATTTTCATACTAGGATCAGTGACTGCCTTCTCTGCAAACAAATTATCTTAGTCACCACTCAAAAAATGGCTACAAAAATCTCCCATTACTGTAAACACCATACAAACACCTCATTGCACCAGAAGCTCTGTCTCAAAAACTCATATCAATTCTGCTTGACTAGACCTACTTTTATAGATTTTTCTTTTCATTATCTTTGGCTTTGTTTATTTTTGAATTTGAGCATAAAGCCTTATTTCTTCCTTTGGCATGTTCACTTCTATCCTCTAACTTCTGTTCTTCAAGTTCTCAGCCTTGATCTGAACTTCGGGGCACAAACACTGAGTCAAACTATTGTTTTCTTCAATTTTGAATTTGTAACAAATTTAACAGTGCTCCTACTATTTTTATCTGCAGTTAATTTGGCTTAGCTGCCAATTCCACTACCAAAATTGATAGTTCTAATGTCTTTCCTTTAATCCCCTCTTCTCTCATCTTCCTTACCTGTGTTTCCTCTATAATACCAGCCTTTGTGACCACGACATAATGCTTTGGGTGCTAAGCCATTTTGAGCCCTACGTGGGCCAATTTTATTTGTCAATGGGTCTGCAGTTTTGGTTTTGTTTCGAAGTGAAATTACCAAGAATGAGTTCCTAGGAAATAGTCCTTGTCAAGCCCTTCACAAGACAATTCCCTATGTTAACAAATCTTATGCCATTGTTTTTGCCTCTGTGTGAGTTGACTAATCACTATCCCAAAGGCTGAAGCTCCCAAGTCTCGGCTCTTTTTATTTTGGCATGCCCCTCATCCTCCAACTTCTGCATGGAACCATGTGCGAGCGTATAACCCATAGCTACCTTCCTCTCAATGCATCCACTTATGTACACCACAATAAACCAGCGGGATCTAACCTCCAAGCTGACATGTCTCTAGGGACCGCCCAACCCCCATTTCATTGGCTTCCTCTCTGCTTGCAAGACTTGGTGCCTTCTGTCCGACACCACCTCCAAATGCATAAAATTAAATATTTTGGGCTCTTTTTCCTATGGGTTGAGTTTTCTTATGGGGTCCTCCTGACAACTTTCTGATTTGCTTCCAATTTTTCAGCCTGCCAATGTGTCCTGACAATCCTCACTAAGTACTTTTTCTTTGCACCTTTTTATTAACCACCAGGGTCATACCTTCAGGATGACATTGTATTGGCATCACTCAAGATATGTGACCCCTCTGGACTAATGACACGTTTCACTTGCAAATGGGCCCTTTGGGTGCCCAAAAATTTTGAATCTACCTGCCACATGTCCTCCCCTTATAGGTTGATGTTGATGTTATTGTCCTCTTTTTTCTGGGCCAATCATGAGTTTCCACTTGTCCTATTAGGGGAGAGAGAAAAATTCCACCAATGCCTTATTTTGTGACCATTTCCTCTGTTATTTAATTTACTGAAAATTGTCGGGTTCAAGCCCTTTGTCTTAGACACCACTCCTGAGAGGATTTTGGTTTTAGGAGGACTGTCCCCAAGGTAGCTATCTGTCATTGATTTGTGAAATCAAATATGTGGGAAACCACTTTTGTGAACACAAATATTGTCTAAAGAGCTATCTCTAGTGCCCTCGAAAATTCGGCACGTGGCTTGACCCTTTCCTCCTGACACTTAGCCATGTGTGACCTACACAATCTTTCGAGCTTCATCCTTTGGGCTGCCTCCTCCTAGCTAGCTTGTACTATGGGCTCCGCTACTCGCTCCCCATTGGACAACGCTTAGTTGTCGTGATCTGACGACTACTACCTGATCGGTTAGACTTTGGTGTTTGTATTCCACCTTTGGGGTGAACCCGCTAGGGTACTAAGGTTAGGATGGTATCATCCTGATCCTCATCTTTCTAGTCACTTAGACTTGGGTACCAAGACTATTCCTCCAAGTGGCCTTCACCTATGGTTCAACCCGCTGCCTCGATGCCTACTCAGAGTTATCGCTTAGAGGCTATTCCATACATGGAGCCAAGTTTGGCACTTGAGCCAAATTTAGCTACGCGTTAAAGAATACAACTGCCTTTAACTATACTATGAAGGCCTTGGGGTCACCAGACTTTGATTGACACTATATTTTAATCCATGAGGCATTTTTATGACTTCCATATACCGTTTGAAATCTCATTCAATTATTTATCCATTTGAATGACTTACACCTACATATGAAATGGTATGGTGCTCCAAAACATGCTCCAAATACACTACACTAATTCTAATTTTTTTCCCCTTCCATACTTCTGCAGGAACACAATAAAATATAGAAATAAAAATAAACAGAGAGATTCAGTAGGAATAACACTTCATTTCATTAATATTAAATATTGAAAAATGGTTACAGACAGAATTGAAAACTAAATAGCTTGGGCAATGGTAGATTATCTCTGAGAAGAGATGTGGTGGCTACAAGCCTCTGAATTGTGTTACAATGAGGATCGAGGGACTTTTTATTATTGAAAAACATAGGAAAACCCTAAACAACCAAAACCCTAACCCCAAGATATGGAACGTCAAGAGTTTGTGGGTCTTGTTGCGGTTAGTTGGGTAGCCAAATTCCCAGGGTCATAAATTGATCATATTATCTTTGTTTGGCGCACAGGATATATCATCAAAAATATATCTCCAAGTACTATAGTACTAATCATAGGCCCTTTTCTAAAAATACAGGCCTGCTGCAGACCTCAAAAAACGTTGTTTAGGGGGTTCAAAACTGCTCCGGAAGTTTAGGACCTGAAAAAACTGCTAAAAATAGTAAATTCTACTATAAATAAGGAAAATGATGAAACTGACTGGATTTCTAGGTAGAATAGGTGGGTGGCCACCAATATCCACCTATATCATTCCTCCCCCCTTAGGAAGAAATGGTCCCCATTGTGTGTAGAGCCTCCATGAGGTGGAGAAATTTATGTTAGATCTAGTCCCTGGTGAACCACATGCCCTGGTGAAGGAATTGGCCTCCTTTGAAAATTTTATATAGTTGTATCCTTTGCTAGTGGGTTTTATTGATATGTGGGTCCATGATATGATCAGTTGTGGCTTGTTCCATGTAGTCTTAGTTTAACTCATTTGGTGTGAGTTGTTCTGCAATGTCCGAGGTGTCCAGTAGAGGTGGGAAGTAAGGACGAAGGCGATCCACATTGAAGACTGGGTGCAGACCAAGGAATGGTGGAATACTGAGCTTGAAGGCATTGTTCCCTATAGCCTTGGTGATGGTGTATAGCCCATATCGGAGCACGCGAAGCTTGCAGTGGGGTCCAGTGAGGCGCTCCTTCTGCAAATGTAGCCATACTTTGTCGCCCACCTGGAAGTTGTGTGGCACCCGGTGTTGATCATGGCGTTGCTTGTACTTGGCATTGGATTTGTCCAATATATCATGAACCTGTTGGCGGATGTGTTGAATGCGCTCGATGAAGCTACTGGCTTTGTCAACTTCAGACTGGACATGAGCTGAATTGGCCTGAGCAGCTGCAAATGGCATGGCTACGTCAATGGGGCATAGTGGCTGGAATCCCAAGCCCACCTGAAAGGGGCTATGGCCGATTGAAATGTGGAGAGCCCGATTATAACTATGTTGTACATAAGGGAGGCTCTCGTCCCATGTGCGTGGATGCTTTGAATTGTACATGCGCAGAATGTGTACAATCATTCTATTGACGACCTCTGTTTGGCCATCTGTTTGGGGATGGAAAGCTGTGGACTTGGTGAGCTTGGTATCCAACATCGACCAGAGGCTGGACCAAAATGTGCTGAGGAACTTGCTATCCCGATCTGATATGATAGACTGTGGGATCCCAAAGTGCACCCACACTCATTCAAATAAGAGTTTAGTAGTGGCTTCTGCTGTGATATTCTTCTTGCAGGCCGCCATAATGGCCATCTTCGAGAATCTGTCGACGACCACAAAAACACAGTCATTTCCCTGCTTAGTAGAAGGCAGGCCCGACATGTAATCCATGGAGATGGATTCCAAAGGTCGACTAGGGGTAGGTAGAGGAGTATATAGGCCTTGCTTCTTGATGGTCGGTTTGGCAATGGCACAAGCAGTGCAGGATCTGATGTGCTTCTCGACATCCTTTCGAAGGTTCGGCTAATAGAAATACTTCTGCAGGATTGCTACTGTTTTCTCGACCCCGAAATGCCCAGCGACTCGACTGTAGTGTGCTTCCCATATCATCTTGGCACGCTCGCTTGAAGGAACACAAAGGTGTCCCAGGTGACATAAAAGTGCATCTTGGAGGTGAAAATTTGGAACTTTCTTACCCCCCAAGAGTGCCTTGTAAGTGTGGCCGAATTCTGGGTCACTCTCATAGAGAAGCGGCCAATCAGAAGTCTCGTGCCCACAAGAGTTGAGCACGGTGGTGAGTGCCACGATCGGTGGTCGGCTGAGGCAGTCTGCAACATTATTGGTGCTACCCTTCTTGTATTTGATGTTCAAATGAAACTGTTGCAGATATGTGGACCACTTCTGATAGCGATCATTCTGCAACTTCCCTTGTGTCTGTATGAACTGCAGGGGCCGGTGGTCTGTGTGGATGATTGTTTCCTTCCCCAAAATGTAATGCTTCCATTGTCGACAGGCTTGCACAATGGAATACATTTCTTTGTCATTGGTGGGATACTTGCGAACTGTCTCAGACAATGTCTCACTGTGATATGCCACTGGATGTCCCTGTTGAGTAAGAACTGCCCCAATAGCATAGTCAGAGGCATCTGTCTCGATCTCAAATGGTTGTTGCAAATCTGGTAATGTGAGAACTGGGGCAGAACAAAGGCGATTTTTCAATTCTGTGAACGCCTTCTGTTGAGGTTCCGACCAAAAGAATTTTGCTCTCGCTCCTCCCTTTGGTGACTTGACTCAAGGGCCAAGTCATATGAGAGAACCAAAACACAAACCTGCATTAGAAATTGACAAGACCCAGAAAGTTGCAGAGCTCTATTAGAGTGGTTGGGGCTGGCCAATCCCCAATGACCTGGATCTTCTTTGGCTCCACATGCACCCCCCTCTCATCAATAATGTATCTCAGATATTGATCATAGGTAATGCAAAAAGTGAATTTCTCCAAATTGGCACACAAATTGTGTTACTCTGGTGTTTGGAGGATCTGTCAAATTTGGTGGAGGTTCTCTTTCCTACCCTATTTGAAGATCAAAATGTCATCCAAATACACCACCAATGAGTTGGTGAATGGTCTCAATATGTCATCCATTAGAATCATGAATGTTGCGGGAGCATTCGTCAACTTGAAAGGTATGATCAACCATTTAAAAAGGCCCTCCTTGGCTTTGACGGCAGTCGTCCACACATCTGAGGGTTCGATTAGTACCTGGTGATACCTAGACTTCAAGTTGATCTTGCTGAAATATTTGGCTCCATTGATTTGGTCCATAAGGCCATAAATCCATAGGATCAAATACCTATTCGGGGAAGTGATCTTGTTCAACACCCGATAGTCAATACAGATTATCCAAGTCCCATTCGTCTTCTGCACCAACACGATTAAGCTCCCATAAGACGATGAACTTGGTCGAATGTGACCTTTCTGCAGAAACTCCTGAATACGTGTCTTGATTTCATCATTCTCTAGAACAGAGTTTCGATAGATCAATCCATTGGGTAGCAGTGCACCTAGGGTCAGATTGATGGAGTGCTTGACCTGAAAATGCAGAGGTACCCCTTCGAGTGAGGTGAAGATGCCCCCGTACTCCTCCACAACCTTGTCCATCTGTTGTTTCCATGTGGAGGAGCCCTATTTGGAGGTCATGGCTATAGTATTATTCTTTCCCTAAGGGTGAATCATTAGGAAAACGAATTTCCCGGCTTTGGAAATGATCTTACTACATTGTTTTGCAATGATCGAAGAGATGGTGGTAGGCAGGGCTACCTATGGTATCCTATACAACTTATTTCCCAAAGTCATAATAATAGCACGAGTCCTAGACTCATACACAACATGTCACTTCCACAAGTATGGTTGGCCTAATAATACATAACAAAGATCAAGAGAAGAAATATCACATAATACCTCATTCATGAAGGGCTTGATGTTGTAGTGAAGGAGACACTGCTGGCTGACGCGGATATTCATTCCTTGGTGAAGGAACCATATGGTGTATGGCTATGGGTGGGTTTTGGTTGGCAGGCCCAACCTCTTCCCGACCTCTACTAAAATGAGGCTCTTTTGGCTCTAGCTTCCAACAGTGAACTGCAATGGGGAACCCTTCACCCACATCTGGTAATGGAAGAGGCGCTCCCCCTCCTTTGGATAATCGAGTTCCTCTTTCTGTATCTTGATGGTGGTAACAATGGCGTTGGGTTTTGCATCTATAATATGATTCCATTTTTCATTCCCCTTGTTCGGTTCTGACTCAGAGTCATAACATGCATCTAATTCAGAAGCCTTCAGCTCAGCCACCAATGACTACTTGTCCTGACACTCACTTGTGTTGTGAGTGTAGCTCTTATGGAATTCACACCATTTTCCTGTGTCCTTCTTCGGGTTCGCGATGTTGTTCTTTGCTTGCAGCTTTAGCAGGTTGTCTTGGGCCACCATGCCTTGGCTTTTTCCTTTGTTCTATGGTTTGGGGGTGCTTCTCCCTTGCTTTTTATTCGTATATCAAAACTCTCGATTCTTCTGTTTGAATTTTTTCTCAATCTTGGCAGCATACTGGTATGCTGCACCAAGTGTGAAGATGTTGAGGAACTCCATTTCCTCTTAAATGTGTCTTTGTAGATAGATGTGGTACTTCAACACCAAATGTTTCTCTAAATCTTTGATACCTAACTTTGTGTGCATGGTATGGAACAGATTCATTAGCTCGTGCACTTCTTGATTGCTTCACTACTGCAATTTGGTCCATTGTATGTACTTTTCCTCATATCTCTCCATGGGATAGTATTGTTACTTGATGGAATCTCAGAAATAATTCCAAGTGGGTGCAGCCAAGAATAGGAAGGTTTCCCTCTCGTCCTTTTTCTCATGGTAGGTTTCCCACCAGTCCTTGACATGGGGGGTGCCTTTAAGGAGTGCAAAAGTAACATTTTTCTGATTGGAAAAGTCATGAACCGAGAAATATCCTTCTAATATATTCAACCATATATCTATGGTGTTTGCATCTATTTTTCCCCCAAATATGGGAATGTAAAATTTTACATGTACCTTAAAAGGAGTGGTGCCTCCATAGTGGCTGTTGGATAAAGGTGCACTGTTGGTGGGTAGCCGTTGAAGGATCTGGGCAAAGTTATCCATCATCGCATTCCTTTGTTTCTCAAGAGCCTCCTCGAGAAATATTTTGATAAGATATCATGTTCCCTAGTATTTATTTTCTTCCTCCATGGTAGATTGTTGGAGTTTTCGAGGCTGATCTTGAAAAGGTTCAATAAGATCGAGCCCTAACTCCTTATACCCCGACCTCATTGGGGACATGCACATAAAAATCAAGAAAGAGAAAACAACTATGATACCATTGATCAGGACTTATGAAGTAATGTAATAAAATAAATAAATAAACATAAATTATGAGATACATCAAGAATAACACTTCATTTCACTAATATCAAATACTGAAAAATTCTTACAGATAGAATGGAAAATAAATTAGCTCCGAAGATGGTAGCTTATCTTTGAGAAGAGATGTGGAAGCTACATTACTTTGAACTATATTAAAATGAGGCTCAAGGGCCTTTTTATTATTAAACAACATGGGAAAACCCTAAACAACCAAAAAACTAACCCCAGGAGATGGAACACCAAGAGTTTATGGGCCTTGTTGGGGATAGCAACTTCCTAGGGTCGTAATTTGGTCATATTATCTTTTTTTGGTGCATATGATATATCATCGTAAAGATATATCCGAGTACTATAGGTTTTTCTGTGGGCCCCTACTTATCATTCTAGGCCTGCTACAAACCTCAAAAAAATGTCGTTTAGGGGTTCAAAATTGCTCCAAAATATTAGGAAATCAAAAACTGATAAAAATAGTAAATGTTGCTATAAATAAGGAAATTGATAAAACCGACTAGAGATCTAGGTGGAATAGGTGGGTGGCCACCAATATCCACCTGGATCACTTGTGTTCCTGGAACCTACTCCTTCAAGCATTTCTTTGACCCCTTTGTCTCCGACTGTGACCTACTACCACCTGTTAACATCAATGATAACATATTTCCAACATTCTACCCCTTCGGCATTGATGGCAATACCAAAATAAAACAAAAAAACTTTTTATCTTTTAATTATTTTAAGTACTACTCCCCCTAAGATGTTTCTCCTATTCATTAGAGGAAATTTCAGCCTAAAAATTACCTCCAATGGAAAAATAAATAAAATAATAGTTAACATAATAAAATAAGAGTTATGAATTTTGGAGAAAAAAGAAGAAAACTATTTTTTTTTTAATTGTATTTTTGGGTTATCTTCTTATAGGTTTACTCTAATTTCAAGTGTATACACTGACTGGATGTGTGATTAAATTCCACATCCAACGTGTACCCATTATCCATACTTTTGGGAAGACCTTCCTTGATAAAAAATTGCAGATACATTAAAAAAATGTGTTTCAACATGTTTTTTAATGTATATGCAAATTTTATCAATGTGGGTCTCCCAAAAGTATGCATCATGGGTACTCGTTGGATGTGGAATTTAATTTTGTATCCAAATAGTGTCTACACTTGAAATTTGAGTGTACCTATAAGGATATAAGTTGAAAATAAAATTAAAAAAAAAATAGTTTTTTTCTTTTCCCTCCAAATATTTACATATACCTCTTTTTAAATTTAAAGGATTTTGATTGGTTTACTAATTATGACATGGAAATTGCATGAAAATTTCATGGGAACTTTTAGGCTGAAATTTCATCTAATGTTCCTTCAGTTGTTTTGTTACTGCTGCTAGTGCTCTTTGTTGTGCTAGCTCTGGTCTGATTACCATCCTTTTTGTTCGACCACTAGATCACTCCCCCTTTGACATCAATGTCAAAAGACACCATCATGCTCCCCTTGACACCATACTCCATATTTCAACATTATTTATCTGTCATGTTGATCATGTGGACCTGGCAACTTCACCTCAATACGTTGATAAATCCACAACTGCCTTTCTTACTCTTAAAGGAAGAGCTACTGGAGGGAGGAAAGATGCACAACTCCCAATATTGTCCTCAAATACTAAAATAGTTATCTAGGAAGTGGCTTGCTGAAGATATTAGCAACTTTATATTTTTTAGGTACATACTCCAACTTTACAATCTAAACTACAACTTTCTATCTCAAGGAATGATACTTGATGGGGATATGCTTTTTTTTGGAGAGGAAAATTGGATTCTTTGACATGTTGATTTCACTTGTGTTGTCACAAATAATGGGAATAGGTTGATCATAGAATAGTTATACATATTGCAAGGTTTTCTTCGTCCACAGTAGTTGAGTGTAAAAATAATTTGATGTAATATACTCTGCTTCATCCATAGATAAGGAAATGGAAGCTTTCTTCTTTCTCAACCATGAAACTAGACCTTCTCCAAGAAATAAAGCACCACCACGCATGCTCTTTCAATCATATGTATCACGTACCCAATTAGCTTTGGTATAATTATTAAATGAAAAATATTTACCTCTTGCATACCAGAGTCCATATTCCATTTTTTCTTTGAGATATCTGAGAATTTTTTTGGCTACTAATAGATGCCTTTGCCTCGGAGCTACTTGAAATATTCCAACTATAACGATAGCCTGCATGATGTCCGGTATTGTAGCTATCATATATAAAAGGATTCCAATGATGGAACTGCATAAGGTATGGTACGATTTTGTAGATTCATCCATCTTAATAAGTTTGCAACATGTCACCATTGGAGTGCTTAATAAAGAGCACTCTTCCATGTGAAAATTATTTAGAAATTCCTTGAGATATTTGCATTGAGAAATAAAAAGTCCTTTAGGGTTTTGTGATGCCTAAAATCCAAGGAAATATGTGTAGAAATTATATGCACTAAGCATGCATATGTCCAAGATCCACCTGATCTCACACTATTTAACTTTATACAAGCTACTGAATCTATTCCACTTGTTAATCTTTTGCGGAAAAAAATAATTGCACACACATGTGAAGCATAAACAAAAATTATCAATCGCACATAACACAGTTTTTAACCAGGAAAGCCTGAAGATGAAAACCCAAACTATATATTATGTAACATGGAGATCATATGACAATCTCATACAAACATACAAAGCTTATCACAAGCCCTCAGTACAGTACAATCGTCATACACTGATCAGGCCCAATCTTGCAAAACCATGCACCGATATATGCCACCTGCTAGCCTGCCTCCACTGCGCAATCTCTGCTGAAGAATAGCTCTGAATGAATTCAAATTACTCCATCCTTGACTGCACAATCCTCATTGGCATGTCCACTGAGTGTGTGATGCAATCAATGCATCACTATATTCACAACAGATAGTCTATCTTGCCCTTTCACCTATCTCTCCACTGATCTCCACTGAAACTGCCATGCATTGTAGTTAACTAATGTATTGTTCAGTTGATTAATGAGTTATTATTTGTGAATTAATTAACTAATTAATTCACTCCACTCTCACTAGTGTATTAATCAGTTAGACTAGATACAACTAGCTCAACTTAGTCTAACTGAGTTAAACTAAATACAACTCCATAACTACTTCTTCCAACTGTGTCATAACTCTGCCACTTGAGTTCTAACTGAGTCCTTCATGCATTAGCTCCAGTAAACCCTTAGGAATATCATAATTCCTTATGTTAGCTGATGTGCCACATCTGTGCACTGAACTGAAGTGCTCCAAGAGAATAAGTTGGTGTTTAGAGTATGATTATTATTAAGAGCTAATAATAATCAACATGCATCTATTTTTAGATTGAGGATCTATAAATAGACTTCGCCCAATATTCTAAAAATAGAATTTCATCTATTTTTCCAACTTGACCAACCATCCACAAATAGTGCATCCCTAAATCAAATATGATCACCATGTCTAAAAATAGACATAGTCTAAAAATAGACTTGCACCAAAAATAGCCTGCGGGCCCACTTAGTGAAGGCGACTCTTTTCACTAAGCTCATCATCTTGTTGAATCTCAACACTCCCTCTCAAAAATATAGGGATTATCCTTTACCCTGATCCTACCTCTATGGTATTCGAATTTTCTCCTGGTGAGCGCCTTTGTCAGAATGTCTGCATCCTGATCCTCTATAGGAATGTACTAAAGCAACATGATCTTCCGCTGCACAGAATCTCTGATATGATGATACTGGATATCAATATGTTTAGATATATCATGAAACATAGGATTAACCGAGAGTTTACTGCAACTCTGATTATCACAATGAATCACCGTGGCATCTAAATGTGAACCAAACAAACCAACCAGGATCTTCCTCATCCAGATAGCCTCACATACAGCTAAACTCGCTGCCATGTATTCCGCTTCCGCTGAACTAAGTGTCACGGATCTTTGTTTCTTTCTTTACCAAGAAAATGTCGTAGATCCGAAACTGAAAATCCCTCCTGATGTGCTATTTATGTCTGTTGGGCTTCCTACCCAATCTGCATCCATGAATCCATGCAAATTCACCTCATCCATCCACCGTACCATAAACTATATTTTCATACCATGCTCGAGATACCTTAGGACCAAACAGTCGCTTCTTCCAAAAGAGCTTTTGTAGGTTTAACCATCAATTGCAGTTGGCTCACCACATAGCATATGTCCTGGTCTTATTGACTAAACACATGAGGAACCCACCAACTATCATCACAAGTATCCACTACCTCTACCGATGTAGCATCCCTTTATTCCAACTTCTCGGAAGAGGAGTGTCGATAGTTTTCAGCCTTGCACACAGAAACTTTCCAATATCTCCTGGCATACTTTCCTTGAGACACAAACAGTTCACCTTCCCGTTGCCATATTTTCAATCCAAGGAAATAATGAAGGAGGCCCAAATCCTTCATCTCAAAACCCTTCAAGATTCATCCGTATGAGCAGTCCAAATGCTCATCAATTACATATTAAATCATCAACATAAAGTAAAATTATCAAAAGATTACCCTCAACCACAATCTGGTACAGGTTTGCATCCGCCTCACTCTTGGTGAAGCCAAGTCCAATGAAATAGTTGTTGATCCGAGTGTACCAAGCACGGGGTACTTGTTTCAGCCCATACAACGCTCTTTTTAGCCTGCACACATGCGACTAGCTGCTGAAGATCTCAAATCCTTCAGGCTGCTCAATTTACACATCTTCTTCAATGATCCCATTAAGGAACGCAGTCTTCACATCCATGTGATGAATTTTCCAACCCATCTGCGCTAAGAGAGAAAGGATGGTTCACATGGAAGAATACTGTCGACAAGTGAAAAAATTTCTTTATAGTCAATCCCCTCAATCTGTGAGAAGCCCCGGGCAATAAATCTTTCCTTATACTTCTCGACACTCCCATCGGCAGCTTGCTTTACCTTGTAGATCCATCTTGATCCTACAACTGATTTTCCCATCAGCCTTGGAACAATCTCCCAAGCACTGTTTCTGACAATGGAGTCATAATCCTCCACCATGGCATCTGTTAGCACTGTTTCTGACAATGGAGTCAAAAGAGCCATGTATCCAGTTTATCGGTTAGGTGACTATCTCTTTCTGTGTTGTGATGTAGGCACTCCTACATTCTATGCCGCATCAAGCTTCAATCTCTCAGCTTCTGTGGTACGCTTTCTGCCTTGTTTGATGTTTGGTTCTGCATGAGTGGACTCCTCCACTCCATGAATCTCCTCCTGTGGCTGATCCACATCCAGAGGCTCATCTTTGGGAACAAGAAGTTCCTCCTCCGCATGCAAGTGTACCTCCCTCTCAAGCGACAACTTCATGGCTTTCACCTCATTGAATTTTATATCTTGTTGCACAACAATCATCCGACTGTCTGGAAAATACACACGATAGTTATGGGGTGTTTCTTTGTACCCCACAAATATCCCAACTTCTGCAGTCAACTCTAGCTTCTTCCTGGCGTACTTCGTCACATGAATGTAAACAAGTGAGCCAAAAATCTTCAAATGAGAAATATTAGGCTTCTTACCAGAAAATGCTTCTTCGGGTGTACTCATGCCAAGTACTCTATGAGGACAACAGTTTTGCACATAAACCGCAGTGTTGCATGCTTCCACCCACAAGTGCATCGGTAGGCCCTGGTCATGCAGCATCGCTCGTGCAGCACCCATGATCATTCTGTTCTTTCTCTCCGTGACCCCATTTTGATGTGGGTTATGAGGCGCTATGATTTCTCTTTGAATTCCTTCTTTGCTACAGAAGTATTTGAATTTTCCCGAGATGTATTCACCACCATTATCGCTCCGTAGAGCTTTCACCTGCTTCCCCGACTCCTTCTCCACCAATGCCTTGAACTCACATAACTTTGAGAACATTTCACTCTTCTTCTGCATGAAGAATATCCAGCATCTATGAGCATAATCATCAAAAAATATCACATAATACCTGTGTTTTGATGTTGAAGCAACCGAGAATGGTCCACACACGTCTGTGTGAATTCTCTCCAAGATCACCAAAGCACGATTCTCCTTCTCATGAAAGGCGGTCTTCACAAAATTACCCATGGTATATCCTTTGCACTGATCTAACTGTGCAAGAGTACCCTTGGGAAGTCCAGTAGAAATTTGTTGCAAAATCTTCAAAGTGCCATGGTGAAGATGGACTAATCTCCTGTGCCATAATTCGCCCTCATCGCGGCTCACCACTCCTACTGATTTTCCCACCATTGTAGCACAACCATCTACCTCTAGATTGTATAGATTCTTAATTCGAACCCCTATCTTCTTGGTTTGACCCGTTTTTTTATGTCGAAGGAAGGATTTTCCCTCACTGAAAACAACATCAAAACCCTTGTCTTCCAGCATTGCGACTGAGACCAAGTTCTTCTTCAGACCTGGAACATGCATGACATTCTTCAACAAGAACGGATTACCAAACTCCCTCTCAAAGGTAATGGTCCCAATGCCAGTCGCACTGTACCAACCATCGTCACCCATCTCTATATGCATATGGAGGTCCTTCTCCTCCAATTCACTAAACAACTCTTTGTCTCCCGTCATATGGAAAGACACACCACTATCAAGATACCACACCGATCCCATACAGCTTAAAACCAAGCATGAAATCAAGGAAAAATCCAGCTCAAATTGCGAGGCTAAGGCCTCTCAAGCTGTAGATCCAACAACCTGCTTATTCTTCTTCTTCTGTGGATAGTTAGTGGCGAAATGTCCATTCTCGTGACAGTGAAAACACTTCACTTTGGACAAATCCTGCTTCTTTCCTTTAGCACCAGATTTTGAAGGATTTTTCTTCCCCTTCCCTTTCCTTGCTTTGGCAGCCAAATATAAATTCTCTTCATATTCATTCTTCGATGAAGATCCATCCCTGGTACCCCGCCTTATCTCCTCCTGCACAAGATCTGACCAAAGTCGCTCCCATCCCAGCAGTTTCTCTCGTCCATTGACAAAGTCTTCGTAGCTATGCCAACTCTTCGGAAGCCCAAGGAGAGCCAATATCAACAAGTCTTCTTCATCAAAAATAACCCCCACACTTCCCAGTTCATCCTTGCAGTGGACAAACTTCGTGAGGTATTTTGGAATATTGTCGCCTTTCTCCATTTTTATTTTTCTGAGCTTGTCTTTAAGCGCCAAATTCCTCTGGTCACTTCTACTTTGGAACAATTTTGTCAAAGCCTTCCACATTAAGAATGGAGTGGCTTTCCTGTGAAGGCTGCACACAATATGGTCCTTCACACCTTCCAACATAATCCTCCTCATCTTTACAGTCTTCTTTTGCCATGCATCAAGTAATGTAGCATCACTAGATCCTCACTTAGGAACATTGCTATCAATGAACTCCTTCAGCCCATTATCCTCCAGCACCACCTCCATCTTGTCCTTCCAAGATATGTAATTTGAGCTCCCATCAAGGGCATACTCCAATCTCAACCTGTTTAAAGACATTTCAATGTATACTCGATTTGTGCACCAAGAATCTTTTGTAGCAAATTCGAATTGTCCACCAGCACAAACTCACTTCATAATTGCAATATTCAATCAATAATGCTCCGATACCATGTAGAAATTATATGCACTAAGCATGCATATGTCCAAGATCCACCTGATCTCACACTATTTAACTTTATGCAAGATACTGAATCTATTCCACTTGTTAATCTTTTGTGGAAAATATTAATTGCACACACATGTGAAGCATAAAGAAAAATTATCAATCACACATAACACAGTTTTTAACTAGGAAAGCCTGAAGCTGAAAACCCCAAATATATATTATGTAACATGGAGATCATATGACAATCTCATACAAACATACAAAGCTTATCACAAGCCCTCAGTATAGTACAATCGTCATAGACTAATCAGGCCCAATCTTGCAAATCCATGCACCGATCTATGCCACCTGCTAGCCTACCTCCACTACGCAATCTCTGCTGAAGAATAGCTCTGAATGAATTTGAATTACTCCATCCTTGATTGCACAATCCTCATTGGCATCTCCACTGAGTGTGTGATGCAATTAATGCATCACTATATTCACAACAGATAGTCTATCTTGCCCTTTCACCTATCTCTCCATTGGTCTCCACTGAAACAACCATGCACTGTAGTTAGCTGATGTATTATTCAGTTGATTAATGAGTTATTATTTTTAAATTAATTAAATAATTCATTCACTCCACTCTCACTAGTGTATCAATCAGTTAGACTAGATACAACTAGCTCAACTGAGTCTAACTGAGTTAAACTAAATACAACTCCATAACTACTTCTTCCAACTATGTCAAAACTCTGCCACTTGAATTCTAACTGAGTCCTTCATGCATTAGCTCCAGTAAACCCTTAGGAATAGCATAATTCCTTCTTTCAGCTGATGTGCCACATCTGTGCACTGAACTTAAGTTCTCCAAGAGAATAAGTTGTTGTTTAGAGTCTAATTATTATTAAGAGCTAATAATAATCGACATGTATCTATTTTTAGATTGAAAATCTATAAATAGTCTTCGCCCAATATTCTAAAAAAAGAATTTCATCTATTTTTACAACTTGACCAACCATCCACAAATAGCATCCTGCAACTTCTGAAATATGATCACCATGTCTAAAAATAGACTTGCGCCAAAAATAGCCTGCGGGCCCACTTAGTGAAGGCAAATCTTTTCACTAAGCTCATCATCCTGTTGAATCTCAAAAATATGGGATATATAGAAGAATGGAAATCTCAAATTCGGCCTTCATATTAGCTACATATTCACAATTCAACAAATCTAAATTACTAGTAAAGATGATATCAAAAACATATATAAGTACCACAATGAGTTTGCCATCCTTTTCTTTGACATATAGGTGTTGGGATGGGGTCCACTTGGGTTAGTTTTTGGGAATAATTTTGATTATATTTTGTCAAAGACGCACTGCGCGCAAAAGTAAAAGGGCTTTGGGGCGGGTCAAAGCTCATTTATAATTGTAATGGGTGAAAAGGTAAACCATGAGTTTCAAACCATGGTTTGAGACCATGGTATGTGTGCATCTGAGTCATATAAATATGTAGGATTTGAGTCGAGAAAGATCATCCTTATCTTTTTATAGAATATTTATGTTATGTCTATGTGTTGATCTAAGTTTTGGGTTAGTTTGTGTTCGGTCTGGGAAGAAAGGCCCCTGCTAGTTGTGTGCGTGGAGACCTAATCATGAGCTGTGTGCAAGGAATCTCCTATGGTGTGAGCACATGAAAATAATTGCAATGGACTGAAGATCTATTAATAAAGGAGAACTTTTAGAAAACTTTGTTTCAATTTCTGTGTTTACACATGAATATGTTAATTATTTGTTGTTTACTCCAAGTTATAGATTTGTTTCTGCTTGAATGCACATAAGTACATGTGAAAGATCTATGTGTTTGCGCAAGGATTGCATCTGTTTCAAGGGTTTTATAGAATAAATACCTACGTGATTGCACAATTATACAAATTTGTTTTATGCATATCTGTTAAGGATTTTTATCTGCCTTTAGATCTAGGTTTTTGTGAAGTTTCACGTGGATCGATAAATAATTAGATCTAATAAGGACCAAATCACATGCTCGCTCAAGGTGCGAAAACCTGGTTCCAACACGCCCTGATACTTCTCCAGGTGAGACTTTTGTCTGCGCAAGAAGATCAATTTCGAAAGGGCTAGTAGTTGGAGGGTTTTGTTGGTTGTGCAGAACACTCTGAACCTAGGTCAGGACCCTTCAAGCCAACAAATAATTCTATTTCCAAGACTAGGATGTGTTTGAGGAAGATGTGATATTGTGGCATCCGATGAAGAAAGAACTGCAATATTGGCTTGATAAGAAGGTGCGTGAATTTTCAATCCAAGAAAACTGAAACCCTAAGTTGTCTATTGAGGATTAGGAGAAAAGGTATATCTATACAAAGATCCACCAAAATTTCTTTACTTCCTTTGTGACTAAGTTACAAGAGTAGTTATCTCGACTTGCTAAGTTCCAAACCTGTGAAAAGGGAAACACGATCACCAGGTGGACTCCTGAGTTGGTTTAGCAGTTGGAGAAATATAGCAACAAAATTACTTGCATACTAGATTATTGGATTGATAACGTCCTGAGTGGGTTTGTGACTAAATTTTCTATTGATACTTTTGTGTCATATTTTGAAGCTGAGAGGATATTTTTCAAGGGCCTTAGAGGTAATTTTTTGCGCTCATTGAAACTATGGATTAAAATTATTTTATGTGAAAAGGGTACTTTTTGCAGCTACATTGAGTGAATGTCCTGAAGAGGCCCAACTATGCACAGTGGGTAAACTTATAGAGTAGAGCTAGAAGGAGATTTTATCTATATCCCTTTCAAAGGTAAATATGACAGTGACGAGGAGTCTGAAACAAGTAGCTCTAGTGAATATACAGACTAAGAAGAAGAGGGATTGAAAGAGAAAATTATTTTTGGGTCATTGGCCATAGTTCAGATCCCATCCACTCCACTCCCAAATTCATCTCACACTAAAAAATCATCCACTCCATCTCCACCCCCACCACCCAAAGTCAATATGGCTACTTCCATAAAGACGCAGAATTTCAAGGGTGTTGGAAATGAGGATGTTTACCTATTGTTGTTCATCGTAGATGCTGTGTGGAGAGTGCAACAGATAAATAACGATAATTTTAAGAAAGTGCAGTTGGATACTGCATTTCAAGAATGCGCATTAGATTGGTACATGAGGTATATGGAAACAAACCATAATGCAATGATATATGAGCTTAAAACTGCATTAAAGGAGCAGTTCAAGAAGCCAAAATCATATTCTCAATATGTGATTGAATTAAAGGAGATCCACCAAGAAGTGAATGAATATGTATGGGAGGTAGATCAACAGTTGAAGTGCACCATCAGTGATGGAGGATTTACTATCGAAGAAACATAGAAAAAATAATCGTTCATTGCGATGTTGCTGCCGCATCTGCACCAATCCTTAAACCAACTAAATATTGTGACATAGGATGAAGTTGTGGAGATCGCCATGAAGTTAGAAGCATCACTTGTATGCACTAGACTGGTTGGGGCTCAGCAAATCCATAGCCAATTAGTTGCATTATACTTATAGATACAAACTCTGTGAAAAGAGAAATAAAAGGACGTGTGCGCAGGAGTATGGTGCACACGCTATAAAGCTTAAGGGAATCACAGTGATCAATGTCCCATATATAATAAATATATGGCAGTTGGAGGACCAAATCCGATTAACAATGGGGTAGGGCCTAGTGAAGTTCCCAAACTATGGTGCATGATTTTTCAAGAAAATGGACTGTACATGAAAGAATTCTACCCTAGGATTGGTAAATTTATCCCGAAGCTCCAACAAACTTACTGCACATTTTTTAGATATGTGGGACATGAAGAGAAGAAATTTCTCATCTTTGATCTAATGATTGAGCAGACTACTTCATATATATTGCAGGTTGAAGTTAGAGGACTAGATTCACCTTCATTGCCATCTGGGTGAGGTGGAGTTCCATGCAGAGGACAAGGAAGAGGAGGAGGAGATGGTTTAGGATGGGGACAACTCATTTGTTATAATTGTGGAGAGGTTGGCCATTATACATGAGACTTCCCAACACAACAATATTGTAGGTATTGTAGACAGTGTGATCATTTTCTTGAATATTTCCCTATATTTTTTGCCAAAATGGAGGAAAATAAATTGCAGATACCCACCCAAAATGTTTGAATGATGAGAGTGGAGACGTGCACTGAAGACCCTAGCGTAAATATTGTAACCAAAAGCGTTGTAGAAATTTAAGAAGATAAAGTAGAAAGTAAGAGACCTATCACTAATGTTTGGGTCTAGAGATCCTGTGAGAAAAAGGAAGGGAGAAGGAAACCTTTGTCGAAGCAAAGAAGGACTTCGTGGATCCTGGCACATATACAGTACCAAGCAAGCCTACCATGGATACCGTCAAAGGGGCCAAGCCTGCAAAGATGAAAAAATTTTTGCAGGCCTGTGTCAAGCTTCTATGAAATAAGAAGGCAGTTTATAATCTTGAATCTTTTATTAATAGCTGCGTCGAGAAAGAATGACCTCAAATCGAGCAAACATTTGTCAAAAAAATTTACAAGAACAAGAGAAGAATTGGCCGAGAGATGCGCCTAAATTCTCGTATAGGTGAGTTTGAGATGGATCAAGTCATTTTGGATATGGGGCCTAATGTAAATGTACTACAAATGCAGACTTGACAGAAAATGGGATAACCTAAGCTGGAATGGTCTGCAATACATCTGTGCATGGAAAATCAACAGAATATTATCCCAATGGGTAGACTTTCTGGGGTCATAGCTGATATCGAAGGAGTTAAGGAATTGGATGACTTTGAAGTTATTCAAATTTTTAATAATTCAGAACAATACCCTACGTTGTTAGGCCTAAATTGGGTTATTTACATGGATTCTATCATCAACCTCAAGCGCAGAAGTACAGTGTTTGAAAACAATGGAACCAGGGTCATGGTCCCTCTAGACCCTGTAGAAGGAGAAAGATACACAGAACCGATGCATGCAGAAGAGGATGTTGATCATATCTACAAGATAACTGTGAGGGACAAATATTGGATAAACCCTATAGAAGATACTAGGCTTAGCTAGGATAGGGATAGTTCCTGCCACTCAGACTCAGATGAGGAGTTGGATAATTGGAAGAACCATTTGCATGAAGTCTCTACATTGCACTGCAACTAAGTCACCATATCTCTACGCATATCCTCAGAGGTTCATGAATTACCTTACTATGATGGTGTAGACAGTGTCAATTTATTTTTAGAAGAACATAAAAAGGTTGTTTTAGAGGCACAATGGTTCCATGTGCTTGATTTATTTCTATGCTCAACCCCATCACGCTAGTGGGAAACACACAAGGATAATTTTGTTGATTGGGAAGAATGTACCTACATGATGTGACTATGATTCAGACAACCCAATACCTGGTTGGAAGGAACCTCTGCAGACAAAGAAGATTTTCTGATGCATTTAGACAGGTGGAATGCAGCTTGGGGAGAAGAGTTGCAGCCAGGTTGGGTGCATACATTCTTTCATACTTTAAGTAGGATACCCATGAACTGGTATATGGAGGTTGAGTCGTGACGTGGCATGACATAATGAGCTGCGCTAAGGGAAATATTTTTTTTAACTTTCATTTTTGAGAGCGGGTTCCCATCCATCAATACTGCCTTACACACGATTCAAGACGTGGTTTTTGACATGCCAGATAAATCATAAGAATGAGCCTTAGCAGCATGGGATGTACAGATGAAGGATATAGTTGAATTTTGGAATGTGACTATTGAAGATAATGAGGACCAAAGAAACATCAATATACCTAAGTACGAAGGTCAGTGCGCAGTCGCTCGAACTGTGGTTGAATTTCTAGTGACTCGGCCCATGAAGATTAGGAAAGTCACAATTGGAATAAAAGAGAAACCTAAGAGTGGAAAAATAGGGGATTATTGGTATGAAGATATAGTGTCTAAGGGGGCTGAGCTGCTTATTGAATATCAAGACTTGTTTCCCACAATGTTTTATGTTGTGAAACCAGCTCCAAAAATAGAAGAAAATAAAAATCAACTCCTTAGAAATCAGCCACTTCGAGGGGGAAACCTCCAATACATTACAAATGAAAAATTATTGGATCCTACAAATGACCAAAACCTCCTTTTATATATAGGAGTCTATGGGGCCACAATATAATCCTAAGTTACCTAAAAATAATAATTTAAGGGCACAATAATAAAAATATTGGGGTTACAGGGGTACAACAATAACAATAAGGGTGCTATACTAATAAAAATAAGGGACTAAAATAGTAATATAGGGACCTAACATTTTCAAATTTAAAAGGGATTTTTGGGGATCTTGGTGTGGTGAAGATAACTCTAAAACCAGATGCTACGCTTGTAATGTAGCACCCTTACAGGTTGAATCCTAAGTATAAGAAGAAGTTCAAGGAGGAGCTAGAGAAAATGGTTGCTACAGGGATCATTGAACTAGTAGAGGAATCAAATTGGGTAAGCCCCATGGTGGTCTAGGAGAAGAAGACGAAAGGAGAAATGATGATTTTTGTGGATCTACGCAAATTGAATGATGCATGTGTGCATGACCCTTTTCCATCTCCATTTTCTGATGAAGTCTTGGACAATGTGGGTGGGAAAGAGGCCTAATCATCCACTGATGGATTTTCTGGATACCACCAGATAAGAATCACGCCTGAAGAGAGAAGTAAGACGACCTTTGCGACAAAATGGGGATCATTACAATATGTAGTAATGCAATTCAGTCTGAAGAATGTTCTAGCTATATTCTCGCACGTGGTGGTAGCCACTTTTAAAAAGTATATACATAAATTCTTAGAAGTATATTTTTGTGATTGTACTGTATTTGCATTATTGAAGAAGTGTGTTTCAAGTTTGTGCTTGATGTTGGATACTTGTCGGAAGCATCAGATCTCGCTAAATCTGAAGAAGTGTATATTTTGTGTCTTTTTTGAGGATTTTTTTAGGTCATATTGTCTGTAAACACAAATTAATGGTCAATCCAACTAAGATTGTTATTATTTTTAACCTAGAGGATCCAGCGAATGTGAAATAGTTGCACTTGATTCTAGGGCATACTGGCTATTACAGGAAATTTATTCAAGGGTACTTGTTATTTACTGCGCCGATGGAGAATTTGTTGAAGAAGGACACTTCTTTTTATTGGGACGAGGACTTATAGAAGAGTCTAGAGATGCTTAAGGATAAAATGGTGACTACGACTATTTTTAGTGTCAATATCTCCAGCGATCAAACATGCTCTTTCAGTTTATATCCTAGTATTCCTAGGTGAAATTTTTTGTCTTTTCAAACAAGTTTTCAAACAAATTTTGGTCACTGCATATGGTCTACGTCAGAAATGTTGCTCCCCTCATTCCATCCATGACCATCATCATCTCATAGGTCATGTAAATCATTTTCATTTAGAGTCTTAGGTCAGCCATTCCATCTCCATCTAACTCTGTATCTAGGTATCCTTGTTTTTCCACTGAAAAGTCCAAAAAATGTTATCAAAGAGGGTGAACAACAACTTCATTTTCATCATATCAGTTTTTTAAAGGGAGTTAGCATGGTTAGGGGAGTAAGTAAGAAAATTTGTCTTATTTCAAAACTTGTTTGCGATTGTCAAATTATTTCCAGAAAGGGGTCAAAGGGATAAACTGGGGTAAATTTTACATCCTATGTCTTTATCCTAAGTTTGACAAAGTTGTGAAAATATGTGCCTTTAGCACAAATTATTGAGTTTAATTTGTTTTATCCAAAGTTCGGGCTATGATACATTTTATCCAAAGTTCTTCGCTCATGTAATAAAGAGTCGAAGAAAACAAAAAAAATTGTTGCTTGTGGTTAAATCTCAAGCATCACCCAACCGTATGATCAATCACTCCATCAAATCAATGGCCCAAACCACTTTTCACACCCCCCTATTCATCTGACCTTTACAGGGGGGTTTGAGAAGGTGGGTTCCTCCTACTAGTTCCACGCTGACATGTCAGCCTTTCCTCATTTTATACCCCCCCTCTCAATACCACAAACCATCTTGACCCCCGTTTGAAATTTGCCAAACCAACCTGCTTACCGTTTCATTCCCTACACGCTCCCCTCCACTCTCATCCCAACGGGTGGCTTATCTAGAGGCTTTGTTACATATCTCACACCTTTGTTATGCATCTAGGAGAGTTTGTTACTCATCTAGAAGAGGCGTGTTACACATATGTCAATGTTCTATGTTTTTGGTATTTTTCTCCTGAAACATTCATCCAAGCTCCAGGATCATATACATCAGTTTTAAAGCTTCCTCAACAGTAATTAAGCACCCCATATCCTCCCCAAGTCAAATTTTCAAGCACAGTGTTGGTTTTCTTGCTTACCTCCTTTTCGACTACATTTTCACTTCTTTTTATAATTGGATGATTTCAGTGAACTAAACTCTAACCCTACCATCTAATACCCTCATACACTTTTCCCACACTATATTCTATCATTCCCTATCATTCACAGCCTCCCTACACTTCATTCCCATCAATATTCAATTTCATACTATTTTTCTATTACATAATTAGGAAATCCTTGTGTTTTCATGATTTGATCACCTTATTCACATCCATTTCACCAAGTTTCATCTGTATTTTGAAGCCAACATACAACCTTGCCTCTTGAATTTTTTTGATAATTTATCTTGGCTTCATTAACCTTCAACTCATCCTCCAAACCTACCCTAACCCTATCCTCTATTTTTCCAAATTCAGAGTCCACATACCCACTACATCCTAAACACCTAGGGTTTATTTTTCTGATAGATATTATGGAGAGTGAGAAGAAAATCCTCAAAGGAGGGCACCTCATCAAATTTGAGCTCTCCACCTTGCAAGAAGTCAATGCATCACCTTTTTCCAAAGGATGCTTTGAGAGGACTGGATGCTCACACCTATGAGAAGGAAAAGAGACAAGTCTTTGCTCCCAAATTCATCAAAAGTGTACCTACACCTGACACTATAGATGAGAAAAGAGAAAGAGAGGAGCATCCACTCATGCATTAGGATGAATCACCATTGCACCAACATGATGAAAAAGAACCCTTAGAAGTTGGGGTGGAAGAGCAAGCTGAAATCAAATTAGCTGAGGAGTTCATTAGGGATAAGGATGAGGAAATAGCAGAGTCGAGGGAGATTTTTTCCATTGCAAATTCTCAGATTACTTTCCTACAGCAAGAAAATTGGCAATTGAAGGTGAAGCAGCTGATACAAAGTAAACTTAAGGCAGACCTAGATACATATAAATTTAAAGGAAAGAAGGTAATAGATATTGATCAAATGCAGGACATGGATATTGTAACACAACCAAGAAGGCCAAAGACAAGAGGTTGTAAGAGGGCGCTAGAGCTAGAAAGACAATTAGCTCATCCACTTGAATAATTGAATTTTGATGAGCTAATAGCTATGGAGATCAATCAAGACATAGAACTCTTGTTAGGAAGGGTGAATGAACATTTGGATAATATTTTGGAAAGAGCCAAAAGAGACAAAAATATTCAGACGCATATGGCTAATCATTATTGTACCAGGAACAAAATTTCGCAAATAAGGCTTACACAAGTGAAAAAGAAGCTCAAAGAGGTTCAAATGAAGCTAAAGGAGAAGGAAAATTTAGATTTGCTGGCTGAAGCTTCATCGGATGCTTAGAACATCATCCACAGGTTCCATAAAACAAATTTGGAGAATTTTTGAGTAATTTTGGTATTTTTAGTGATTTTTGCACTAAATTGGAAATTCAACGTTCACATATGCGTAGTGCCAAGTTGTTATGCTTTCTACTAAGGCACCTAAATGATTAATGGCTTACATGTTTCGATGTATTTTTATGAGTACATCATAGATCAGGAACCCTTTTTTCATGACAAGCTTTAGTTTGGAAGGAAAGGCCAAAAAACCAATAGTTTTCAATGCTTCTGCCACTATTTTTGACAGTCTATTACACGTCTATAGTAACCTTGGGAGAATCAACATTTGAAGGCCTTCCCATGGGTCATGTTTCAAAATTAAAGATGTTATGGAAACTAGACACACAAGTTTATTTGACCAATTTTTCGGATTTGGATTTGGAGTCCAAAAAGTCTCTCAAAATCATCTACAAAAAAAAGTGTTACACATCTGTAAAAAGTGTGTTACGCATCTGTAAAAAAGTGTTACACATTAGCATAAGATTCCTCAAGACACTTGTCAGAATTTCAGGGTTTTTCTTTCCTTTGAGCTGAAATTCGATTAATTGAGTTGTTTTTGCATCTTATCATGAGGAAACATGTAATTTACTATGGGGAACACACACTCCTAATCTATATCTAAATTTGAGGGAATGGTTTCTAACCTCCCTAGATTCTAGGAAGTGACTCATCTCATGTATTTATGATTCATTGTGGATGGGATTTAGACCCTATGAGGCGTAATTGTGAATATTTTCTATAGATATACCCTATTTAGTCTTTTCTATGGTTGGATAGTTGTTTCTTGCAGTGGAGCTATTGTATAAGCCTTTTGGAATGAAAACAAAGACATTGTTGCAAAATTTGTGTTGCAAATCCTGTGGTATGCCTTGGAGCATTTGTTATTTCTCTGTATGTTTATCTTATCATGTTGAATGATATTTTTTCCTCTTTCATATACATGTGTCTATGTGTTATATTTTCAATGTATAAGAAGAAATCATGCCTTTTCATTCTCTTTCTTAACAAGATTTACATTATATGTCGATGTTTTTCTAAATGAATGAATTCACCTCAGTGCACATTCAGATTTTCTATCATTTCATCCTATACAAAATGACAAGATAAACATGCTTTGAAGCTACCTATCTAGCCTCATCCATATTCTCTCCAAATTGATCTTGAATTCATACCTTAAACCCTAGACCTAGTCTCTTTATTGTCATTCCTATCTAGCACAAAAACACCCAAAAAAAACCTTATTTATTGAGCTTACATACCTTTCTTAAGTTCATTAAATATTAAGTCATTTAGTTGACTACAAAGTGACATTAAGAGAGTCCTCTCTGATCCTAGTAGGGCTAGCTACATGACCTAAAGCCTGGTCTGGGGTTACCTTCCTTCAATCCCACTCTTAGCCTTGGGAAGATGGGGGGAGTGATAACATTCTTGATGTCGTTGCCGGAGAGCAAAGGTTAAATATTTCCAGGGAAAGACAGACAAAGAATAGATTTGATTGCTGATGGTGAATAGTGGTTATGCACAAGAAATGTTGTGCATATTTCACATGGCGACTCCATTGTCGAAGAATCTAGATGTTCAGAGTTTTCATGGTGATTCCACAGTTGAAAAACTAGTAGCTTGAAGAACTTTTTGGTGACTTCATTGTTTTCAAGATGGATTCAACTGCTAGAAGGTATGCCCCTATGAATCATGCTCACATTCCTGGTTTTCCAAATCGAATTCCTTTCATATATTGAAAAAATTATCTACCCAAATTCATAAATGGAAACGAGGTTGAGGTTATTCTGCATTTAATGAAATTTCATTGGCATACACATAAGCTTGGGATTAGGTTTCATGAGGATTGTTTGATGAAAATGTTTATGGATAACCTATATGGGAAAGAAATATCATGGTATGAAGGGTCGAAGCTAGGTAGCTTATTCTCTCTTAAATATTTCCACACAAAATTCTTTTAGTTTTATGGAAATTCTCGCCATTCATTCTTGTTATTCAAAGATTGTTGTGTATCCTATGAAGTTTTCATTCAATACCTTGAAGAGATTTTTGGTGATGAAGAGTGTCTGGATTATGAGATCATAGAGGCCCTTCATGAATTTTCTTCTCAACAGAAAATAAAAGAGATTAGTTTCCTTGATACAAAGGATCATTTACAACACTGATCAACTCCTTCTTTGCTTGAAGATGAAATAGATCTGCATCTTAATAGTCAAGTTATATCCCATGAAGTTAACAAAGATTTTAAGCCTTGTCTCTTTTCATGATTAGGACTATGAGAACTATTTTAAACAAGAAAAGGAAATAGACAGTCCATTGGTTTATTCATCTTCTGGGTCAATGATCGAAGAAAAAAAAATTACAAATCCTTTTGAAAATTCTTATTTTTAGCACCATGAGAATGCAACCCAAGACGATGGAATTAAAGGGGTATGTGACATAGAATTGCATCTTGTTGTGCCAATTACTAAAGATTCAACTAAAGTTAATATTTTTCAAATATCTAATGAATCTGTTACTTTAGAAACTCTTAATTCAAATTCACATGAAGGATTACTCCTGAATCCATTTTTCAAAAGAGAGATACATGTACCTTCAGATTTTGAGGATACTAGGTTTCAAATTGACCATCATAAGTTGGAGGAAAGTAGTAAAAAAGAAGAGGTTGTTTTAGAGCCTCTTGCAGATAATTATATTCCTCCAAGTTTAGAAAATAAAGAGTCTATTGAAGAAGAGGAGTTTTTCCTAGATCCCATGGATGTGAACATTTTTTATTTTGATAATATGGCTATCTCAAATGCATACTTTCAAGAACAAACTTCCTTTTCTCTTGATATTATTGAAGACCCTATTTCCAGTTTGTTGTAGCCATCTGGAAATATGAATCTTCTTGTATTTATGAATCATGAGCACATGTTCAGTGGAAAATTTGAGTTTCCTATATTTTCTTCCTTTTTCCTACTCAAGGAAATTGTGAGCAGGATTCAAGCAAGTAGCCATTTGTTGGATTGGTTACACTGGAGGGATCATATCACATGATTGTATATATATCTTCAGTAGGTGGGTGGTTATCATTAGGATTTGAAGTTAGAGGTGAAGGCCATAAGATCGCGATGGTATTCTACCATAAGTAAATTCAGTTAGTAGTCAAGTCAGTTTTTTAGTCAAAGTCATTTCCAGTTTTATTTCATCATCCCAAGTTTGTCAATTGTTTTTTTGATTTCCAGTTTTTGACTCCATTGCCCAATGGATAAGGCTACCTGATATATGGTGTTCTTGAAACCTCCTAAAGGATATTCCATCCCCATTTGGAGCCAATGTTAGTGTCAATATGTCCAGTCCTCAAACATGCTCTTTCAATTTATTTGCTACTAGTCTTAGGTCAAACATTTTGAATTTTCAAACAAGTTTCAAATAAATTTTGGTCACTGCATATGGTCTAGGTCAGAAATTTTTCTCCCCTAATTTCATCCATGGCCATCATAATCTTAGAGTTCATGTCAATCATTTTCATTTAGAGTCTTAGGTCAGTAATTCCATCTCCATCTAAGTCTGTATCTAGGTCTCCTAATTTTTTTTCCATTGAAAAGTCCAAAAATGTTACCAAAGAGGGTGAACAAGACTTTATTTTCATCATATCAGTCTTTTAAATGGATTTAGCATGGTTAGGGGAATAATTAAGACAATTTTTATTATTTCAAAACTTGTTTCATTGTCAAATTATTGCCAAAAAGGGTTCAAAGGGATAAAATGGGGTAAAATTTACAACCTGTGTCTTTCAACTAAGTTCGAAAAATTTGTGAAAATATGTGCCTTTAGCCCAAAGTATTGAGTTTAATTTTTTTTATCCAAAGTTTAGGCTATGATAAATTTTATCCAAATTTCTCCTCTCATGTAATAAAAGGTCGAAAATGACAAATAGTTTTGTTGCTTTTCGTTAAATCTCAAGCATCACCCAACAGTTCGATTAATCACTTCATCAAATCAACGACCCCCATCACTTTTCGCACCCCCCTATTCATCCGACCTTTACTGAAGGGGGGAGGGGGTCCGTAAAGGTGGTTTCTCCGACTAGTATCATGCCAACATGTTATCCTTTCCTAGTTTTGTACCCTCCCCCCCCCCCCCATCAATACCACAAACCATCTCGACCCCCTTTCGAAATCCGCCAAACAAACTGGCTTACCATTTCATTCCCTGCATGCTCCCCTCCACTCTCATCCCAACACATGGCTCATATGGAGGCTTTGTTACATATATGGTACCTTTTTTATGCATTTGGGAGAGTTTGATACTCATCTGGTAGAGGTGTGTTATGCATCTGTCAGTGTGCTGCATTTTTTTTATTTTTCTCCCGAAACATTCATCCAAGCTCCAACATCATTTTTATCAGTTTTTAAATCTTCCTCAACAGTAATTAAGCACCTCATAACCTCCTCAAGTCAAATTATCAAGCACAGTGTTGGTTTTCTTGCTTACCTCCTTTTCCACTACATTTTCACTTATGTTTATCATTGGATGATTTCAGTGAACTAAAATCTAACCCTACCATCTAATACCCTCATACACTTTCCCCAAACTATATTCTATCATTCCCTACCATTCAAAACCTCCCTACACTTCATTCCCATCAATATTTAATTTCAACTATTTTTCTATTACAAAATTAGGAAATCCCTGTGTTTTCCTAATTTCATCACTTTATTCACATCCATTTCACCAAATTTCACCTATATTTTGAAGCCAACATACAACCCCACCTCATGAATTGTTTTGGTAATTTATCTTGGCTTCATTACCCTTCATCTCATCCTCCAAACCTACCCTAACCTTGTCCTCTATTTTTCCAAATTCACGATCCACATACCCACTACATCCTAAACACATATATTATGAAGAGTGAGAAGAAAACCCACAAAGGAGGGTGTCACATCATATTTGAGCCCTCCACCTTGCAAGAAGTCAATGAATCACCTTTTTCCAAAGTATGCTTTGAGAGGACTAGATGCTTGAGATTCTGTGAGAAAATCATGGAAGAAGGTTTTCATCTCCAATTGAAAAGCTTATTTGCTACTAGTCTTAGTATTGGAAAGGCCATCGTTGCAGGTGTAGAGTCTAACTTATCAACAGATGTGATTTCTTTGTAAACAAGTATAACTAGTCATGGAAAAGAGTGTTTTAAAGGCATGGACATAGACCTTGAATATTACAAACTGTTCCTCAAACCTTATGCTAAAGATATTCCTGAGTATATATTTCCTTTCAGACACCTCCTTAGCATATATGCTCATTTGATGAGGTTCGTTATGAAATATTTCACCTGTGAAGGGAGATTATTTAGGTTGTACAGGTACCATAACAGGTTATTGATGCACTTTAGCTCTAGTAAACCACTTGACTTGACACGTTAATTGTACAAAAATTTTCTTAGAATGACTAGGAAGGTTCAGAGCAGAAAAAAATATCATCACCCAAGTCTTTTCCACCATGGTCTAGTCAAACTCATTGTTTTGCATCATCTCTCAGTTATCAACATGAATTGGGAAACCTTCATGGAGAAAGTAGTTGTAGTGCCCACTGCTAGTCCTCCTGTCATACATAGAACATCATCACCATCAGTATCAGCACAACCAATCGAGGTTGGGTCTTCCAACATGAAAACTCATATTTCAAAGGTTTCTAGGGTTTTTGAGTTAAATCAAACTTATGATAAGGAAAATAGACAAGTCTTTGCTCCCAAATTCATCAAAAGTGTACCTACACTTGACACTACAACTAAGCAAAGAGAAAGAGAGGAGCAGGGAATCATGCATTAGGTTGAATCACCATTGCACCAACATGATGAACAAGAACCCTCAGTAGTTGGGGTGGAAAGGCAGGGTGAATTCAAATCAACTGAGGAGATCATTAGGGAGAAGGATGAGTAAATAGTAGAGTTGAGGGAGATTTTCTCCATTGCAAATTCTCAAATTACTTTCCTATAACAAGAAAATTGGCAATTTAAGGTGAAGCAACTGATACAAATTAAACCTAAGGCATACCTAGAGAAAAATAAAGGTAAATTAAAGAAAGTAATAGATATTGATGAAATGCAAGACATGTAGATTGAAACACAACCAAGAAGGCCAAAGAAAAGAGGGCTTAGGAGGGCGCTGGAGCTAGAAAGACAATCAGCTCATCCACTCGAACAATTGAATTTTGATGAGCTAATAGCTATGGAGAGAAATCAAGATAGAGAAATGGTTTGGAAGGGTGAATCAACATTTGGAGAAGCTTTTGAAAAGAGCTAAAAGAGACAACAATCTTCAGAGGCATATGGCCAGTCATTATTGTACCAGGAACAAAATTTCACAAATCAGGCTTAAACAAGTGAAAAAGAAGCTCAAAGAGGTTAAAATGAAGCTAAAGGAGAAGAAAATATTATATTTTCTAGTTGAAGCTTCATTGGCTGCTTAGCACATCATCCACAAGTGCCACAAAACAAATTTGGAGAATTTTTGTGAAGTTTTGGTATTTTTAGTGATTTTTGCACTAAACTGGAAATTCAGCCTTCAGAGATGTGTAGCGCCAAGTTGCTATGATTTTTAATAGGGACCCTAAATGAAAAATGGATTACATGGTTGGATGCATTTTTATGCGAACATCACAGATCAGGAACCCTTTGCATGAAAATCTCTAGTCTGGAAGAAAAAGCCAAAAAACCACCTGTTTTCAATGCTTTTGCCACTATTTTTGACAGTCTATTACGCATATGGAGTAACATTGGGAGAATAAACTTTTGGAGGCCTTCCCGTGGGTCATTTTTCAAAATAAAAAATGTTATGGAAATTAGACACAGGGCTAGTTGACCTATTTTTCAGATTTGGATTTGGAGTCCCAAAAGTTCCTCAAACAAACCTGCAAAAATGTATTATGCATTTGTAAAAATTCTGTTACACATCTACATAGGATTTCTAAGGACACTTGTCAAGCCCGAAAAAGGTCAGAATTTCGAGGTTTTGTTGTCCTTTGAGATATAATTGGAGTAATTGAGTTGGGTTTTTCCTCTTATCATGAGAAAACATGTAATTTAGCATGGGGAACACACACTAAATTTAGTCTATAGCTAAATTTGAGGGAATGGTTTCTAAACTCCCTAGATTCTAGGAAGTAACTCATCTCATGCATTTATGATGCATTTTGGATGGGATTTAGACCCTATGAGGTGTCATTGTGCATATTTTTTGTAATTAGACCCTCTTTAGTCTTTTATGGGGTTGGATAGTTGTTTCTTGCAGTGGAGCTATTTTATAAGCCTTTTGGAATGAAATCAAAGACAGTGTTGCAGAATTTGTGTTGAGAATCTTGTGGTATGCCTTGGAGCATTTGTTCTTTTTCTGTACATTTATCTTATCATGTTGAATGATATGTTTTCCTCTTTCTTATACATGCATATATGTGTTTATCTTGTCATTCTATAAGTAGAAATCATTCCTTTTCATGATCTGTCTTTACAATATTTACATTATATGTCTATGTTATTCTAAATGAATGAATTCACCTAAGTGCTCATTCAAATTTTCCATCATTTCATCCTATACACAAGGAAAAAATAAACATGATTTCAAGCTACCTACCTGGCCTCATCCATATTCTCTAAAAATTTATCTTGAATTCTGGCCTTAAACCCTAGACCTAGTATCTCTATTGTCATAACTATCCATCACAAAAAAACCAAACAAAAACCTTATTTACTAAGCTTACATACCTAGCCTAAGATAATTAAATATTTGGTCATTTATTTGACTTAAAAATGACATTGAGAGAGCCCTCTCTGGTACTGGTAGGGCTTGCTACCTGACCTAAAGCCTGGTCTATGGTTTCCTTCCTTCAATCGCACTCTTAGCCTTGGGAAGTTGGGGGGAGTGATAACAGCTATATTTGTATTCCCAGGCTGGACAAAGAAATTCCACATGCACGTTGATGCCTCATGTAAGACGTTAGAAGTTGTACTTGCACAGCCTAGATATGGATATATTGATCACCCAATTGCATTTGCAAGCAAAAAATTGTCATGTGTTGAGCGTAACTACTCGACAACGGAGAGTGAAGAATTAGCTATGGTCTATGCACTGTAGAAGTTTCCTCACTATTTTTCAGGAGGTTATTTTAAGATGCTCACTGATCACTCTACTTTGAATTACCTCGTCAACAAGTCTATGTTGGGGGGGAATATTTGTACATCGATCCTATTGTTTCAAGAGTATGATTTTGAGGTGTTTGTCAAGCCAGGAAGATTGAATGCAGGTCCAAACCATTTTTCACTCATTGAAAGTGGAGATGACCCAACTAGTTTGGAGGAAGGATTACAAGATGCATAGTTGTTTTCCATTAAATTAGTTTATGAACACTTCACAAATATCATCCATTTTCAGACCACTGGCACTGCACCTATGGATTTTATAGTTAAACAGAAGAAGTAATTGGTCTTGCACGTAGTAGAATTTACTTTGATTGCTGACTAGTTATATAATATGGGAGCTGATGAGGTATTGAGGAAATACGTGCTGGAGTTCAAAAGGAAAATCATATTAATAGAAGCACATGCAGGGTTTGCAAGAGGTCACTATGCAGGTAAACCAACTGCGCAAAATATTTTACGAGTTAGTTTGTAGTGGCCTATGGTGCATAGTGATGCAAAAGAATATTGTCATGCTTGTGATGTGTGTAAGAGAACAGGGAAACCTTCACATAGAGATGAAATGGCACAACAAACACACATGCATTTGCAGGCTTTTGATAAATTAGCCATTCAATTTTTAGGAATGATCAACCCTAAGGGGAATAAGACTAGTGCACGCTATATCATCACTGCGTCAGACTATTTGACCAGATGGGTAGTGGCTAAGCTTGTGAAGTATTGCAGCATAGACACGGCTGTGCACTTCATTTTTGAGAATATCTTAACAAGATTTGGGTGCCCTAAGATTTTTATGTGTGACTAGGGTACACATTTTGTGAATGAGACAATTCAAGCGTTGACAATGGAGTTTAAGGTGCACTAGCAATAGAGTACATTGTATCATCCATAGGCAAATGGTACAGTAGAAGCCTTTAATAATATTTTTGAGAATGCACTCACAAAGGTCTGCAATGCTAATCAAAACGATTAGGATGTGCGCGTACATTCTGTTCTATCAAAATAAATAACTACATGCAAGAAATTGACAGGACAGACTCCTTTCAGGTTGGTGTATGGACAAGAGCATGTTATGTCGATGGAGTATATTGTCCCTAGTGTGCGCATTGTAGCGGTAACTAACATGGATGATTAAGATATTATGGAAAAGATATTTTCAAAGCTAGTTGCATTGGAGGAGGAAAGATTCACTACTCGTTTCCATCAGTAGGTGAAAAAGGCATGCGAAAAACCTTGGCATGACAGACACATCAGGCAGAATATTTTTGAGGATGATTTCATTTTTCTATATGACAGAAATTTTTCACGCCACCTAGGAAAGTTCAAAATGCATTAGCTTGGACCTTATATTATCAAGGAGATCACGGAAGGTGGTGTGGTACGTATGGTTACCTTAAGTGGTGAATTCCTTCCTAGGTATGTGATTGGAAGTCGGTTGAAACCATACAGGATGATCCCATCCTTGTGCATACCAAATGACTATATAGTTGGAGAAGTGTCTTAGTGCCCTAGATAGGTGTGAGAAGGTGTAGGACCATAAAGAAGTCTCTCAAGTGTTTGAGAAGTATGTCTATGCGACAAAGATTAAGAAATTTAAGATATTTGCAACAACAGTGCAGAGGTTGCACCAAGAGGTTGAAACAATTGCAAATGGGCCAAAATCTAGTCATTATAACAATTAATCTGGATAAGACAACTTTATTACCATCTAGAGGAGTGAATAACTTGCATTTATGGAGTATATTATGCCATATTTGGAGCCATTTTAACATTTATTATGTTTCATCAAAGAACATTAGGTTGTTTAGGCCATGCCATCGCTATAAATATGACAAGAAGGCTGCATTAGCTCCCTTTGCTTTCTAAGAGATATGGGCCCATTGCTATCACTATGCTTATTTGATTTTATGTCTGAGCACTCAGAAACCTTTTTCAAGATGCTACGCTAAATAGGGTTAGGAAATTAAATCCTTGCAAGTATGACTGCTACAGAGCCCACCCCCTTTGTGGTGTCCGATGATAAACACCTGCGCCAAAACCTCAACCTTAGAAGGAAAAGGAATGAAAAACCTCAGAGACACGAAATTATTTGTGCAAGAACACCTCGAAGCCTAATTTGACCCCAGAAGAACGAGAAAAGAAACCAATGGACAAGGAACTAGAAGTGATCATAGAGGAATACGTTGTTGAGGAGATATACCCAATGTTGCGGTTGCCCAAGTATATGGTGTCGCACAAGCCATTTGCTGAAGTCACAAGGGACCTAGATAAGGTCAAGTCCCATATCAACACACCATTGCTCCAGAGAATGTACCATTAGAAGGGGAAATGTTTTCTAAAGTTCCTTGGTTGAAGTTGGAAGACTGGGACCTGGCTGACCGCACAAAGTTCCCTGAGCTTGTACCATCACAATACTTAGAGCAGGTGTCCTATGATGGAGGATTCATCAAGTCTGAACCCAAGACATGAGCATTATGATTGTAACATTCCTAGTTTCTGAATATTCTGAAAAATTCCATATTTTGGGTGTTACACAATAATTTGTCACCTTGCTCACTTCTCGTCCCTGATCCTAAAGTTCCATATGAAAAGTCCTATGCTATCAAAAAAATACACAAAGATATCATCTGAAGAATCAAAGAAATCTACCTTGAAAGATCACTGGAGAGACTTGGTCAAAAACCTAAATTCATGGGTTAGTGTGCTTCTCTAGTGGCCTGCCCATGCTGATGGTAGGTTGAATATTCTAGCCTAGCATTTTCATTACCCATTTTTTTGGTAAAACCAAGTTTATCCCTTTCTGGTAGTGTTTTCTCAAAATGGAGGAGAAGCTTTGACCTCTAGAAGCTCCAGGTCAATAAGTTTGTTATTTAGTGGTGATAGGTTCGAGCTCTCTTATTTTAGAGATTTGATCTTATCAATGGGGGTTTATCCCTTAGAAAGTGGACCTTCCTCCTCCTTTCATGGGCTCCCAACCTGTTAGCCACCTATAATATTTTGTTATACCAAAAGGTGGCTAAGATCTTTTTTGAGCCTCCAAGGAACAAATTTTATCACTAAAAAATTGTTGGCTCTTGAAGTCTCGTTAAGGCCTCATGCCTCTGTCCAAAATCCTCACTTGCTGTCCCATTTTTTTTATATACTCAGGAATTTCTGCTGACTCCAACTGAAAGACTACTGAAAGATTTCCATTTCTCCTCTTCTCAAAACATTTCATCTGCTCCCCATTTTCTCCATCAAAACTACCTTGTTTTCATAAGTCCTCTTCTTTCCATTTATGAAAATTTCCCCTTTCATAGTTAAAAACTCACTTTTTAACTATTTCGGAACCCCCAAGTCCATTAAAATCCTTGAAAATTTCTCATAAAAATCATAGTTTTATTACTATGGACCTAAGCCCCTTGGGCTAAGTCCTAAACCACTTCCCCCCACATGCCCATGTGTTAAAACCAAACGCCAAAGCTTTCGGCGCTAATCGCATCGCAAATATCCAAAGGGTGCATGACTTTGAACCATTACAAAGCTCATTTTCCTTTGTAAACACAAAAACCCACTTTCTGAAAGTTCTAAGTTAAAACTAAAAACCATGTGCTGAATATAAATGGGTTGATCGGAAAGACTAGGCCCGCGATTTCGATTGCGATTGGCCTTTGATGTACTAAGCCACGGGCCCTTTGCGTTCCATATATCCGAAGGCCCCGCAGGCGGGCACCTATCCTTTGTATATATTTTATTTCCGCCCTGATCCATTAAACCTTCGTTTATATTAAAAACTTGGGGTTTTGATATATTATCAGGGTTTCTTTCGGTTCGTTCTAAAAACTAATCTCCACCATTGATCGTAAGCCGATCAAACGGCCAGCGCCCAATCGCATTGGGGTTTTCCATCGCATACACTTGTTTGCACCCGCCTATCGGCCATCCCCCGATTCACTCTCTGCCATCGATCTGATCTGTAGATCGACGGACAACGCTTAATCGCATCGGAGTTTTCCATCGCATGCATTTATTTTTTCCCCCGATTTCTGTTCCTCCGATTCGCTCCCCACTGTTGATCTAATCCTCGGATCCAACGGCTATCGCTTAATCGCCTCTCCACTCTCGATTGCGCAATCGCATTGGAGTTTTTTGTTTAAATCGCACACTTTTCCTCATCCCTCCTATTGCGACTACCCCAATTCATTTCCCACCGTTGATCTGAATCTTAGATCGACGGTCTGCGCTAAATCGCATCACATGTTTCAAATCGGTGCATTTGCTCGCTACCCCCGATTGCGATCCTCCGATTGAATCTGGACCGTCCACGTGTCCAGATCGGACGGTCCAAAATCACTCCGACTTGTTCATATCCCCGCTCTCCTTTTCACCTCGTCTACGCAAATCTCCCACCGTTGGATGTTTTCATCTGATGGATACGCTCCTCCCCCGCCTTCTAAAGTAGTTTTTCCCCAAAAATGCAGGATTTCTTAAAAAATTGTTTGTGTTTTGCAGGTCCCAATGCTTTTTCCATTATAACAAAGGAAAATAAAATTTGAGGGTGACGATCCTCTGGTCTTTCGTTTATCAAAGGGAAAGAGATATAGAGGGTTTGAAGACATGTTTCATCAACGCTTCATAGGCGTTGATGCCATACGAGCCCAGCGCGGCCCTGCACATCAACAAGACATTGTTTTATTAAAAACATAGTTGAAAGAGTATCAGTGTTGAAGAACAGAGTGTAGCAGAGCAGAAGATTGAAGACAAATTTAGGGATTACGGCTAAGATTGACTATCAAAAGCCTAATCCGCAAATTAAACACAGTTAAAGAAAAATCATAAGCGTTTAAACAGACAGAAAGGCTTCCACCGTTTCAACTAAAGGCGAATTAATTCCTCAGCTACCGTAAAGGCCACCTGTTGCCTCAAACCATTCAAACCAAAGGTTGAGTTATTGAAGAAAATCAGATATCCGCCTCCAGCACAGCCAGGGAGTTACTTCTGCAAGGAAACCAATGAATAAATATCTGCAGAGTTACTCCAAAACATGCACAGAGCCTCAAAGTCAAACAAAGCTTCCACCGAGCTTTTCGATACCGCCCGAGAACTTCTTCATCGAGCCTCTCAAAGGGCCGAGAAGTCTTGAACCTGTATTAATTATCCTGAGAGATATTTTCTCAGATCACCTCCTCATTCTTCTATAAATACCTTAGAAGAAGATGAGAAATTGTTGGTTGCAGAACTTTGAAATACACTTGAGCTCGAGACTTCTATTTGTACATAGTGTTCACTGGCCCTTGAAGCTCTGTTTGCGCTAGAGTAGTTAGGTTGAATAGTGAAGATGATTGCTGAACTGAAACATTGGACTTGAATATTGTAACTGGTTTGACATCAATATAAAAGCTGTTTCTTGGGATCCTGGTCTTTATCACTGGTGAAGTGCTTCTTTCTTTGTTAATCGTTTTCCTTCTATGTATGCCATATTGTTCATTTTCCTTCTGTAAAGAACAGTTTAAACAGGGTTAGGATTTTCTGTATAGCAGTAACCTTCTCTGGCTGAGAAATCTTTATCTTAATGTTTTCTTCAGATTTGTTTATTTAAGAATGATTCAATACAATTTAAACAGTTAGGAATGTTGGCGTTCCCTCGTCCTTCTGTTTGCTCAAACATTGTTCTTGAATGTGATTTCCATTATTTGCTATTAAAGTTAGACTAGAGAAGATATGGTTTGCCCCGATTCCTAGATTCTTTTCTCCAAAGGCAGATTCTGAAAGTTTCCCTTGGTGTTGATTGAAAGCAGACTAGGTTTAAAAGTACTTTATCTGATCTTAAATTACACCGTTTTTTCAGTGTAAGCATACTTTTCGAAGGTAATTATGTGATTATCGGATTGTTTGTCAATTAAGTCGCTTTTAACAAGAACTTCGCCGGGCAGTTCATGGTTAGCCTCATCCTTGTCACTTGAAATGCCATTTAAGAGGTTGCTTGGACCGATTACAAACTTCTAGAAAGAAATTATTATCAGTTTCCACCCCTCGAACATTTTAATGTTTCCATTTCATCATTTTAATCTCAATAATCTTGTGGTATAGATGACTTGCCCCTTGGATCACACTTGATGTTGTTGTTCAATTAAAGCCCAGATATGACTCCATAGCCCAATGGACTAAAATCCAGCGTTATATCTATCTATCTGCCAAAACTGTTCTATTTGCTTGCAACTTCTCACTTTTGAAACTTTTGCACTTAGGACTTTCCCCTCAAGTAACATTTCATGCTCAACCATCCAAAACAAAACAAAACCCTTGGCCTTCATAACTAGCCTAATATCATTACCTTAAGCTTTTCAAAGACAATATCCATTTTTGTACATATTGGAGAGATCCCTCTCCGGATTCAGGAGGGCTGGATCCTAGAATCCCAAAGTTGGTTGAAATGATGTTAACTCTGTGATTGGACTCTCCCAATTCCCAATAATAAAATTGCGTAGGAGTGAACATTTGCCACTTGACTGGGAAACTTTAACCCAATTTTCCGGGTTCAAGGACAATTGTTTTATTAATGATGTACTGTAGCCACAATATTTGCGACTTCCACTGGGAAACTTTAACCTTAATCTTCCGTTCCATGACAATTGTTTATTTAAATGTTACCCTAAGCCAATATTTCTCGCTATTCGCCGGGGATTGAGTGTTTTTAATACCTTTTAGAGGCCTCAGAAAACCCTTTAGTTGAGAACATTTTGAGAGTAAAAAGCAGCCTTTTCAAGCACTACCAAGAAATGGTAATCATGATGGAGCTTGTTTGAATCAGTGACAAACTAGGTCAACCCTAGGATTCTTTAAAGTTTTTATCTAACCTTGGAAAATCAACTAGCTTAGCCATAAGGATAGACTGTCTTTGTTTCATAACCGTAGCTAAGTTTTGAGGCAAAGTTAGGACATTCTTCTAAACCATAAATAAAACAATTCAAAAAACACCCAAAAATATTTCAGATTGGAATTAAATAAACATGGTGGTGGACCATAAGACCTTTTACCTATGAAAGGAGCTAAAAAATTCCACTTGGCGACTCCATAATCCTAGCAGACCTTAAGACTCCGCTGGGGAGAACACTTATCATTATAAAATCATTCAAACTCAGTTAGAGGACTGTGGGATTTAAAATTGTAAAAACAAATTACAACCTCTCTAAGATTGTCATATCTAGTTGAACTTCTCTTGTTTTAGGTCTAAACAACATAGCATAGTGGCTTCTAAAAAGATTCACACTAGAGCCCATCTAGACCCTAACCCACCTGAGATAGTTGATAATCCAGAAAGTATCCTTTGGAAGTTTCCTAAGGTTAAATTATTAACTGTTTTCAGATCACCCTTGAGAGCTAATTCAGTCCCCAAAAATCTTTCAGCTCTGCAACAATCACAAACTGACTTAGTGAACCCATTTAGGACTAGGTCATTTGATGACAGAATCGCTTAGACTCGAATCTTCACTTTCATCTCTCGAAACAAGTGAACATCCCGGCAGTTATGTAAACAACACCTCTTGATTTACATTTTCTTTACACTTAGGTGTTCCCTCATACCAAGATCATCTCAACAGCCACTCGGTCCATCCACTTCTACTCACCCTACATCCACTGCTTCAACCACTTCTCTACCTCTTGCACTTACTTTCCTTCTCGTCAGAACCACACCTCCACCTTCCGCCATGGCAACATGGTATGCCCCTGGTCCTTCCCATCGTTAATAGCGTCAATCTTCCACATGACTATCAGCCCAAAATTCCATTATATGATGCTAGCAATGCTATAACTGCGTCACAACATGTGGATAAGATGAATGACTACTTTGACAAAAATGAGATTGACGATGATTCTGTCAAACTCAGATTTTTTGCTCAAAGTCTGGGGGGAGAAGCAAGAAAATGGTTTAAAGGCTTAGCCCCCCATAGTATAAATGATCTTCAAGGTTTCCATCAAACATTCTTAAAAAAATGGGAAGTGAGGAAGAATCCTCTCCAAGTTCTTGCTGACTATAACAATCTCCATAGGAACCCTGGGGAAAGTGTACAAGCTTATTGTACCAGATTCAACAGTGTGTATAATGCACTTTCCCCTGAGATAAAACCCCCTCAGGGCTCAGCTTTGAACAAATTTCCTGAAGGGTTTGATCCGTACATGACCTATTCACTCAGAGAAAGAGTTTTTGCGACCCTTGAAGATATGCAAAGAGGTGCTCTTTCTGTGGAAGTCAACCTCATGGAGAAGAGAGCGAGGATGAAAGCTGAAAAGAGAGTTTCTTTTAGAGAGGAAACCACCCCTTCCACCTCAAGCTCAAAGATGGAAAGAATGATGGAAGAAATGATGAAAGAGATGAGCACTGTTAAGAGAGCACACAAACAAAACCGAAACTGCCCTTCAAAAATAGGAAATCAGACCATCAAAGGAAGGAACTAACTTCCAATAGACTCAGAACCATCAATACCCTCCTTTCATCAAAACTATGTAAGTGAGACAATAAAGAAATAGAAGACACAATGTAGCAGACGATATCAACATGTTTGGGGAAGAGGATGATGACTTTGAGGTTCATTATGATAAAAAATAGGGTCTTTACACACCTTACGACGACAAAAGAGATGATAATGGAAATTATTATCAGGACATTGAAAATGTCGTCATAGAACCTCAAAGAGAATATGACCTTAGAAGCAAGACCAGTCAACAAGCTCCTTAACACCAAAACCTTCAGCCAATCTCTTCTCAAAGCAAGAACGCATTCAACTAAACAACTAAACAAAAAGACAAACAACAGCACTTTATATGACAAGGAGAAAAATACTCAAAATTCGAAACAGGCAAGACATCGCAAGAGCCCTGAGCCTATCTCAAGACGCTACAATAAATAAAGGAAGTAAAACAAATCAAGAAGTCAGAATTGTTGATAGAGTGACAGCCTAATAAGGTTGAAACAAGTGCCCTAAAGAATCAACCCCTTTTCATCTCGAATAAAGGAACGATGTACTAAAATTCCTCGTTCCATTAACTTAGTTAGCTGCCCAACATGTATATAGGAACTAAATTTTGAAGGCTTTAAATATAGAGGAAAATGGAGATACAGTTAATCTTAGTGACGACCTACCAGAGTTGATTTTTGGCCCTAAGAATTTTTGGCCCTAAGATTGAAGGGAAGTTTCAAGAGGGACCAGTTCCTCCCTTTTATGTGAGTTTGAACATCCATGACAAAATTCTACACAACACTATGCATGATTCTGGGGATTCTCATAATTTAATGCCTAAAGCTGTGATGGAGAGCCTTGGTTTAGAAATTACCAGACCCTACAAAGACCTATACTCCTTTGACTCAAATAGAGTAAAATGTCTAGGATTGATCAAAGACCTTTGTGTTAACCTAGCCCAGATTCTAGCCAAATGTTTACTCATGGACATTGTTGTGGCTGATGGCCCCCCAAAGTATGGAATGCTATTAGCAAGATCCTAGGGAGCTAAGTTACAGAGGACTATGCAGATGGACATGACATATGCGACCATCCCGGTTTTCAACCAGACCATAAGACTTTACAGGGAGTCTCATATGCAATACACGGTTACAATTCAAGACAGACCACGAAACTCTCCTATATATTCTGTCAATACAGGCCTTGATTCTTTTATCATGTTTAACAATGAAACTCCTAGTGAGCAATTCACTTTAACAGAATTAAAGGCCGACAGGGAAGAAGAGTATAATAACGCAGAAATTTCCAAACAGTTTGCCACATGTGAAAGAATTAGTAAAAAAAGCATAGGTCTTGATTTACCGGTTATGAGTCCATTGTTTTTAGGACTTAACAACCCAGAAAATACCCCTAGTGTTTCTGGCATCATCCCTCGATCTGTTGAAGAATTTGAGGAGTCAAAACAAATTCAATTGGGTGCTGCTAATCATGAACAGTCAGAAGGCACCATAGTTAAAAAGGACAATCGCCAAACAGACGAAACCGAAGACAGTCCTTTATGGAGTATGTATTTTGATGGGTCATGCACTAGAAATAATGCGGGTGCAGGGGTTTGGATCATTAACACTGAAAACAACCACACGGAATGCATCTCATGCAAATTAAACTTTCAGTGTTCCAACAACATAGCAGAGTATGAATCCCTTCTCTTAGGCTTCAATCTCTTGAAGAAATTAGGAGCCAGAAGAATTAATGTGTACGGGGATTCTGAGTTAATCATTAGGCAAGTCAATGGGGAGTATAATGCAAATCATCCCAGACTTAGAGCCTATCAGAATGATGTCATGGATCTGTTGACAACATTTGAGGAATCAAACCTGAGTTTCATCCCAAGGAGAAAGAACATTGCGGCCCACAATTTAGCTTTTGTGGCCAGGACATGTCTAACGCCATATGAGACTGGAGACAACACAACTCCGATAAAATTTAGACCTGCAGTGCCTGATAACGAAAAATATTGGCAAGTGTTTAACAATGACAAACAAATAGAAGACTTCATGCAATTCAGAAATGAGTTCGAACTGCACAGTTCAGATTCAGATTATGATACAGACTGCGGTGAAGAAAACTTTCTTGGTGAAGAAGAATCATCTCCTCAACCTGCCAATATTAACCTATTGTCTAGCAAACTTAGGAGCAAAACAGAATTAAGTGCAGAGTTAGAAACGGAAGAATTACAAACTCTGCATTCTAAAGATGAAAGTTTGCCAAGTGGTCTAACGCCTTTAGAGGAGTTGTTCGATTTTAACGATGTCGCCAATAAACCAAAACTGGAACCTGTAGAGACTGAAGTAGAGGAGTGCAATATAGGCAGTGAGGAAACACCGAAAATGATCAAACTGTCCAAAACTTTGCCAGCTCACATTAAACTCAAATACATAGAGCTGTTCAAAGAATTTTCTGATGTTTTTGCATGGAGTTACGAAGATCTTAAATCCTATGACACTGAAATAATACAGCACAAAATCCCTCTTAAAGAAAACCAAAAACCATTTAAATAGAAACTGCGCAGAATAAACCCTGTCCAGTTGCCATTGGTTCAGAAGGATATTATGAAAATGTATGAGGCTGGCATTATTGTCCCTATTAGATATTTTGAGTGGGTATCTAATCTGGTGTCCGTTAGAAAGAAGACTGGAGAAATCAGGCTTTGTATAGACTTTAGAGACTTAAACAAAGCTTCGTTAAAAGACAACTACCCTTTACCAAAAATGGATCACATTTTACAAAGGGTGGTGGGGTCTAAGAGGATTTCGTTGCTTGATGGCTATTCAGGGTATAATCAGATTTTAGTTCACCTTGCTGATCAATTAAAGACAACTTTCACTACTCCATGGGGCACTTTCATGTATGTGAAGATGCCTTTTGGTCTAATGAACGCTGGAGCAACCTTTCAGAGAGCCATGGACATAGAATTCTCGGAAGAATTGGGCTTCTTCATCATTATCTATCTAGATGATGTCACTGTGTTTTCAAAAACAGATGAAGAACATTTAGAACATTTGAGAAAAGTTTTCTAGAAGTGCAAAAGGTTTGGAATATCTTTAAACCCTAAGAAGACACTATTTGGTCTCCAAGAAGGTAAGCTTCTTGGACACATTATTTTAGAAGAAGGTATAAAGATAGATCCAAAGAGGATTGAGGCTATATTGAAAATCTCTCATCCTCGAAATATCAAAGAGTTGCAGTCTTTCATTGGAAAGATTAACTTTTTGAGAAGGTTCATCCCTAACTTGGCAGAGCTCCTTAGAAATATCACAAACATGTTGAAGAAGGAGCAAGGGATAAAATGGACCTTGGAAGCAAATACATCCTTTGAGCTGGTGAAACAAGCATTAACCAAAACACCGGTTCTCATAAGCCCTAATTTTTCAAAAGATTTTTATATCTTCTCGTTTGCATCAGAACATACCATTGTTGCTGTCCTTTTACAGAAAAATCCACAAGGACAAGAGCAACCTATTGCATTCTTTAGCAAGGCATTGAGGGATGCCCCTTTGAAGTATAATATTATGTAAAAGCAAGCTTTTGCTTTGGTTAAAGCATTGAAAGACTTCAGAGTATACATCCTTCACTCACACATCATTGCCTTTGTCCCTAATTCGGTTGTTAAAGACATTCTAACACAGGACCCAGATGGTAAGAGAGGTAAGTGGATTGTTGTTATTCTCGAATATGATTTAGAGATAAAACCCACTAAACTCATCAAAGGCCAAGGTCTAGCTAGATTAATGGCTGAATCCAATTCTGAAGTTCTTGATATTAATATGATTAATGCTTTGGACAGCCAAGAAGAATTCTCAACTCCCATTATTGAAAACCATTTTATGAATTCTCCTTGGTATGCCGATATCGTTTATGTTTTTCTTAATTTAAATACACCTCCTGGTTTATCGAAAACAAAGGCAAGGTTCTTAAAACTGAAAGCAGTAAACTATTGCATTGTAGATAGGTGTCTTTATTGGAAAAATGCTAGTGGTATATTGCTTAAATGTTTGCCTGAGTTTGATGCAGAGAAGGTTAAGCAAGAATTTCATGAAGGAGAGTGTGGAGGCCATTTGTACTGGAAGTCAACAGCCAACAAAATTTTGAGGGCTGGTTTCTATTGGCCCACCCTTTTTCCTGATGTTCACAAAATGACAACTACTGGCCATAAATGCCAATTGTTTGAGGGCAAGAGAAAATTATTACCCCTTCCTCTGCATCCAATCACTGTTGAAGCTCCTTTTCAACAGTGGGGACTTGACTTCATAGGTGAAATCCATCCCTCATCTTCTTCCCAGCATAGATGGATCCTTACTGCCACAGACTATTTCACTAAATGGATAGAAGCCATTCCTTGTAGGCAAGCCAATGATTCGGTTATTATAAAGTTCATAGAAACCAATATCCTCTCCAGATTTGGCTGTCCTACCAAGATCATCACAGATAATGCAGCAGCGTTTGGATCAAAGAAAATGGTTGACTTCTGTCATAAATACCAGATAACACTAGGGCATTCCATAGCCTATTACCCTCAAGGTAATGGACTTGCAGAATCTTCCAATAAAAGCTTAGTGAACATAATCAAGAAACTATTGGAGGACAATAAAAAGTCTTGGCACACAAAGCTAGTCCATGCACTTTGGGCTGACAGATTAACTTTGAAGAAATCTATTGGGATGTCACCTTTTCAGCTTGTATATGGTACAGATGCAATCTTTCCTAATAGCCTTGGTGTACCAGTTATGAAGTTTATCCAAGAATTGCAGACTGAAGATAATGACATGATTAGAAGAATAAATGAGACCATTCATCTTCAGCAAATCAGAGAGGAAGTGTACAACAAAACATTGCAGAAACATGACAGCATTAAGAAGCTTTTTGACAGAAGAACAAAGGCCAACAATTTCAAGATTGGGGACAAAGTTTTAAAGTGGGACTCAAAGAGAGAAGACAAGGGAAAGCATGGTAAATTTGACAATCTATGGCTTGGCCCTTACTCTATTCATTCAGTTGCTGGAAACAATGCATTCTTCTTACAAGAGCTGGATGGAAAAGATTTGTTTGGGGGTCCTGTCAATGGCCGGATGCTCAAGCATTACTTCTCTTGATTCATGATATGTTTTTAAGCCTTCTTTTTTTCTTTTTCATTATGAATATTTCATCCACCATTGCATTCAAAGTTATGAAAAATCAAAAAATACAAAAACAAAGAAAGAAAGAAAAGAGGGCAGAAATGAAAAACAAGAAAGGCACAGCCCCATGCCAAAAAGAGAAATAAATCTAAAAGTGTGCAAGCTTAAATGCCACTCCTGCAAAACACACTTCTAGTTAGTCAAACTGTTTAATCTTGACTAATTAGCTTTCAATTTTCTGCTGATAGGGTAGTGAATTTGATTTGCCAAACTGTTTAATCTTGGCTTATCGGTAGATAGATTAGGATAGAAATTAAAGGTTCAAACATGTTCAAAATCTGAACCAAAGTTTCCAAAGAGAGATGACTCAAAACTGTTTTATTTTTCTGAGTCATAAAAGAGAAAAACTGGTTCTAATTTGCCCAAAATCTGAATCAGATATCAAGAAAGAGACAGCTCAAAACAAAATTAAAAACAGAGCTGTAAAGAAAAGAAGGCCATAATGAGAAACTTTCAGATCTTAAGCCTTCCATTTTGATTTAATTTTATGCAAATAATAATCTATGTGCAGCTTGTTTTTATGCCATAGATCATAGCAAGTCAAACAGCTTAATCTTGACTTGACTATTTTTAAATTTCTGTTGTAGAATTTAGAGAATTAAAGTTTGTTGGACTATTTAATCCCAACAAACAGTAGACTAGGTAGAGAAATATCTGAGCTCAACTGTTTAATCTGAGTTCAGGGAGAAATAAGGATTAGAAATAGATTAGATTTCCTGCTTTCAAAAGAATAAATTGTTGTGAATAGAGTTTGCCAATCCAAGTGCACTCTGATGAAGAAAAAATGCTAGATCTGTAGGATTGGGTAGGTAGCAAGCTGGTTGATAAAGGTCCATTATTTTCATGGCTGCCAAATATGTTTTTAGAAGAAGATCATTCAATCACAGAAGGATAGCCCAATGGATGAGGCAACTAATTAGCCTCCCAGAAATCAAGTCTGAATTCTTGATGCCTTCAAGAAGGCACCATCCCCAAGTGGAGCCACTGTTAGCCACCTATAATATTTTGTTATACCAAAAGGTGGCTAAGATCTTTTTTGAGCCTCCAAGGAACAAATTTTATCACTAAAAAATTGTTGGCTCTTGAAGTCTCGTTAAGGCCTCATGCCTCTGTCCAAAATCCTCACTTGCTATCCCATTTTTTTTATATACTCAGGAATTTCTGCTGACTCCAACTGAAAGACTACTGAAAGATTGCCATTTCTCCTCTTCTCAAAACCTTTCATCTGCTCCCCTTTTTCTCCATCAAAACTACCTTGTTTTCATAAGTCCTCTTCTTTCCATTTATGGAAATTTCCCCTTTCATAGTTAAAAACTCACTTTTTAACTATTTCGGAACCCCCAAGTCCATTAAAATCCTTGAAAATTTCTCATAAAAATCAAAGTTTTATTACTATGGACCTAAGCCCCTTGGGATAAGTCCTAAACCACTTCCCCCCACATGCCCATGTGTTAAAACCAAACGTCAAAGCTTTCAGCGCTAATCGCATCGCAAATATCCAAAGGGTGCATGACTTTGAACCATTACAAAGCTCATTTTCCTTTGTAAACCCAAAAACCCACTTTCCGAAAGTTCTAAGTTAAAACTTAAAACCATGTGCTGAATATAAATGGGTTGATTGAAAGACCAGGCTCAATGGCCCGATTGCGATTAGCCCTTGTCTTTATAACTCCCGGGCATATTACATTCCGTGAAAACCCCCGGCCCCGCAATCGGGCGCCTTTTTCCTTTACCTATATATTTTCCGCCCAATCCGTTAAACTTGTTTTATTCACAAAAAACTTTGGTTTTCATGTGTTTAAGGGTTTTTTCCGCCAGTGCGTAGGTCGTAGCAATCTTGACCGTTGATCTAGTTCTTTGATCCAACGGCCTGCGCTCAATCGCATCGCAAACTCTCAATCGCAATGCTTCAAGTGTGCCCTCCGATCAATCGCAGTCCATACCTCCGATCTTCCGATCCTGCTCTCCCTCCGATTTATTCTTGACCGTTGATCTAATCCTTGATCCAACGGTCCGCGCAAAATCACATCGCAATGTTTCACCCCCTTGCAATTACCTCCGATTCATTCCCCGCCATCGATCTGGTCCTCAGATCAGCGGCCAGCGCTTAATCGCACTGGAATTTTCAATCGCATCCCCTTTTTCGCTACCCCCGATTGCGATCCTCCGATTGAATTTGGACCGTCCACGTGTCCAGATCGGACGGTCCAAAATCACTCCGACTTGTTCATCTCCCCGCTCTCCTTTTCGCCTCGTCTACGCAAATCTCCCACTGTTGGATGTTTTCATCTGATGGATACGCTCCTTCCCCGCCTTCTGAAGCAGTTTTTCCCCAAAAATGCAGGATTTCTTAAAAAATTGTTTGTGTTTTGCAGGTCCCAATGCTTTTTCCATTATAAAAAAGGAAAATAAAAGCCGAGGGTGATGATCCTCTGCTCGCTTATCAGGAAAGAGATATAGAGGGTTTGAAGACATGTTTCATCAACGCTTCATAGGCGTTGATGCCATACGAGCCCAGCGCGGCCCTGCACATCGACAAGACACTGTTTTATTAAAAACACAGTTGAAAGAGTATCAGTGTTGAAGAACAGAGCGCAGCAGAGTAGAAGATTGAAGACAAATTTAGGACGCGCTAAGATTGACTACTGCGCTAACCTCAAATTAAACACATGAAGAAATCACAAGCGTTTAAAACAGAGAAAGGCTTTCCACCGCTCAACCATGGTACCCACCCTCAGCTATCGTAGGGTACACCGTTGCCTCAAACCATTCGGAACGTCAAAGGTCGAAAGAAAAACAAAAATCGTATATCCGCCCGAAATACGCCCTTGTGGAGTTACTGCAAGGAAACCAATGAATAAATATTTGCAGAGTTACTCCAAAACATACACAGAGCATCAAAGTCAAATAAAGCTTCCACCGAGCTTTGATATTTATTGTAAACAGTTAATACAGTGTTCCACCTGTGAATTTCTTCATCGAGCCCCTCAAAAGGCCACGAAGTCTTGAAACTGTATTAATTATCCTGAGAGATCTTTTCTCAGATCACCTCCTCATCCTTCTATAAATACCTCAGAAGAGGATGAGAAATTGTTGGTTGCAGAACTTTGAAATACACTTGAGCTCGAGACTTCTATTTGTACATAGTGTTCACTGGCCCTTGAAGCTCTGTTTGTGCTAGAGTAGTTAGGTTGAATAGTGAAGATGATTTCTGAACTGAAACATTGGACTTGAAGATTGTAACTGGTTTGACATCAATATAAAAGCTGTTTCTTGGGATCCTGGTCTTTATCACTGGTGAAGTGCTTCTTTCTTTGTTAATCGTTTTTCTTCTATGTATGCCATATTGTTCATTTTCCCTCTGTAAAGAACAGTTTAAACAGGGTTAGGATTTTCTGTATAGCAGTAACCTTCTCTGGCTGAGAAATCTTTATCTTAATGTTTTCTTCAGATTTGCTTATTTAAGAATGATTCAATACAGTTTAAACAGTTAGGAATGTTGGCGTTCCCTCGTCCTTCTGTTTGCTCAAAAATTGTTCTCGAATGTTATTTCCATTATTTGCTATTAAAGTTAGACTAGAGAAGATATGGTTTGCCCCGTCCCTAGATTTCTTTCAAAGGCAGATTCTGAAAGTTTCCCTTGGTGTTGACTGAAAGCAGACTAGGTTTAAAAGTGCTTTATTTGATCTTAAGTTACACTCTGTTTTTCTTATGTGTTTTCATACTTTCTGAAGGTAATTATGTGGATTACTGGATTGTTTGTCAATTAAGCTGCTTTAATAAGAACTTGCCCAAGAAGTCTATGGTTAGCCCTATCCTTGGTTGGTTTTAAAATAGTTACTTAAGAGGCTTTTCTTGTTTGGACTGACTATAAATCCTCTGAGAAATTATTATCAGTTTCCACCCCTCCAACATTTTAATGTTTCCATTTCATCATTTTAAATCTCAATAATCTTGTGGTATAGATGACTTGCCCCTTGGATCACACTTGATGTTGTTGTTCAATTAAAGCCTAGAGATGACTCCATAGCCCAATGGACTAAAAACCAGCGTTATATCTATCTATCTGCCAAAACTGTTCTATTTTCTTGCAACTTCTCAGTTTGAAACTTTTGCACTTAGGACTTTCCCCTCAAGTAACATTTCATGCTCAACCATCCAAAACAAAACAAAACCCTTGGCCTTCATAACTAGCCTAATATCATTACCTTAAGCTTTTCAAAGACAATATCCATCTTTGCACATATTGGAGAGATCCCTCTCCGGATTCAGGAGGGCTAGATCCTAGAATCCCAAAGTTTGGTTGAAATGATGTTAACTCTGTGATTGGACTCTCCCAATCTTGCTAATAAATTACAGAGACCTAACACAACCTCTTCTCCCTTCATATGAATTGATCCCCATCTCTCTACTACTAGTTGGTCATTGTTGGGCTGGAAAGATCATTCATTCCCTTTACACTTGTGTATTGTGATAACTCCTTAGATATTTGGGAGAAGGAATTCTTTAGAGATTCGGTGAAGGACTCATACATCACCAAAGGGAGGCCTCCAACATCAACACCCGGGTTGTAAGCTCTCTCTTCTGAATCCGTTAATAAAACATCTGATGTTTTCTTTCTATATTTTTCTAATCATTTGCACAAATATTATAACGTTCCTTGATATGTTATATAGCTGATGTTCATGTATATTATGTATTGGATTACATTTTTTGTTGCCTCTTGATCTCCTGTAGGTAATCATACACCACTATTAGTGAGGAACGAGCTTAAGGGATCGTGGATCAAGGCCACCATCAAAGTTTTCAAGCATAGAATTAGGAAAAGGTAATCCTATCTCCTTTCTTGTCTCGTTCTGAATATTAGCTAAGAAATCTTTCATTAGAAAGTCTCACAAGTTGCTAGACCCACTCTAGGGCTAGAGATATCGCCTTTGTCCACAAAGGGGATTTAACTTCACAACAGAATTGGCGACTCAACTGGGGAGATTTAGCCTCTTTTCCTTCCCTTTCCCAGGTTTATTTTTGATCAATTTGACTGATCGTCGAGATATAAGTTTGTTTAGGTCTCTATAGGTATGTATAGTGATTGATTATATCTTTACAGTATCAGGTCTAGGTTCCTGCCTCGGTTTGGATTGATTTTCCTAAGCATTCCTGAACCAGCATGTCTTTTTCACGACACGTTTGCACTTCTACCACGGATATTTATAAGTACAATCTCGTTGAAAACCTTGTTTTCCACTATCTCCTCACGATGGTACATTTTTGTAGACCAGCATTATTTTTTTATGCAAAGTAGTGCTGCTAGTGCGGGTTTGGGTGTCTAAAGTAGTGCCGAAGACCCTGTCAGCACAATTTTTTTTATGTAAGGTAGTGTTGGTCCTTAAATTTGAGAATATTTATGGTTTTTGCAAAAAATCCTAGCATGTGCTGATCTCTAAGGTCATCCTCTTGCTCTGTGTGTATCAAACCTTGTTTTTTTTGTCTTAGTTTGTTTGTGGTGTGCAAAATTCCATCCCATACTTTAAGTGGTAAAAGTGAAATTTTGGTTGAATATTTGATTCTTTGAGTCAATTAAGTCATTCTTTAATGCTTCTATGTTTGGAAAATTCATTTTTTTGCTGATCATTAAGCATCATTTTCATTCCATAAAAGAAATTGAGTTTTTGCATTCATTTACTTTTTATTTATCTCAAAAAATTACTTTTCGTAAAAAGTGAATTAGATTACATTGCATTTGAAAAGTCATTTTTGTGATTATCATTAGACATTAATTGGATTGTTTGGTGGTTTTAAAACTAAAAGGTGCATTGAGTAAATTAATATCCTTAAAAAAGTGCATTAAGTAAATTCTCATTTAATCGAAAAGTGCATTTAGTGCATTCTCATTCATTAAACAAAAAAGAAGGAAATTGTGCATAGATTTTCAGAAAAAAATAAATAAATAAATAAATAAATAAAATAAAAAATAAAAAATAAAATAAAATAAAAAAATAAATTCTTCATAGATTACATTTGCATAGTTTTCATTTTTGAATTAAATTGGGATAGTGAAAGTGATATGGTTAGGAATAGCTTCATTTGTTGCATTTTTGTTTCTTGCATCATTTTTTGAAACTTTTCCCAAACTAGATAGCATTCATTGAATTGAAAGGATCCTTTTCTCATGTTAGTTGCATTATAGGTATTTAGGTGACATCATTTTGAGGCTTGATATTGAAACTTTAATCAAGATCAACCTTAAAACTTATTCAATTAACCTTCAGGAGCATTTGAAATTATCGCAAACATCTAGAAGCCTAGGCTAGAGACGTGTTTCAATGTTGTTAATCATGGCAATTGTCGCTAACAGTATGTGTTACATTCCGGAGGTGAAACCCTGTCTCACGTATGGAAGTATATAGGAATATGCTCCACGTATGAAAATTATAAGGGGGATCTCTCATCGTACGGTTACACATTAGATAACACTACTACGGACTGGACTCCCACGTACCACTAAGTATATATTGGGATACCCCACTAGGTTGCAAACTTGCCATAGGTAACCGAGTCGGCCACCTTGTAGACGTCATACACTGACCACAACATTCGGGGGGATTGGTTTCCAAAATTTAAGTCCTTGGTAAATTTATTGTCTAAGGTGTATATTTCAATTCACGGATACCTAGTAATCCTTTATGGCTATTTCACCCTTTTTGATTGATTTTTTGTTTAATTTCTAAAATTTATTTCCCATGAAATCACATTTTAATCGTGCATAACTCCTTAGAAGATCTTAGGTTGAGCCTAATGGAAAAATTTCCTGAGTTTACCAATCAAGGAAACCCCTCTGACATGAATCTTGGTCCCTTTCCTTCCTTTGGAAATATTGGTGCTCCCTATATGGCAACGTTGTCTCTTCCAGGATTAACCATTGGTTTCCCAATTTGGTTATTTTCGACCCCCATGGTTCTGAATGTCCAAGATAATTCTCAACCAAGTTCGTCTCCACTTGAACAGTGTCAAACTCATTTTGATCCTAATGTTGACCCCTCATCTTCTTCGCCTGTTTCTTCACCCCGTTATTCCTCTTTTCCTAGTGAAATTATGGATTCTAGGAACTAGGAAGCTAAGAAGAAGAAGAAGAGGATGGAGAAGAAGAAACAAAATAAGCAAAGGGGCAACCGAGCGACCATTTCTATCAATACAGATGATGTTTAAAATCCTTCCAATCATCCCCGTAAAGTCAAATTCCAATGAAATTTATGTAAGGGTGACCACCTTCTTAGAGATTGTCCTGGTATTCCTAATTTGTTAGAAATGTGGTCTATTGACTCAAATCGACCTTTTCCATCAGCCTCTAGAGATCATGCTAGTGATAAACCCTTAGCTAGTGATAATAAGGCCCATGGGAAAAAGGGTAAAGTCCAATTTCCCTTTAAGTTATGTGAAGGGAATCATCCCATTCATATTTTTCCTTATATGGACAAAGCCTCCAAAACATTGGATAACCGTATGACTTCTCACCCAAGGATAACCTTTTTCCACTAGTTGATCAAGTGATCGATCAGAATTCATCTTTGGTCAATCCCACTCTCTCCGAACGTGAACTCCATGAGTCCATTACTGACCAACCATTGGTTGATAAAACAATTGACTTTATTTCACCAATTGATCAAGTCTTTCCTGTAGAGAGTGAACCACACACTACTCTTGTTCTTCTTTTTTCTTCAGATCCCCATGAATTGGAAGGAAATCCTCCCATTCCCACAATACTGGAGGAATATCTTCCAATTCCTGTAACACAAGGGGGCAGTTCTCCCATTCCCATGGCACCCCCTCCAAGTACTCTGGTCACTTCCTTTAATTGGAGTCGACTGGTAGGATATTGTCTTCCTTCTTATGTGCCATTTGAGATCACAAGAAATACCTATAATGTGGCCATACCTAGCACCATAATATATGAAGGCACATCTGTTAATATTATGTCCTCAACTACTTGGAAAGCTTTCAGTTCTCTACAGTTTATTCCTGTTACCCATAATCTCTTGGCATTTAACAGAGGAACCAGTCAACCATTAGGATCCTTCCTAAGTTGCCTATTACTTTGGGAGGAACGACTGTCTATATAGATGTGATGGTTGTCCCAGGCCCTTTGGACTTTAACTTACTCCATGGGCATGATTATACTTATGTCATGGGAGATGTTGTCTATTTTCTCTTTAGTGTGATATCTTTTCCACATGAAGGAAGGATTGTGACCATTCATCAATATTCGTTCATTTCTCCTAATTTCGCTCCCAGTCAACCATCATCCCCCATGGTCCTTACATGCAAGTGGTATATTCCTCACCAGGGTTAATTATGTGTCCACCTGTTCCATACCCGTTTCCACTGATGATTTAGTCAGTAATATAGTGCATAATGTAATGGGGGCATTAGAACCTAATTTCCAGAGTGTTGTTCTCCCATCCGATGAGAACCTCTTGGAATCCATGACCTTTTATGGGCCATGACCAGGATTCTAATGACATTTATTTCACTATGTAAACCTCGTTAAAAAATGAAAGAAATTTTTGGAGCAAAGTTCCTTTTCTTGTGTCAAGCTCCTTAAAAAATGAAACAAGCTCTCTGGAGAAAAGTTCTTTTTATTGTGTCAAGCTCCTTAAAAAAAGAATCAAAGTGTCATGAGGATACTAAGTTCTTATCCTGTTCCAATCTGTCTAAAAAATGAAATAAAGCCCCTTTCAATTCGAGTCTTTGACTAGATCTCATAAAATTCGAGTCAAGTCTTTCACTTTATCTCGTAAATGAACCTTCATTCCATCCACCTGTTAGTAACCAATAGTCTACTTAGATGAATGAACTGAAGCTTTGGGGGCATGTACCTCTAATTAAGTCACCATGTTGGGGACATGCAAACTAATGGCAAGCATAGTTTGTCTCTATTTGAAGCTTGTTTAAAAATGAAACCAATTTCAATCATATTTTCCTGTTTCAAGCTTGTGTAAAAATGAAACCATCCTCATTACATCTCCTGTGATTACCATTTTATTTTCCTCTTTTGAAAAATGAGCCTTGGTTTTCTCATTTCATCATCATCTTCTACTTTTCTAATCATACGCTCTACCTTTGTTGTTCTACCCTTTCATAGGGAACCGCTGTGATGAGTGTTATTGTTAGTCACCCTCTTGACCTTTACATGTTTTGAGCAGTTCCATCATCACTAGAACTAGTTGCCACCCTTTATACCACTCATTCCTCTAGAAGGAGTCATCTTTAAGCTCTTTTCTAACTCTTGAAAAATGGAAATATTTCCAAGTACTGGTCATTTCTAACTCGTTAAATTAAATGAATTGGTGTGGTCTCATTATACATTCACCCCTTTTTTAGGTTTAGATTTACTGTTTATGAAAAAGGAATACCTTGATCGAACATGGACAAGAGGTTCTCTCAAAAATTATTCTCTACATTTTCGGATTCGAGGGATGCTTTATGTAAAGGTCTTGATGGATTTTTCTTTTCTGTTTCTTTTTCGAACTCCATAAATATGAAAAATGCATCAAGTTACTCTTCTGTTAGACTCATTAAATTTTAAACGGCGAAAGACTTGTCACCATGAAAAGATTGAGTTCCTCCTTCTTAGGGCTCGTTAAAATTACTAGGATGGATTCATTTGAAGAATAAAATTACACTCAGCATATGGTATCCTCTTCATTCTAGCTATAAAAAATAAAGAGGTACTCGTTAGCAATAACGGGGGAAATTTGAAAGTGAACATCTTATGTGTATTTTGGGTATCTTGCCACTCTTGAACATGACACTTGTCTGTATTTCATGTCAAGTTGGGGATATCCTTCATTCATCATTTTGAATTTGTGGGTTTGGGAAATCCATTTTCCTCCTATTCGATCGTCATTTTTGTCATTAGAACCTTTGATCCAATTTGAGTCGAATGCTATCACATTCCGGAGTCGTGTCGTCGATATGTTCAAGAGAAGTCATTTTTTTCAAAGTAAAATTTCCTCTTCTTGTCTGACCTTCTCTTTTACAGTCCTGAATAACTCCTATCATCTTGAGATATCTGTGTTTTCATGTTGATGATGTGGGAATCATTATGGCCCTCCTTCGACGTATCACTTCATGTCGACCTCAGCTCATTATCCGAGAAGATGATTTATAAACTCGTTTTCAGTACCTTGGAGTTTGCATGCATCAATTTCAAGTTCTTCATGTTCGATGATAGGTTCAAATCATTGGCCTTCAATTGAATGATTCTGAAAGTGTTCAAATTCAACACATTCATTCACACTGGTGGATTGTGTTGTTGTACCTTGAGGGCCATCGCCATTATTGGTGGTTTATCTTGTGTTTGTTAACAATTTTCATCATTGACCAGTAATCAGGTGGTTTCTACCATGTTCGACATCATATCATCTATTCCCATGGTAGATTCGTATGTTGGGTAGATTGAGATTGAAGCGAAGACCCCGGATCACCTTTGTCATTATCTAGGTTGCGTGGAGTTACATATGATCCTATCTATATCGATGGTTGTGACCATACCGTGGATCTGTTTCCACGATCTCTTGTTGATGGATGGTTGCAACCATGCCATGTGTTTATATGTTATTTGATGCGTAGTCCATAGATATGTTATTAGGAATAATCACATCGAAGATGCCATATATTGTATTGTGTTTGATTTGGCAGGTTTCTTGGTGGTATTTTTTGAAGTTTGCAACAAGAAACAGTGAAATTGGCATTCAGAAACAACATCCTTGATCCTAGTGAAAATTAAGCACATACACTAGGTGGGGCCCACAAAGGCTATTTTTAGGTCGATGTCTATTTATAGATGCATGATAAAATTCTATTTATAGATTATGGTCTATTGATAGATGTATGTGCAAGTTCTATTTATAGATCGCATGTCTATTTATAGATGCATGTCGACTATTATTATCCCCTAATATTAGTTGGACAATAAATAATAATCTATTCTCAATGAGCACTTGTAAATAGTTAATTGAAGTGGAAAATAATTTAGCTATAGGAAATTCAAGTTCAAAGGTTGGTTGGTGGGACATGCAAGTGGACTTGAGTCAGAGTGATTCTAGTTGTAACAAAGTTGGATGTGTAGTTATGTTAGTTGTAAAGTAGTTTAACTCAATTAAGTGAGTTAAACTCAGTTATGCTAGTTGTAACTAAAGATACACTAGTGAGAGATCAGTGAATTAATTATTAATTAATTCAAAATCAGTGGTATCAAATTAAACTAAATATTTACTATTGTTAACTACATGCATGTCAGATCCAGTGGAGACCCAGTTGATATGTAGGTGAAAGGGATAGTTTAACTATCAGTTGTGATATTAGTGGGTGCACACATGCAACCAAAAACACATTGGATATGCCTATTAGTATTTCTCAATAAAGGCAGACAATATTGATTCATTCAGAGGTTCTTGACCATCAGGGATTACATAGTGGAGGCAGGCTTTCTGGAGGCAATAAATTGGCGCATGTATTTGCCAATTTTTGTATGACAGTGTGAGACGATTGTATATTGTACTAAGAGCTCTTGGATTAGAGTTTTGTATGAGATTGTTTCATGATCCATGTTATATACATAATATATGATAGTGAGGGTTTCAGCTTTATGCTTTCCCGGAAAAAACATCTGTGTTATGTGTGATTGATCTTTCTTCTTGATATTGCAATTGGCGATCATGTTTTAAATTCCGCAAAGATTTTTGTAGAAGCGATTTGTTATTTAAAAGTGGCATATAATTGTTAGATCAGGAAAATCCAGGAAATACATAACTTTTATTAAATTTCTACATGGTATCAGAGCACAGAAGATTGCAATTTTGAAGGAGGAGTTGAGTTTGTTGGTGGAAAGAATTTGAATTTGCAGAAAGGATTTCTTAGCGCTACGGTTGATTCAAGATCGAAATGGCTTTCAATGGCTTGAGGTTAGATTATGCACTCAAGGGCAGCTTGAACTATATTTCTTGGAAAGACACAATGGAGGCAGTACTCGAAGAGAATGGCTTGAAGGAAGTCATTGAAAAAGATGTTCCTAAGCCAGATGCTGCAAATCTTGATGCATGGAAAAATAAAGTGGCAAGGGCAAGAAGGATTCTGTTGGAAGGAGTACGAGACCACATTGTCTAAAGCCTTCATGGGAAAGCCACACCATATGTTATGTGGAAGGATTTGATGGCTCTATTCCAAAGTAGCAACAACCATAGGAAATTGGTGCTCAAAGATAAACTCAAGAAGATCAAGATGGAAAAGAACGACATTATTCCAGTATAATTAAAAAAGTTTGTCCAATGTCGGGATGAGTTTGGGAGTGTAGGAATAAGTGTCGATGATGATGATTTGGTGAGTTTGATTCTCTTGGGATGTCCTAAGAGTTGGCACAGTTATGAAGACTCTATCAATGGATGGGAAAAACTGTGGGATTTGGAACGATAGTGGTCAGATCTAGTGCAGGAGGAGTATAGGCGGAACACTAGAGATGGCTCTTCATCAAAGCATGATAATGAAGAGAATTGTGCTTTGGCTGCCAAGGAAAAGAAAGGGAAGGGGAAGAAATTCCATTTGAAATTTGACGACGGTGAATATGCCGAGCAGAACATGTCCAAAGTGAAGTGTTTTCATTGTCACGAGCATGGACATATTGCCACAAATTGTCCGCATAAGAATAAGAACAAGATGGTTTCTAGAGCTGCAGCTAGTGAGGCTCTTGCCTCAAAATTTTAGCTTGACTTCTCATTGATCTCATGCATGGTGTCAAGTGCATTGGGATCGGGGTGGTACTTGGATAGTGGTGCTTCCTTTCACATGACGGGAGATAAGAAACTTTTCAGTGACTTGGAGGAGAAATATCTCCAGATGCATATTGAGTTGGGCGACGATGGATGATACAGTGTGACTATCATTGGTAACATTAACTTTCAAAGGGCATCAGGTAAAATATTTCATTTAAAATATGTAATGCATGTACCAAGTTAGAAGAAAAATTTAGTCTCAGTCGCAATGTTAGAGGATAGAGGCTATAATGTTGTCTTTAGTGAAGGAAAATTTTTCCGGTGACACAAAGAAACAGGGCAAGCCAAGAAGGTTGGGATTCAAGTTAAGAATCTCTATAGACTTTATGTATATGGGATTTCTACAGAGCTTCCTACTGTTGGGAAGTGTGAGAAAGTTATGCAGTTGACCCTTGAGAGGGAGCTGGATTTGCATGCAGGTAAGAGTGAACCTCGGGATGTGGAGCAGCCACAAGATGAGGATCATGGAGTGGGAGCAACCACTCATGCAGAGAAATTTCATGCCAAATGGGCAGAGTGAGTGCATGTAGCTATACCACCAGGTGAGAGGTGGGGCGACATGCATGAGTAATATCAAGAAGAAATTTCTGGGTAGGATTCATTGAGATAATGTGGATCTCATGAATCGAACCTGGCTACAAGGAGCCCATAGTACAACAGTAGCAGTATCAGTTGGATTGATGCAGTTATATGTAATTGAGGACATGAAATAAATGTGACAGTGTCAAATACTGGAGCACGAATAAGAGTTGACAACAAGTGTATAGGGCATGGCTGTAGAGGTCAACAACGCGGTGGATCCAGAAGACATGTGCAGTTGGTACCAGCAGAATTCAGAAGACTTTGATGAGAAATGCATTATACTGATTTAGTTGTTTGGAGGCTATTCGGTTTCGGAAGTTTTGCATGCAAGTGTTGCATGTGCGAGAAACACTAGAGAAGTGTTGCATGCAAGGGTTGCAGGGTGCATGCATGGAGTTGCATGGCACATGCAAAGGTTGTAGGGTGCATGCATGGAGTTGCATGTCACATGCAAGGACATTCCTTTCTTTTTGAGAGGGAGTGTTAAATTTTGCAATAAGAAACAGTGAAATTGGCATCCGGAAACAACATCCTTGATCCTAGTGAAAATTAAGCACCTACACTAGGTGGGGTCCACACATGCTATTTTTAGGTGGATGTATGTTTGTATATGCATGAGAAAATTCTATTTATAGATGATGTCTATTTATATATGGTGAGAAAATTCTATTTATGATTATGGTGTATTTATAGATGTATGTGTGAGTTCTATTTATATATCACATGTCTATTTATAGATGAATGTCGGCTATTATTATCCCTTAATATTAGTTGGATAATAAACAATAATCTATTCTCAATGAGCACTTGGAAATAGTTAATTGAAGTAGAAAATAAGTTATCTATAGGAAATTTGAGTTCAAAGGTTGTTTGGTGGGACATGCAAGTGGACTTGAGTTGTAACAGAGTGATTCTAGTTGTAACAGAGTTGGATGTGTAGTTATGTGAGTTGTAAAGTAGTTTAACTCAGTTAAGTGAGTTTAACTCAGTTGTGCTAGTTGTAATTAAATATACACTAGTGAGATATTAGTGAATTATTTATTAATTAATACACAATCAGTGGCCTCACATGCAACTAAAGATTTACTAATGTTAACTACATGCATGTCACATCCAATGGAGACCCAGTTAAGATGTAGGTGAAAGGGACATTTTAACTATTAGTTGTGACATTAGTGGGTGCACACATGCAACCAACCACACATTGGATATGCCTATGATTATTTAGCAGTCAAGGCAGGCAATATTGATTCATTCAGAAGTTCTTAACCATCGGGGATTGCACAGTGGAGGCAGTAAATTGGCACATGTATTTCCCAATTTTTGTATGACAGTATGAGACGGTTGTGTATTTTACTGAGAGCTCTTGGATTAGAGTTTTGTATGATATTTTTTCATGATCCATGATATGTACATAATATATGATAGTGGGGTTTTTAGATTTATGATTTCCTGGTAAAAACATCTATGTTATGTGTGATTGATCTTTCTTATTGATATTGCAATTGGCGATCATGTTTTAAATTACGAAAAGATTTTTATAGAAGCGATTATGCATTTAATAATTCATATAATTGTTAGATCAGGAGAATCCAGGAAATACATAATTTGTATTAAATTTCTATATTATTCTGAGTTATTTGCCTTGGTTCGTAAATAACTTCACCCACCACTCCTCATTCTGCCTCCATGCTTTAGGGAGCATCTCTTACACAATAATTTGTCACCCTTCTCACTTCTCGTCATTGATATTGAAGTTCCCTGTGATAGGTCATGTGTAGTATATCCACCTGGGAAAAATACACAAATATATCCTATAAAGAAGTAAAGAAAGCTTCCTTGAAAGATCACTAGAGAGACTTGATCAAAAACCTAAATTTACGGGTCAACGCACTTCTCTAGTGGCCTACCCATGCTGATGGAAGGTTGATAGTACTGTCATAGCACTGTCAACACCATTTTTTCTGGGAAAACCACAATGATCCCATTTTGGTAGTGTTTCCTCAAAATGGAGGAGAAGTTCCAGGGAAACAATTTTGTTGTTATTCGGTGGTGATAGGGTTGAGCTCTCCGATTTTAGAGCTTTGATCTTATCAATGGGGGTTTATCCCTTAGAAATTGGACATTCCTCCTCCTTTCATGGGCTCCCAATATCTTCTCCCTTAATATAAATTGATCCTCATCCCTCCACTACTGGTTGGTAATTTTTGGGCTGGTAAGATCATTCATTCCGTTTACACTCATGTATTGTGATAATGCTTAAGCTATTCCAGAGAAGGAATGTTTTAGAGCTTCGGTGAAGGACTCATACATCACTAAAGGGAGGCCTCCAACATCAAGGTTTGGTTTGTAATCTCTCTATTCTATATTCATTAATAAAATGTATGATGTTTTATTTCTATATTTGTCTAATCATTTGCGCAAATAGTCTAATGTTCTCTGATCTGCTAGATATATTATGTTCATTAATATATGTATTGGATTACATTGTTTTTTCCTCTTGAAATCCTGCAGGTAATCGTACACTAGTAGTAGCGAGGAACGAGATTGAGGGATCATGGATCAAGGCCACCATCAAAGTGTTCAAACATAGCATTAGGAAAAGTTAATCATATCTCCTATCTTGTCTCATTCTGAATATTAGCTAAGGAAGCTTGAATTAGAAAGTCTCACAAGTTGATATACACACTCTAAGGCTAGAGATATCACCTCTATTTGCAGAGGGGATTTATCTTCAAAACATTGGGCGCAACACAATAAACGATATTTTTTTGTGCCAGCTGCTCCCCCTAGTGCATCATACTTGTTTGTGGCTAGAAGAGCCCATCCCAATCGATGACATGCTGATTCATTGGATCACCAAGTTGCCTTACCAAGGAGAGGATTCAATGGCGACCTTCAGAGGGAAGGGGTAGGAGAAAAATCTCGTTGATGAGGTTAAGAAGACTTATGGGGTTAAAAAAAACACTAGAGGCTTTGTAATCCAAGATATCAATTCTCTGGCAGTTAAATTTGCCACCATGATCCTAGCATGCAAAATTATAAGGAAGTGTTATGAAACAGAGTAACCTTTGTATGTGATTAAGGTGGTTGGGTAGTGCGTGAAAGGGATTCAGTATAATTGTGCGAAGTGCCTATTAGCACTCCATCAATTCTTGGAAGGCTAAAAAGGAGACTGAAAAAGGTAACCACATACCACTTTGACCTAGTAGCTAGCCCTACCAGGCTGAGAGGGCTCTCTCTATGAGATCACACTCAAGGATTGACTATGATATGAAGGATATTAGGCTAGATATGATATGCTCAGGTAGGTCTTGAGAAATTTAGGGTTTGATGCTGGATCAGGGATGAAACCAAGTAGCTAGGTCTAGGTATCAAAAGGGTTACAAATGCAAAGGTATAAAGGAGCAAGGAAGTAGTGGATATATTATGGATTTAGGGTTTTGTAGGTATGGTGGAGGGTTTGAAAAAGTAGAGGGATTTAATGAGCATGTTTAATCATGAATTCATTAAACTGGAAGCAAGAAACACAAAATGACATTCTAATATAAACAGAGCTAAATCAATATAATTTTACCTTGAACTATAAGGAAAGCCACTAAAGATACAAGATATGGAAAGAGGAGCTATATATCATTCATTAAATACTATAACAGAGAAAATACCTGATCATAAACTCACTACTCATGAATTCCTAAATAACAGTTGCAACTGCATCCTTTGATTTCTAAATATGAAAGTGAAAGTAAAAGATACAAAATTCTAAATCCTCTGATGTCAAAATAGTCAAATTACTCTGAAAATGATAGATATAGACCAAAAAAACCTCTCCCCTCTCTAAGGGGTCAAATCCATCATTTTTTGAGCTGATCACATGATATGCTCAACAAAACCCTCATGTCTAGGGAAGGTCAAACAATTCACCTCATCATAAGAAACTAGATACATTTGACCAAAAATTAAATTAACAATAATGTATCTAACCTATTTCACTATTTACCAACTCAATTACACCTCATGCCATCATAAAATCATCATCATCCATCGATTACATAAGTAAAAAGTCAAACTACGTCAAAATTCCTGTGAAAAATGCCTTGTGGAGAAAGTGTAGTGTGGAGCTAGGAAAGTGTAGCGTGGCTACTTTGGCATCAAATTTTGGAGTGTTGTTGACTTGAATTTGTTGGAATTTCCTTAGTAAGTGAGAGAGAGATCTTCTTCATTGAGGTGAATGAGAAAATGAACCTGAATTGGTCTTTTTATAGCTTGTGATGGTAACTTTTCTTCATAGTAGTGGGATGGCCCACTACATGTCTTTTCACTTTGTTTTGAAAAATGGTAGCTTTGACACTTTATTATGCAGATTTGGAATTTGAAACTTATTACATAATATGAAACATATATTACATTTTGAAACCAAACTTCATTGAACAATTTTACCTATTACCACTCCTCATTTGCCGAATTTTATGCATGGAATGACAATTTTTGGTGACCTTAACCCTAATGACCTAATGGTGACAATGAGATGAATGAAAGAGGATGAGATGAATGAAAACCATGATGATGTTGACTGAAGTGATAATAATGACCTTTCAATTATGGTACACTCAACTGAGTGATGACAAGGACCAGCATGTAAATTTTTTTAAAGGATTGGAAATAGCCCTTGGCACACTATCCAGTGACCAAACTTTTATTTGAAGACCTAATGAAATGACAAAAAAATAACTTTGAGAACCTAATAATACATGATAAGAGCATATTTGAGCACTGGTGATAGGCTGAATAGACTGACACTAACATTGTCTCTAGTTGGGGATGTTAGCTCCTTGGAGGTGTAAAGAATGTCATAGACCAAGTATCCTTACCATTGGGCATGGAGTAAAAAATCAAAAGATGAGACTAAATAATTAAGACTGACTCAAGAATGAAATCACTTTGACTCTTACTAAAATTATAAATCAACAACAAATCAAGGGAGCTTATGGCCTTCACTTCGGGGTCCAAGCTCTGGTGATTATCTCCTTCACACTTCGGAAAAAAAGAAGAAGCAAAACTGATATATACAATGAGGTTACGAAACTTCAGAATAATAAAAAAAGGTAGTGCTTGAGAATCCTACCATTTACTAGTCCTCCTATGCAATCTTCTCCATTCATTTCCTCCAATAAATAAGCATGTTGTATTCTTGAAGCTGAAATTTTGTATGGTCCCTTACACAAGTTCTCGAATTTACTGTGCTTCCCTTTCTCCTCATTTCTAGCATCCCAACAAAGGACCATATCACCAATTTTGAAATAATTTTCCTCTGTCTTGCGGTCATATGCCTTCTTAATTCTCTCTTGAAGCTTAGAGGTGTTTTGAAACACCTCATCCCTGGTCGGCTAAAGATGAATCATTTCATTGATCTAGAGCTGCACATCATTCATTTAACTACCTGCTTATTGTAATATTTTCATAACTAGGATAGCAAGTGATGTAGGGAAAACTGTATCGACTCCATATAACAATTGTAAAGAAGATATACCTATTGAATTCTTGCTACTTACTCTGTCTACCCACAAGGAATTGATAAGTTTCGTATGCCATTTTTTCTTATTCGCCTCCAACATCTTCTTTATAATGTTGACCAAAGACTTGTTTGAAGATTCGGCCAATCCATTTCCATGCGGATAATATGCGGTCGATTGACCCAATTTGATGTTATATTTCTCGCAAAACTCAACCATATTCTTGGACTTGAATACAACCACATTATCTGTATTTATTTTTTGGGGACAACCAATTCGAGACAAGATATTAGTTTCCAAAAGCTGAATAATAACTAAATTCGTAACTTTCCTCATTGGGATTTCCTAAATTCATTTGGTGAAGTAGTCGGTAGCTGTCAAAATCCACTTATGTTGGGCAGAATATGCAGGGTGGTTTTCTCCAATAAAATCAAGGCTCCATTGCTGAAATGGTGTTTGCACGAATATGGGCTACAAAGGCAGCGGGAGAAACTTCATCTTACCCTGAAATATTTGGCATTCGTGACATATCATCACGATTTTATACAAATCAGCAAAAAGAGTAGGCCAATAGTAACCAGCACTCAACACTTTTTTCACCATGGTTTTCCAAAAAAAATGACCTCCATAATATCCCTTGTGGAAATCACTCATTACCTCCTTGGCTTCACTTTCTACTAGACAATTTAACAAGACACCTCCTAGATCTTTCTAATATAGAGCATCGTCTAAAATGTAGTACTTGGAAGCTTTTAACTTTAATGATATACCTTTTCTGGCAGAAGATTAAGATTATGAAGAACATAAATGATGTCGACATACCAAGGGATGAGAGAAAATTTTCTGATACATCTGTGAGTGAGTCATCATCTTCTTCTTCAGAAAAAACTGAAATCAGATTGATGTCAAGTGCATGTAAATTGGATTCAGCCATAAACTTGGTCAATCCCTGTCCTGTGATCAGATTTGTAGGCTTGATCTCGAGATCATACTCTAGCATAGCTGCTATCCACTTTCCTCTTCTTCCTTCTAGATTCGTTTACATCAGAACATACTTCACTGTTGCATTAGGAACATAGGCTAGAATGTGTGAATGAATGATATACACTAAAAATTACTTCAATGCCTTTATCAGGGCTAAGGATTTCTTCTCAATAATGTTATATCTAAGGGAAAAATCTCTAATGGTCGGCTAAAGAAAGCAATGGGTTGCTCAGTCTTATCTTTCTTTTGTATCAATACATCAGCCAAATTATGCTCGGAGGCAAATGAAAATATGATGAGATCAATGGTATAGTCAGGGTTGATCAGAATAGGATTTGTTGTCAAATAAAACTTAATTGAATTAAAGGAATTTTTAGCATCCTCCAACCACCTTACCTTGCTATCCTTTTATAGCATATTGGACATCTCTTGAAGATGTTCAACAAGGTTGTTCGACAAGATTTGGAATAAATATTCTCAAGAAATTCATCTTACCATTAAAGGTTTGGATATCCTTCTTACTGCGTGGAAAATATATTTTTTATATGGCTTCAATCCGAGAGGGATCAATACAGATACCATATTTGGAGATGATATGATGAAGAAGGTAGCCCTCCTCCATGGAAAAAAGACTCCTTTTTGGATTGAGTGAAATCCAAAATTTTCTGCACTTCTGAAACACAACTCTCAAATGATATAAATGATCATCATCAGAATGGGAGAAAAAAGACAAATCATCAAGGTATACTACTAGAAAAACATCCTTCTCATTTGCAAAAGCAATGTCCATCGCCCACTGAAAAGTGGCCCCTGCATTCTTGAGCCCAAATGGAATTTTGGCATATTTGAGGGTGCCCCAAGGTGTCATGAAAGAAATATTGTCTTGGTCATCCTTATGCACTGATATTTGATTATATCTCGAATATCCATCAAGAAGCGACATTCGAGAGGACCCAACCACTCTCTCCAAGATATGGTCCATCTTAGGAAGGGGATAGTTATCTTTTAATGAGACCTTATTCAAGTTTTTGAAATCAATACAAAGAAGGATCTCTCCCATTTTCTTTCTCACAGGAACAAGATTTGACATCCATTCTGAAAATCTAATGGGAACAATGATACCAACTTTAAAGATTTTGTTTAACTCTTTCTCTATCGACAGTAGAAATCTTGGATTAATTATTCTCAACTTTTTTCAAAAGGGATTTGATCAAGCTTGACTGGAATTGTATGCTGAATGATATTGCTGCCATATACTTCCAGATCTTCATAGTCCCAAGAAAATACATTAGAAAATTCAGATAAAAAATTGTGGATTTACCTGTCATCTCTGGAGATAAGGACTTGGAAAACTTGACCATTTTTGGATTGTTCGATGTTCCAATATTCACATCTTCGACACCCTTCTCGGTAGGAACCATGGCTGCCTATGTAGAAACATCATATTTACCAAACAACTCTTCCAAAGGTACAAGACCCCTTGAAATGTTATTATCTTTAATTTGTAACACATCAACTTGAGTAGCCTCAATCACTTGATCATATTTATCATACACTTCGTCAGTATAAGAATTTTCAAAATCACCTTCCATCTACAGAAAATTATTCACTTGCTTTTCATCCCAAAACACTAGCCAAAACCTCAAGTTGTCAGGGACAACTGGTTGATGTTTGACATAAATTTCAAGCTTCCTATTAGAGAATATTGGAATTTTAAAGTTACTTGTTGTTGTGGAAATTGAATTTGCCTTAAGATTCTGACTTCTTGGAATGATCGATAATGTATATTCAAAAAAAAAATTTAGAATGTCAAGTACAACATTTTGATATGATCTCATCCTTGGATGCTTTTCCTGGTATTCCCCTTTTACCTGCTTAATTACAAGCTCAGGGTCGCCATAAAAAATGATTCTCTTTGCACCTAAATTTTTTGGAATTTTGAGGCCGGTGATCAATGCCTTGTACTCAGCTTCATTATTGTAACAATCAAAATCTAACTTATAGGAACACAATCTCACAATTTTTGGAAGTTTATCTGATTTATGAATTGGACTACGGATCCAGATCCCAATGCCTTCCCCATATTTTCATAAGGGACTGTCGAAATCCATGGCCCAAAGACATTCTCATCATTAGGAAGTTGGAATTTTGCAGTTTGATTTGTTTCTTCCTTTTGGGCTACTCTTTCAACCTGCTCAGTTCCATTTTCTGATTTTTCTGATATCTACTCTGAAGTACTAGGCTGATTGCCTTGTCCCTCATCCAAAACTACTCGGACACTATTTGAAATTTCTGGAATTTCCTCAACTTCTATAATATGGCTATCTAAATTATCAAAACCACTATCATTAAACAAAATAAAGAACTCAATATAAGTATGTAGAGAATTGATAGGGTGATTATTTGGTTTCTCTTTTCTGGTGATCATATACTTCATTTTTGTCTCCCGGTACAACTTCATTAGTTGCCCAAAAATTGGGATAGTGGCATAAGAGAAATCTAATTCCAGAGTACCTTTTAACTTTTCTCCCCATGACCTTGAAAACATCATGCCATACCATGAAGGTATATCAGCCACTACCACATCCATTAAGAAATTTTTAGCAGGAATTTGCTCAAGTGAAACCACCAAGTCCTTTATGAGATCGAGACAGCGTACTCTACCAGAATCAACACAGTAAATATCATAGTAAGATCGGGTTATGTATAAGCCCAATTTTTCCATTATGACTTGGCATTAGGTTATGAGAAGCTCTGGAATCAAGCATGGCATTATGGAGGATACATTGATGAACCCTCAAACTAAGATAAAACGAGGGAACTTCACTATATTCTAGTTGACCATCTATGGTTGTACCAAAAATGACCTGGGGTTGATCATCTTCGACATTAACCATATCTAACATAAGGTCTATTTTCAACATTTTAGCAACATGATAATTTTATTGGTTATCTTTCAAAAGCTCGGCCAAGGGGATAGAAAATTTCAACTTAGAGATTTCATTTTATAAGCTAGACATATTAGATTGTTTATCTACCTCTTTTACAACAATGTCCCTCTTGTCGGGCTGGTATTTTTTTACAAATTCCTTCCTTTCAACTTTTTTTGTTTTTTTGGTGTACTTTTAGATTCCTAGTTGTTCTTGCTCTGATTTGTAGCAGCAGGCTCCTTTCTCTTGTTTTGACTAGCTTGGGGATTTTGATTTTGCTGAGTATATTTGTGTTGAGTTGTTCTCTTCTGAATAGGAGTGATATGAACATATTGATTCATAAAATAATGCTTTATGTACTGTGAGTTGAGAGAATTAAGATAGACCCATTGATAATCATTGGATTGGACCTCCAACTCACCATCATTTGCAAGCATATAGTCTTCGTCATTCAGTAAATATGTTTTTTCAATGTATTCTTCATCCTTGGTAGGGAAGATATGTTTTTCATATTTTGTGAAGAAATGATTCTCTTCTACAATCTAATATTCCTCTTCAACACCTTGATCATAATTTTGTTGCAAATGAGTGTGGATCTACTATTGGGTTGGTTGCTCTAGAGATCTATGTTCCCTATGTTTAATTCTAAACTAAGGCTACTGTTGTTGACCTCGGAAATTTAGATCCTGAACCTGAATTTTTGGTTGCCTTTCAGTAATATACATTCTATCCATCATTATCTCCACATTCCTAATCAAGTGTCCAATTTGGCATCGAACGATGTGGATGGTTCCTTCTTAATTGTCACCTTTCTTTCACCTTTGGTCTTTGAGTTTTTTATCGTCAAATTTTCTTCGACACTAAGCTTGTTCTTCTGTATCTCCTCAAATGTTACAAGGCTTCTCTCTATGACCTGGTATGTCATATCTAGATCAAAAGCATCTAGATAGTGAAAGAGAGAAAACTCAAAGGAGGCTTGATATCGTTGGGGATTGACTTATATACTTGGTTAAACCAAGAATTAAAATCATGAACAAACTCATTAAGATTTCTCTTTAAATTATCATATTCGGAAAGAATTTGAAGTGGATTATTTTTCACTTCCCATCTAGATATAAATGCATCATTTAATTGCTCCAAATTTTCTATGGAATTGGCATTCAAAGAACGAAACCATTTTTTTACATCCCTAGAGAATATTTGGGCAATGATCCTGATTTTTTCATCATCAGCAACAATCTCTTCTAAATCAATGAAATCAATGACCTTCACTAGGTGTTGTCAGGCACTAATCTCTGAGTTTTGAGAGGAATTAATTTACCATAGCCTTGTGGTAAGGCTTCAAGTTAATCAGGTAAAACTAGAGGTGAAAATATTACCATGAATCTTGTTGAATGTGATGCTAGAGTAACAATGGGAGGGGTAGACTAAGAAGGTTTATGAGGAGAAAATGATATAGAAGGGATGGAAGAAGTGGCAGCAACTAATTTAGATGTTGTTGGAGAGAACAAAGACTCTGGTTGATACTGGATTATAGCTTTCTCAGATGTATATTGGAGTTGGTTGGTTAATTTGTAAAGTTAATCAAACTGACTCCAAACCTTACTATCAAAATCTGACTCAGATTTGGATTCTACAGATAATGTGTTATCTTCAATATTTATGGGATCAAACACTATTTTAGATAATGATGTAACTTCAGACAACCTCAAGGGATCAAACACTATTTCAGACAAGGATTTATCTGATTTTGATCTAAATAGAGATAATTCAAATTTCAAATTGAATGTAATATCTTCTAAGGAAAACAACTCGATGGGAAAAGATGTATACCTTACCAATTTTGATGAACTCGATTGAATTTCAGAGTGCTGAAATCTTTGTTTTCTGATGATTTTCTCTAGATCTTCAATATGAGTAGCTAGATTTGGATTAGGATTCGATCTTATGTATAGTTTCAGAGCTAGTGTATTCTTACTTTCTGCACCTCATCTCTCTGCAATTTGAATCAACCTTCACGAACACTAGGGCCTATCACTCGCTGTCCTAGAATTCGATGAAAAGTAATAGTAGACCTAGGGAAGATCTGTCACTTCGTTCCCCGACAACGACGCCAAAATTTTAGCACTCCACTAGTTCTTCGAAGGCTGAAAAGGAGATTGACAAAGGTAACCACAAACCACTTTGACCTATTAGCTAGCCCTACCAAGCTTATATGGCTCTCTATATGAGATCACAATCAAGGATTGACTATGATATGAAGGATATTAGGCTAGATATGATATGATATTGTAGTAGAATCCCTTAGGGCCACATTTTTGGGGCTAAATAATAGTATTTTTTGCAGTTTTGAGTCGTGCACGCTAAGCGATGAGGGGTCAAGGGGCTTTGGGGGTGGGTAAAATTCCCTTCATGAGTTGTAATGGTTTAAAGGGTAAATCTAGGGGTCTCAAACCATGGTTTGAGGACCATAGAGTGAGCACAAGCTAAAGTATAAGTATAATTCTAGATTGAGTAGGATAAGAAAGCTTTTGAGAAGGAATTAATGCATGTATGTTGACCTAAAGTAAGTATGTGGTAAGCATTGTGTCCGAAAGGCTCCTGCTAGTTATGTGCATGGAGACCTTAGTCCGGCTGTGTGAATGGGTAGATCTACAAAATTTTAAGGGTTTTTGTGAAAAAATGATGAATAAAGATCTATTTTGGTGAACTTGAGTATCAAATGTATATGCGATTTACACCGTGTTCTATATTTCCATATGATTTCTGTTTCCTGCATATGATTTTTGTTAAATTGTGATTGGATCGGTTGCGTACCTATTTTATTGTTAATGAATTATAATTTCCTAGATCTATTTTTGTGAAAGTTGAATCTTACACTGTTATAATAGTTAAAGATATACTGTCTAGGCGTGCGCAAAGGGTTAAACTATTTTAATTAACCTAGGATTTCCTGTTATATTTTATGGTGCACAAGTCAGTCTATGTAATACTATAGATCTGAAGCCACCCACTTCATTTAATTCTCTCTTAGGGTGTGGAAACATGGTTCCAGCACCCCTCCATACTACTTCGAGTGAGACTTTAGCCTGTGCAAGTAGGCCATTTCTGAAAGGACCAATAGTAAGAGGGTTTTGTTGGTTACGCACTAACACTGAACCTAGGTCAATGCTCCTCAAGCAAAAAAATGGTTTTGTTGCCGAGACTGGTTTGAGAAAAAGATACAAGAATTTGCCATCAAAGAAAACAAAAGTAAGAAGTCATCTACTAAAGATTGGAAACAAAATTATATTTTGATAGAGGTTCACGAAATTTTCTTTGTGACCTTTTCCCATGAATTAGAGGAGTGGTTGCTAAGTGTTATCACAAAATTTCACTTGATTGGCTGCTAATCAGGCAACTCTATGTAACTGTTTCAAACCAGATTGTGAATGAAGCTTAGCCTCTTCAGTCTGAGAGGGCTCTCTCAAAGGGGTTAATGATATTTGATAATGATGAAACTAGATGACTAACTCTATTTTAAAAATAACTTGATTTAATGTGTGTAGGTTGAAAAGAGTATAGGTCTGCAACCATTGGGCTTATGGATTCAAAAAATCAGTATTTCAATGGTAAGGTCTCTTGACATGGAAGTTGAGGCAGGTAAAAGTTTTTAACAAATGAAAATCATACATAGAACATAGGGAAACACAGTCATTTCATCAATATAGGAAGTCAGAGCATAAACATATGAATTATTAATAAGGATGAAATCTACTGCAAGTGGTACACATAAAAATATAGATCAGAAAAGCATTAAAATCTCCATCAGAATCTCAGGCCTGTCAAGATAAAGTCCTATGTATTACTGATATCAGTCAAATTACATAAAGCCGCAGTATTGCAAAAAATCTCCAACCCTTTACAATTTTGAATACCTGCCCTTTAATAGAATTTGTTACATTAGAGATGATCTACCTCTTGGCTAGATTCATCGAACTCTTCCTATGACACCTTTCATAACAAGAAAACATATGCTTTAATGAGAATATGACAGCTACACTATAATATAGTCATTTTCCTAATAGGACTCAAACTACTACTTATCACATCAACTACCTTATCTCTTAAAACAGTTATACATATGACGACTAATAATTCACATATTGTTCGAATAGGCTTTGATAGAATTCATCATTACTTGTCATCTTAATTACCCTCCTCAACATATGGAAACAAACCCTATTTTTTAGGAAAACAGAGGTCTATCTTCATCGAAGTCTTCAACTGATAAGATGTCTCCCTTTCATGGTCTTCAAGTCATGGATGATTGCTGGCAAGGTCCCTTTACCTATTGAATATGTCCACCTGCCCAAAAATGCTCATAAACCTGCTCATAAACCTTCAAAATAGCTCTCTACGAAAGTATGGCAGTTTCGTAGCGTACAAAAAATGACCTTTGCAATCAAAATGTCTGATTCTTTGCTCTTGCATTGTGTTCATCATGACCTGACACATCCTCACTATCATTTCCTCTCCTAGAAAGCTAAAAAAAGTGGTTTTAGAAGCAAAAATATATCTACCCTGTGTTTTCATAGCGTTTTCTTGGCTTCAAGCCTAGGAAACGCTTGAAAACAATGGAAAATTGTGTATATTCCAGATTTTTGCCTTGTTTCAAAAGGGTACCTTCCAGCTATAAAAATTTTATTTTCAACATGCCATTAACCTCTCAAAACATAAACCAACTCAATTTAAGATTCTTGAGGTGTTTCTTCTTCATTGATGATGAGTTGAGCTACGGGTTCCTCAACTACATTCATCTTTAAACCCTTCTTCTCCAGCTCCTCATGGATCAATTCCAACTGCTCTTAGAGGTATTTAACTTGGTCCTTCAACTTTCTGTTGGTATATTTCAAGTGCAGGTTCATTCTTCTGACATGCTTCACCTCTTTCTTCAATGGCATAGTCCATTTGATTAATTGTTATGTGTTATGTAAGGTATTTGATACATTTTCAACCTGCTCTTCCCAAACCTCTTTCATCTTCTCAAAATGCACCTTCTGAGATTTATGTTTCCTTACCTCCTTATTCATGACTGCTATTTCATGATTTTCTAACTTCAAATGTTCATCAAGGACCTCAAACTTGTTTTATCAATAATTTTCTCCTTTCCTTTCCTTTGCTTGATGACTGGATCTTCTTCTGTAGGAGATGAAAGGTCAATAATTCTTTGTGGTGGTTGGACAGTTTCAATGGCTAGATGAACTTATTTAATACTTTCTAAGAGTTTTCTAGCATGTCTTGTCATGGGCTTCCTAGCCTGAAACATAAAACCTGCATCCTCACCTTCAAACTATAACTTCTTTGCTAATTTGGCTTTCTTGATCTTCTTTCCACCCTCATCAATATCCTCAGTATGGACTATAGGAGTCTCTTCAATATCAATAGCATGTAGTATGTCTTCTAAATTTCCTTTAGCCACTATTTGGCTCCTTGTAATCCTTTTGTTACCTTTTTTACTCACAGTTGGCTCTTGTTTTGGACGTTTTCTCATTGTTGACTTTTGTTTTGAAGGTGAAACAGTAGGTGTATCAAGTCTCTGCAACTGCTATGTTTCCATCATTGCTGGTTCACTTTGTTCTGCCATTAAAGGTGATGGTATACCTCTAGGTTTAAGAGTTTTTTTGGGGGTAATGGTATCCATTTCAAAACCACTAACAAACTAGAAAAGAAGAGCAGTCTTTGCGTAGTCTTTGTAGCTCATCTAAAACCAACAATTTTATTAAACCTCGATGAAAAAGTGAGGTTTCACTTGATTCAGATTTAGCTTGAACTTTATCTGCCATTTTTTCCAAGCTTCTGTGTAAATAAAAAGGTAGATCAAGAGATATCTTACCAACAAAATATAGAAGAAGCTTGAAGTGGTAAGAATAAACTTTATGATATCTCCCTTCACAAGTGAAATATTTTTGAATGATAAGCAGTAGCTTTGAGAAATTATCTTTCATGAAGCTCCTTGGAATGACATTTGTAAGGTCAACCTCACTATTTTTTGGCTCAATAAATTCTTTACATTCCTCCATGTTGAATTTGAAACCTTTGAACCATCTTTCTTTTCCTCTTGGAATCCCTGTTGCTACTGAAATGGTCTTTTGTGTTATAGTGAGAATCAACATTCCTACTTTTGTAGCTGTTCCATTGAAGTTTAGGGAAAATTATTTAGGAACCTGTAGATGGCATCCTTGCAATATTTGACAAAAATGCAAACACCATGTTCTTCTGAAAACTACTACAGATGTTGGGTCTTCATTTATTAGGTTCATGTTTGATGACTCATATCTGAGACAGTGGCCAAATTTTTTGGTCTTTCTCTTTGCAGCCATGGTTCTTTAATGTCTTCTCAGCCTCATTTGATCAGTGATACCTACAAACCTTTGAAAATACTAGCCACAGCTTAGGCTCAGTGAAATAATTCTCCAAAGCTTAATAACACGCAAAGAGGGAAGGTAGAATGACAAATGACTCAATTTGTAAGGATTTTGAAGTTCGATGACAACTCATAGCATAATGATGACTCATACATGCTTAAAATGGTGATGATGACTTCAGACATGACCATTGTACCTTGATCTTTACCCTAACTGACTTGAATGGCATCTACCCTATCCCTTTCAATCATTTACTGACACCTAACAACTATTTTGACAAGACAAACAAGAATCCTTACTTTCATAGCATACCTAGAGTATTTCTGGGCATTTTCGCTACAAAAGTATTAGCAGTTTCGTAGCGAAAATTGCATTTTCTCTGTGTATTTTGCTACGAAAGTAGGGTTTCTTGGCTAAAATGACTCTTTCAATGTTATAAACTTCGAATATGAAAAATTTCAGAAAATCATGACTGATGTGACATGAAAGATTTGAATGAGGGTGGCTTTAGACCTTATGATAGGCTAAACTAAAAAAAATTAAACATTTTCCTTGACCAAGCAATAAAAAATGAATTCTATAACCCTACCTTTGACACATGAACCTCTAGGACTTTATCAAATGATGCTTTATTTTTTCTAAGTGATGACACTAAGTTTAACTGAGTTTCAGACCTAATGGAAGGACAATAAAATCACCCAGTGGTCACCTAAGTTGATCCAACAGTTAGAAAAGGTAGATAATAGCATTAATCAGACTATAGACCATTGGGTTGACAAAATTCTAGGTGGATTTGTGACAGAGTTTCCAGTTCATCAGTTTTTGTGTCATATTCTAAAGCAGAAAGAAGGTTTTTCAAAGGACCGAGAGGTAGGTTCATGCGCTCTCTAACTTTGCTAATTAAGATTTTACTGTGCGAAAAGGGTGTTTTGTGCAGTCACACTGAGTGAATGTCCCCAAATGAGTTTGAAAGCACTACGCACAGTGGAAAGTACTTACGAGTTAAGCAAAGAGGTGACATATCGGTATAAAACCCTCTGATAGATCTGCCTAACAACGATATCGAGAGTGGTGAAGTTACGCACGTGGGAGGTAACCCTCCAGTCACCCCACATTCGAACTCACGCAGGGGTAGATCATCTCCTACTCCACCTCCACCACCACTAGGAGGCGATATGGATGCGCATAGGAAGTTACCCACCTTCAAGGGTGTGGGAGATGAAGACATGGATAGGTTATGGTTTGTTGCAAATGCCGTATGGACTGCTCAAAACGTTAACACCAATGTTGTCAAACAAGCACATCTAGCTATGGCATTCGAGGGTCGATCACTAGATTGGTTTATGGGATATTTGACTCAGCACGTTGACCCCACTATCAATGAGATCAAGAAATATTTGAAGAAACAATTCAGAAAACCAAAGTCCTACTCACAATGTGTAATAGAGCTGAAAGAAATCTGACAAGATCCAAACAAATATGTCTGGGAGGCAGATCGATGACTGAAGCACACTATCAGTGATGGAGGATTTGTCTACAATGATAAACAACACAAAGAGTGGTTTATTTCCATTCTCCTCCCACATCTGCGTGGCCCCATGAATCAAAAAAATACTAATTCTCAGGCTGAAGCTCTTGAAGGTGCCATGAAAATGGAAGCCACGCCCAGAACTGAGAACCAATTTGGAACTCTACAAATCCAGAGTCAGTTAAAAGCAATGTATCTAGAAATTTAGAACCTGTGCAAGGACAGGGGGAAGGAGGCTTGCATAGAGGTATGGTGTATACACTATAAAGGTTCCAGTCACACAAAAGATCAGGACCCCTTGCTCCAGGATTATGTGCAAGCGGGAGGGCAAAATCCATTGCGACCTAGGAATGATGCAGGACTAAGCGATACCCCATGCTGTGTTGTGTTGACTATCAAGTAGTTGGGCGGCATGAAACAAACCATTACCCTCAATTATGAAGTTATGTGCAAAAACTAAAACAAAAATGGTGTGGGTTTTTCTCTTCGGCTGGCCACAATGAGAACCACAGTAGCACATTTGATTTGATGATAGACAATGCAAACCTCTATAGAGTGCATGCAGACCCATATTAACTAGCGTCCCCCTCTGGGCATGGTGCATCTCCAGCAAGTGGAAGGGGAGGAGGTGTTATCATCCCATTATTTGGTAGATTTGCGGACCAAATGACGGAGTAACATCAAACCCATATTTGGAGCCCTAGAACCTAGCCTTCTTGGACTCAGAGAGGGCTCTCTCTAATGAAGCAAAGGATGTGAGCTTGTTCACTTAGTTTGTTTAGATTTTAGGATAGTTTTTAAGTGTGTTTGTTTTTCAATTGTTTGGAGGTAAAAATGATCAAGTGGATCAAAATAGAACAAGAAAATGAGATCAACTGGGCTATGGGGTCAAAAGAAAGCCAAGGATGTCAAGAAAAAGGGTAGGGTGTACTGCAGGGCCGATTTAGTATAGTGAATGGATATTTCAGGTGGTTTATGAAGTGAAATGAACATAAAGTTGTGCAAGACAAAGATATTTTAGGCATAAATAGTTTTAAAGCAAAGAATTCATGTGGTAGGGCTAACCATTAATCACTATGAATGAAACTCAAACTGATAAATGCAGAAAATAAACAATCAGGTGATGCATAGAAGTATAAGACCCTCTAACTTTGGGAAAATCACCTTCAGTGGTTGAAAACACATGTAAGACAAACCAACAGCTAAAAATGTGGAAAGGAAACTCCTAAACAACACATTCAAATTGACGAGAACTTTGAAATAAGTCTGCAAGTGTAGGCAGAGGGAAAGATCAAAACAAGACCTCTCTGATTTAAACTAGACAGTCAATACTTCAAAGGAGATTTCATTAATGAGGTTTAAACAACTATGAGTAAGCAAGGCATATCATGAATAAAACAAGATAGCATGTCATAATAATCATTAAGGAAATAAATAACAAGTTCTTAGTGGACCAAAGGGCAGTTAAGAATCCTTTGACATGGCCAAGAAGAATGAAAACATAGAACCTGCAATGAATCAGGAAATTTGATGTGCCTCCATGGGCATACCTCAAACTATTCTTTACTGACCTACAGAAAGCAAGAAGCATGGATACATATGTGAAAAACTAAGAAAACATAACTGAAAATAAACACAATACCATTTACCAAGCCATGGAATCCTACACATTGATCCTCTCCATCATCTAGGCAAGAAAGTCAAGCTATCCACTCCATAAAACAAGTTTGATCATCTAAACTCATAACATATATTTCTCTAAGCTCAGTCAAGTACTTAAGCTCTTCAAAAGTCCAACTTTTTAACAACTCTCCAAAAATATTTCAATGACTCTCTGTTGGGGTTCCCATGTTTTGGCAAGTTGGCAATACCAAAAAATGAGACAACATCAGAACCACTTTTAGACCTCAAGATCTAGCCCTCCTGGGTCCAGAGAGGGATATATCTATATAGGAAAATGTTTATGTCTTTGAAGCTCGAAATTCAAGAGGTTAGGATAGTTATAGGCGCGGGGTTTGTTTGTTTGATTTTTTTTGGTTGTTGGGAATCAAGAAAGAAGGGTTCAGTATAAGACAAGGATGAGAAAAGAGGATTTATGCAAAGGAGAGATAACTCAGAGAACACTCGAGACCATTGGGAAATGGAGTTAGGAAAGGGTTTACTTGCTATTCAATATGCAGGCTTTCAGTTGGGCTAGTCATCTAAAGCATTGGATCTCAAAGATGATAGTGAGGCATGGAAAGACAAGAGAGAAGGTGAAAGCAAGGAAACCTCTGAGGTGACCTTTCAGAAATCAGATCTAGGGACAGGACATGTCGTTGGACAACCTGTGATCCAAGACCTAAAAGGTTAACTCTTCATGACAAGGAAACATTAAAGATTTAAACACATAGGTGAAAACCTGAGATCAGAGAGAGACTGTTGTGGAGGTAAATCCCCTCTGCGGACAGAGGTGATCCCTACTAGCCCAGACCGGGTCTAGCAACAATCGTCACATGCTATAGTGCAGGTTCCTAATTGAAAATAAACCAACTAGCGATGAAGGCTTACCTGGGATCCAACGCTATCGCTCGTAGAGAAAGTAGTGCTCCCGTTCCTTAGCTATGGCAGATCACACTCCTCATGATCTCCGTGATCGGACACCTGCACACGCAAGAAACAAAACAAACGCAAGCGTAAAACCAAGTATATGCAACTATATGTCAGTTAGAGAAGACATAACTCATCATCATAATCAACAACAGGAGTGGAACCATAACCAATAGTCATTTATCATTAATCAATCAAAGGAGGATACAGCCTAGCTCTGACGCTGAATTCTCCTTCGGAGGGTCGCCAGCAGAACAGGTCTCAAAAAATCCTATCAGGGATGGGACAAGCCTGTCTCTTCGGATGTCTCAACAATAGTCTCCCTGCTTGGATTTGGCCTTAAGGGAATGAATCAAGGCTCTTTTAGCATAAGGCTCTGATGGCTCTTAGGGAACTAGCTTGCAAAGGAGATGAGCAAGATTTTATAGATGGAGGAAGGGGAGTTGGGATCCTTATAATCATGGGATTGGCCCTATCCTCAAGGAATCTTCTATGAGAGGTGGAAAACCACTTCCTCTACATGGAGATCCGGAGCCAAACCTCCCAACTCAAATTAGATACCAGTTTATGGATTGGTTAGGACGAAACTTCTGCCATTTATTTTTAAAAAACACTCCTTAAAATGGCTGGCATGAGTGCGACTCTGAGACAGAGCACCAATTGGCGTGCCCTTTTTGAATGATTTCCCCCATTGGCGCGGGTACTGAACTGGCTTCCCGCGCCAATGAAAAAAGGGGTGTTTTTAGGGTTTTTCACAAGGATTTGTCTTCAGGGCAATGAAAGCTCATGTTCAGAGGGATGTCATGAAAGTGGTTTCAAGTCATGTCACTGCTCACAGGTCACAGAATGAGCCCTCCAATTGTGCGGGATGGGGAATTGCAGGGACGGTGACAAATTCCTGTGTAATAGATGCCCCCTAAAGCATGAGGCTCGAAGGAGAGAGAGGGGTGAAATGCTTTACGAGAACGTGTCCAAATGAAAACACCGCTGTCGGAAAACCTACGTAGAGAAGTACAACTGATATCTTAAATACATGATATATATGTGGTATGGGCGCAACCATCCATAACAGAGTATACAATAATCCAGATCCAAGCTATGGGTGCAGCCATCCAGTGAGGATCGATAAGTAGACTTAGGTATGGTTGCAACCATCCAGTGAATGAGTCATGTAACCAATCATAATAATCCACAAAATCGCAGCCTAGATTCCAACAGACAAAATCTGGGGTCTTGCGCTCCATCTCGACCTGAACAAAGTACAAGTTCAAGCATGCGAACAAGTGAGCTGAAGTCGAACATGCAAGAACATCGTCTGATTACTAGCCAGTGATGAAAGCTGTTAACAGACGTGAGAGGTACCACCATTAATGCCAATGGTCCTCAAGGTACTACAAGTACAATCTACGGCATGTGAATCAATGAGCTGGCATCGAACACCTGTAGAATCACTTGATCGGAGGCCAATGATGAAAACCTCACATCGAATGCGAAAAACCTGCCATTGAGGCATGCAGGCTCCAAGGTACCAGAAGGAAGTCTCTAGATCAGCTTCCTGGATAATGAGCTCAAGTCGACAGGAAGTGACCTTGATCGAAGGTGGGCTATAGTGTTTCCCACATCATCGACACAAGACAGAGGAACATAATGTCTTTGTGAATCAGGATTAGATGAGAATCAGAGGAAGGTTGAAATTTGCAGAGGTCAACTTCTCTTGAACATATCAACGACGCGACAGTGTATTTGGCAGTATTTGACATCAAAAGATCAGAGGTCATGATAACGAGGCAACGAGCAGATGAGAGGTCAAAAGGGATCACCCAAACCCACGGAGGCAAGTGAAAAACGAGATGAGATGTCCCCAACCCTACACGAACGCAGACAAGTGCCATGTTCAAGAGCGACATATTGCCGACATGACAATTATGCTGGTTCCATTTTCCCCACCATTTCTGGCGAGTACCTCTTTATTTTTACACAAGCTTGAAGAGGATACCATATGCTTGCTATATAAGTCCATCCTAGTACATTTAACGAGCCTTAGGAAGGAGGGACTCGAATGGCATCATTACGACTGAATCCGATGTCATCAAGGTTTAACGAGTCTGACAAAGGAAGAAATCGACGTCTTTTCATGCTTATAGAGTTTGAAAAGACAACAGAAAAGTAAACTCCAATGGTCCCTTTTCGTAAATAGTTCCTCAAACCCGAAAAGGTAGAAAACAATGCCTGAGAAAACCTCCTAGTCGCAATAGGCTAGGGTATTCCCTTTTCGTAAATAATCTATCCTAGCCCGAAAAAGGGGTAAACATATACTGGGTAGATGTCGTTTCATAACCACTTTAACAAGATCAAAACGACAAGTGACTCGGCAATCTTTTCAATTTTCAAGAGTCAGAAAAGAGCTGAAAGTTGACTCCTCCTGGAGGAACGAGTGGTATAAAGGGTAGCTACTGGTTCCGGTAATGGTGGAACTACTCAGAACAAGTAAAGGTTAAGAGGCTGGTTAACAATACCACTCATCGCAGCAGTTCCTCAAGAATGGGTAAAACACCCAAGTGAAGGCATATGATCGGCCAAGCAGATAGTGACGATGGAGTGAGAAAACCAAGGCTCATCTGGCAAAACAGGCTGATAAAATGGCAATCACAAGAGGTAAAATGGGGATGGTTTCATTTTTACACAAGCTTGAAATCAGGAAACTCTGCTTGAAGTAGGTTTCTTTTTTACACAAGCTTGAAACAAAGATAAACTATGCTTGAAACCGGTTTCATTTTTACACAAGCTTGAAACGGGAACAAACTATGCTTGAAAAAGTAAGCATGCCCCCAGCATGGTGACTCAATTCGAGGTACATGCCCCCCAAGCTTCAATCCATATGATAGACAGATGGAGTGAAGGTTCGAATTACAAGATCAAGAGAAAGACTCGATTTGGATTTTACGAGATCTTATCAAAGACTTGAATTGAACAGGAATGTGTTTCATTATTTTAACGAGGTTGACACATTAAAAGAACTATCCTTAGAACACCTTGTTTCATGGTTTAAGGAGCTTTGCACAAGACAAGGAACTCTGCTCCAATGACCTTGTTTCATTTTTTAAGGAGCTTGACACAAGAAAATGAACTATGCTCCAACCGACCTCATCATAATGAACAAGAAGTCATCGCTTCCAAGATTTCCACTCCCGATGGAAGGAAAACATCCTGGAAGTCAGGACCCAATGTCCCCAGCACCTGATGCACGACGGCAATATCGCTGAGTACAGGCATGGGGTAGGTAGCCACATAGTTGACCTGCGGTGGGGAAGATACAATGGGTGGATAAAAACCAGGAAGGGATGATGGCGGGCCAGCTGCCATATCAGGACCAAAGAACGAAAGCCGATCAATGGTCATGATCTGTCCTTCATGCGGAAAACAGACCACATGAAAAAGGGAGGAGACAAGCGCTCCCATGGCATAGGTGTAATTGTGCCCCAAGAGCAAATTGAAATCCAAAGGGCCTGGAACAACCATCACGTCCATATGGATGGTTTTACCTCCCAAAGTAACAGGTAACGTTGGAAGGATCCCTAACGGTTGACTAGTTCTTCTGTTAAACGGCAACAGATCCTGCGTAACAGGAGCAAGTGGCGGTGAGCCAAAAGCTTGCCAAGTAGTTGAGGATAGAACACTAACAGACGCGCCTTCATCTATAATGGTGCTGGGTATGACCTCACAGGTCAACCAGGGTACCAACCAGGGCCGGTATATGGTCCTGGGAGGCAATTCCAACCTTCTCAACCCATGCAACCTCAGTATCCTCTTGGTCCCAATATTGCACATCAGCCAGGACCATCTTATGGTCCTGTTGCGGGTCAAACCAGTTTTCATCAACCACCTAGCTCCATTCTGCTACCAGGCCAACTGGCCCATCCGACACAACCTGTTATCCCGCCACCAGGCCAACCGGCCCATCCGGCACAACCTGGTATCCCGCCACTAGGCCAACCAGCCAATTCGGCACAACCTGGTGTCCCTGCACTAGGCCAACCGGCCCATCCGGCACAACCTGGTGCTCCTCAATAGCCAGGTCAACCTGCACAACCGGCACAACCTATTTATCTAGGTCAACCTGTTCAACCAGGGCAGCCCGTTTAGCTAGGTCAGCCTGTCCAACCAGGATAGCCTGCACATCCTGTCAACCCTGCCCAACAACCGACTTATTCAATCCACATCCAAATCAACCATTGCACCCTAATTATCAGGCTCAACAAGGTCCCACCTACCAGCAGCCCACTAAACCTCAAGGCAGTTACTATTCTCATGGTCAATACCGGCCAAATTATAGCCAGCCCCAAGGTTCTAACTATTACTCTCAACAACCCAGCTACACCTATACTTAGCAGCCAAATCCGCAGACTGCTCAAACGGGGCCTACTTACAATCAGGGTCCATACTCTGGTTATCAAGCCTCGTATGATGGTTACCAGCAACCGAATCAGGTTGGTTATACACCCTATACCCCCTATGGTAAGAATCCTATCGGAAAGAACCCATGGGGGCAAGGATATTCTCAACCAGCGTGGAGAACAAGTACTGGTCCTTATCAAGGGCCAGGCATGTCATTCAATCCACAATTTCCGTTCTTGGCTACCTTGGAATTACCGGATGTTTCGAAATTAACTAATGATCCAATTCTGCACAATCCTTATTGGCCTCCGGTTTCGACCAAAGTACCCGGCTATTGCCCAAAATTTGAGGGTAAAGCTGGAGAAGACCCCCAAACTCACGTAATGACTTACCATCTTTGGTGTTCGTCCAACTCTTGGGTGGACGATTCAATTTGTCTACATCTCTTCCAGCGTACTCTTACTGGCACTGCTGCCAAGTGGTATATCGAATTACCCCGTGGCATATTTCAATATTTCAATACGTTAGCCATGGCTTTTCTGACTCACTTCCAGTTACCGGTCCGTTACGAGGCCGGGACGCATCTCCTGACTTTGTTAAAGCAAGATAAAGCCACCCACATCTCAGATCACATTCATGAGTGGCGACGTCATCGTAGACTGATCAAGTTTGATATGCCTGATCAACTACTAACTCATTGGTTCACCACGTCCTTCGTTAACAAAATCGCCCAAGATATTGCTATGGGGGCATGTGTGACTGAAGAACAATCCATAGCGCGTGCTCAGTATCTTGATCTGGTATACTCTCAGTCTGGCACGCTGTATGATATTTTGACTGATGCTCCACACCTAGGAACCTCTAAAGCTCCACCTACCCCAGCAGTGGATGGTGTTATTGGTTCCGTATCTTAGAATTCTCGAAAATCTTCGAATGGGAAGCAGAAGTCCAATTCTTCCAATAATTCTTCTCTTCCCGCCCCTCCAGATTTTGGCAAAACCGCGGAGGTTAACACCGTTCAGGCTAATCCTACAGAAAAAGCCTCCAAGGGAAAAAATAAGGGCAAAGGAAAATCCAAACCCGACACCCCAAAGTCAGAGTCTCCTAAACCTCACACTAAGGACGGTTCCCAACGTAAACCAAAGTACCCCTGCCTTATTTGTGAAGGAGATCATTATACCAAGGATTTTCCACGATGATCTGAAATTAGTCAACTTCTCAAAGGCTCCAAAGGGACTCTGGCAGTTCTTAAAAAACCGTTCCCGTCTCAGCAGACCTAGATGATTGAACAACCTTCACCATTTGCACCATTTGGGTCCCAGGTCTTTATGATGAATGGTGCTGCACCTATCTCCATTGCTACGCGTTCGAAGGATTATGCTGGATTGCGCCAAGCAGATGGGAAGGAGGTTGTGGATGGCCCACCTACCCCACCTATCTCCGGTCCGTTGGAAATTGAGAAGCCTACTGCTGAACCTGTTGTAAGGCCACCTTCTAAAGGTGTTTTACGAAGATCTTCCTACAACCCAAATGCCTGTGCCGCTCAACACTACAGTATTGTTGAGGATTTGGCACAAGCACCTTCTGCCATGTCCGCATTGGAAGTTCTTCAAATTTTTCCTTCACAACGGAAAGCTCTATTTTCTGCAATCAGTGGAATCAATCCCGCCAATTCTAGTCTTCTCACCTTCGACTTAGAAAATTTCACCCCCCAACTTCCACATCAGATCGCTCTTGTTATTCAAGTCGGGATCAACGGTCTTAACATCCATAGGGCCGTTTTGGATGAAGGTGCCTCTACCTGTGTCATGTCGTCTGCCTACTAGAAGGCCATTGGCTCTCTGGCTCTTTCATCATCTCCCAATGCCCTAGAGGCATTCGATGGTCGGGAATCTAAACCCTTGGGTGTTCTCGAGAGTTTACCAATTACTTTACAGGGGAAGATAGTCAACGTAGAAGTAGAAGTGGTTGATGCCAAGCTTAACTAAAATATACTTCTCGGCCGCAGTTGGACTCACGCCATGCTATGCGTGCCATCCACCCTCTTTCGACTTCTTAAGTTCCCTCACGAGGGTAAAATCGTTACGGTGGATCAGTTGTATTTCTTCACCTCCACCTCCGAGAACAACATTCCTTACGTGGATCAGATCCCAAATCCCCCTGACAGTGTAGGACCTGGTCTATTCAAAGACCCCATCCTCATGGGTATTTTTCCCACACCGCCACCGAACACCATTCAAGTTAATATGATCTCCAGGTCTGACGACCCATGGATCATCCCTTCGCCTGAACAGGTGACTGATTTTGGAGAATCAATTCCCTTAACTCCAGTAGAGATTAACTACTGTGAAATCGTTGCCGCATCTGATCCTCCTCCTCCTCAAAATGCTCCTTCGAGCATGGCTTTAGATATCTACTCTCAATCCCCCTAGCTCGGTGAGGCCGACTTGCCTGATCCTCTTAAAGAGATTTTTCCTTCTGACGAAGCCATTGTTGAAACAATGTCTCTTGAGGAGCTGCCTTGGAGCGATGGACATCATCGTTCCTCCTTCATGCCCAGCCTAGGGGAAATGTCAGATTGTCTAGAGCATGATGTATCTGATAATCTCTCTCCTGAGCCTCCTCCGTCGAGCTCCCCAGAGCATCGTTCCTCTTCTTGTGCCAAGCTCTTAAAACAATGAAACAAGCTGCTACGAGGACAGTTCTTTCAAGTGTGTCAACCTTGTTAAAATAATGAAACACGAGCATGTTCAATTCAAGTTTTTAGATTTAGATCAAATCTCTTATTTTCAACCTTCACTCCATTTCCTATGGACTGAAGCTTGGGGGGCATGTACCTCGAATTGAGACACCATGCTGGGGGGCATGCCCGTCTTCCTCATTCCAAGCATAGTTTGCATGTGTGTTTTCATGTGTGCTTTTAAGCTTGTGTAAAAATAAAATGTGTGATTAGATACATTATGTGAACTTTTTCATTGGGTCGTTTGTTATGCAACTGATGCATTGATATAACATTGTATTAGAAATTTGCATAGCATATACAAAACATCATCGCATGTAGAAATATTCATCCAGAAATAGGTATGTATATATATATGTGTCGAAATGTTTACATTGTGTGCATCACATAAAATAAAAAAATATACATGTTCGTCTTAATACATCCGAAGACGACATGTCTCTCAAAAAATATGCATGAAAGAAGCCCTAGGTGTCTAATCCACATGGTGCTCGTGGTAACATGCTACCGCGTGCACTAAGCGTCTTAGTAGTCGGTGGAGGCGACTGGGCACCCCCACAGTGTGTCGCTGGTATGCTAGCAGAACATTTTCTAGTCGTGCATAGTCCAGGACCCCCCGGGCAATGCCCTCCAGGTTCTGAATCAGTTCACCTCCCTCGCCACCCTCAGCCTGAGGGTCATATTCGACATGGGTTCTCCACGCAATGGGCGACATGCCCGCGGGCCTCTTTGGGCCGACATCTGCATGCACATAACAACTGTTATTAGAACGGATATGTATTGCCAAAAAAATCATAAATACAAAAAATCAAAAAGAGTATCATACCCAACTCTTCATCCCAATCCTCCCCCTCCGAAAGTGGAAGATCGGGATCTCCGGTGAAATCGGTCCCGACATAGGGCCAATCTTCGACCACGATCAACTGACGCCGTAACCATCCAAAAAACTCCGGCCTCCAGGACATCTGTTGGCCTCCTCCTAACCTGGGCATAAGTGCTGCCCAGCGAGCCATCCTCGGCTCTCGTGGTACCGGCTTAGCAACAATGGCCCCTTGGCCCTGAAAGATAGGTAGTCGTTCCAGGATGAACGACACCAAAATGGAACCGTAGCCAAACTACTTTAGCTTGAATTGCTTATGTTAGTCATCAGTATTTTTTACTTGTTGGTGATGACTAGTTCTAACAGCCAGGTTTTCCAACAGCTAATCTAAAAATTTGTCAAATTTGCTAGCTGGGAAAACACCCATAAAAATTTTTCGCCCTCCTACCTTTTCAGTCTGCCCATGACAATATAAAACCTCATTATCAAATCCTACCTAGCCTCAGCCATACTAGTCTGCCCATCAGCTCTAAAGAGACGATCCAAATCTATTCAAACAGTTTCCCCTAAGTTAGGAAGTGGCACTTTAATGCATTTCTCCCTTGGAAAACTATCAAAGAGCCAAAAACCTCCATCTGCTATATACCAGTCATAACAAACCTTCATTCTCTACTAATGAAGTTGGTTACAGCCCTAGGTCGCGCCACTAATACAACCTTAAGTCTCAGCAATCCATAGACCATAGGTCAAGCTGATTGTAGGTGTTTTTACAGTGTTTGATGGATCCTTCAAAGACAGAAACATACCAACATCTCAAAAGACAATTTTTGGCTCCACATGAGAAGACAGCTGCTTCTCAATGTGATCTTGAGCCTGAGATATAGCTACAGAGAAAAGAGTTTTTCATCAAGCTCTTGCGACCACATTCAAAGCCTCAAAGAATAGTGAAAGAAGAAAACAACACTGTCAAGAGGTTGTTGATGTGACATGAATAAGAACCTCCTTCATTTATAAGCAGAGGGTTTGAAGACCAAAGAAACTCCTTCACCTATAAGCAGATGGTTTTTGAAAGCGCCTCCTTCATCTATAAGCAGAGGGCAATGGTCAAAGTTTGACTTGAAGAGTTGCAACTGACTGTAAGATAGATTTGTTTTTAATAAACAGTGAGACAGTGAATAGGGTTTTCCGAAGAAAAGTGATGATTGAAGGAAGAGGTAAAAGCAGTAGTGTTTTTCAAAGTTTGTTTGTCTACCATCATGTATGAGATAAACCCTTGTCTAGCATGCTCATCAAGCATTCTTCAGCAGATTAAGACAAAGGTTGAAAGAACATCATACATTTCACCAAGTAAAGGGCCTCCTTCACTCATAAGCAGAGGGCCAGGGCATTGACTGATTTCAAGGTTCACTGATCAAAAGATAAGTGGTAAGAATAGTAAGAGATAGTTGAAACAGAGGAACAAGGTAAAAAACCAAGAAGGAAATTAGTGGTACCACTGTAATCCAAAGGGTTAAGCTTGTCTCTTAACAGGGTTTCTTTCAAAAGACAATCTGTAGCTCAAACAAAACAAAATTAAAGAGTGGTTGATGAGATGGGTCATTGCACAGGCAAAAGAAATGATAGTTTTTTTTCAAAGAGTATTGAGCTTCCTACTCACAAAGGAATGTCTTTCAAATTATTTATCATGGTGGATAGAAGGAAATTTGAGCTCAGTTCCCCAAGAGGTATTGCAGCTAGAAACAATTGTTCATAAAACACAAGAAAGACTTTGGCACTTTTTCAGGACCTGGAACTCATTGAAAGCAAATTTGCATGCCACTGTCACAAAGGAAAGCAGGTTCCCTATGAAAACAAGTCAAGGTGCTCTGTTGTTACATTTTGAATATAGGTAAAGCAATGGGTTCTAAAAGGTCTGCAGGAGTTACATTACCTTTGAATCACAAGGAAAAACCTATAAACTGACAAGTTCATCATCATTGGAGAAAAATTGTGAAGGCAGATAGTCGAAAGAGTAAAAAGAGGTCATGGCATATGGCAAAGGCTCTGAATAGGCTACTCTTCAAAAATAGGTTTTTCACTTACAGCGTCCAACAAAGTTGTTATCCACAATCAAAGAGGGAGCTCCCATAACACAAATAACAACAGATGAGGAATACAAAGATAATAGGTGGGGAAGGAGTTTGAAATTACAATATCAGAAAAGGAGAACCCTTTTATTCTCTAAATTAGAAGCAGTCAAAATTTCAATTTCTCATAAGAGTTGTTTTATTTCAAAAAGGGAGGTCTTGCTTATAAAAAAATGGTCTTTACCATTGTGACACATATCCAAACGAAAGGTATCAAATTATGTTTTGAAAGGCGAGGTTTCAAATTTGGATTTAAAAACAAAGGCTTTTTCAAAAATTTTGAATAAACCCTCTCAAATCAAACATAAAAGGACCGTTGGTTTTTCCACTTTAACAAGGGTCAAGGACTGTTGTCATTCCATTTTGAAACTCCTCAAGCATGAGCAGAGCCCCTCTTGCTGCCCTCAAGACCGGAGGAAAGATTCGTGAGCGGAAAAAGCAGAGTTTTTGGGTCTGGAAACCGCGCGGTGCACCTGTACAACCACATGGCGCGCTCAGGCAGAAAGGTTACACATGGTTACAGGGCCGCGCGACGCGCTTGTAGGTGCCTGTCCTGTCAGCTTGACAATGACCCGACGGCAGATTTTGCGCGGCGCTTTTCCTTACAAACATGCCACGCGTCTTTTAATGGTTTCAAACGCCTTTAAAGGTTCTCCAAAGCCATTCAAACGCTCAGCCAAGCCTTTCCATTGAAATCTCAAGGTACTCCAAGTGCATCTTTGTTATTTTAAAAATCTAAAGGGTGGAAAAATCGTTGTGTTTCTCCAAGACTAAATGAGGGTAAAAAATGAATGTTCCAGTGTGAGTCAAGGAGATATGTTTCATGTTTAAACTCAAAATATGTCCATTAGTTGAAAGCTTTGTCAAAATTTGAAAAGTTACCACTACTGTGATGAAACAAAGTTTAAATCTGTCAGCTATGTGCATTACTGAAGACAGTAGAAAGGAGAGACAAGGTGTTTAAAGGGTGAAACAGTAGGTCAGTTTTCAAACACAGTGATCATTAGATGAACATTTTTTTTGACCTTCCAAAAGTCTCCTTTGTATGTTAAAAAGATAAAAAGCAGTGTTTGGCCTTCAGTTCCATAAAGCAGAGTCAATGAGTAAGCTACCATTTGCATTCGAAGATGTTTTCAAAATGGATATGAGGAACAGTAGAGTTTAAAGAGGGCTGTGTTCTGTTTGAAGAGGGGTTTATTGCTGTTTAAATGCTACAGGATTCTTTATGACCACATCAAAAATAAAATAAACTCTGTCACCTATTACACAGTAACCTTGGAATGTGTATTGCCTTTTTGATTGACTGTCTTCATGTTGTTGAATCTACTGGTGAAGTGGCCTACAAAGAAGAAAGCAGTGTCTTGAACTAAGAAGATTGTGGTTTTTTTCCTTTGTCTGAAATACAAGGTTATACTGTTGTCCTCAAAATACCAAAAGGCAAGGTGACCTTACCACAAAACACAGAAAACATCATTTTGACTGTGTATCTTTATTGACTGTGATTTTGTTCTTGAAGTTTACTTGTTGAGTTGCATACCAAGTGGAAAGGTATTTTTTTGAAGGGACAGGAGTCTTATACCAAAAGAGACATTTTCCACAACACTCAAAACCATTGTTTCCTTATCAAACAGTGAGTTGACAGGCTGAGATAGAATTTGGTTTGAAGAAGGCATTTCAAAAACTTTGAAGCATTTTGGTGTTGCAGGAGCGCATCCAAGTCAAGATGCCTCATAGGCAAGATAGTAGGAGTGGGTTGCACAAGAGATATGAGCCAATTTCCACCGAAGAGGTCAATGCACACCCATCTATCTTATTCAATTTTCATGAGGTGGGGTGCTTGGATTTTTGCCGGAGGGTACAAGAAGTGAAAATTTTCTCTCCTTTAACACATTTGTGCGCCTTGAGTTTCAAAGACAAACATTTTCAATTGGCAGGCCTTGATTTCAAGTTCTCCCCGAGATCCATATCCAAGGCTACTAAAATTCCCTACATTGGCGAGAAATGGTTCAAACAAAGCTATTTGGACTTAGATGACTACAAACCCTTCCTCAAGCCTGAGCACAGAGAATCATGCCCTGCTATTTTCCATTCTCTTATCTTCTAGCCAGCTATGCCCCCCTCATGAAGATTATCATGAAGTATTTCACTTGTGAGCGGAGATTCCCCCGAGTTTATGCATACCACATTTGACTGTTGATGCATTTCACAAGAACCAAAAAGATGAATCTTCCTTTCTTCTTGTGCAAAAGCATTGATAAAATGGCCTCCTCTGTCCAGAATAAGCCTCCATCCCAGCAAATAGCCTCTCTATTCCATCACTCTCTCATTAAAATCATCATCCTTCACCAGCTTGAGAAGAAAGGGGTTTCTTGGGATGTTTTCATCAGTCACCTAGATTTCTCCATTGCCCCTCCAGTCCATACATCCCCTACATCTCCTACTCATCACCCCTCCCATTCTTCTAGCAGGCCTACTCCTAAAAGGCTCAAGTTCACTACAGTACAAACAAAAGAGTAGGGAGAAGGAGAAGGAAGTGGCCAGTAGGTGGAGGAAGGTCATGAACATGAAGGAAAAGATGAAGAGCAGCAAACTGAGGATGAGGGACAGCATCATGATAGTGGTGATGGTGAGCAGCAGTAGGAAAAAGAAGAGGAGAGTGCTGAACAGCAGCAACTCAGTGGAAAGATGAGGATGCAAGTTGAACCATGAGGTTTTTCTCACTTGAGCCTATATATTCCAAAGGCTCTCATTGTAAACGAGGCTGAACTTGAGAAGAGAAGCAATATATGGTCTTATGAGCTTTGGAAGAAATACTTGTCTTATGCTTTTGGATTGCCTCCTGGATGCTCTTGGATGAATGAAGAAGGATTGTTGTTGGATTCCATGACTTGGTAGAATGGTATAGTGTCTCTTGCTTTGTTGTTGTCTTCTAGTTTTCATTCATGAATACATTTTTCTTGCTTGCTATAGATCAGTAGAGAAAAAATTTGAGATATGCCCATGGAGGCACCTCAAGTTTCATGTTTCTTCATAGCTTTCATGTTTTCCTCTTCCTTAGTTACATTAAAGAATTCTTAACTTCTCTTTAATAACTTGAGGATATTGTTGCTTGTTTCATTCATAGTTCTATGCATGCTAAGTATGATTTACGGTACGCCCTGCTTACCTATGGCTAGTTATAGTTCCATCCATGAAATTTCTCTTTGACTGATTAGATTATCATTTTGTTGAACCAAGGAGGCCTAGTTTCGATCTAGCCCTTTGCCTAAAACTATGCAAATCTTATTGTTCAAAGTGCCCAATAACTTGAAGTACTGTGTTTAGGCGTTCCGACATAGTAAGTTAAGTTGTTTGTCTTTCTTAAGTGTTTTCCCCAAAGTCTGATAGCCATTTCCCAAAGTTAGAGGGTCATATACTTCTATGCATGGCTTGAATGCTTATTTCTATGTATTGATTAGCTTATGGTTACATTTTTCATGATTAATGGTTTTCCCTACCATGTTTATGTTATCTATTAAACTAGTTATGCTTGAAACTCTTCGTTGTTCACAAACTTGATGTCCATTTACTCCATTTTTCCCAAAGATCCTTTCTACCTTGAATCAAATCGACCCTTCAACAGCCTTATATCACCGTCTGATAGCTTTCTTGACCTTTTCGACCCCATAGCCCAGTTGATCTGACATCTTTTTACCTATCTTATATCTTTGATCAGTTTCATCCCTCACAACTTAAAAAACTAAAACCAAAAAACCTACTTCATAACTAGCCTAAAATCAGAACACAATAAACAAACACACAGATATCCCTTACTCAAATAGAGAGAGCCCTCTCTGAGTCCAGGAAGGCTAGGTCCTCAGACTCCAATGCTTGTTTTGATGTTACACTGTCATTTGGCTTGCCAATCAACCAAATCACGGGACCCTAACAGCTTGCATCTTGTCAGTTGCCTCTTGACATTGGTTGTCACCACTGTAGCCCAATCGAACAGTGTAGGACTCATACACTCAGAGGCTAGTATGAGTTGGGCCTTGGTCGCCTCATGTGGAGCTTACGATCCTGCAGCTCGTGTAATGGTGTGTAGCACTACTCTGAGTGCTAGATCCTGGACAGTGTGGATATCCACCTTCCCGCTTCCTGATCCGGTCCATGCCCCTGGGCACACCCTTGCCATTACTTGCTCCATATTTTCCCCAGATGGTCTGTTGTCTGTCAAGATGGGCACCAGACCTCTGTGCGACAACCCGGTGATGAAATACACGTCAGAAACCTCAAGTCCCAACACTTGGTCCCGAATTTTAAATACTTCTTCATTTTTGTCCCATATACTGACCAAGTATTGTAGTAGCTCCGGTTGAGCTCGTAAACAGGGTGTCAGGAAAAACTTTTTGAGTCCACATTTCTTAAGTGCATTCATACAGGCTTCATTCTCCATAGCCAGTTCATCCTCTTCCCCATGCTCCCTCTCCTTCCATTCGATAACCATTATGCCTGAGTAACCTGCATTAACATGATCAAAAAGCCTCTATTAGATCTCTGTCATGCTTGAAATTTCATTTGAATCACTTGCAATTCAAAAATATAAAGCGGAAAATTGAGTTCCGCCATTGGCACGACTGTTTCCCTAACAGTCGCACCAGTTGGCATGGCCCCTTTGTAAGCAAAAGGCCATTGGCGCGGGTCCGTGCCCGATACCTGCGCTAATGGGCGGAGCCCTAAAATTTTAAAAATTTTCCACAGAAGTCTAATCCATAATGGAAACCTCTAAAAAATGGATCAAAATGGAGTTCAAGGAAGCGCCCCTTACCTGGAACAAATGGGGATCTGAATGGTAGCCCAGATCAGTCGCGGTCACCGTCAGAAATTTGCACACCAATGGACCACTATCGCTCTCCAATGAGGTAAATAGTAAAAGTAATTTTGTTTTTACCATTTCAGACTTATTTATAACTTTTTGAAATCTAAATAGGTTTTCAAAGTCATTTCTTATTAATATTTTAATATATTTTGTTGAAAATGGATTTTACACTTTCCTTTATGTGCAGCAACAGGTTTTTACGCAACTTAAACGATGACACGAGTTGTATTTTATACTTTTTCGGACTCGATAAATACATGAAAAAGTCATTTTGGAGTCATCTTTCAGTGCTTTTCTGACTCTCTAAACATGAAAATATTGTCGAGGCCCTTATCGTTTCGATCTCATTAAAGTGGCCATGAAAAGACATCTACCCAGTATACGTTTACCCCTTTTCCGGGCTGGGATAGATTATTTACAAAAAAGGAATACCATAGCCTATTGCGACTAGGAGGTTTTCTCAGACAAAGTTTTCTACCTTTTCAGATCTGAGAAACTATTTACGAAAAGGGGCCTTTGGAGTTTACTTTTCTGCTGTCTTTTCAAACTCTCTAAACATGAAAAGATGCCGAGTTCTTCCTTTTTCAGACTCGTTAAACCCTGATGACATCGGATTCAGTCGTAATGATGTCATTCAAGTCCCTCCTTCCTAGGGCTCATTAAATGTACTAGGATGGGCTTATACAGCAAGCATATGGTATCCTCTTCAAGCTTGTGTAAAAATAAAGAGGTACTCGCCAGAAATGGTGGGGAAAATGGAACCAACATCATTGTCGTGTCGGCAGTATGTCGCTCTTGAACATGGCACTTGTCTGCATTCATGTCGGGTTGGGGGCATCTCATCTCGTTTTCCACTTGCCTCCATGGGATTGGGTGATCCCTTTTTACCTCTCATTCGCTCTTTACCTCGTCATCATGACCTCTGATCTATTGATGTCAAATGCTGCCAAACTCACTGTCGTGCCATTTATATGTTCAAGAGAAGTTGACCTCTGCAAGTACCAACTTTCCTCTGATTCTCATCTGATTGTGATTCACAAAAACATTATGTTCCTCTGTCTCGTGTCGATGATGTGGGAAACACTATGGCCCACCTTCGATCAAGGTCACTTCCTGTCGACTTCAGCTCATTATCCAGGAAGCTGATCTAGAGACTCCCTTTTGGTAACTTGGAGCCTGCATGCCTCAATGGCAGGTTTTTCACATTCGACGTGAGGTTTTCATCATTGGCCTTCGATCGAGTGATTGTACGGGTGTTCAACGCCATCTCATTGATTCACATGCCGTAGATTGTACCTATAGTACCTTGAGGGCCATTGTCATCATTGGTGGTACCTCTCACGTCTGTTAACATCTTTCATCACTGGCTGGTAATCAGATGATGTTCTTGCATGTTCGACTTCAGCTCACTTATTCACATGCTTGAACTTGTACTTTGTTCGGGTCGAGATGGAGCACAAGACCCTAGATTTTGTCTGTTGAAATCTAGGATGCGATTTTGTGGATTCTTATGATTGGTTACATGACTCATTCACTGGATGGCTGCGACCATACCTAAGTCTATTTATCGACTCTAGCCGATGGTCAGCGTCCATGCCTGACTGATTATTACATACTCGTTATGGATGGCTACGCCATACCACATATATATCATGCATTGAGATATCATTTGTACTCTACGCAGGTTTTCGATGGCAGTGCAATCTTGACACGCCGCTGCAAGCATTCTCAAAAAAAAAAAAAAAAAAAAATATCTCATGTTTAGGCACTGCTACACATCAATTTGTCAATAAAGCGCAATTTTCATCTCGCACAGGGCTCATTCGTGATTCCGTGAGCAGCGCGGATTACGATTCTAAAAACCACTTCATGACACATCCCTCTCAACATGAGCATTGTTTTCAAGACACTTCCTGTGAAAAACCCTAAAAACAATTTCTTTTTGCATTAGCGTAGAGCCAAGCTACACTGCGTTAATGGGGGAAATCATTCGTAAGTGGCGCGAAGAATTAGCGCTCTTATTCATAGTCGCATTCTCTCGCGCCAACCATTTTAAGGTGTGTTTTTAAAAATAAATGGCGGAAGTTTCGTCCTAACTGATCTAGAAATTGGCATCTAATTTGAGTTGGGAGGTTTGGCTCCGGATCTCCATGTAGAGGAAGTGGTTTGCCACCTCTCATGGAAGCTTCCTTGAGGATAGGCCAGATTATAGGACCCTTCCTCCATCTATAGCATTCTTTGTAAGTTCCCAAGAGTCACCGAGCCTTATGCTATGAAGCTTTGACTATTCTTGGCAATAAATTCCAAGGTGAGACTCAACACGAATCCGAAGAGAGAGGCTTGTCCCATCCCCGACATGCTTTTTCGAGACGTGTTCCGCTGGTGACCCTCCGAAGGAGAATTCAGTGTCAGAGCCAGGTTGTATCCTCCTTTTATTGATTAATGATAAATGACTATTGGTTATGGTTCCACTTTTGCTGATTATTCTTTCGACGATATATAGTTGCATATACTGGGTTTTACACTTATGTTTGTTTTGTTACTTGCATGTGCAGGTGTCCGATCATGGAGATCGTGAGGATTGTGATCTGCCGGAGCTAAGGAACGGGAGCACTACTTTCTCTACGAGCGACAGCATTGGATTCCAGGTAAGCCTTCATCGCTAGTCGATTTATTTGCAATTAGGAACCTACAATATAGCGTGTGACGATTGTTGCTAGACCCGGTCTGGGCTATTAGGGATCGCCTCTATCCGTAGAGGGGATTTACCTCCACAAAAAATTGGCTATTTTGACAGAGCCTTGTGGAGGTAAATCCCCTCTGCGGACAGAGGCGATCCCTACTAGCCCAGAATGGGTCTAGCAACAATCGTAACATGCTATAGTGCAGGTTCCTAATTGAAAATAAACCAACTAGCGATGAAGGCTTACCTGGAATCCAATGCTGTCACTCGTAGAGAAAGTAGTGCTCCCATTCCTTAGCTCCAACAGATCACAATCCTAATGATCTCCGTGATTGGACACCTGCACATGCAAGAAACAAAAAAAACGCAAGCGTAAAATCTAGTATATGCAACTATATGTCAGTCAGAGAAGACATAACTCATTATCATAATCAACAACAAGAGTGGAACCATAACCAATAGTCATTTATCATTAATCAATCAAAGGAGGATACAACCTAGCTCTGACACTGAATTCTCCTTTGGAGGGTCGCCACCAGAACACGTCTCGAAAAAGCCTTTCGAGGATGGGACAAGCCTCTCTCTTCGGATGTCTTGACAATAGTCTCCCTACTTGGATTTGGCCTTAAGGGAATGAATCAAGGCTCTTGCAGCATAAGGCTCTGATGGCTCTTCGGGAACTAGCTTGCAAAGGAGATGAGCAAGATTTTCTAGATGGAGGAAGGGGAGTTGGGATCCCTATAATCATGGGATTGGCCCTATCCTCAAGGAAGCTTCCATGAGAGGTGGCAAACCACTTCCTCTACATGGAGATCTGGAGCCAAACCTCCCAACTCAAATTAGATACCAGTTTATGGATCGGGTTAGACGAAACTTCCGCCTATTTATTTCTAAAAACTCTGAAATGGCCGGGCACGGTAGTGCGCCCGTGATTTAGGCACTGGTGCTCCCTTTTTGAATGATTTCTCCCATTGGCACGGGTACTGAACTGGCTCCCTGCGCCAATGCAAAAAGGGGTGTTTTTAGGGTTTTTCACAAGGAGTTGTCTTCAGGGCAATGAAAGCTCATGTTCAGAGGGATGTCATGAAAGTGGTTTCAAGTCATGTCAATGCTCATAGGTCACGGAATGAGCCGTCCAATTGTGCTGGATGGGGAATTGTAGGGATGGTGACAAATTGTTGTGTAACAGATGCCCCCTAAAGCATGAGGCCCGAAGAAGAGAAGGGTGAAATGCTTTACGAGAACGTGTCCAACTAAAAACACCGTCATAGGAAAACCTGCGTAGAGAAGTACAATTGATATCTCAAATACATGATATATATGTGGTATGGGCGCAGCCATCCATAACAGAGTATGTAATAATCCAGATCCGAGGCATGGACGCAGCCATCTAGTGAGGATCGATAAATAGACTCAGGTATGGTCGCAGCCATCCAGTGAATGAGTCATGTAACCAATCATAAAAATCCGAGGAATTTGGATGCGATGCATATGTACATGTTCCAAAGGAGAAAAGGACCAAGTTGGATAATAAATCTGAAAGGTGCATCTTTATTGGGTATAAGGATGGTTTAAAAGGTTACAAGCTTTGCAACCCGGAAACAAGGAAGGTTGTGTACAGTCGAGATGTGGTGTTTAGAGAGGTGAAAGATGTTGTTAAACATGAAATCATACCAAAGGAACCTGAGAAGATAGAGTTTGAGCTAAAGGAGGATGAATCGGACTCTACAACAGAAGAAGATTCAGAAGACGAAGAGCCACAAACTCCAACTTTGAGAAGATCAGTTCGGGAAAGAAGGCAACCAGAAAGGTATAGTCCATCTAATTTATGTTCAGGTTTTTCCTTAACTATAATTGATGATGATCCCAGAACTGTCAGGGAGGCAGTAGATTCCGAGGATGGAAAACTCTGGAAGGAGGCCATGGTTGATGAAATGGCATCCTTGCACAAAAATGAGGCATGGGATCTAGTGGAGTTGCCGGCTGGAAGGAAGCCCATTGGGAGCAAATGGGTGTTTAAGAAGAAGATGAATGTAGAAGGCAAGGTGGATAAATACAAAGCTCGGTTGGTAGCAAAAGGTTCTTCCCAAGTGCCGGGAATTGATTTTGGTGATATTTTCTCTCCTGTTGCCAAATTTACTTGTATTAGATTACTTTTATCTATTGCTGCTGCATTTGATTTTGAGATAGAATAGATGGATGTGAAGACAACATTTCTTCACGGGGATCTAGAAGAGGAGATCTACATGAAGCAACCTGAAGGCTTTATGGCGAAGGGTAAGAAAGAACTGGTATGCAGGTTGAAGAAGTCTCTATATGGGTTAAAGTAGTCACCAAGGATGTGGTATCAGAAATTTGATACCTATATACGGGGACTTGGCTTCACCAGAAGCAAGGAAGATCACTGTGTTTATTTTAAATTAATTGGTGACCGTGTTATTTATTTGGTCTTGTATGTGGATGATATGTTGTTGATTGGAAAGGACAAAGAAATTATCCAAGATTTGAAGACCCAACTGTTCTCCAAATTCGACATAAAGGATATTGGTGCTGCAAACTATATTTTGGGCATGGAAATTAAGAGAGATCGGGCAAAGAGGAAGCTCTGGTTAAACCAGAGGAAGTATGTCGAGACTATATTGTAGAGGTTCAAAATGCAGGATAGTAAACCGGTGAATGTTCCTATTCCTGTAGGTGTAAAGCTATCTGCTGAACAGTGTCCCAAGAAACAAGAAGAAGAGGAGGATATGTCCCATGTTCCATATGTAGGTGTATTGGGTAGTCTAATGTATGCAATGGTTTGTACTAGACTAGAAATTGCACATGCAGTGGGAGTATTGAGCAGGTTTATGTCAAACCCAGGGAAGGAGCATTAGACAACAGTGAAGCAGGTTTTCAGATATTTACGTGGCACTAGTGATTATGGCTTGTGCTACTAGGGAAGACCAGGATTGGAAAGAATGTTGGACATTCATGGTTTTTTTTATGCAGACTGGGCTGGAGATCTAGACCAAAGAATATCTACAAGTGGGTATGTGTTTAACCTATTTGGAGGCGCAGTCAGTTGGATGAGTAAAATACAGTCTATAGTGGCTCTACCAACTACAGAGGCAGAATACATAGCAGCCACTCATGCAATCAAGGAAGTAGTTTGGTTGCAAAGATTGTGTTCAAGTATGGGGTTGGTACAGCAAGCTATAAGGATAGACTGTGATAGCCAAAGTGAAATTTTCTTGGCTAAGAACCCTGCTTACCATTCAAAGACAAAGCACATTGATGTTCAATATCACTTTGTTAGAGATATGGTTAAGGCTAAACGGGTTTTGCTTGTAAAGGTGGACAATTTGAAGAATGTTGCAGATGCATTGACGAAGTCTGTGAGCACTCAGAAGTTCTCTTGGTGTAGAGAAACAATGGGTGTTGAAGAATTGGCATGTGGCCTCCTGTGGAAAGAAAAAAACAAGTGGGAGAATTTTGGGTATGTGTTATATTCTTTCCACAACTAGCCCCACGCGTTGTACATTGCGCCGAGCGCAACAAGGGGGTCACAAGGGAGGAGGCAGCCCCCACTGTTAGGGTCCGGGGCAGCGCCCTGGTGAAAATTGTTTTGGTGTGCAGACCCACTCATAGGCAGACCCACCCATGTTTTGTGCATGAGTTTGCACATGGTTTTGGGGTACGATGGTTTTCAGCCCCTAGTATTTTGTAGACCTGGTTAAGGGAACTACGGTTATGTTATAATCTAGGGTTAATGGATTGGGGTTTATGTATGCTTCGGCATGTATATATATGTGTTGTAACACTAAAAGGAATATAATGAAAAATCAAGCTGGTCATCCCGATTTGGGATCCAGGGGAAAATCTCTGTGTTTATCTATTTTATGTTTTATGCTCTCGCTATTGTTTATTTTCTGTTATAAGATTCGTGTGTAGATAATTTCTATTCAGGGTTAAAACCTACAGTGGCAATGGAGGCTGGGCGGAAGAATGAATACGGACCGTCCAATCAACCGAGATGGCGATGATCGACAGCAGAGGTTAAACAGTGGGAAAACTTTTGGAAGTGGGCAAAATACTAAGAAAATGGGAAAATGCGATGAAAATTGTGACGCGGAAGCTAGGCAGTGGGACCTGGTCAATGGCGGGGACGAGGATTTAATCTGGACCGTCCGATCTTAGGAGGAGATCGATGGCTGTGATTGCATCGGAGGGTGATGGATGGTGGGTCAGGGGTCATGTTCGTCTTGGACTATCCCTCGAGCATCTTGGGGGCGCGATCACCGTCTGATGAGGCAGCCTCAGATTGGACGACGCATGCGCATATCGCGCCGGGCCCGCATTCGGCCTTTAACGCCCGGGGAAAATGGTATTGAAGACCGCCTGCAGCCACGTGTCAGCTGGTAATGATGATCGCTGCCAAATGAGAAATATCACCTTCCTTTCAAAAGTAGCACGATAAAGACCGCCGGTTTTGTGCAGGCGTAATCGTGGGGACCACTAGGATGGCTGGAGTGGGTTGTTGATCTGCGGATCAAATCGATGGCTATTATACAATCAGGGAACGAACGGGGAACGCGTGTTCATTTTAGGGAAAATGCGGATCGTCGGATTGGTGTTGATCGACGGCTGGTATTTGCACCCGACCTTTGACATGATAAGTGTGTCACGGGCCAGCGCTTGGTTTAGCGCTCGGGTCGTGGAGAAATGGTTTGCGGGGGCTGGCCGAAAGGGGCTAAGCCTGCATATGACAAAGGGGTAATTTTGGCCCAATTTTCATTTATTTTGAGACCAAAGAGGGCAACGACAGAGGGGAAAAAGGTTTACTTGGCCAAACAAAAGGTATTTGTGAGGCTTAGGAGGGATTTGGGGTGATTTAGAGGAATTAAGGGAGGGAAAAGGAGAGGAAAACAGAGGCTAAGAGAGGATGAAACAAGGAGAAAAGGCCTTGGTTATCCTCTTCACAACAGAGAGGCTTATTGACTTATGAAACAGTAGTGAGGATTTATCAAAGGATAAAGGGCATAAAAAGACTTCAAGGATGGTGTGTTTTCAGGGGAAATGCATTCCTTGAAGGCTCAAAAACTTTGTAGCCCCCTGTTTTCTTGTCAAAAAATTATAGGGGGCTAACAGTGGCTCCACATGGGGATGGCTTCTTCCTGAAGGAGTCAAGAATTCAGAGAATAATCTTTGGTGTAGGCCAGATGCCTGCTGCTTGTACCATCCATTTTCTTTTGGACTAGCTGCCACAAATCATGAAGACATCAAATCAACAGAAAAATTCTCCCAAACAACTACCTACCCAAACTAAAGTCCTATCATTTTTTCTTTAGGGTGCATTTGGACTAGCAGACCCTTTACATCATCAAATTTTTTTTTTACGAACTGGAAAATATACCTATTCTATTTCTACCCTTATTGCTCCATGAGACTAGGTTAAACTGTTGGCCTCACATGTTTCTCTACCTAATCTAATATCTGTTGGGATTAAACTGTCCAGCAGATTTCTTCTCTACATTCTACAGCAGAAATTTAAAAACAGACAAACCAAGATTAGGCAGTCTAGTTTGATGTGGATCTAAGGCATAAGGCAACACTGCTCTGGGACTGAAAACTTTGCAGAAAACTGAAAACAAAATCTGGAAGGCCTGAAATCTGAAACTTTGAAGAATCCTTCCTTTCTTTGTGACTCAATTTTTGAGCTTCTTAGAGTCACTTTCTTCTCCATTTCAGCTCTGCTTTTGGGCTTGTTAGAGCTGAATCTTCTCCCTCATTTGCTGGTTTAGATTTGGGCATGTTAGAACCAGCTGTCTTCACTTACTTTGGCTCAGGTTTTGATCGTGTTAGATCCAATCTTTGCACTTCATAGGTTCACGTTTGAGCATGGTTGAACCTCTTTTTCTCTCTTTTTTGAAACATTTTCTCTTTTTCTTTGAAAACAAAACACGGCAATGGTATTTACAATGGAAATGGAAATTGGAAATTGGAAATTAGCAGTAGTAATGTTTGAGCATCCTGCCATTGACAGGACCCCCAAACAGCTCCGTACCGTCTAACTCTTCCAGAAAAAAGGCATTTGGACCAACAATGGCTTGGATGATGTATGGACCTTGCCAAAAATTGTCAAATTTGTCGTGCTTTCCTTTTTCTTCTCTTCTTGAATCCCACTTCAGAACTTTATCTCCAATTTTGAAGTTAGAAGCCTTGGTTCTCTTATCGAATTTTTTTTTATATTTTCCTAAATTTTCAAAGCTTTGTTGTAGACCTCTTCCCTTGTTTGCTGGAGATGAATTGTTTGGTTTATCCTCCTCACCATGCTATCTTCTTCTGTCTAAATCTCTTGGACAAGCTTAATCACTGGTACTCCAAGGCTGGTAGGAAACACTGCTTCTATTCCATAGACAAGCTGATATGGTGACATGCCAATGGATTTCTTCGTTGTAAGCCTGTCAGCCCACAAAGCATGCACTAACTTGTTATGCCATGATTTCTTATTCTCTTCAAGAAGTTTTTTGATAATGGTCACCAAGCTCTTGTTTGATGATTCAGCTAACCCATTACCTTGTGGGTAATAAGCAGTTGAATGACCGAGTGCTATTTGATACCTATGACAAAAATAAATCATTTTCTTGGATCCAAAAGCAGCAGCGTTATCAATAATTATTTTTCATGGGCGGCCAAACCTAGAGAGGATTTGGTCTTCTAGGAACTTAATGATGACAGAATCTATGGAATTCCTAGAAGGTATGGTCTCTATCCATTTAGTGAATTAGTCTGTGGCTGTAAGGATCCACTTGTGCTGTGCAGAAGAAGCAGTGTGTATTTCTCCTATGAAATCTAGGCCCCATTGCATAAAGGGACCCTCAACAGTGATGGGTTGTAAAGGTAGAGGGAGGAGCTTTCTTTTGCCTTCAAAGATCTGGCATTTATGGCAGGCAATTATCATCTTATGGATGTCATTGAAAAGTGTGGGCCAATAATAGCCAGCTCTGAGTATTTTGTTAGCAGTGGCTTTCCAACTCAGGTGACCTCCACACTCTCCTGCATGGAACTCTTGTTTAATCCTCTCTGCCTCAGTTTCAGGCAAACATTTAAGTAATAGGCCATTTGTATTTTTCCAGTATAAACATTCATTTAGTATGCAATAGTTTCTGGATTCTAGCTTTAGGAATTTGGCCTTAGTCTTTGAAAGTTTAGGAGGGGCATTGAGGTTTGTGAGCACATACAGGATATCAGAATACCAAGGAGAGTTCTGAAACTTCTCCTCAACCGTGGGATCAGTAAATCCTTCCTACTCATCTAAGGCATCTTCCATGTTTATGTCAAGGGCTTGTAAATTTGATTCAGCCATTAGTTGAGCTAGGTCCTGAATTTTGATTAGTTTTGTTGGTTTTATCTCCAATTCATATTCTAAGATTACAACAATCCATTTTCCCCTCTTTCCATCCGGATCTTGGGACAAGATGTCTTTAACCACTATGTTTGGTATGTAGGCTATGATATGAGAATGCAGTATGTACACCCTAAAATCTTTCAAGGCCTTTACCAGGGCATAGTCCTAAAGAAAGAAATGGGCTGTTCCATTCCCTCTGGATCTTTCTACAGCAGAACTGCAGCCACTATATGCTCAGAGGCAAATGAAAAGATCAGGAAATCTTTTGAGAAATCTGGGCTGATTAGGACAGGAGCCCGGGTGAGTGCAAGTTTAACCGATTCAAAATATATTTTAGCCTCAACTGTCCACTTAACCCCCACACTTTTTTTTAGAATATTAGTCATATTCCTGAGGTGCTCAGCTAGTTTGGGAATAAACCTCCTTAAGAATTTAATTTTCCCGATGAAGGACTGTAACTCCTTAATGTTTCTCGGGTGCATGATTTGTAGTATTCCCTCAACTCTTTTTGGGTCTATCCTAATTCCCTTCTTAGATATAATGTGGCCGAGAAGCTTACCTTCTTGCAGCCCAAATACAGTCTTTTTAGGATTCAATGATAGAACGAACCTTCTACATTTTTCAAAGACTCTTCTCAGATGTTTCAGGTGCTCTTCATCAGTCTTGGAATAGACTATTATGTCATCTAGATAGATTACAATGAAGTGCCCTACTTCATCTAAAAAAGCTATGTCCATTGCTCGTTGGAAGGTTGCACCAGCGTTCATCAGTCCAAAGGGCATTTTTACATATATAAAAGTGCTCCATGGAGTGGTGAAAGCAGTATTGAGTTGATCTTCTAGGAGTACTAGAACCTGGTTATAATCTGAAAAACCATCTAATAGGGAGATCTGCCCTGAGCCGACTACCCTCTGCAGGATATGTTCCATCTTTGGTAAGGGGTAATTGTCCTTAAGTAAGAATCTGTTGAGGTTCCTGAAATCTATGCACAGTCTGATCTCACCTGTTTTCTTTCTCACAACTACAAGGTTTGAGACCCAATCAGAGAACCTCACAGGAACTATTATTCCTACCTCATACATCTTCTTTATTTCCTTTTCTAATGCAGACAACTGTTTTGGGTTAATTCTGCAAAGTTTCTGTCTAAAAGGTTTCTGATTCTCTTTCAAAGGTATTTTGTGCTATATAATGCTTGTGTCATAGGCCTTCATGTCCTCGTAGCTCCAGGAAAACACATCCATGAATTCCTTGAATAAGTCAATATATTTCTTCTTCAGGTTTGTGGGCAGGGACTTAGCCAGTTTAATCATCTTGGGTTTATCTTCTATGTCTATGTTGCATTCCTTGATATCAGAGTCTGAGTGCTCTGCGGTGGGCCTTTTCGCTACATCGTCAAAGTCAAAAAGGTCTTCTAAAGGTGCTAGGCCTCGGGGTATGCTTTTATCCTTTGCTTGTAGCACCTCAATTTCCTCATTATCTGTGTTTTTACATTCTTCGGTTGGATTTCCAATTTTTTCGTTTAAAGTGTTTATTTCTATGTTACAGGGTGGTTCTTCCTCATCTGAGGGCTCTTCACTTAGGTAGCTATCGCTGGACATAGAGTCTGAATCGGAAAATTCAAACTCGTTCCTGCCTATCAAGAAATCTTGAATCTGCTTATCTCCTTCAAAAACCTACCAATATTTCTCAGTATTAGGTATTGCAGGCCTAAAATTTGTCTCAATGATGATTTTTTGGTCACTGGGAGGCTTGTGATATGAACTAGCTATGCAGGCTAATCCATTTTCAATTGCATTCCGACTCCTAGGGACAAACACTAGTTCATATTCCACGAAAGTCTTCAATAAGTCCATAACGTCATTCCTGTATGCTCTCAACCTAGGGTGTTTCACTGCATATTCACCATTTACTTGTTTCATGATTAGCTCAGAGTCTCCATGCACAGCTATCCTACAGGATCCTAATTTTTTCAACAGATTCAAGCCTAGGATAAGAGCCTCATATTCTGCGATATTATTTGTACATTTGAAGTTCAGGTTGAAGGCATGACTCTCTGTATAGTCACTCTCTGTGTTATGTACCCACACTCCTGCTCCTACAGTTCTCCTCGTGCACGACCCATCAAAATTGATTTCCCAAAAGGGATCATTCTCAGGCTTATCGTCATTTTCCTCCCTAATGTGGGTTTCACTGGTCTGTTGTGTTACAGGGTCTTCATTGGACTGTGGATGGTTTCATTTTTCGAGTGGTGTATGAGTTTGTGAGGGGTGACTAGCCAACTGTTTACATTCTGCTTCTTGTTTACTGGGATTTTCATTTTCAGTGCACTTTCCACAAATTTCATCTTTTTTTTCTTTTGAGGCTAGAGAGGCCATTATGTTGAAATCTATGGGCATCATCTCGTTGCTCGCACCTATGTTTTCTAGTTCTGGCTCTCCCAAGAATTCATCATTGCAAAGTATAAATGAGTCTAGATCTATGTGTACAGAGTACAAAGGAGAATTTTCAGGCTTTTCAGGGCTGCTGACCAGGAATTTCATTTGTGCCTCTCTATACAGTCTTCTAAGCTGGCTAAAGACAGGGATTATGGAATATGCACTGTCCATCTGCATTGTACCTTATAGCTTGGCTCCCCATGACCTCGATAGCAACATGCCATACTTAGGTGGCACATCTGCCAATACAACATCCATGACCATACATTTGGCTGGAATCTGGGTCAAGTTCACACACACGTCTTTGATCAGGGCTAGGCACTTGACCTTGCTAGAGTCAAATGAATATAAATCTTTGTAGGGTCGGGTTATCTCTAGGCCTAGCCTTTCCATAAAAACCTTAGGCATTAAGTTGTGTGACGCCCCAGAGTCACGCATTGCATTGTGAAGGATCTTGTCATGGATATTGAGACTGATATAAAAAAGAGGTATTACTCCTTCCTAAAACTTCCCATCTATCTTTGGGCCAAACAGAAGGGCTGGTTGATCATCACTCAGGTTGATAGTGTCACTGTTTTCCCCTAGATTTAAAGCTTTCAAAATTTGGCCTTTATATACATCCTGAGTGGCCAACTCAGAGAGTGGGACAGAGATTTTCATCTTAGCAATCTCACCCTCCAAATTGAAGAGGGGTTGACTCTTTGTAATATTCAACTCTGTCGTGTTAGCCACTACTTTAGTGGCATGTTCAATGTGTTGATCTTCATTATATACAGGATTAGGGACTGTTTTATTAGGAGCACTAACTGCAGTGCTAGTGCTTCTAGTTGGTTGACTTTGTTTATCAGTGTTTTGGTTGTCTTTTTCTTTGTTCTTCCCAGAACCCTCAGCTGCTGATTTGTTACTTTCAACAGTTACTTTAGAAGATTTCTCAGGTCTTTTCTTGATGGTAATCTCATAAGCCTTTGGTTTGGAAGTGTCTAGGCTCTTTTTGCTTCTAAGTTCGTACTGTTCTCTGACCTGCATGATGGCACTTTCAAATCCCGGTCTGTAATCCTCAGATTCTAATCTTTCCTCATCCCAATATGAGGATGAGGGTTGATCTTCATCTGTGGAAAAATTTTGGATTGAGTCATCTATCTCAAACATATTTATTGTGTTCTCCTCAGACTCTTCTATTATCCCCTCATCTTCATCAAGGAAGTTCTCTTGAAATGGGGGTATAACTTGTTGATCTGATTCTCTTTGTCTGTTGGGAGTGGTATTGTTCCTTCTAAAGTTCTGGTTCTGGTTATGATTTTTGTTTCTGTTCTGATTACTAACTGTGACAACCATTTTTTCCATCATTTTCTGTAGCTTTTCCATATTTTTAGATAGACAGTCACAATTGGGGTCAGATGTGGAAGCTACAGTGTCATCCCTATATGTCACCCTCTTTTCAGCCCTCATTCTGGCTTTAGGTTAGCCTCTACACTCACTGCCCCCCTTTGCATATCTTCCAATGTGTTGTAATCCCTCTCCCTAAGCTGGTAGGCCATGTCAGCATCAAAGCCTTCAGGATATTTCACTAGAGCCATACCTTGGGGAGGTTTCATATGTGGAGGAAGAGCGTTATAAATGCTGTTAAACCTTGGAGAGTAGTCATGGACACTCTCTCCTGCGTTTCTTTTCAGGTTCTTGTATTCTGCTAAGATTTGGAGAGGGTTGACCTTAACTTCCCATTTTTTTATGAAGGTCTGATATAAAGCAGGAAGGTCTTGGATGTTATTAGGAGGTAGGCACTTAAACCATTTTTTCACATCACCTCTGAAGCTCTGGGAAAAGATTCTCATTTTGACTGTATCATCATCTATCTCCTTGTAGTCAAAATAATCTTCCATCCTGTCTACATGGTGCTGAGATGTGGTGGAATCTTTTGTAGTGAAGTGTGGTATTTTTGATTGATAATCGTTGGGTAAAGGCACTAGAGGCTGAGGTAAAACCAAAGGTGCATACCAGGCTACCATGATGATGTTTTGAGGAGGTAAGGGGTTGGTTTGAGCAGCTGGTATAAGGATGACAGGTCTACTAGGACCAGCAGAAGTCCGTTGAGTAGATTTAGGATGGCAGAGTCCCAAGTTTTGAATGAAATGAATATCAGGAGGCATAGATGGTGGGGTTTCTCTGCCCCTAATTTGTTTACCACTTTGAGGTGGTGAACCAGGAAGCTCAAGGTCTGACTGGTCTAGAGAACTGAATGACCTAGTTCTTGGTAATCCGCTTGGTAGGTCTAGGTCAAGATGAATCTATGATAGAGCTATAAAGTCTTCTGGTGCAGAGTTAGCTCTATGGATGTATCTGGAAATAGTTGGTTTTCTGGGTGAAGGAGATTTCCTAATGATACTCTCAGGGTTGTCAAATATTTCAGGTGGGTTTGGGTTAGGATAATCTCTTATATGAATAGTTCTTGAAGCCAGAATGTTGTCTTTGAATCAAGCAGCTTAGACCTACCTGTTACTCTTAATATGGCTGATGTTGTAATGCAGGCTGGTCTCCCAGTGGAGTCCTATGTAAAACCAAGATAATCAGAAGGCCTACTGATCACCAGTGGAATATTTGATCTTTAAGGAACGATGGAGTCACCAGGTGGAAGGTTTAGGACGTTTCTAGGAGGTACACTGTCCACCACAGTGCTAATGTATGTCCCTTTCCAAGGGTATCCTTAAAACACAACACACTCTAACCAGAGATGGACTGGGAGGGATTTTACTAGATATTTCACCTCTAAAAGAGAGTGGGATCTGGAGGCTATCTGGCCCTTTCCAAACTCTGTCTAAGAGTGTGGGAGAAACACAACAAGTGGTGCAGAAAGTGAACTGCAAGTGGAAACGTTTCAATACTAACCTAACCAGAGATTGTGGTGCAGAAAGTGAACTGCAAGTGGAAACGTTTCATTGCCAACCTAACCAGAGATTGTTGGCTTTATGAGGTTCTTGTGATATAGTAAGATGGAATATACTCATAAATTCCCCAGCGGAGTCACCATTATGTTGGGGTTCCCATGTTTTGGCAAGTTGGTAATACCAAAAAATGAGACAACATCAGAACCACTTTCAGACCTCAGGATCTAGCCCTCCTGGGTCCAGAGAGGGATCTCTCTATATAGGCAAAGGTTTATGTCTTTGAAACTCAAAATTCAAGAGGTTAGGCTAGTTATAGGCGTGGGGTTTGTTTGTTTGATTTTGTTTGGTTGTTTGGAATTAGGAAAGAAGGGTTCAGTATAAGACAAGGATGAGAAAAGAGGATTTACGCAAAGGAGACATAACTCAAAGAACACTGGAGACCATTGGGCAATGGAGTCAGGAAAGGGTTTACTTTCTATTCAATATTTAGGCTTTCAGTTGGGCTAGTCATCTAAAGCATTGGATCTCAAAGATGATAGTGAGGCATGGAAAGACAAGAGGGAAGGTGAAAGCAAGGAAACCTCCGAGGTGACCTTTCAGAAATCAGATCCAGGGATAGGACATGACGTTGGAAAACCTGTGATCCAGGACCTAAAAGGTTAACTCTTCATGACAAGGAAACATTAAATATTTAAACACAAAGGTGAAAACCTAAGATCAGAGAGAGACTTTGAACTCTCAATGCTTTGGTATCCAACTTAAGGGAACTTCGAAAGGTTCAATTAATTGATAAGGACCCTAGTGGGACAGAGACAGAGTTCTAGACTCCCAGTATCCAAATTCATTCAATTAAAACCTTACAAGAACATCTAAGAACAGATTCATCAATTCACACATCAGCTAGCAGTAAATATTAGCCACTACACTGGTTAAATTAACCTGAATCAGTGCTCAGATAACATATACAGCAGAAAACATTGAAGGAAAGGAGAGAAGAAACATAGGGTACCTAACAAGGGTAAATCCTATGCCAAATTTCTGATGCGTGCCAAAAGAACTGAAATGTGATGAACTACAAAGGGAAAAACAGGACAAAGTAAGAAAAACATCACCGCAGCTTTAAATTAGGATCTAAAGAAATGTGCTTGTCATATTAAAGAGCAACACCAGTCATGTACAACATTGCCAACAACTTGATATTCAGTCTGAAAACATCTTCCTAAGCCTATCTTACAACTTTACACAGAGAACATGTCTCAAGAGAAACAACTTACAGTTCACAGATATTCGATCAACAACCCTTACAATGTTTTCTCATGAGTTTTTATATCAGAAAGAGAGGCAGAGGTGGTAGATGAAACACTAAATGAAACATTAAACAGAGTAGGAGCAGTGGGTCATAACCCATTCTGTTTTAATGTATATGCATCGAACTTTTGTACTCTTTGGATGAGAGAGTGATCTTTGACAGGCTGAAATTTACTCCAGGTATGTCTTGGCTGTATCTTCTGGGGTCTGCCATACTGTGTAACCAATGTTTCTGGTAGCATCAGTACTGTTGTCAGGGTAGATATCTCCTCTGGAACACGGTATAGAATGAAAACAGTATGGGTATTTTGTCCTTTCATGGGAAAGAACGTTCTACTGATGGTGATGCTGGTATCTCGTTTTCTGAGCCCTTAGTCTTCAACCTGTGTCTTCATCCTTTGAACGCAGCTTCAAGCACTGAATGTGCAATTAACAAGCCAAAATCCTTGTAATCCTGCCTTTGCTGTGTTTCAGAATCACAGTGTGTTGTGATTATGGAGACAGAGCAAAAATTTCTTCTCTGCAAAACCTGAAATCAATGAAATAAACCAATTACAAAATCAGGGGTGGCGGAGACATGTGGTGGAGGCCTGGAGGACAGGTGGCGCACAGTGGGAATGGAGGCTGAGCGGAAGAATGAATACAGACCGTTCGATTGGCTGGGATGGCGATGATCGATGGTAGAGGTTAAACAGTGGGAAAACTTTTGGAAGTGGGCGAAATACCAAGAAAATGGGAAAATGTGATGAAAAATGTGACGCGGAAGTTAGGCAGTGGGACCCGGTCAATGGCGGGGATGAGGATTTAATTTGGACCATCCGATCTCAAGAGGAGATCGACGGCTGTGATCGCATCGGAGGGCAATGGATGGTGGGTCAGGGGTCATGTTCGGCTCGGACTATCCCCCGAGCATCTTGGGGGTGCGATCACCGTCTGATGAGGCAACCTCAGATCGGACGACGCACATGCATATCGCGCCGGGCCCGCAGTCGGCCTTTAACGCCCGGGGAAAATGGTATTGAAGACCGCCTGCAGCCACGTGTCATCCGGTAACAATGATCGCTGCCGAACAAGAAATACCGCCTTCCTTTCAAAAGAGGTGCGATAAAGACCGCCAATTTTGTGCGGGTGTGATCGCGGGGACCACCGGGATGGCTGGAGTAGGCTGTTGATCTGCGGATTAGATCAATGGTTTTTATGTGATCGGGGAATGAACGGGGAATGCATCTGCATTGTAGGGAAAACGCGGACCATCGGATTAGTGTTGATCGACGGCTGGTATTTGCACCAGACCTTTGATATGATAAGCGCGTCATGGGCCAGCGCTTGGTTTAGCACTCGGATCATGTGGAGAAATGGTTTGCGGGCGCTGGCCGAAAGGGGCTAAGCCTGCATATGAAAAAGGGGTGATTTTGGCCCAATTTTCATGTATTTTGAGACCAAAGAGGGCAACGGTAGAGGGGAAAAAGGTTTACTTGGCCAAACAAAAGGTATTTGTGAGGCTTAGGAGGGATTTGGGGTGATTTAGAGGAATTAAGGGAGGGAAAAGGAGAGGAAAAAAGAGGCTAAGAGAGGATGAAACAAGGAGAAAAGGCCTTGGTTATCCTCTTCACAACAGAGAGGCTTATTGACTTACGAAACAGTAGTGAGGATTTATTAAAGGATAAAGGGCATAAAAAGACTTCAAGGATGGTGTGTTTTCAGGGGAAATGCATTCCTTGAAGGCTCAAAAGCTTTGTAGCCCCCTGTTTGCTTGTCAAAAAATTATAGGGGGCTAACACTCTCCATGAGTTAAATAGGAGGAATAAGAGGATAAGCTTCACAAAACCAACTAGAAGCTCATTGGCCTAATATAAATATCTGATTTTGTCCTTGAGGCTTTGCAAATCCCAAGGCATAAAATATCTTCAAAAATATCTTAAACAGCTAAAAATGGTAAGAACATTGACTTTTAATCTCTGACATGGAGTTAAAAATAGCTCAACACACATTTGGATGGCCACCTTCAGAAAAATTCCTTTTCAGCCAAAATGCTACAGGAGCGTAGCAGCAGAAAAAATCTTGTTTTGCAGATAAATTTTGAGGGACTTCCTGATGTCAAAACGAGGCCCGTGATAGCTTGTTGGAAAGCCCTGGATGTCTAGTTTCTGGAACTACTTTATTTTTCTCAAACCTATCCCTATAAGTCGGTCAAAAAGTGGACTGAGTGAAAAAACCCAAGAGGGTCTCACCTGCTGATATTTGAGGCAGAAAGGTGAATTTTGACTATTTTTTGCCTCTTTGGGGGACCAAAACATATTATTTTGATCTGAAAATTTGTGAGTAGATGCCCCCAAATTTAATAAATCCAAAAAAATAACTTTCATGAGCTGAGGATTCTCCTATAAAAGATGGCAGCGCCTAGAAAAATGTGCAATTAGGCCTAAAAATCACAAAAAACAAAATCACGTCCAAAATTGTTCAATTTTGGTTAGAAAACCCCTTATGGGTTTCTAGAAACATGCAAGGAAGCTGAAGCCAATATTCCAAGCCTAGATATGTCTTTTTCTCCTTTTTTCATGTGGCGCCTCCTTTGGGCAGTGTGGAGCCTTTCTTGAGCAATTTTGAGTTTTCTTCGGGCAAATTGGTTCAATTTCTTGTAATGCCCAGTCATCTTCCTTTGCAAACCCAAGTCTTTGTTTGCCTTGTCTAATTTTTCCTCCAAATTGTTGTTGGCTCTTTCAAGCCATGATTCTTTATCATTTTCTATCTCTTGGGCAAGAAATTGTGTGAGAGGATATGATCGAGCAAGGGATGCTTCTTCTTCCCTCTGTTTCTCCAAAGCTTTCCTAAGACCCATAGTCCTAGGCCTTTTTCTTACTGGCTGCTCTTCTTCCTCAATATCATCAAATTCGCCCATATACTCTTCAAGCTTCACCTATGCTTTGTGTGCCTCTCTTTGATATTTGAATGCCCAGGCCTCATAGTTTGCCATTAGCCCACTTATCTGCCTATTTTGCATTTGTAGAAAGTGTATGAGGTCCTTTGACCTTTCTAGATCAGTTTCTAAGTCATGGATTTGGGCTTCTCTGTTTTGAAAAAGTGACTCAAGGATTCTAGCTTCATCATCTCCAGCATCATTGTCTATTTGTATGATGTCAAACTCTCTTTCTTGTTCATGGCTACTCTCTTGCTGTTCAAATTTTTCTTTGCCCTTGATTTGGATAGAATTCTTTTCTCTTTTTCTCTTTGGTAATTCAACAATACTCTTCTTAGGCAGTTTTCCTCTACTCCTTAGAGCCCTAGTGACATTACTATTCACTACTGGAGTGATTTTCTTCTTTGCGAATTTGATGTTTTTAGCCTTTTGTGCTTTTGAGGAATGAATCATGGCCCCTTTCCTAGGAGAGGCAGTAAGCACATGTTCTTGGCTGTGTTGAGGAGAAGAGAGAGGAGGTTTTATCACTAGCACTTGTTCAACTTGATCCTTTACACTGCTACCTCCATCGTCACTTTCTTTGCTGCCCTGTTCACTGTTTTCCTCACTATTTTGAGTTTGTTTGGGGCTTTTATCTTTATCATCTCTTTTTGCTGCTTGACGGCCTTCACTGCCTGTATGTGGACTGCCTTGTTTACCCTCCTTACTATCTTGAATTTTTTGAGCGCTGCCTTCATTATGACTATTCTCCTTAGACACTGTGTGTGGGCTGCCACCATGGTCACTACTTTGCTGGGAGGCGCTTTTTTCACTTTCCCTTTGATTGGTTTCATGAATTTGTTGAGGACTGTGGTGTTCCTCATCACTACTTGCTTGAGGATTGTCACTATGCTTACTGCCACTTTGATTGCTTTCATGCTGACTGTCACTCTGTTTCTCATCACTGTTTTGAACCTCTTCCCTTTGCTCTTCATCATCACTACCCTGCTGCTCTTCAGTTTTTTCTTCATCCTCACTAGTTGTATGTGGGTTGTCCCATGCTCATTTTCACTGTTCTTCTTAGGGCTACTTTGTTCTTCATCCTCACTAATTTGTTCAGTGCCACTGACTTCCTTATCATCACTAACTTCACGCCTGCTTTCATGAGACTGCTCTTTTTCACTATCAATCATGGGTGATGCTTGCTTCTGAGGCATAGATTGACTAGGTGGAGGGGAGATATAGTGAGTGGAGGGTGAGGAGGACATATGAGATGGGCCATGAGATGAAGAGGTAGTAGTAAAATCCAGATGGGAAATGATAGTCTCCCAAGAAACTCCTTTCTTTTCAAGCTGGTGAAGGATGATGATTTTGATGAGAGAATGATGGAAAAGACTAGATTTTTGCTGAGTAGGAGGTTTCTTTTGGACCAAGGAGGACATCTTGTCTATGCTTTTGTAGAGGAATAAAGGGATATTCAGCATCTGAGTCCGAGTGAAATGCATCAGAATTCTGACATGATAGGATAAACTCAAGAATACCTCCCCTCACATGTGAAATACTTCATGATAACTTTCATGAGGGGGGCATAGTTTCTCAATAAGTGAGAAAAAGGAAATATATCTTGGCAAGCATCCTGATGGTTTGGTTTTAGGAAGGGTTTGTAGTGGTCTAGGTCCAAATAGGCTTGTTTGAACCATTTCTCACCAAGATAGGGAATCTTGGTGGCCTTTGACACTGACCTAGGAGTGAGAACAAAATCTAGGCCTACTATTTGAACATGTTCCCCTTGCAGCCTCAGGGCAAACAATTGTGTCAAGGGAGGGTGATTGGTGACCTCTTGGATGTTTTGGAAAAAATTAAGGCACCCTACCTCATGAAAATTAAAAATAACTGAAGGGGAGTCATTTAAATCTTTCATAGTTATAGGTTCAAATATGTTGTGATAACCCCCTTTGTTGACCTTCTTTGGAGGCATAGTTTTTTTAGAATTTCCTTCACTCTCTTATCAAAACAGGTCTTTCAAATGAACTGAAAATAGATCTCTCCTTTAAGTACAGTATTTCTTTCTTAGCTAGCAAACAAGTTCCTTTTCCAATGAAAATGAGTTCCCTTCTCAAGAACTGTGTTTTTTCTTTGTTACTGAGTGGAAAAACCTTCAAAATGAATCTGTCATTTTCCTTTATGAGACTGTGTCTTATTTAAAATAGGTCTTTAAACTATAAATAGGCCTCCTTTCTCAACAACCACTGTCTTTTTGTCTTTTAGTAAACATGATAGTTTTGAGAACAAATTGTGTTTTCCCCCTTGATAGACTGTGTATTTTTCTTAATAATTTTGATTCTAACACCTTTAAAATCAAAGACTTAGGCGAGCTAAACAAGAAATACCTCTTAGAAGGAGACTCAACAGGTTTTTGGAAATTTTGAGGGTTCATAAGGATGGCAACCACCTCCCTTTAGCATGGGCCCAGGCAGTCACAAACTTCGTTCAGAGGTGGCCCGGAGGCAAACGTGCCATGTGTTGATGACTGAACACGAGGCGGTGGGTTGTTCAGGAGTGGCCCGAGAAAATGCGTCGCTTTTCTAACTGGGCATCGGGCAGTATTCACAGGCACGTCGCATCGCCCGACAGGCACGTCGCGTCCCGTATTAATTCCTTCTGAATGCAGCTACAGGCACCACGAGCTTTTCCAGGCGCGTCACATGTTGAAAATTTTCACAATAACGTGCCCAAGGTCCTAAAAATTTGTTCTCTCCTCTGTCAGTTGCAAAAAAGAATGCAAAATGTCCATTTAAGAGTTTTTTATAGCCCCTTTAAAAATACTTTTGAACGCTTTTTCCCTCCTTTTGGTGATTTCTTATTTTTGCCTTTATGCTTTTTTGGAAAAACAAGGTAAGGACCTTTTTTCCTTTTGGAAGAAAACCCTTATGATCGCTGTGTTGATGTTTGAAGAAAGAGGTTACCTTTTACCAACTTCTTTATATCTTTTAAGCTGCCCTTCTCAAAACTGTGATGTGTTTATCTCTGCTCATCAGTGAAGGAAGGTCCTTTCAAAACACATTCTGGGCACTTCTTTGATATTTTTAGATTTCAACTTTTATGTATCCAAACTCTGCCTGTCAAGAAAGTTTTCCTCAAAACTATGACCTTGTCCTTATCATCTAAGAAACGCTTATATAAACACCACTACTGTAGCCTCTCAACGCCATTATGTAAGTCCTCTGTTTATGATGTGAAGGAGGTATTTTCATATGTGTTTTCTCTGTTGCTTTTGAATAGACCATTTAGGGGTAAAATGTGATCTTTTCCACGTGTCACTCTTGAATATCGTCAAAAAAACTAAGTGCCCTCTGCTTATTATTGAAGCAGGAGCTTTCAACATACTCTTCCGGGCGCTTGTCCTATACTCCATTTTTTCAACCCTTTTTTAAAGCTCTGTCTATTTATTTGAAAGAGGTTGTTTTCAACATTTGAAACTTTCTCTCATCATTTGATGGAAGGCATATCAAATTGCAAACTCCTTGTTATCCTTGTTTTACCCTTTAAAAGAGTTAGTTTATATGAAAAGGTAACTCTTGGTGATTTCCCTTTACTCATCATTTGGAGGGAGTATTTTGATAAACTATAATGGGCCTGTCTAAATGAGAGATGCCTCTTTTACATAAATCACATGTGTGAATTTCTCTTTCTATCAGTTTCAAAAGTCACTTTTAAATAGAGCTTTGTATACCTTCTTTACCATTTAGATGAGGTAGCTTCAATCAAAATTCTAGCCTTGGTTTGTCAGTGAATGCACTCTTTCAAACACATATCTCTCAAACTGCCCATTACTAACAATTTTTCTTAAAGACAGTGTTAATACTTGGAGACTTGACCCTTTGCTTGTCATGAAGGAAGTCATGCCAATGTAACCTCTCAGGTTATTCAAAACCACTGTTGGGCCCTCTTCTTGTTATGAAGGAGGCCTTCAAAATGTGTTGACTCTATGTTTATTGAAAAATATTAATGGAAACAAACTGTGAGCCTCTCCACTTATCACTAATTGAGGCTTTTAAACAAATTTTCTATTTCTTTTATGAAACCCTGCTTGTGATATATGTCCCTTTTCACAAAATCACTGTGAAACTTCAAGAGTAAATAATGTGCTTTGTAAATGGTGAGCACTCACTGCTATGCATCTTTGAAACAACTCTTTTCCCCTTACTGTATCTTCATAAGGTGAAGAGAAAATTGTCTTTGACTACCTTTCAGTGCCCAGGTGTATGGTAAGATATGAGAAGCAGCTTTCCTTCTTACACCTTCACTATGATGCCTAATTTTGTTTTAAAGCCTCTTTTATGTCAAATACTGTTACTTTTACCTAAAAAAGTGATTTGCAGGGCTAGGTCACCTTTTGGATTTGAAACCATGTAGACCTTTGTTGTTCTTTACTTACTGCTCTCCATCTGATTCTTGATGGAAAACTATTTCAGTATGAGAAACTTGTTAAGTTTGTTCCTTTTCTCCCATTTGTACACTGATCATCACTCAATTACACCCCCGTAGAGATGTAAAATTAGATGCTTTTGAAATTTGGAGGGCTTCTTTGGTGTTTCATGGGGATCATGCCTGCTCTAATCATATTTCTTTAGATAGGGGAAAACTCTTTCTCTTTTCCTGATTTGAACCTTTTTGAGCTCTTACTGAAAAGAGACAAAGCAACTATTTTAGTGGTGTATGACCTATGGATGAACCAAGGATTGTTTTGCAGAATGAGAAGAAATTGATGGCTAACATGATGATGACAAATAGGGTTTTTGGCTTAAGACAGTCTTGCCAAGGAGTTTTCCCTAAAACACCACCACCTACACCTAGAGACAATTTGTCACAGATTTTTAATATTTCCTAAGTCGTGATTAGGTTATCATATGATCTAATGATCAGTGAGAGAAGGACAGGTGTTTTTTCAAATGCTGGATAATGAAACTTATGAAAACAGGGGATTTTGATATCAGAGAGACAGAACCTATGACAGCCATAGACAAGGAGACTTTGCTGAAACGAGATAGGTCTTGAAAATTGAAGGTTGTTTTCATTCATAGACTGACAGGAAAGGGGTAGGAAGACAAAAATTTGTTTGAGGTGTTTTCTAGATGAAAAATTGACATACTGATATTTAGCTTCTATAAAACTCAGCCAAGGAATCTAGTCTTCAAAACATGCAAAAATACTGATGACTAACAGTGGCTCCATTTGGGGAGGGCAGCTCCTTTTTAGGAGGTGTCCAGAACTATAGTTCTTGGGCTTGTGAAGACTAGTTCCTCATCCATTGGCACAAATTATTCTTTTGCTTGATGCTATTCTTGAAAATGATGCTTTTCTGAAAAAATTACAGCATGATTAGCATCAACCTCAACTCTACCTACCCAACTACTTTTCCTAGCATTTTTTATTCTCTAGGGGTTGACATGATATTTTTGAAAAAAGAAAAACTATCTAGTGCTACACTTATATCCTCCAGGAGTTCATATTAAACTGATGAACTCCTTTTATTCTCTACCTACGCTAGATCAACTGTCAAGATTAAGTTGTTTGACAGGTTTTCATTCACTAATCTAAAACATGAAATCAAAAAATGACCAAATCAGGATTAGACAGTCTGATTTGTCATGTGTTTGTAGCATCAAAACAAGCTGCATACAAACATTATTTATGTACAAGATGAAACTTAGAAAAATCAGGGTCAAGATATACAATTTGTTTTTCATCCTTGTTTTTCTCTTTGGTTCTGTTTTGAGCGTGTGGAACCATCATTATTTCCTAATCTACTTTCATTGATAAGTCAAGCTTACACAATTTGACTATCATCTCTTTCACTAACTTATCAGCAATCAATTTAAAACATGCTCAGTTATGATTAGGCTATATAACTGAACAAGATATCTTTTGAGCACTAGTAGTGGCATTTAGACTTGCGCACTTTCAGCATGACTATTTTTTGGGTATGGGGCTTTTCATGGTGTTTTAAAACTGCCCTCTTTTTCTACTTTTCTATTGTTTTTGTATTTTCTGTTTTTTTATTTGTTTCTTCAAGAAATGGTATGTACAATGATTGAAAAGTATGAAACTAGAAATCCTGAAAATCGTGGAACTTGAGCATCTTATCTTCATAAGGATCTCCTGATGCTCTTGGCCCACTCAGCTCTTGAAAAGAAAAGTTTGGAAAATTTTCTCTTGTAAGCATAACATAAGGATTCATGTATGAATCTCTAAACAACCCTGTGTCTTCCTGCTGTGCTTTTTTATACCTTTGATCTCCGCTTCTCCTTTTGTTGTACATCTTTTTCAAATAATGCAGATATTCTTTGTCATTTTTAAAACATATGATGACATCATCAAGGTACATCATGACAAGGAAATTCAGAACCAGAAACATAGCTTTTCTGAGGGCATCTTCGGTGTTCATTGGTTTTGGACAAATTGGTTTGAACTTGAAGTTGCCACTAGTGTATTTGAAGAAATCTTTGAGCTGATCTATTTGGAGTGGTATTATTCGATGGTATCCTGAAAAATTATCACTCAAAACCACATGATTAGAAACTCCTATTTTTCTTATTATATGATCTTTTTTTGGAAGGGGATGATTGTTGTTTATGAGAGGTTTATTTATGTTTCTAAAATATAAACATAACCTGTGTTTAGCTATCTTCTTTTCGAGTGACCATGTTTGACAAGAGTTTTTGTGTTCTTTTTTGAAAGGATGATATCTAGAGAGGACAACATTTCTATGGTGTTTTTTATTCATTTTCTGGCATATGTTTGTATTATGAAGAATCTTTTCTAGTCTCGTATTCATTAATTTCTGATATAGAGACAAAATCCTAGGTAATTTAAACAGCTTAAGTTTTTCACAATTGTTTTCATCAGCTTCCTTATCATCAAAACTAGTGAATATCATTTTAGGATCTGTTGAAGTACTAGCAATGGTTAACATTTCATTTGGATGATTGCAATCTTTAGAGGGTGAAGTGCTAAGATATGGAAAGAACATAAGGCTTTCTGGCTTCCGGTTCCCCAAGATTGTTGTGTTATGCAAATATTTTAGTGGCTTTAAATCAGAAGAGAGGTTTAATTGTTTGTTTGATACTTGTATTGGGTTGAGATTTCTTGTTTGATAATTTAAAATGATTCCTTATTCCGAAGTTTTAGTTTCAGTTTCTGGTGAATCAAGTTTTATTTCATCAAAATGCAAGTGTATCTGGTCATGATAATTTTGAGTATCGAATTCATCATACATCGGTTGATCTAGCTGTGATACTGTGCTTGAATTGGTTTCAATTTCACTTGTGTTTTCATCAGTGTCATCTTCTAGGTGTAAGATGAAGGAATCCATGTTTGAATGTATGGAATAAAGAGGTATGTTTTCCGGTTTCTCTTGACTACTGACCATATATTTCATCTGTGCTTCACGGTATAATATCCTTGGTTGGTTGAAAACAGGAATAGTAGCATAAGACATGTCTAACTGAATGTTTCCTTGAAGTTTAGCTCCCCAGGTTCTAGACAAAAGAATTCCATATTTCGGGGGAATGTCTGCTACTACTATGTCCATAACCAAATGTTTAACTGGGACTTGTGCCAGATTTACACACGGGTCTTTAATTAGGCCCAAACATTTGACTCTACTCGAATCGAAAGAGTATAAGTGTTTGTAAGGTTTGGTTACTTCTAAGCCTAATATTTCGATTATCACTTTAGGCACGAGATTATGAGAGGCACCGGAATCCAGCATAGTTTTATGTAGGATCTGGTCATGTACATTCAAGCTAATGTAAAAAGGAGGAGTGGTTCCTTCTTGATACTTTCCTTCTATCTTTGGTCCAAATAACAGTTCGGGGGTGTCATCAGCTAAGTGCAAGGTGTCGGTATCATTTCCTATGTTTAAGATTTTCATAACCTGGATTTATAGGAACTTTGAGATATTAGTTTAGTTAGGGGCATATTTATTTTGATTTTAGCAATTTCCCCTTCGAAACTGAAAGGTACTTGAGCTTTTGACATATTTGCATCAGTTTTTTCAGCCATTAACTTCTCTACTGATCTGTCTTTTTTATTTTGATGTGGAGCTTTGTTCAAGACGGTATTTTCAAGAATTTTGGTGGAAGTGCTGGCACATTTTGGGTTGATGTTTGATTGGCTAGTTTTGTCTTTGTTTAGATCAGTTTTCTTAGCCATAATATTAACATTGTCTGCTGGCTTTTTAAGAATAGCTTCAGGAGTTTTCTTGACAGAAGAATTTGAATTGTTCTTTTTAAATTTTTCCAGGTTTTTCTTCGAGTTTTCTTGGTTCTTATTACTTCTGAGATCATATTGTCTATGGAATTCCATTATGGCATTTTGTAAACCAATTTTAGGATCGTCAGAATCTTCATAGTCAGTTTCATCTTGGTATGAGGAGAAGAAACCTTATTCTTCTTCCGTGAGATCAACCTCACCCTCACTATCAAATTTTATCAGGTTTAGATGATTTTCCTTGATATGTTAAATGTCTCTTTCTCCTTCATCAAGACAATTATCTTGGAAAGGAGGCCTAATTTGCTAATCATTGTCTCTTGGTTTGATTTGGGGTGGGTCCCTCTAATGTTTTGATTTCGGTTTCTGATTTGTGGGTTTGGCTGGTTGTCCCTAGGAGGTGTTCTATCACTGAGACTTATTCTTTCCATAATTATTTCTATCATTCTTTCCATCTTTCTTTCCTTGTGAGACTTATTCTTTCCATCATTCTTTCTATCATTCTTTCCATCTCGCTAAGTGACCTTCTTTTATGATCTCATCCTAGCCCTCTTTTCAGCAAGGTTTTCTTCCGCACTAATAGCCCCCTTTTGCATTTCTTCTAGAGTTGTAGGTTCTCTTTCTCTTAGCTGATATGTCATATCTGGATCAAAACCTTCCGGAAATTTCACTAGAGCTAAGCCGGGTGGAGGTTTCATGTTAGGTGGGAGAGCGTTATAGACACTGTTGAATCTGGTACAATAATCTTGAACACTTTCTCCTATGTTCCTCTTAAGATTATTATATTCAGAGAGGACTTGAAGTAGATTTTTCTTGATTTCCCATTTTTTTATGAAAGTGATTTCCCATTTGTTTATGAAATTTTGGTACAATGACGGGAGAGCATGTATGCTATGAGGAGTTAAGCCTTTAAACCATTTTTTAGCTTCACCTCCTAGGCTTTGGGCGAACATTCTCATCTTCATGGTTTCTTCATCTAATTCCATGTAATCAAAAGTGTCATTAATTATATCTACATGTTGTTGTTCAGTAGTGGATTCAACCCTGGTGAAGTTTTGGATCCTAGACTGATAGTCATTTGGCAAAGGTGCCAAAGGCTGAGGTAACACTAGGGGTGCATACCATGCTGCCATGATGGGTAGTACTGGTAAATTTACAAGTGGAGGATTTGGTACGTGAGATTAAGTGATTTGCACAGTGGTGTTGTGAGAAGGAGTGTTAGAGGTGCTTGGACCGGAAAAATGATTTTGAGTAGACTTGGGATGGAAAGAGATAAAATGGTGGAGGAGTTGAAAATCAGGTGGAGTAGTAGGAGATGCTTCTCCGCTAGAACTCTGTTGCAAGGCTAAGGGCTCAAGATCGGAATGGTCAAAGCTAGGTTGTGACTTGGCTCTAAAAATATTTCTTGTATGGTGCAAGTCAAAAGTTTGGTTTGGCAAGGATGTAAGATTTTCAGGTACAAAGCTTGCTCTGTGAAGGCTCCTATCGGTGGTTAAATTACTAGCTTTAGAATTTTGCCACAAAGTCTTTTCTGGGTCAACAACTACGGTAGGAGGATTCGGGTTCGGATGAGATCTGGTATGAATTCTTTGTGAAGCTATATTTTAGATTCAAACTTTAGGGAGGCTAAAAGTTATGAATTTTTTCAACAACTTGTCTTCTCTAAGTTTTGTCAAACTAGCTCAGTGTATGATTAAGAATTCTTAGAATTTTCAAGGCTATTTGTAAAGCAGTCTTATAATAGTTTATGGAAGCTTAGAAAAGTTTTTAAAAAGGCCTACTGGAGGCTAGTGGAGTCACCAAGTGGATTTTGGTTTCGGTTTTAGAAAATATATGATCTATTATCCACCACCAAAACTGATATGAACAACAAATCTAAAAAAAAAAAAAATTGGGGTTATTTTTTGAGTTTTAAATGTGTAGTCTGATTTGTAAGAGTGTCCTAAATTTGTTTTCATCACATAGCTAAGGTGATTAAACAAAGAGAGTTTAATCTAATGGCTTTATTAGCTAATTTTATGATCTAATCTGAAGGACTAATGAGTCAACAACAGTTTACCAGACAGTCATGAACTCTGAGAGTCTCACCATAATCGCCATTATGTTAGTGTGGCAATGAGGTGGTTGATAATCACTGGATATTCTTGAGTCAAGGGATTTCTGAAGTTCTAAGGTATACTTAGTTTGTCACTAACTCAGAAAAGTCCCACCGTGATCGCCAGTATGTTATGGTGGCGATGAGGTGGCTCAATAGTATAGTGTGCTTAGTTCAAGAGGGGCTTTCCGTGAGTCTTGACAGATGTTCAGATTGATATGAACTCAGAAAAATCCCACCGTGATCGCCATTATGTTATCATCCTGTGATTTGGAATATTGGTGGACCAAATGACAGAGTAACATCAAACCAATCTTTGGAGCCCTAGGACCTAGCCTTCCTGGACTCAGAGAGGGCTCTCTCTGATGAAGCGAAGGATGTGAGCTTGTTCGCTTAGTTTGTTTAGATTTTAGGCTAGTTGTTAAGTGTGTTTGTTTGTTTGTTTTTCAATTATTTGGAGGTAAAACTGATCAATTGGATCAAAATAGAACAAGAAAATGAGATCAACTGGGCTAATGGGTCAAAAGAAAGCCAAGGATGTCAAGAAAATGGGTAGGGTGTACTGTAGGGCCAATTTAGTATAGTGAATGGATATTTCAGGTGGTTTATGAAGTGAAATGAACATCAAGTTGTGCAATACAAAGAGATTTTAGGCATAAATAGTTTAAAATCAAAGCATTCATGTGGTAAGGCTAACCATTAATCACTATGAATGAAAATCAAACTGATAAATGCAGAAAATAAACAATCAGGTGATGCATAGAAGTATAAGACCCTCTAACTTTGGGAAAATCACCTTCAGTGGTTGAGAACACATGTAAGACAAACCAACAGCTAAAAAGGTGGAAAGGAAACTCTTAAACAACACATTCAAACTGATGAGAACTTTGAAACAAGTCTTCAAGTGTAGGCAGAGGGCAAGATCAAAACAAACCTCTCTAATTTAAACTAGACAGTCAATACTTCAAAGGAGATTTCATTAATGAGGTTTAAACAACTATGAGTAAGCATGGAATACCATGAATCAAACAAGATAGAATGTCATAATAATCATTAATGAAATAAATAACAAGTTCTTAGTGGACCAAAGGGAAGTTAAGAATCCTTTGACATGACCAAGAAGGATGAAAACATAGAAGCTGCAATGAATCAGGAAATTTGATGTGCCTCCATGGGAATACCTCAAACTATTCTTTACTGACCTACAACAAGCAAGAAGCATGGATACATATGTGAAAAACTAATAAAACATAACTGAAAAGAAACACAATACCATTTACCAAGCCATGGAATCTGTTAGTCATCAGTATTTTTCACTTGTTAGTGATGACTAGATCCATAGCTGAGTTTTCTAGAAGCTGATCTCCATATGTCAATTTGTCATCTAGAAAACCCTCATAAAACTTTTTTTCGCCCTCCTACATTTAAGTCCGCCCATGTCAAGGTTAAACCTCATTATCACTATCCTATCTAGCTTTAGCCCTACTGGTCTGCCCATCAACTCTAAAAGGACAATCCAAGTCTGTTTCAAAAGCCTCCCCTAAGTTAGGAAGTGGCGCTTTAAGGCATTTTTACCCTTGACAACCATCAAAATGCCAAAAACCTCCATCTGCTACAGACCAATCATGACATACCTCCCACTCAGCAAATGAAATTGATCACAGCCCTAAGTCGCGCCACTTACACTCCCCTAAGTCTCAACACTGCATAGACCATAGTCTCAAGCTGATTTTAGGTGTTTTACAGTGTTTTATGGATTTTACAAAGACAGGAAACATGTCATCATCTCAGGAGAAAATTCTTGAATCCACATTTAGAAGAACAACTGCTTCCCAATGTGAACATAAGCTTGAGATATGTCTGCAAGACCAAGATTTTCTCATAAATACCTTGCAGCTCCATTCAGCATGAAATCATAGTAGAAGAAAGACAACACTGTCAAACAGATTAGTAATTTGTCATGGCCAAGAACCTCCTTCATCTACAAGCAGAGGGTTAAGGCGCCTCCTTCATCTACAAGCAGAGGGCGATGGCTAATATTGATTTTAAGAAATTACAAAACTAACTATAAGCACAATTTTGTTTTTACTAGATAGTGAAACAGTGATTCAAGGTTTCTGAAGGAAAGTGATGATCAAAACAGGGCTAAGATCTAAAATGTGCAAGACAAAAGAAAGCAGGGTTTTTGGTCTTATGTCCTAATAAAGAAGATAAATTGAAGTTACAAGCATCATCATCATGGCGCAACAGAAAGAGACTCCATGGATCAAAGCTATTGTAACAAAACATCTCTGCAAGGGTGCTAGTCTGAATGGCCCAAATCAGTGTTGAGCATGAAGATATTTCGGCAAAAGGGACCTCTATGTACTCTCATATTTTTGTTGAGTTGTGGAATACAGTCCATGGTTTCTGGATAAACATAGAGAAAGAGAAGTCAAGTAATACACAGCCCCAGACATGAGACACCTTGATATCATTCAAAGCACCAGTGCAGGTTCAGGTGTTGTGATCTACACTCCACCACAAAGACAAATGTATCCTTCAGATGCAGTAGGGTTAGTGATTCCAGAGCTCCATTGAAAAGAAAATGATTGATAAAAGCCTTGGTACCTATGAAATATTCCAGCAGTCATTCTACTCCTCATATGTTTGTCTCCTCAGCACAAAGGTATAAAAAGCTTATGATCTGAGTTTTAGACCCTTGGGAGGCATGTCGTTAATAAAAGTAACTCCAATAATAGACAGGTGTTTTTTTTTTTTTTAACTGTTTATCACAACTGGAAAAGGCAATCTGGGCTTTATTATCAAGAGACATCATCACTGAAAAGATTGTTTAAATGTCCAAAAGGGGTCATTTGACATACTGTTAGTTTTAGGAAGCTTGAAACAAATGCAGGTCTTCATTATCCACGGACCAGGGATATCATAGTAATATGTTCTAAGCAGAGACAGTGTATTGGAAAAAAATCCTTTCTTAATCAATAGAAGATTGGCAAAGTCTGAATAAATGCAGAAATTTTTTACACCTACAGTTAGGGAAAAGAGTTGATGAAGAAATTGGGGACAGAAGTTGTCAAAACAAGTTAAAGGATAAGCCTCATCATTTCAAAGGACAAAGCAGTGTCAAATACTTTTTCTCATACCTTAAATGGATTTTCTGTTTTAAAGTAATCACCAACAGTGCTGACAAATGGTAGAGGATAGCTTATATGTTATTAAGGTATGAATTCAGGTTTGGAGCTCTGTGCTATGTAATCATCAAAGGAGGCAGTGGTAGCAAAAGTCACCTTGTCAAACTATAATGCACAAGTCAAAACAGTTTTAACATTTCCAAAATAGGCTGGTTTGTTATAAAAAGGATGTCCTTATGAAAATTGTTTAAAAGGCACAAAACACCACTGCCAACATTATCTCGAAACCAAAGTTTCACTATGCACCAAAGGTATTATTGAAAAGGGAAAAAAGGCTTTGAGAACCTTTGCAAAGACCAATCAAAGGTTCGTTTTCATTTTAAAAAGGGGGCAAAGTAACCATTGGGGTTCATGTTGTCAAAAGAATAAAACTGTGGCACAACCATTTGAAAGTCTCCCAAGCAAGCAAAACGCTCCTTTGAGATTCAACAAGGCAAAGGACCAATTCCAAATCGGGTTGCAGAAAGTTGCAGGGTTTTTGAAGTTTTTAAACGCTGCGCGGCACTCTTGGCAGAGCGCGTGGCACTCCTGGGCGTGGTTCTCACACTGCACAACACGCACGCGCGGCGCTCCTGTAGGAGCGTGCGGCGCCCCTGTAGCGGTGGGTTACCCAGACACGACGACGACCCGACAGCGCGGCACTTTCATCAACAAATGTGCCGCGCACATTTTACACAATCCAATGCCTCCACAACGCTGTGAACGCTGCTCCAAACTTCAAACGAGGCCTGTCATCATTTTTCAAAGGTATTTTATGTGCCATCCATGCTCTTTTCAAACTGTTAATTGGTGGGAAAGGAGATGAAATTCATAGTCTTAAATACAGTGTTGAGTTTTTAAGGGAGAGGTGTCTTGTTTAGAACCCGAACATTTGATGTGGTTTATGTGTGCTCAAGGTGGACATAGCAAAACTGGTGGATTTTTATGGCCACCAAAAGACCATACCAATTGTTGAGTCTCAAATCTGCATCTTTTCCATAAACTTTTCTATACCTTTTTCACTCACCTGAACCTCCCAAGTTGTCAATATCATGTGCAAAAGAGCATCTAACATGGTTTTTAATTATATTTTTGTGTTTGCTATTTGATTTAGATTTTGTTCATTCAGCTGCGGAATCTTGCCACTTTTCGCAGCTGCTGCAACTTTCCGCGGCTATTTTGTGAAACTCTATGCTACAGGTGTCTACAAGGAAAACGAGCCACATGGGCAGGTCAGGAATGATGTGGACATGGTTCGTGTCCTATTGGTTCGAGCAAACTCATCTAAAGAAGCCGCGGTCAAAGGCGTCCACATGGAAGTCAACCATAGAGTCTCATGTTGGCAGGACTCTGTTTCGTGTCACATAAAGATTCATACGGCCGTTTCTAAGTTGCGGAGGATAAATCGACATCTGTACATGGCTCCTTAGTCGAATTCAAGCATCCACTCCTCGTAGATTTACTTTCCAACACGGCCATGATCCTAGATCCGTGGACGTAATGGTCTACGTGTTCTCCACCAGCATGAACTTTAGGAGACAGTTATATTTCTTTTGTTATGTATAATGCGTTTGCATACGCATATAGAGTTAGTCGATGTTAGTCTCTGTTATCTTTTATTAGTCTGCTCTGTAATGTGATTACGCTGCACTTGTGCCGTAACATCACCTTTCTGTAATGACTGCTTTTTAATATAAGAAGACTCTGTTTTTAACCGAAATTCGTATTTGAAGATCGTTGCCAAGGCTGGTGTAGAGGGCCCCTGCTCAGCTAAGGTTTTGTGCATTAGTGTATAGTTCTCATTTTGTTCCTTTAAAGCTCATTGTGCCATAATCCATTCATATGTTTATACATTGCATTTGCTTCATTTCTGTTTATAAACTTCCATAATTTCTATTTCACTTCTGTCTTTCATGTTTTATGTTGTTAATCACTGATCAGTGTTCTTGTTTCAGGTTATAGATAGGCAGCCCGGGCATTTTCATAGCTTTTTGACTAATGACATGGAACTAACATTGTTCTGCTGCTAATTTTCTTTTCATAGTTTCTGTTTAATTTCAGTATTGCTTTGATCATTTCAGTTTTTCTTATTTTCTTCAGTAGTTAAATTTAGATATATTAAGTTGCTCATAACATCTTCAGTTGCCTCCGAAAGCCACAGCTGGACTGATGGTGAGGGATTGTATTATGAAATGTGTAGTTTAGTATTAGTTTCTTTTATGCAAATTTAGATATATTAAGCTGCTCATAACATCTTCAGTTGCCTCCGAAAGCCATAGCTGGACTGATGGTGAGGGATTGTATTATGAAATGTGTAGTTTAGTATTAGTTTACTTTCTGCAAATTTAGATATATTAAGCTGCTCATAACATCTTCAGTTGCCTCCGAAAGCCACAGCTGGACTGATGGTGAGGGATTGTATTATGAAATGTGTAGTTTAGTATTAGTTTCCTTTCTGTAAAATTAGATATATTAAATTGTGCATGACATCTTCAGTTTCCTCCGAAAGCCACAGCTGGACTGATGGTGAGGGATTGAATCATGAATGTATGGTTTGATATTAGTTTACTTTATGCAAGTTAGATATCAGTTACTCAAGTTGTTTATGATTACTTCCGAAAATCATAGCTGGACTAATGATGAAGGATCAGAAGATAAATTGATGTAATCTGATTTAGATTTATTTTGTTGCAATTTTGAATTTCTTTAAGCATAGTTTCTTTTGTGTTTAGTCGGCAGCAAGAATAGTTTGGTTTTCATGCTCACTAGTTCACTGTTTTGATTTATTAGATTAGCAGCACCTTTTCATTTCAGCAGCACATTCTCATTTCCTTTCAAGTCTTGTCATTGTAAATTTCAAATTTCTTTTTAAGGTTTCAAGTTGGTAAATCATTATAGGGGATATCATTTCCTTGAACAAACATAACCAAACTTGTTTTCATCTTAGAATTTCCATTTTACCTTAGAAAACCAAAAACGACAAAAAGTTAAGAAATAGGTTATCTTGCACATATAGTGCGCCGCACTTCATCAGCTTACGATTCCCGGATTGAAAAATTAAATGCAGCAATTTAGGATACACTAAATTGACCAAACACCAATTTCCCTCAAACAATATCAAAAGGTGAAGGCACTTTTTGAAAGGAGAAACATAGAAGTTAAAAAACGAAGCAGTGAGCCTACTTTCACCTACAATGGTCATTATATGAATGCTCTTTTATTTTAAAAAAAAATCCTCCTTGTGGTGAAGAAACAGAGTCAAAGTTGCCATTCTGTCCATAAAACAAGCTTTAAGGTATGAAGCTGTTGTTACAATTCAAACATGTTTATGGCAAAACTAGTATGAGGAACAATGGAGTATAAAGGGAGCAATGTTTGGTTAAAGGAAAATCTTGATTGGTTAAAACTTCTACAGGTCTTTGAATTCACATCAAACATTGCAGGAGCTGCCACCTTGTCCTATATACAGTGGTCTTTATTAAATGTATGTGCCTTGTGATTAATTGTATTTATGAGTGTTGAAACCACTGATGGAGTGGCCTACCAACAGAAAGGCAAGGTTTTGAAACTAAGAGGATTTTGTTTGGCCTTCTTCTGAAAAAGGACAAGGGTGTCCTACTGCCTTAAAAAACCAAAGTTGGATGTCCTTCCACAGAACAGGTCACTTTGATTGTGTATCTCTATTGACTATGTATTTGTTCTTAAAATATACTTGTTAAGTGGCAGACAAAGGGTAAAAATAGTGGTTTGAAAAGAGCAGGGGTTTTATTGTGAGGGGACATTTTGAAATCATTCAAAGACATCTTTTCCCTATCAAAACAGTGAATTAACAGGATTTAGCTTAAAGAAGGCAGTTTAAAGACAGTGAGGCAGTTTGGTGCTTCAAGAGCATATTTAGCCCAAAATTCCGCCCAGGCAAGACAGCAGAAGTGGTTTACATAAAAGATATGAGCCAATCTCTACAGAGGAGGTCAATGCACATCCATCCATCCTTTTCAATTTTCATGAGGTAGGTTGTTTAGATTTCTGCCAGAAGGTACAGGAGGTCAAAAGTTTCTCGCCCTTGACACACCTATGCGCCCTGAGGTTCCAAAGCAAGCATTTCCAGGTAGCAGACCTTGATTTCAAGTTTTCCCCGAGGTCAGTGTCTAAAGCCACCAAAATTCCATATCATGGCGAGAAATGGTTCAAACAGACCCATCTAGACTTGGATGACTATAAGCCTTTCATCAAGCCCAAGCACAGAGATACTTGCACTACTATTTTTCCTTTCTCTTATCTTCTTGCCAGCTACGCTCCCCTAATGAAGGTCATAATGAATTATTTTACTTGTGAAGGGAGATTTACTCGAGTTTATGCCTATCATGTCCGACTATTGATGCATTTCACTAGAACTAGACAACTCAATCTCCCTTACTTTTTATGCAAAAGCATCAAGAAGATGGCATCCTTAGTCCAGAAGAAGACTCCATCTCTGCAAATAGCTTCCCTTTTCCATCATTCTCTAATCAAAATTATCATTCTACATCAGTTGGAGAAAAAAGGGGTTTCTTGGGATGTTTTTATCAGTCACCCGCATTTCTCCACTGTTCCTCCTGTCCATATATCTCCCACCCAGCCTATTCATCGCCTTGTACCTTTGTCCAGCAGGCCTACTCCTAGAAGGCTTGAGATTACCACAGGACAGTCAGGATAGCAAGAAGAGAAAGGTCATGAGCAAGAAGAAAGGGATGAAGAGCAGCTTGATATTGGTGAACAGAAACAGCAGCAAGACAGTGGTGATGGTCAGCAGCAGGAGCAAGAAGAAAAGAGTGCTAAACAGCAACATCTCAGTGGTGATGAAAAGCAGGGACAAGAGGAAGAGCAGCAGCTTGATATTGAAGGTCATGAACAACAGTTTGGATAGAAATTTGAGCAGCAGCTTGAGCCACAAAAGGAACAAGAAATCCAAGCACAGCAGCAGCATGATGTTGATGATCAAGGGCAACAAGAATTTGAGACAGATCAACATCATGACATTGAAGAGCAGAAGCAACCTAAAGAAGACACACAGCAGCCTCAAGGAGAGCAGCAGTTTCAAGAAGATGACAAGGGCAAAGAAATTGTGCCTCCTTCTCCTAAAAATGCAAAGCCCAGCACAGCAAGAAAGAAAGAGCCTAAGTCTGCCACTCCAAAAGTGACAAGAGTTGTCCCTAGAAAAAGAAAATCACCCAAGGGGTCTCACACTAGCATGCCAAGAAGGAAGAGTTCAAGGTTAGCTTTCAAGGGCAAAGGGAAAGGCAAGATAGGGGAAAGTCAAGAACATGGAGGTGCATTGGCTGTCATTCCAATCCAAATTGATGACAACGATAATGAAGCCCGCATTCTTGAAAACCTTCTAATCCATCGAGAGGGTCAAATTGAAGCATTGGAGAATGATCTTCATCGGGCAAAGAACTTCAATCATTTCTTGGAGATCCAAAATAAACAAATGAGTGTCCATATGGCTGTCCATGAGGCACGAGCAGTCAAATACAAGAAAGAGGCTGCTAAAGCACAAGTAAGGATAGAGGAGCTCATCGGTGAGTTTGATGAAGATGAAGAAGAAGACCAGCCTAGGCGGAAGAGGCCTAGAACCATAGGGCTTAAAAGAGCCCTGGATAAGCGAAAGGAAGAAGAACAGGCCCATCTTCAATCCTTTCCCCTCACTGCACTACTTGAGCATGAAATTGAAGAGAATAAGGAGGCATGGCTAGAAAGAGCCAATAAACACTTGGAGATGAAGCTTGAAAAGGCGAACAGAGACTTGGAGCTGCAAAGGAAGATGACACAGCACTATCAAAAGTTGAATCAGTTTGCCCGGCGCAAGCTAAAGGCCACCCAAGAGAAACTGAAGAAAGAAAAGGGGAAGCGCCCGGCACGGAAAGAGAAGAAAGGCATATCAGTGCTTTACATTTTGGCTTCAGCTTCGGAGCATGTTTCCCAGGACCCTTGAGGGCCATACATACCAATTTTGGGCCCTTTTTGACAACTTTTGGTTTTTTGGCATTTTTGAGTTTTTGATCAAAAAACTCATAAATTCGCCATTTCATTTTGAGGATTCATCAAGGGAGGAAAATGGTACCATCGGATGCCATAATTTCATGAGCATGTCCTCAATTATTTTCAGAGCATTTGGAGATCATTTTCCCCTTCAAAACAGCGAAAAAGGCTCGCATTTTGCACACTCTGCCCGGTCTATCAGCAAACTGTTATTTTCTATCTTTTTACACACAGGTGCAGATTTGGAGGACTTCTGGGCATCGGATTGAAGAAATTTCAGTTGCACCGGAAAGTAGACACTAAGATATTTCCAACGAGCTATCATGAGCCTCGTTTCGACATCAGGAAGGCTGCCAAATGTTTCCGGCAAGTCAGGGGACCTTTTTCTGATGTAAAATTGAAATATTTTTGTAATTTTTGAACCTCTAAAATCTGCTTTTTCCAAATGTGCGTTTAGCTATTTTTACACATGAAAAATTATGCAAAGTCAATTAAATTCCCTTTTTTAGCATTTTTTAGATATTTTATGAGATATTTTTGTGCCTTGGGCTTTGCAAAGCCTCAAGGACAAGTTTAGATATTTTGATTAGGCCAATGAGGATGCAAGTTGAACCATGAGGTTTTTCTCACTTGAGCCTATATATTCCAAAGGCTCTCATTGTAAACGAGGCTGAACTTGAGAAGAGAAGCAATATATGGTCTTATGAGATTTGGAAGAAAATACTTGTGTTATGCTTTTGATTGCCTCTTGGATATTCTTGGATGGATGATGAAGGATTGTTGATGGATTCCATGACTTGGTAGAATGGTATAGTGTCTCTTGCTTTGTTGTTGTCTTCTAGTTTTCATTCATGATACATGTTTCTTGCTTGCTATAGATCAGTAGAGAACATATTTGAGATATGCCCATGGAGACACCTCAAATTTCCTGAATCTTCATAGCTTTTATGTTTTCTTCTTCCTTAGTTGCATTAAAGAATTCTTAACTGCTCTTTAACAACTTGAGGATATTGTTGCTAGTTTCATTCATAGTTCTATGCATGTTAAGTAGGATGTATGGTGTGCCCTGCTTACCTATGACTGTCCATAGTCTCATCCATGAAACTATCTCTTTGACTGATTAGATTATCATCTTGTTGAACCAAGGAGGCCTAGTTCCGATCTAGCCCTCTGCCTAAAACTATACGAATCTTGTTATTCAAAGTGCCCAATAACTTGAAGTACTTTGTTTAGGCGTTCCGGCATAGTGTTTTGAGTTGTTATTCCGTCTTATTTGTTTTCCCCAAATTCTGATAGCCATTTCCCAAAGTTAGAGGGTCTTATACTTCTATGCATGGCTTGAATGTTTGTTTCTATGTATTGATTAGTTTATAGTTACATTTTGCATGATTAATGGTTTGCCCTACCATGTTTATGTTATCTATTGAACCAGCGATGCTTGAAACTATTTGTTGTTCACAAACTTGATGTCCATTTACTCCATTTTGCCCAAAGATCCTTTCTACCTTGAATCAAATCGGCCCTTCAACAGCCTTGTATCGTCATCTAATAGCTTTCTTGACCTTTTGACCCCATAGCCTAGTTAATCTAACATCTTGTTATCTATTTTAGATCTTTGATCAGTTTCATCCCTCACAACTTAAAAAACAAAAAATAAAAAACTTACTTCATAACTAGCCTAAAATCAGAACACAAATAAGCAAACACACAGATATCCCTTACACATATAGAGAGAGCCCTCTCTGAGTCCAGGAAGGCTAGGTCCTTGGGCTCCAGAGCTTGGTTTGATGTTACACTGTCATTCGACTTGCCAATCAGCCAAATCACGGGAACCTAACAGAATCCTGCACATAGATCCTCTCCATCATCTAGGCAAGCAATTAGAGCTATCCACTCCATAAAACAAGTTTGATCATCAAAAATCATAACATATATTGCTCTAAGCTCAGTCAAGTTCTTAAGCTCTTCAAAATTCCAACTTGCTAATCAAATATCCAACAATATTACAATGACTCTCCATGAGTTAAATAGGAGGAATAAGAGGATAAGCTTCACAAAATCAACTAGAAGCTCATTGGCCTAATATAAATATCTGATTTTGTCCTTGAGGCTTTGCAAAGCCCAAGGCACAAAATATCTTCAAAAATATCTTAAACAAATAAAAATGGTAATAACATTGACTTTTAATCTCTGACATGGAGTTAAAAATAGCTTAACGCACATTTGGATGGCCACCTTCAGAAAACTGCCTTTTCAGCCAAAATGCTACAGGAGCGTAGCAGCAGAAAAAATCTTGTTTTGCAGATAGCTTTTGAGGGACTTCCTGACGTCAAAATGAGGCCCGTGATAGCTCGTTGGAAAGCCCTGGATGTCATGTTTCCGGAACTACTTGATTTTTCTAAAAGTCATCCCTGGAAGTCTGTCAAAAATTGGACTGACTGAAAAAACCTAGGAGGGTCTCATCTGTTGATATTTGAGGAAGAAAGGTGAATTTTGACTTTTTTTTGCCTCTTTGGGGGACCAAAAAATCTTCTTTTAATCCGAAAATTTGTGAGTAGATGCCCCCAAATTTAATACATCCAAAAAAATAACTTTCATGAGCTGAGGATATGTCTTTTTCTCATTCCAAGATTCCAATTCTAGATATGTATTTTTCTCATTTTTTCACCGGGCGCCTCCTTTAGGTAGTTTTGAGCCTTTCTTGAGAAATTTTGAGTTTTCTTCGGGCAAACTGGTTAAATTTCTTGTAATTCCTGGTCATCTTCCTTTGCAAACCCAAGTCTTTTTTTTCCTTGTATAATTTGTCCTCCAAATTCTTGTTGGCTCTTTCAAGCCATGATTCTTTATCATTTTCTATCTCTTGGGCAAGCAATTGTGTGAGAGGATATGATCGAGCAAGGGTTGTTTCTTCTTCCCTCTGTTTCTCAAAAGCTTTCCTAAGACCCATAGTCCTAGGTATTTTTCTTACTGGCTGCTCTTCTTCCTCAATATCATCAAATTTGTCCATATACTCTTCAAGCTTCACATGTGCTTTGTGTGCCTCTCTTTGATATTTGAATGCTCGGGCCTCATAGATTGCCATTAGCCCACTCATCTACCTATTTTGCATTTGTAGAAAGTGTATGAGGTCCTTTGACCTTTCTAGATCAGTTTCTAAGTCCTGGATTTGGGCTTCTCTATTTTTCAAAAGTGACTCAAGGATTATGGCTTCATCACCTCCAGCATCACTGTCTATTGTATGATGTCAAACTCTCTTTCTTGTTCATGGCTACTCTCCTACTATTCAAATTTTTCTTTTCCCTTGCTTTGGATAGACTTCTTTTATCTTTTTCTCTTTGGAAATTCAACAATACTCTTCTTAGGCAGTTTTCCTCTACTCCTTAGCGCCCTAGTGACATTACTAGTCACAACTGGAGTGATTTATTCTTTTTGGATTTGGTATTTTTAGCCTTTGGTGCTTTTAAGGAATGAATCATGGCCCCTTGCCTAGGAGAGGTATCAAGCACATCTTCTTGGTTGTGTTGAGGAGAAGAGAGAAGAGGTTTTATCACTAGCACTTATTCAAAAAGATCCTTTACACTGCTACCTCCATCATCACTTGCTATGCTTCCCTGTTCACTGTTTTCCTCACTGTTTTGAGTTTGTTTGGGGCTTTTAGCTTTATCATATCTTTTTGTTGCTTGACTGTCTTCACTACTTGTCTATGGACTGCCTTGTTTACCCTCCATACTGTCTTGAACTTGTTTATGGCTACCTTCATTATGACTATTCTCCTTAGACTCTGTGTGTGGGCTTCCACCATGGTCACTAATTTGCTGGGAGGCGTTTTTTTCACTTTCCCTTTGATTGGTTTCATGACTTTGTTGAGGACTGTGGTGTTCCTCATCGCTCCTTCTTGCTTCAGGATTGTCACTGTTCTTACTGCCACTTTGATTGCTTTCATGTTGACTGTCACTCTTTTTATCATCACTGTTTTGAACCTCTTCCCTTTGCTCTTCATCACCACTACCCTGCTGCTCTTCAGTTTTTTCTTCATCCTCACTAGTTGTATGTGGGTTGTCCCCATGCTAATTTTCATTGTTCTTCTTAGGGATGATCTGTTCTTCATCCTCACTACTTTGTTTAGTGCCACTGAATTCCTTATCATCACTAACTTCACGCCTGCTTTCATGAGACTGCTCTTTTTCACTATCAATCATGGGTGATGCTTGATTTTGAGGGGTAGATTGACTAGGTGAAGGGGATACATAGTGAGTGGAGGGTGAGGAGGAAATATGAGATGGGCCATGAGATGAAGAGGCAGTAGTAAAATCCGGATGGGAAATGAAAGTCTCCCAAGAAACTCCTTTCTTTTCAAGCTGGTGAAGGATGATGATTTTGATGAGAGAATGATGGAAAAGACTAGCTTTTTGCTGAGCAGGAGGCTTCTTTTGGACCAAGGAGGAGATCTTGTCTATGCTTTTGTAGAGGAAGAAAGGAATATTCAGCATCTGAGTCCGAGTGAAATGCATGAGAAGTCTGACAATATAGGAATAAACTTGAGAATACCTCCCCTCACATGTGAAATACTTCAAGATAACTTTCATGAGGGGGGCATAGTTGCTCAATAAGTAAGAAAAAGGAAATGTAGCTTGGCAAGCATCCTAATGGTCTGGTTTTAGGAAGGGTTTGTTGTGGTCTAGGTCCAAATAGGCTTGTTTGAACCATTTCTCACCAAGATAGGGAATCTTGGTGGCCTTTGACACTGACCTAGGAGTGAGAACAAAATCAAGGCCTGCTATTTGAACATGTTCCCCTTGCAGCCTCAGGGCAAACAATTGTGTCAAGGGAGGGTGATTGGTGACCTCTTGGAATTTTTGGCAAAAATTAAGGCACCCTACCTCCTGAAAATTAAAAAGAACTGAAGGGGATTCATTTAACTCTTTCATAGTTATAGGTTCAAATCTATTGTGATACCCCCCTTTGTTGACCTTATTTGGAGGCATAGTTGTTTTAGACTTTCCTTCACTCTCTTATCAAAACAGGTCTTTCAAATGAACTGAAAATAGATCTCTCCTTTAAGTACTGTATTTCTTTCTTAGCTGGAAAACAAGTTCCTTTTCCAATGAAAATGAGTTCCCTTCTCAAGAACTATGTTTTTTCTTTGTTACTGAGTGGAAAAACCTTCAAAATGAATCTGTCCTTTTCCTTTATGAGACTGTGTCTTATTTAAAATAGGTCTTTAAACTTTAAATAGGCCTCCTTTCTCAACAACCACTATCTTTTTGTCTTTTAGTAAACATGATAGTTTTGAGAAGAAACTGTGTTTTCCCCCTTGATAGACTGTGTATTTTTCTTAGTAATTTTGATTCTAACACCTTTAAAATCAAAGACTTAGGTGAGGAAAACAAGAAATACCTCCTAGAAGGAGAGTCAACTGTTTTTTGGCAATTTTGAGGGTTCATGAGGATGGCAGCCACCTCCCTTTAGCATGGGCCCAGGCAGTCAAAAACTCCGTTCAGAGGTGGCCCGAAGGCAAATGCGCCACGTGTTGATGACTGAACGCCAGGCGGTGGGTCGTTCAAGAGTGACCTGAGAAAACGCATTGTGTTTCTAACTGGGCGCCAGGCAGTTTACACAGGCACGTCGCGTCACCCGGCAGGCACGTCGCATCCTATGTTAATTCCTTCTCGACGTAGCTATAGGCACGCCATGAGATTTTCCAGGCACGTCGCGTGTTGAAAATTTTCACAATAACGTGCCCAAGGTACAAAAAAATTGTTCTCTCCTCTGTCAGTTGCAAAAAAGAATGCAAAAATTCCATTTGAGAGTTTTTTATAGCCCCTTTAAAAATACTTTTGAATTCTTTTTCCCTCCTTTTAGTGATTTCTTACTTTTACCTTTGTGCTTTTTTGGAAAAACAAGGTAAGGACCTCTTTTCCTTTTGGAAGAAAACCATTATGATGATTGTGTTGATGTTTGAAGAAAGAGGTTACCTTTTACCAACTACTTTATATCTTTTAAGCTACCCTTCTCATAACTGTGATGTGTTTATCTCTACTCTTCAGTGAAGGAAGGTCCTTTCAAAACACTTTCTGGGCACTTCTTTGATATTTTTTAGTTTTCAACTTGTATGTATCCAAACTCTGCCTGTCAAGACAATTTTCCTCAAAAATGTGACCTTGTCCTTATCATCTGATAAAGGCTTATATAAACTCCACCACTGTAGCCTCTCAACACCATTATGTAAGTCCTCTATTTATGATGTGAAGGAGGTCTTTTCATATGTGTTTTCTCTGTTGCTTTTGAATAGACCATTTAGGGGTAAAATGTGATCTTTTCCACTTGTCACTCTTGAATATCCTCAAACAAACTGAGTGCCCTCTGCTTATTATTGAAGGAGGCACTTTCAACATACTCTTCCAGGCGCTTGTCCTATACTCCATGTTTTCAACCCTTTTTTAAAGCTCTGTCTATTTATTTGAAAGAGGTTGTTTTCAACATTTGAAACTTGCTCTCATCATTTGGTGGAAGGCATCTCAAAATGAAAACTCCTTGTTATCCTTGTTTTACCCTTTAAAAGAGTTAGTTTATATGAAAAGGTAACTACTCGTGCTTTCCCTTTACTCATCATTTGCAGGGAGTATTTTGATAAAATATAATGGGCCTGTCTAAATGAGAGATGCCTCTTTTACATAAATCACCTGTGTGAATTTCTCTTTCTATCAGTTGCAAAAGTCACTTTTAAATAGAGCTTTGTATACCTTCTTTACCATTTATATGAGGTTGCTTCAATCAAAATTCTAGCCTTGGTTTTTCAATGAATGCACTCTTTCAAACACACTATCTCTCAAACTGCCCATTACTGACAATTTTTCTTAAAGACAATTTTAATACTTGGAGACTTGACCCTCTGCTTGTCATGAAGGAGGTCATGCCAATGTAACCACTCGGGTTATTCAAAACCACTATTGGGCCCTCTTCTTGTTATGAAGGAGGCCTTCAAAATGTGTTGACTCTCTGTTTATTGAAAAATATTAATGGAAACAAATTATGAGCCTCTCCACTTATCACTGATTGAGGCTTTTAAACAAACTATATATTTCTTTTATGAAACCTGAATTGTGATATATGTCCCTTTGCAAAAAATCACTGTGAAACTTCAGTAGTAAATAATGTGCTTTGTAAATGGTGAGCACTCACTGCTATGCATCTTTGAAACAGCTCTTTTCCCTTGACTGTATCTTCATAAGGTGAAGAGAAATTTTTCTTTGACTGCCTTTCAATGCCCAAGTGTATGGTAAGGTATAAGAAGCAGTTTTCCTTCTTACACCTTCACTATGATGCCTAATTTGCTTTTAAAGCTTCTTTTATGTCATAGACTATTCCTTTTACCTAAAAAAGTGATTTTCAGGGCTAGGTCACCTGTTGGATTTGAAACCATGTAGACCTTTGATGTTCTTTAATTACTACTCTCCATCTGATTCTTGATGGAAAACTCTTTCAGTAAGAGAAACTTGTTAAGTTTGTTCCTTTTCTCCCATTTGCACACTGATCATCACTCAATTACACCCCTACAGAGATGTAAAAATATATGCTTTTGAACTTTGGAGGGCTTCTTTGGTGTTTCATGGGAATCATTCCTGATCTAATCATATTTCTTTAGACAAGGAAAACTCTTTCTCAATTCCTGATTTGAACCTTTTTGAGCTCTTACTGAAATGAGACAAAGCAACTATTTTAGTGGTGTATGACCTAAGGATGAACAAGGGATTTTTTTGCAGAATGAGAAGAAACTAGTGGCTGACATGATGATCACAAATAGGGTTTTTGGCTTAAGACAGTCTTGCCAAGGAGTTTTCCGTAAAACACCACCACCTAGACCTAGAGACAATTTGTCACAGATTTTGAATATTTCCTTTGTCATGATCAGGTTATGATATGATCTAATGATCAGTGAGAGAAGGATATGTGTTTTATCAAATGCTGGACAATGAGACTTATGAAAATAGGGGATTTTGATATCAGAGAGACAGAACCTATGACAACCATAGACAGGGAGACTTTGCTGAAACGAGATAGGACTTGGAAACTGAAGGCTTTTCTCATTCATAGACTGACAGGAAAGGGTCAGGAAAAAAAAAATTTGTTTGAGGTGTTTTCTAGATGACAAATTGACAGATTGAGATTTAGCTTCTAGAAAACTTAGCCAAGGAATCTAGTCATCAAAACATGCAAAAATACTGATGACTAACAAAAGGGAGGGGTGGATTTGCACATTGCAGAAGAGGAAAAGCAATCTGTTACAACTATAGAGATGTTGGGCACTTTGCGCATGACTTTTTTAACATTGTGCATTAGTATTGCAGGTATTATAGACATTTTGATCATGTTATTGAAGATTTTCCTGTTTTGATTGTTAGAATGAAGGATAAGCAACAAAAAACACCTACACATAATATACAAATTGTTAGAGCTGAGCTACAGGATGATGATCTGAGTATAAACGTAATTACACGCAGTGGTTCTGCAACTGGATAAGATGAGGGCAAGAAGGCTGATGGAGAACCTTGGATCAGGAAGGTTTATGAGAATAAGGAAGGTCTCAACCTGCAGAATGAGAAGGAGACTTTTGTAGAAGCTAAAAAGGATTTTTCTACTGTAGGTTCGTCCACATCCAAGTTGATCACAGAAGCAAAGATTGATGAATAATTCAAACCTTTCTTACATGCATGCATCAAGATAATACGTAACCAAAAATCAGTAGACAACCTTTATGCTCTAATATATAGCTGCGTAGATAAGGAGTTTCCTAGGACTGAGAGCAAGGATGTAAACATGAAGTACAAGAATAAGAAGAGAACTAGTTGGGATATGCACATGACCATGAAAATTGGGGAATACGAGATGGATCAGGTCATTTTGGACTTGAGATCTAATGCGAATGTTCTACCTAAGAAGAAATGGTAGAATATGGGTAAACCAAAGCTGGAATGGTCCACCATTTAGCTTCACATGACTAATCAACATAAGATTATCCCATTAGGAAGACTCCCATAGGTTCTGACAAATATTGTTGAAGTAAAGGTATGCGTAGAGTTTGAAGTAATACAAATTGTGGATGATGTAGAACCTTATATTGCGCTGCTAGGGATGGATTAGGCCATCGACATGGGGGGCATAATCAACTTAAAATTTAGGAGTATTATCTTTGAAAATAATGGTACTCGTGTTATAATACCTTTGGATCCTGCAGAAGGGGAGAGATATACAAAACCAATGCACAAAGGAGATGACGTCGACCATAACTATAAGTTGACTGCAAGAGATGAGGATTGGATCAACTCAACTGCTAATGGGATGCTGAATTGGGAAAAGGACAGATCAAGTTTCTCTGCATGATGTTTTTGCACTACGTTGCCTCAAAGTCACTAAAAATTTGTGATGCATCTCCTCAAAGGTATATAAATTACCCTATTTTGATGGTTCTAGCAATGTTGATTTATTTTTGGATAAATTGGAAAGGGATGTTCCGAAATCATTGAGCAGGAATCATTGAGCCTGTGGAGCAATCTAATTGGGTGAGCCTAATGGTTGTTCAGGAAAATAATACTAAGGGAGAAATAAGGATTTGTATGGAACTACACAAAATTAATGATGCATGCATACATGACCCCTTCCCTACTCCATTTTAGGATGAGATATTGGAAAATGTGGGAGGACAAGAGGCATAATATTTTACTGATGGATTCTTAGGGTATCATCTGATAAGGATTACTCCTGAAGATCGAAGTAAGACCACTTTTGCAACAGAATGGGAATCATTCCAATACATTGTCATGCCTTTTGGATTAAAGAATGCACCTTCTATATTCTCGCACGTAGTAGTAGTTGTATTCAAAGAGTTCATGCACAAGTTTCTGAAAGTGTACTTTGACGATTGAACTGTGTTTGTGCTTCTAAACAAGCATGTTTCCAACCTGTGCATCATGCTCGACATTTGCAGGAAGCATAAGATCTCTCTTAACTTGAAGAAGTGTATATTTTGTGTTCCTTTTGGAATCTTGATGGGGCATATTGTTTTTTAGCAAGGGTTGATGGTAGATCCAGCCAAGATTACAATTATTATCAACTTGGAGGTTCCTACCAATGAGAAACAGTTGCGCTCTATTCTAGGACACAGAAGATATTATAGAAAATTCATTCAGGAGCATGCTCTGATCACTACACCCATGGAGAAATTGTTGAAGAAAGATGTATATTTTTTCTGGGACGAGGAATGCTAAATGAGATTTGAGTTTCTGAAGGAAAATATGGTTACTTCACCCATTTTAATATTCCTTGACTCGTCCAAGGTCTTCCATGTGCACGTTGATGCATCCAGCATTACACTTGGAGTTTCTTAGCGCATCCAGGAGAAGGAGACATTGATCACCTCATTTCCTTTCCCAGTAGGAAGCTCTCTAGTGTAGAGCATAACTATTCAAATATGGAGAGGGATGGTTTGGATATGTTCTACATTCTGCAGAAATATAGGCATTATCTGCTAGGAGGGCACTTAAATATGTTCACTTACCACTCTGATTTGAAGTACCTGGTCAACAAGCCTGTGTTGGGGGGAAGATTTGTAGATGGTTGTTGCTATTTCAGGAATATTATTTTGAAATCATTGTTAAACCTGGTAGGTTGAATGCTGGACCTGATCACTTATCACGCATTGAGAATGGGGAAGAACCAACCTGTCTGGAGGATAGGTTACCAAATGTGCATCTCTTTTCCATTAAAGTATTCGATCAACATTTTTCAAATATAATTCACTTTATAACTACCGTGGGTGCACCTGCTAAATATTCAGTGCAAAAAAAGAAGGATTTGGTTTCACATGCAACTACCTTTTCATTGATTGCCGGTAAACTATATAAGTTAGGGGTGGATGAAGCAGTGAAGCTCTCAGAGGACCTAGATGCTCTTGTAAAGAACCTGAGCTAGACATACCAGAGCATCAACCTTGCAGTAGAATGGCTTACCTCTTAGAAGTTGGTCGACACAGCTCAAAGTGCTGTTGATCCGAGCATAGGAATCTTTGTGCCCTTTACCACTGCCATCGAGGAGCTAAAGACAAATATGAAATCCCCAGTGCCTCTGTGACTTGGGACAAGTCATAATATTGTGTTGGGGGACTATTGGAGCAGGGTCCCTTAGGGTTGCATTTTTTGGGATAAATAATAGTAATTTTTTTATTTTTGAGTCGTCCACGCTAAGCAATGAAGGGTCAAGGGGATTTGGGGGCGGGTCAAAGTCCCTTCATAAGTTGTAATGGGTGAAAGGGTAAATATAGGGGTCTCAAACCACGGTTTGAGGACCATAGAGTGAGCACAAGGTAAAGTATAAGTAGAAGTCTAGATCGAGTCAGATAAGAAAGCTTTTGAAATGGAATTAATGGATATAGGTTGATCTGAGGTAAGTATGTGGTAAGAATTGCTTCCAAAAAGATCTGATTGTCTATGTGCACAGAGACCCTAGTCCGACTATGTGCGGACCCCACTCACTATGTGTGCAGGTAGATATGAAGAATTGTAAGGGTTTCTAAGAACAACTGATGAATAAAGATATGTTTTGTTGAACCTGAGTATAAAATGTATTAGTGATTTACACCCTGTTTTGTGTTTGCATATGATTTATGTTTGCCTCATATGATTTATGATAAACTGTGATTGGATCGGTTGCATACCTGTTTTACTATTAATGAATGATAATTGCCTATATCTATTGTTGTGAAAGCTTAATCTTACACTGTTAGAACAATTAAAGATATATCATCTGGGTGCGCACGCAAGGTTAACCTTCATTAATTAACATAGGGTTTCTGGTTAAGGTTTATGGTGTGCAAGTTAGTCTGTGTAATATAATAGACCTAAAGCCACCCACTTCACTTATTTCTCTCTCAGGGTTTAGAAACCTGGTTCCATCACCCCCCCTCCATACTGCTTCGGGTAAGAATTTGGCTTGCGTAGGTAGGTCATTTCCAAATGGCCAATAGTAAGAGGGTTTTGATAGCTATGCACTTACTCTGAACCTCGTTCAGGACCTCTCAAGCTAATATACGCTTAGGTATGTTTTGAGAAATTTATGGTTTGATGTTGGATGAGGGATGAAACCAAGTAGCAAGGTCTAGGTATCAAAAAGGTTTATAGCTACAAAGATATAAAGGAGCAAGGTAATAGTGGATATATGACAGCTTTAGGGTTTTGTAGGTAAGGTGGAGCGTCTGAAAAAGTAGAGGGATTTAATGAGAATTTTTAATCATGAATTCGTTAAACTAGAAGCAAGAAACACAAAATGACACTCCCATATAAATAGAGCTAAATGAATAGAATTATGCCTATGAACTGTAAGGAAATCCACTGAATATAAAATATATGGAAAGAGGAGTTATATATCACTCATTAAATACTATAACAGAAAAAATACATGATCATAAACACACTACACATGAATTCATAGATAATAGCTGCAACTGCATCCTTTGATTTATGAATATGAAAGTGAAAGTACAAGCCACAAAAGTTACAATTCTCTCATGTCCAACAAGTCAGATGACATGAAAACGATAGATATAGACCAAAACAACCTCTCCTCTATCTCAGGGGTCGAATCTATCAGTTATGGAGTTGATTACATGATATGCTCAACAAAACCCTAATGTCTAGGGAAGGTCAACCAATTCACCTCATCATAGGAAACTAGATACATTTGACCAAAAATTACATTAACAAGCATGTATATACTCTATTTCACTATTTACCAACTCAATCACACCTCATGACATCATAAAATAATCATCATCCATCAATTACATAAGTAAAAATATTTTCCAACACATTGTAAGGACCATAGTACTTTAGTGATAATTTCTTAGCTTACTTGAGGGACATTTGTTTTTATGTTTGTAGCCGTAAAAAAACCCAGTCGCCTACATCAAAACTTATCTTGTTGTGATGTTCATATGCCTGTTGTTTCATTCGATTTTGTGCCAAAGTTAGGTTATCCTTTAATACTTGGAGAACTTGTTGTTGATGCTCGATGTGATATTCCACTGCTTGAACCTTAGAATTCTTTCTTAAAGGTGATGTCATTGATAGTGGATGATATTCATAAAGTGCCATAAGTGGGGTCATTTTTGCTGTAGTGTGAAATGAAGTGTTATACCACCATTCAACTAGAGGTAACCATTTTACTGATTATGTTTGTTTATCAGATACAAAGCAACAAAGATATCCTTCCAAACATTTTTTCACTATCTCGGTTTGCCCATCAGATTGAGGATGACAAGATGAGCTATGAGCTAGTTGAGTACCCAAACAAGAAAATAAATATGTCCAAAAAATTTCCAATGAAAATGGGATCTCTGTCGCTTACAATAATATTTGGGTTTCCATATAGCTTTTGAGTTGTTTCCATAGATGCCGTAGAAACTATACTTGCTTTAAATGGATGAGATAATGCATAAAAGTGTGCATACTTGGTAATTCTATAAAATACCACCATGATGCCACTCTTTCCTTAAGACTTAGGGAAACCTGTTATAAAATCCATTGAAACCTCCTCCCAGCATTGACTTGGAATGGATAAATTTTGTAGCAGACCTGGGGTCTTAATTTTCTCAACTTTATTTTGCTGGCAAACCAAAAATTCAGCCACAAAATTTTGAATATCATATTTAAGGCCATCCCAAAAAAATTATTTCTTCACCCTGTGGTAAGTTTTTCAAAATACCGAGTGTCCTCCTAAGGGAGAGGTGTGTAATTCCAAAAGAATATTTTTTTTTTAGTTGGGCGTTATTACAAAGATATAAGCGATCTGTGTACCATAAGGAATCATTTTTCCAGCTAAATGTATCAGATGTACTAGGATCTTGCTGCAAATTTCGAATGAGTGTCCACAATTCTTCTTCATTCTTCCATTCCCCCCTTGCCTTGGTTATCCAATCTAGTTGGATAATAGAAATGGCACAAAGCAATGCTTCCACATCCTCATCCTTTCTTGAGAGTGCATCTGCAACAACATTTAGCTTCCCTTTTTTGTAGATGATTTCAAAGTCATAACCCAATATCTTTGAGACCCATTTTTGCTGCTCTTTTGAAGATAGTCTTTGTTCCAAAAATTATTTAATACTATCATGATCAGTTTTTACCTTGAAGTGTCTTCCCATTAGGTAAGGTCGTCATTTCCTTAGTGCATGTAGTATTGCCAACATTTCATTCTCACATATAGCTTTCTGTAAATACTTCCTTTGATTGGACAACTTTCAAAAGCAATGGGTCTTCCTTCTTGCATTAAAACAACATTGATTCCATTTCCTCAGGCATCACATTCCACAATAAAGGTTTTTGTGAAGTCTAGCATAATTAAGACTAGTTCTTGGCACATTTCCTCTTTAAGATGTTCACAGGACTTAGTTGCTTCAGGAGTCCATGAAAATTCATATTTCTTCAATAATTTTGTTAGAGGTGTTTCTATTCTCCCATAATTCTTAAAAAACTTCCGATAATACCATGTTAACCCAAGAAATCCTCACAAATAATTTATGTTTGTGGGGACTTTCCATTCTTTAATGGATTTAATTTTGTTAAGGTCGACCTTAACACCCTCCTGAGATACAATATGACCTAGAGATTCCACCTCTTATACTCCAAAGAAACACTTGGAGGTTTTTGCATATAATTGTTTCTCCTCCAATAGTTTGAGCACCCTGTTAACATGTTGAACATGATCCTTCCAAGACCTATTGTAGATTAGTATATCATAAAATAATACTACGACAAAATTTCTAAGGGTTTGAAAATGGATTTCATCAACCATTTAAATGTAGAAGGTGCATTGGTAAGGCCAAAAGGCATGGCCAAAAATTCATAATGGCCCTCATGAGTTCGAAATAATATTTTTGGAATGTCTTTAGTCTTCATTCTAATTTTATTATATCCTGAACGAAGATCCAACTTGGTGAAATACATTGCTCCATGTAATTCATCCAGTAATTCATCAATCACAGGAATGGGAAATTTGTATTTAATACTGAGCTTAATGAGGTCCCTATAATCTGAACACATGTGTCATGATCCATCCTTATTATGCACCAATACTACGGGAGCATAGAAATAACTTTGACTAGGTTGAATTATACCATCCTCTAGCATTTCTATAATCATATGTTCAATTTCGCTCTTTTGGACATAAGTATATCTGTAAGGTCTGATGTTTGGAGGAACACTTCCTGGAATCAAATGAATAGCATGATCATGATCATGAATAGGTGGGAGTCCTTTGGGATTTTCAAACACCTTGGAATGATTTTCCAAGACTTTTTGGAGATATGGAGAAATAGATGATTTTGATGTTAGAACTTCTAGTGAGCATAATTGTGCAATTATGCCTCGTTTTTCTTTCTTCATAAGCTTTGTCATGACATTAGAGCTTATTATATTTTTTGGCTTCCCTGCGATACCCCATAATTCAACATCATTTCCTTCTGAAAATAAATTCAAGAAGTTTTCTTCAAAATTAAAAGCTACTGTCCCCAAAGATTGTAACCATTGTACTCCTAGTACAACATCAGCATCACCCATTGGAATGGAAAGGATTGGACTATTCAATACATATTCCCCCATGGTTAGATTGATATTATGACACTTTCTAGAGAAATTTATAGTTCCTCCATTTGCAACCATCACTTAGCACTTTGATGCTGGGTATAGGAAGAAATTCAATTCCTTAGCTACCTTACAATGAATAAAATTATGGGTAATACTTGAATCAATCAACACTATTAAATTTTTCTTCTTGATATGTCCTTCTATCTTGACATTTTGAGGAGTGGTAATTCCTACCAATGCATTACAAGATATGGTCGGATTCATTTATTCTTTCTCTAGGGTTGGTTCCTCATGTATATCCTCTTATTTTGAATTTTCGCGTTAATTTTCTTCCTCCTTTCCACAATCTATGTAAAATAGTTTATTCTCAGTACACTTATGACCTTTAGTTTATTTTCTATCACAACTGTATAAAAGTCATTTTGTTATTTTTTCTTCCAATTGTTGTGGTGTGAACCTTGTAGGTTGTGGAATTATAGGAGTAGAAATACTTCCATATTTATAGTTGTGAGTGGTAGGCTTCCTTGTCACCATAATTTTTATTTCAGATTTTCTTTCCAACATGAATGCCTTCTCCAATGAATCAGGTTCCCAAGGCGAACCTCATGTTGGATGTTATCCTTTAAAGTCCCTATGAAGACATCAATCATGTGTTCCTCTGGAATATTATTTACCCTTATATTCAATTTTTGGAAGTCCTCAATGTGCTCTACCATTGAACCCTTTTGTTTGATATTTATCAATTGGCTAAAGAATGGGTTTCTCTTTGTATCCTCATATTATGTGTTTTCACAAAATTGTACTTGACTGGCTGCTAATCAGAGAAATCTATGTAACTATTCCAAACCAGCTTATGACTGAATCTTAGCCTCTTCAGTCTGAGAGGATTCTCTCAAAGGGGTTTATGATATTAGATAATCATGAAAATAGATAGCTAACTCTATTTGAAAGTAACTTGATTTTGATGTATGTAGGTTGAAAAGAATATAGGTCTGCAACCATTGGGCTTATGGAGTCAATAAATCAGTAGATTCAGTGGTTATTTTTCTTGACATGGAAGTTGAGGCAGATAGAGTTTTTAACAAAGGAAAATCACATATAGAACATAGGGAAACACAGTAATTTCATCAATAAAGGAAGTCAGAGCATAAACATATGAATTCTGAGTAATAAAGATGAAATATACTGAAAGTGGTACACATAAAAAATATAGATCAGAAAGGCATAAAAAACTCCATGATAATCTCAGGTCTGTTAAGAATAAGTCCTCCGTATTACTAATATAAGTAAAATTACATAAAGCAGCAGTAGTGCAAAAAATCTCCAACCCTTTACAACTTCGATAATATACCTTTAAATAGACGTTATTACATCAGAGATGATCTGCCTCTTGGCTAGATTCATCAAATTCTTCTAATGACACCTTACATAATTGAAAAACATGTCTTTTAATCAGAAAATGACAGTTATACTCTAAAACAACCCTTCTCCTAATAGGACTCAAACTCCTATTTATTACATCAAACTACCTTATCTCTTAAACCAATTACATGTCTAACAACTAATGCTTCACATGTTCAAATAAGCTATGACATAGCTCGTCACTACATGACATCTTAATTATCCTCCTCAACATATGGAAACAAACCCTATTTTTTAGGAAAACGGGACCCTATCTTCAACGAAGGCTTAAACTGATGAGTTGTCTCCATTTCATGATCTTCAAGTCATAAATATTTTTTGGCAAGGTCCCTTGACCTATTGGATGTGTCCATCTGTCCAAAAATACTTTTAAAACGCTCAGAAAATTTCAAGGACATCTCGCTACAAAAATAGGGCAATTTCGTAGCGTCCAAAAAAATGACTTCTTCACTCAAAATTTATGCTTCTTTGCTCTTACATGTTGTCCATCATGTCATGACACTTCATCATCACCATTCTCCCCTCATGAAAGCTACAAAAAGTGGTTTTAAAGGAAAAAAGACAGTTACATAAATTTTTGTAGCATTTTCCTGGCTTCAAGCCCACAAAACGCTACGAAACTGTGGAAAACTGTGTAACTTCTAGATTTTTACCTTGTTTCAAAAAGGTACCTTCCAACTGTATAAAATTGGTTTTCAACATGCCATTAACCTCTCAAAACATAATCAAACTCGACTTAAGAGCCTTGAGGTGTTTCCTCTCCATTAATGATGAGTTGAACTATGGGTTTCTCAACTACAGACATCTTTAAACCCTTCTTCTCCATCTCCTCATGGATCAATTCTAACTACTCTTGGAGGTTTTTGACTTGGTACTTCAGTTTTTCGTTGCTAGATTTCAAGTGCAGGTTCATTCTCCTAACATGATTCACCTCTTTCCTTAATGGCATAGTCCATTTGATTAATTGTTGTGTATCATCTAAGGTCTTTGACACACTATCAACATGTTCCTCCCAAATCTCTTTCATTTTCTCAAACTGCACTTTTTGGACATTATGCTTCCTTTCCTCTTTCTTCAAGATTACTATTTGATGATTTTCTAACTTCAACTGCTCCTCAAGAACCTCAAACTCTGTTTTTTCAATAATTTTCTACTTTCCTTTCTTTTGCTTGATGACTGATTCTTCTTTTGTAGGTGATGAAAGGTCAATAATGCTTGGTAATGGCTGGGTAGTTTTAGTGACCTTCTGCACTTATTTACTGCTTTCCAAGATATTTCTAGCATGTCTTGTCATGGGTTTCCTAGCCTAAAACATAAAACCTGCATCCTCACCTTCAAAATCTAAATTCTTTGCTGATTTAGCTTTCTTGAGCTTCTTTCCTCCCTCATCTATATCCTCAGCTTGGACTATGGGAGTCTCTTCAATATCAATAGCATGCAGAATGTCTTCTAAATTTCCTTAGCCACTGTTTGGCTTCTTGTAATCCTTTTTCTTCCATGTTTACTCACAGTTGGCTCTTGTTTTACAGGTTTTCTCATAGTTGAATTTTGTTTTGCAAGTGAAATGGTAAGTGTATCAAGTTTTTGCAATTGCTCTATTTCCATGATTACTAGTTCACTTTGCTCTGCCCCTACTAGTTCACTTTGTTCTGCCATTGAAGGTGATGTTATACCTCTAGGTTTAGGAGTTATTTTAGGGGTGATAGCATCCACTTCAATACCACTGACAAACAGAAAAGAATACCAGTCTCTGCCTAGTCTTCTTAACTCATCTAAAACCAACAACTTTATTAAACCATGATGAAAAAGTGAGGTTTCACTTCCTTCAGATTTAGCTTGAACTTTATCTTCCATTTTTGCGAAGCTCCTGTATAAATAAAAAGGTATATCAAGAGATTTCTTACCAACAAAATGTACTAGAAGCTTGAAGTGGTAAGAATAAACCTTATGATACCTCCCTTCACAAGTGAATTATTTCTAAATGATAAGCAGTAGCTTTGAGAAATTATCTTTCATGTAGCTCCTTATAATAGAATTTGTAAGGTCAACCTCACTATCTTGTGGCTTTGTAAATTCTTTACATTCCTGCATGTTGAATTCGAAAGCTTTGAACCATTTTTCTTCTCCTCTTGGAATTCTTATTGTTGCTGCAATAGTCTCTGGTGTTATAGTGAGGTTCATCATTCCCACTTTTGCAGCTATCCCATTGAAATTTAGGGAAAACTCTTTAGAAACCTATACATGGCATCCTTGTAATCTTTGGAAAAACTGCAAGCACCCTGTTCTTCTGAAAAATTCTGAAGCTGTTGGGTCTTCATTTATCAAGTTCATGTATGATTTCTCATATCTAATATAGTGGCCACCTTTGTTGGTCTTCCTCTTTGCAGCCGTGGTACTTCTATGTCTTCTCTGACTCGCTTGATCAGTGATACCTACAAACCTTTGAAAATGCCAGCCACAGCTTGGGCTTAGTGAAATAGCTCTCCAGAACTCAATAACATGCAAAGAGGGAGTGGAAAATGACAAATGAATCAATTGGGAAATATTTTAAAGTTCGATGACAACTCATGGCATAGTTTTGACTCATACATACTTAAAATGGTAATAATGACTTCATCCATGACCATTATACCTTGATTTAACCCTAACTGACTTGAATGGCATCTATCCTAACCCTTTCAATCATTGACTGACACTTAGTGTTAGTTATCATTATTTTTCACTATCTTTTGATGACTATAGATTGGTTCTAGATTGCTGAAAATGACCTTCCTTGGATATTGTGAGTTTCAGAAATCTCACTGCCTTTATTATCCTTATAAAAAAATTTCACTATTCCTCAGTTTACCATCTCAAGGTCACCCTATTGCTCCTAAAAAACTCATTATGGACTCCTACTTCTCATTTTCATCCTCCTTTCCTCCTTATAACCTCATTGCCTTGTTTTGCCTTGTTAAATAGAGTCTACCCTTCCTCTAGGGTTTCCTATAACCAACTCATTCCCATGTCCTTTTGGACAAAATAACCTATGACCATACCCTCTTTTCACTTGAAAAACCTCCAAGTCAAATTCCAGTCAAAATCGGGTCAAGGGACCCTCTCGCTAAGTCATTAGGGATTTTACATGTTTTAAGGTCATCATTGGATGTTTCAGGCACTACTTTTTTGTTGCTAGAATCTGGATCATATGTAATATAATGTCAAGACATGGTTATTCAATAAGGACCTAAAATATTTCCAAAGAAGATTTACTCATCAGCTCAAAGTCTGCAAATGAGAAAAATGAACAGAGTTTAGCACTTATGCAGGAGTGTTGAAGGCTTTGTCAACAGAAGGTACTGATGAGGTGGACTGTCTATTCCCGAATGAAGACAGCTTACAGCAAAGGAAAGGGAAACACTTGTTCTTGTAGATGAACAGGGTTTTGAACTTGATAGTCTAGTTGAGTTCCAAAACAGTGATCACTTTCAAAAAATGACATAGAGGAAGCACACAAGGCCAAGCATAAAGAAAGTCTATCAGAAGATATTGAAGAAATAGGGAAAAAGGTGAGGCGAACTAGACATACATGAATGAACTTGAAAGGGTTATAGAGAACTTAAAAGAAAACACTGATGATTGTTGTGAAAGACTGCAGACACCTAGGGTTTTGAAAAGTGGCCAGAGGAGTTGGAAGAGATGAGTTGAACCTTATGGTGGAAACTACAGAAGATTTTGAATATGCTACTATGTGATTAAAATCACAAGGTTGTCAAATTAAACTTATCATGCCTCCATCATTTTCCAAGAATTCATTCCAAGAGTCAAGCCATTTGTCACTCATAGGGCAAGTTTTGCTTCAAATTGTGTTTCTGAACAAAAACAAAGGTGAATTTGACAAATGTGAGAGAGGTTTTTTTCCACCATGGGTCCAAGAAGAAAACCTCCTTCATATTTTACACAGGTATCATGGTTTGGGATAAATGCTAAATGTTGGGAAAAATACTGAGAGGGGGGGTGAATCAGTATTTATTGCATACTCAAAACTTTTCACTTTTTCCTTCCTTAAAACCCATACGCTACTTTCCTTTAGTAAACTTGCGTATACATGCGGATACCTTTCATTCAACTAGCGTATACACAGAGATCTAAATATGTCATTAGTTCTTTGCTTATATCATTCCATTATTCATTCATCAGATGTTCAATAAGCAATAAACATGTGCAGTAAGAACATAATAAACCATCACACAAAGCATCACACATGAACACCAGGATTTTTAGGTGGAAACCCAAGTCAGGAGAAAACCACCGCTGTAGTTGCTCAGCCTTCAATATTTTATTATAGAGAAAACATCTTACAACATATGAAGCTGGTGCACTCATCAAAGACGCAGTAATTCCACTGCGCTTGTTTACTTTCTCCCGGAAGGAGCTACGACCCCGACTGCTTATCAAATTTCTCCGAAGTGGAGCCACGACCCTCAGCTTCCTCGTTTAATGTTTCACCCGAATGGGAGCCATAACCCCCGATCAACACTACAACCCTCAAGACTCTAAAGACCACGTTTCATCAATTCTCACACTGGATCCAACCACTTCAATAGAACACAACTTGTAGGCCACAATTCATCATATTTCCAGACCGAACCCTTTCCATACTTTTAAGCACAAACATACATCATCAACAGATACATATCAACACAGATCAGATAGCAGAACAGATCAGATATTTCATACCCCTTGCTTCAGCAAACCCTAGTTTGCATACGCGTTTTTACTTCACTGATGTCGCGTATATACGCGCTTCCGTCCACACAAACCAGCGTATACCTCAGTGTATATTTTATTGCGCATACGCGCTTTCTCTTCGCTGAAGCCGCGTATATACGCGCTTCCTCCGCGGCGAAGTAGCGTATAGATCTTCAATTATTACAGAGCAGCATACTTCATCAGATCAGACATTCAGTTCAGATTTACCCTTTTACTTCAGACATATGTTCGCCTCATTTCAGATCTAAGCCTTCCATAAATAGATCTAGCAAATACAGATACATTTCAGATCTAGAAATCCCGCTTCATCATTTCTTCATAGGTGCATCATAGATTCAGATCTATCATCAAACCTTTACCCTTTCCATACATATATACTTCACAGAGAAGTATTCATTCAAGCTCAGACATCTTGCACCCACACTCATGATTTGCACAATGAATTTCTTCTCTTTATATAGGTTTACCCTTTCTCAATACCATGAGCCCCTTTTTCAATACCATGAGCCAAAACAATACCATGAGCCCAAAACTACATTACTTCCGATGGTATTCCTGGACGGGGTCATTTAGACGAATCATTACCCAATACAATGGGTCAATACCATGGTGGTTACCCCTGGTTTTGCATTTTATGAGCGCTTTTTCCCATACGCGACTTGGCACGTTGTTTCCCGCGTGCATACGCGACTTCTCCTAGGCAAATCCGCGTATGCCTTGAGACATACTCTTTTTATCATAGATCTAGCACATACTGAATTTCTTTCTTCATTCCCTTCTGTACTCACTGTAGATACATCAGATTTACTTCATCAAGAACATATTCTATCAAGCACAACTCCATCAAGTAAGTTGCCATCTTCTTCATCAAGTGGGTTTCCATTCAATGAAAACACTCAGCATCATATTGCTAACTAACATCATTTCACATCAAATTTACATCATTTACCAAGTCCATCAAGTCAAGAATAACTTCATCAGGTGTATTTCCATCAAGGACAACATATGCCAACAATCTCATGTCTTCATCTTCATTCAGTGGGTTGCCATCAAGGACAACACTCTGCATCATATTGCCAACAATCTCCCCCTTTGGACTTGATGGCAACCATGATGGTGTTTGATCATCACAACAGATAGGTACATTAAGAATACAATGAAACCATGTCACTCTCCCCATTCTTTGACATCATTATGTTCATTCAAACACCATGTCACTCTCCCCCTTTGACATCAAGGGCAAAGGGCGGATCAAAAACCAACATACTCTCCCCCTTTTTCTCCTCATGTGGAAGAAGCGTTCTGCATATCTGATATATACTGAGGTGACCAAGCTCCCCCTGAGTTCATGCTGAATCTTCAAACATATTTTCCAATGAAGTACATGACTCTATGACTTTCCTATCACCAATTACTCATACTTACATCAAATATCCATCCAAGTGAATTTACATATGAGACTCAAGTACCCAACCAAGTGGGTTTTCAAAATTTGACTCAGCTACCCAACCAAGTGGGTTTACAAATTTGACAAGTCCTTACATGACTAAATATTACAATTTTACATCATGGGTCTCAACAAGACCTTTTCATCAAAATACAAAAATGACCATTTATAACCAAGACCAGAAAGTCCTCAAGAAAGAGGACATATTTCAGAACCACCATAATGCCAACAATGCATTATACTCAGCAATGTTATTGCTCCCCCTGAATTTGTGCATCCAAGCATCCTTTTCATATGACTAAGGCTCCCCCTTAGTTTGTGCATCCTGAACACTTTCACCAACAAATCATCAAGGCATCTTTATCAAAACATTAGAAATATAATTATGAGAACTGGAATCACCACCAGAGATACCAAATAGTATCAGAGATACCAAATAGCACTGCAGCTATGCTGAAGAGAGCTGACCCCAAACAAAAATTTGTCAGCAATCAGACATACACGGTTTTCTGTGCAGGAACTCACGTATATACGCGACTGTGTTTCAAGAAACCCGCGTATCCAATGCCATCTTCTAAATTTTAACCAGATCTGATCCTCTGTGAGAAAAAGCCAGTGTTCAGCTTCTTTCTGAGATATTTGAATGCTTCCCTGGACTTCAGAACAGTGTAGTTGTGTCTTCAAGCGTCATTCACCGGTTGTAGCATAAGCCCATTAGTAACCAAGCCTTCAGATTCTTTGCAGCATCAATACAATCTTTCCAAGAGAGATTATCATACCAGAACACTATTTTCAACTCTGTGTCAATCATCCATGTGGTCCAATATCACCATGATCTTCAAGATTTAACATGAAATAACATATGTAGGCAAAAGATCTCAACCACAGTAACAAACTCTGCATGATCTATTCTTATTTCTGAATCAAACAACATCCAACTCATCCATGTGTGAGCACAAAATATACTTATCAGCAACCAGGGCTCAAAATCTCATCATAATAAACCATGTACCAAGTCATCATCATATGAGTATCACAAAAACCAAAGAATAAGTAGTCATATTGCCAACAATGCAATCATTAGTATTCAACCTGCTGCTCCCCCTGAACCAGTGCTCCATCTTAACTTGTGCAACCTGAATACGTTCATCAGCAAGTCATCAGCAACAATCTCTGCATGGGCTGCCCTTATCTCCGAATTATAGGACTTTCATCTCATGAATACTCTTCATCAACAAGCAAACAGGACTCATCCACAATCTTCAACACAAGAAACCATGTATCATATCATCATTATTTAGAACTGAGAAACTAAGCTGATACAGAGTCAATAATACAGTCATTAACAATCAGACTGATGCTCCCCCTGAGCCTCTACTCCAGATCTTTAGCTATCATATAAATTCTCTTATCATCAATGCATACGCGACTGTGTCTGCTGTAACTCGCGTGTATACGTGAATTTTGTTCATCTAACCCGCGTATGGAAAGTGAAGCATAGAAATTTTTCACATTCCTTCATCTCTTTGAATTTGTCCTTCCTGTACCTGTCTTCTTCATATCAGATGCTCTGTCAGAAATACATAAAACCAGAATAATCAGATCAACCATGAAAGTCATCATACATTGCTCCCCCTGTGACGATACATTACTAAATCTCATAATGTATCCCACATCATTCCCGCAGTCAATAAGAGAATTAAGCTTCAGAAGCGGATGACTGCAGTAGGGTCAATATTCCCTACGTTTCTGATCGGTCCTCCATCTTTTTCCAGATTTGTTTGAACTTTCTATTTGTGTGCTGGAAGTTATATCTGTTCAACCTGCATTCCTTTTCTACATGTCCATACTTGTTACAAGAATAACATCGCATGTGTCCAGATAAATAAGCATAAGAATCATAATGAGTATTTCTAATCTTCCTCCTTTTACAATCAGCTGCTTTACGTCCATACTTGTTACATAAAAAACAATATCCCTTGAAGAAACCAGAGTACCTTTCCATGTAGGAATTGTTTGTTTGAGTCTGAAATGATCTGCTCCTGCAATTTGCTGCAACATGCCCATAATTATGACATTTAAAGCATTCAACCTTATTGACTGATTTCCTTTGAGATTTCATCATTGTTGGTTGACCCTTTGTCTCTTTCAACACTTCAGGTTTTGCATTGACATTCTCTGAATTTTTAGCACTTCCTTGTGAGCTTGATTCTCCTTTAACAGTTTCATGGAAACCAAGACCAAGTTTGATAGCAGGAGACCTTTGATTACTCAGAATATTGTCCAAAATATTAGAACTATATTGAAACCTCAAAAGTTTAACCTTTTCTTCTAATTTACCTTTGAGAATGTTTACCTCAACCTCCAAGGCTTGACATTGCTTTGTCATGCTTTCTTCTTTCCTTCTTCCATCTTCTACTTGATCCTTCAGATTTAGAATTTCTTCTTTCAACCAATTTTCGTTTTCTTCACATGTTTGTTGCAGCTCTTCATTCTTCTTATTTGATTTTTCCAGATCTTCTTTGAGAGAGATGATTTCTGCTTCAAGGCCTTCCTTTTCAAATGGTTGTAGAGGTTCCTCATTCTTCTTACTTGATGCTTCACTATCAGCTTGCAGAGAGATGATTGCAGCTTCAAGTCCTTCATTCTTCTTGCTTGATTCGTTGATTTCTGCTTCAAGTCTTGTCATTCGATTGGATGCATAAGTATGAAACCTTTGATATTTGTCCACCTGTCCATTCAGCATTTCTATTTGTTTTTCCATTTGAGAGATCATCTCTTTGTACATAGCTTCGCTTTTATTAAATGATCTTTGTTGATCTTCAATTTTCTTGATAGCTTCCTTTAGATCCAAAACTTTACTTTCACTATCTTCACCATTGCATGCACAGGAAAGTGCATCACAAGAACAACAATCAATACCTGTTTCATCTTCTTCATTTTCTGCTGCACATGTTTTCTGAGATATCTCCTTTTTAGTAGCCTTCTTCTTTTGCTTCTTAGCCATGAGCACTTTCAGATCTTGGTCAGAATCTTCTTCATCTTCACTAGACACTTCATCATCATCTTCTTTTTCATAATATCTCTTTCTCTTTTCAAATTGTTTCCCTTTACCATATTTTTCTTTATAAGGACATTTAGCAGCATAGTGACCAACTTTTCCACATTCAAAACATTTGAAGGGAAGCTTACCTTTGAATCTTCCAGTACCTAGTTGGAGCTTTCTCACGAAATTCGCTTCTTCTTCATCGGATATATAGTTGGATTCTTTGACAACTTCCTTTTCCTTTCCTTTTGTAGATGCCTTAAAAGCAGCTTCTCTGATTTGGGAAGGACCTCCTTGTCTCATTTCAAAAGCAATCAGAATACCATGCAATTGAACAATAGAAAGAGTTTGCAGATCTTGCCTTTCTTCAATAGCCGAAACTTTAGAGTCAAATTTTGAAGTCAAAGATCTTAAGACCTTTTCCACCAGAGTAGTATCAGTTATGGTTTCACCCAAATTTCTCATTCGATTTACAATATCATCCAGACGAAGAAAGAAATTGGCAACACTCTCATCACTATGCATCTTCAAATTTTCATATTCAATTCTAAGAGTTTGGAGTTTTGCACTTTTTACCTTTGTGTCTCCTTCATAGCTTAGAATGATTTTGTCCCATATTTATTTTGCCGAATGTAGCTGCATCACTTTAGCAAATTCTGATTCAGACATGCTTCCCAATAAGACATTCACTGCTTTGGCATTGATTTCATACTTCTTTCTTTCAGCTGCATCAGTAGGAATACTTGCCCGGTATTGATAACCTTCTTCCACGATTGCCCATACATCTGCACCAAGACTTTGCAGATATGCTTTTGTACGTACCTTCCAGAATATAAGATTGCTTCCATTGAATAGAGGTGGCTTTATAGACATTACTCCTTCTTGACTTCCCATTGTGACGGATCTCCTTTAAGCGATCAAGCTTCTGCACAAGGACCTGCTCTGATACCAATTGTTGGGAAAAATACTGAGAGGGGGGTGAACTGCATTTCATCGATACTCAAAACTTTTCACTTTTTCATTCCTTAAAACCCATACACTACTTTCCTTTAGTAAACTCGCGTATATACGCGGATACCTTTCATTCAACTAGCGTATACACAGAGATCTAAATATGTCATTAGTTCTTTGCTTATATCATTCCATTATTCATTCATCAGATGTTCAATAAGCAGTAAACATGTGCAGTAAGAACAGAATAAACCATCACACAAAGCATCACACATGAACACCAGGATTTTTAGGTGGAAACCCAAATCGGGAGAAAACCACCGCTGCAGTTGCTCAGCCTTCAATATTTTATTATAGAGAAAACATCTAACAACATATGTGCTGGCGCAGACTTGACCAGCACGCAGGCACCCACCTGCGCTCGTTTACCAGCCTCTCCTGGAAGGGAGCTCCAACCCCCTGACTCGTTTACCAGCCTCTCCTGGAAGGGAGCTACGACCCCCCGATCTCGTTTACCAGCCTCACCCGGAAGGGAGCTACAACCCCCTGACTGAAGGCTACAACCCTCAGCACCACCTTGGACCACGTTTCATCAATTTTCACACTGGATCCAACAACTTCAATAGAACACCACTTGCAGGCCACATTTCATCATATTTTCAGACTGGACCCTTTCCATACTTTTAAGCACAAACATACATCACCAATAGATACTTATCAACACAGATCAGATAGCAGAAACACAGCAGAACAGATCAGATATTTCATACCCTTTGCTTCAGCAAACCCTAGTTTGCATACGCGCTTTCCTTTCTCTGATGTCGCGTATATACGCGCTTCCTTCCATATAAACCCGCGTATACTTCAGTACAAATTACAAAGCTAATTTTATTGCGCATACGCGCTTTCTCTTCAGCGACGTCGCGTATATACACGCTTCCTCTTCGACGAAGTAGCGTATAGATCTTCAACCATCATAGAGCAGCATACTTCTTCAGATCAGACATTCAGTTCAGATTTACCCTTTTACTTCAGACATATGTTCGCCTCATTTTAGATCTAAGCCTTCCATAAACAGATCTAGCAAATACAGATACATTTCAGATCTAGAAATCTCGCTTCATCATTTCTTCATAGGTGCATCATAGATTCAGATCTATCATAAAACCTTTACCCTTTCCATACAGATATACTTCACAGAGAAGTATTCATTCAAGCTCAGACATCTTGCTCCCTCACTTATGATTTGCACAATGAATTTCTTCTCCTTATATAGGTTTATCCTTTTTCAATACCACGGGCCCCTTTTTCAATACCATGAGCCAAAACAATACCATGAGCCTTCAATACCACGGGCCCCTTTTTCAATACCATGAGCCAAAACAATACCATGAGCCTTCAATACCATGGGCCCCTTTTTCAATACCATGAGCCAAAACAATATTACTTCCGATGGTATTCCTGGACGGGGTCATTTAGACGAACCATTAACCAATACAATGGGTTAATACCATGGTGGATACCCCTAGTTTTGCACTTTATGAGCGCTTTTGCCCATACGCGACTTGGAACGTTGTTTCCCGCGTGCATACGCAACTTCCGCTAGAAAGATCCGTGTATGCCTTAAGACATACTCTTTTTATCATAGATCTAGCACAAACTAAATTTCTTTCTTCATTCCCTTCTGTACTCACTGTAGATACATCAGATTTACTTCATCAAGAACATATTCTATCAAGCACAACTTCATTAAGTAAGTTGCCATCTTCTTCATCAAGTTGGTTGCCATTAAATGACAACACTTAGCATCATGTTGCTAACTAACATCATTTCACATCAGATTTACATCATTTACCAAGTCCATCAAGTCAAGAATAACTTCATCAGGTGTATTGCCATCGAGGACAACACATGCCAACAATCTCATGTCTTCATCTTCATTCAGTGGGTTGCCATCAAGGACAACACTCTGCATCATATTGCCAACACTAAATTTACAGGTGCTACACGAGGTTTGCTACACTTCAAGAGTGACCTTGGTAAAATCACATTTTCTCATAGCTGAAGTGTCCCAATGACTTTCTTGATGATTCAAATTACAACTAGACTGGAAGAGATTTATAATTAGATATCATGAGCTCAATTTGGAGTTAAGGAAGGCCTCCAAAATTTTCTTGCATCAGCACTCTACATTTTTGCACCATCATTCAGTGCTTTTTACCAGTCTTGGTAGAATCAACTTTTTACAGGTCAAAGCAACTCCAATCAACAAACAAAATATATATTTGGAAATTAGACAGGATAATATTTCCAAATATCTATCATTGGCCCAATTTCGACATCGAGAAGGCCTCCAAATTACATTGCTTGAGGGTTGCCATTCACCTTGCTTGTCACAACATACATTACCTTCATTCTCACTCATTCCATTCATTTTCCAAAACTTCCATTTCATACCCACCCTTCATCTCATTTCACACTAGCCCTAGGATTTCCAAAACAGGGTTTATAATGTCTGAGGGTGAAGACAGTGTCATGGAGGCATAAATGCCAAAGAGGCATGATCATAAGGGCAAAAAAAAGATGGCAGAAGAAGATGTACATGAGGCAGACATTCATGATGAGGATGACCTCCATGAGATAGAGATTGATTTTGACCTTGTTGATTTAGATTATGAGCATGATTATGAGGCCTTCAAAATGATTTTCAAGTAGAAGGATGCCCCAAATAAGTGAGCTTTAGACCAATTTAGAGAGATATGATTTTATCATTACATACTATGAGCAGGAAAATTAACAACTCAAGACCAAGCAGGCCATCATGGAGATTCAAATTCTCAAGGAAAAAAGAGAATAAAATAAGGAAAAGGCCTTGTTTGATGAGGCCTATGAAAGGTATGGTGAAATCAATGAGGCAGAAGAAAAAGTGCCAAGAAAAATACCTAGGACTAGAGGATTGAAAAGAGCTCTAGAAATGAAAAAGGAGGTTGAGCTTGCTAATGAGCTTACATTGAATGAAAAATTTTCCATAATTTTCAATGACAACTGGTAGAAATGGTTTAACAGGGCCAACCAGCATCTTGAGAAGCTCATGGAGAAGGAAAACAAGTACAAATGACATATTTGGAAGGAGTGCCAAGAACTACTTTAAGAAAAACTAAATTGCAAGCTTAAAGCTACAAAAGGCCAAATCAAGACTTAAAACCCTAACCAAGAAAAATGAAGGGGAAAAGCTTAATATCCTTGCTGATATATCCCTCCAAGCATCCCAACCATGATCAAAAAGCTATTTTCCAAATTTTGGCACCTTGTGCACAATTTTTATTTTTGGACAGTTTGGCTAGCAAAAAAAATGGCCAAATGCGCAACGCCAATGGCGCTGCGCTCTTTTCTGGGGCACTCAAATGGGAAAAAATTTGCATTTTCATTTTCATCATGCCAAGTACATCATCCATAGAAAATTTTAGCTCATTTGGAGCAAAACTGGTCCTCCAAAAGTGCCAAAAGCCACCTAAAAATCACCTTTCTACTCTATTTCAGCACTGGCGCTACTCCCTGAGCAGACTTGGGAGTATGGATATTTGAACAGGAAAATCGATACCATTCTGGAAACCAAAGGCATATTTAAAAACTATACAGGACATGATTTCCAATGAGCTATCATGCATCTCATTTGGACACCGGGAAGGCCTCCAAATATTAGCTGCAAAACAGGTGATTTTTCCAGATTTGGCACTGCACCCTTGCACCTTGGCATTGCACCCTTGCCAGACAGTCAAAAAAAGACACAAAGTTATTGAAAAAATATATTTTTGAAGGCTCGAAGGACAAATTTCTACAAATTTAGCTTAGAATTTATGTTAAGTTATTTTTGTAATGAATGGGGCTCTGATATTTTGCCTTGGGCCTTGCATGGTCTCAAAGGTCAAAATGCATTAAATATGTAATAAATGACTTCTAAAACCCTAGCTAGGGTTTCCACCTCCTCATTTTCAAGTTAAATACTACATGGAGGCTTCATGTTTATGGTTGGTTGTTTTATGGAGATGAATACATAGACTTGGAGTTTGGAAGAAATTGGCTTTTGGAGCTTTGTGACTTTTTTGGATTGAATGCCATAGAGAAAGAACTTTCATAGGATTCATGAAATTTGTTGAATGGTGATGTGTTTCTAATCTTATATTTTTTTCCTTATGTTTTACATATTTTCCATCCTTTCTCTTACAGTAGAACAGAAAGTTTAGGTTAAGACATGTTGTTTAGAGGCACCTTAACTCTATCTACTTTCTATTGTTTAAATGTTTTCCTCTACTAGGTTTGCTTGGGGAAATTAGGAGTTCCCTGTTTCTCCATGTCCATCTAATTAATTTCCTTGAGATTAAATTAGTAGAGTGTGGCTAAAGAATTTTATGGTTTTCCCCGTCCTTTGGTTTTTCTTGAAATGTTGTTCTCAAGGCTTTCTTTGAAGTGTAATAATTAGGGTTTAGGCTAAAGAAGCTTATGGTTTGCCCTGTCCTTTATTCTATCTTGAAATGGTTAATTTGAAGGTCTTTATAGTATGATTAAGGAATTCAGGAGTTCCCTGCTCTTTAATCATTACTTATGTGATATCTTGAATGTTTTCTTTCTCTGAAGGTAGATAGCTAGAGAGGTTAGGAGTTACCTGCTCTCTAGGGTTTGCTAGATAGTTGTTTTAAAGTTTACTTGATAGAGCTAGGTCAAAGAAGTTTATGGCACACCCTGTCCTTTGATTCTTTCTTGATGCATAATACTCTTGTAGACTCTTCTTGTTATACTTTATGTTAAAGGATTCTTAACTGCCCTTTATACCTACTTCATTCACGACTTCGATGTTCATTTCAAACTCACTAAACCTATTTAGATCCATTTGGCTTTGTTAAAATTTCCCTATGAAACACCCTTGACCTATTGTAGTAATTTTCAAGACCTTTTGCAGACTCCATAGCCCAATGGTCTGAATCTCTCTCACTCTATATGTTCTGCTTGACAAGCAACCCAACCAAACAAAACAAACAAACAAAATCTATCATTATAACTAGCCTAGAATGAAAACCCTAAAATCAATCAAGTTTACATATTTTATACAAACATAGAGAGAACCATCTCCAAGTCTAGGAAGCTAGGTCCTATGGCTCCAAAGTTGGTTTGATGTTACCCTTTTATATTTGGTCTTTCCAATCTGACAAATTACAGGGACCTAACATAATGGTGACTCCGCTGGGGACTGTGAATAAGTAACACCCCAAATACTCCTTAAGAACTCACAAATCCCCTATCAAACTTAGATTAATCAAGTGTTAGCCAAGAATGATATCTGGTTGACTCACCATACTAACAAAATGGTCACCATACTGGAGAACACTTATTGCAAAATCTTAGTGTTACATAAAGAACTCAGAAAACCCAAAAAAATATCTAGTTTGGTATTTAGTTGTTAATGGTGGACAATAATTACATCCTCAAAACAGTAAGCATCATCCACCTAGTGACCCCACTGGTCTTCAGTAGCCTTGTTGACCCCACTATTTCTCATAGACTTTCCTGTGAATGTATCAATCAGTCATAATAGTGTAAAGCCTAGTTACATACTATGTGAACTTAGTACCTTAGAGATAGGTATGTTTTCAAAACTCTCATAAACTTTCAGCCTTTCTATGTTGTGGGTTTGAAATCTGGCTTCACAAAGAATTATCACTAGATCTCACCCTGACCCAAACCCTCCTACTATAGTTGATGACCCAGAAATAATTCTAAGAAAAACTTCTAAGCCTGAAGACTCAATTATTGTTATACCAATACAGGAAGAAAGTTCCCTACCTGAAAACCTTACAGACTTGCTGAATATTTGGTTGCTGATGGTGGACAGCAAAGTTGAAATCTTCCACCTGACAACTCCACAACTCTCAATAGACCTAAAGACTCCACTGGTATAAGACTCTAGACTAGTTGAAAAGATGCAGTGACCCTTTTTTATTAAAAAATATGGATTCAAAGATACAATGCATATATGCTCCAATGAACATAAATCATATTCTTGCATTCCCACACAAAATGCCTCAGATAAATTGGGATTCAAACCTACCTATGTTTCAAGATGAAAATCCTGATGACCCCTTGTTACATCTCATCAAATTTCATATACATACATGAAGGTTAAAAGTTGAATGGCATGAGGACTGCCTCATGAAAATGTTCATGGGGACATTAGAAGGGAAAGCAAGGGAATGGTATGAAGGCCTAGACCCTGGTAGTTTGTTTTCTTTAAAATATTTCCAAAAGGTGTTTTATGAACATTATAAGGAAAACTTTCCATCTTTATCATTAGCTAAAAATTGTTGTGATTAGTCTGAGGATCTCATACAATACCTTGTAAACATTGATGAATATTTGGGAAATTGGAATCCTGAGGATTTATTAGAGGAAATTCATGAATTTCATACTCAAGTTAACTATAATTAAAACCAAAAGGATTTGGTTGAGGATGAAATCAATCAGGAAATAAAGGAAGATCCACAAGATTTCTCTAAAGGTACAAGTGATGATTCATTAGATCTTTTGTGTAAGGCTCAAGAAAACATCCACACTTATGATCGGTCACAAAAGGGAGAGAAACATCACAGTTCTGTCAAAGAAAAAGGAAAATTCCTCCCCCTTTAACTAATGAAGAAATCAATCAGATCCTAAACATACAACCAGCCTCTAAAATTTTATATAAATAAGATCTTTCTATTTGTTATACTACTAACTTATCCAATGATGCACTTTCTCATGCAGAAACTATAGAATAGGTTAATATTGATGATGTGCTACCTCCTCAAGAGGACCTATTACCAGAGAATTCCCCTAACAAATGCCTACAAGAAGAATCCATTCCACTCAGTCAAGGCATATCAGGCATATTGGAGAACAACATAGCAGAACATTATGAAGCTGCCAAATCAGATTATCATGAAGAAGAGGTGGAGTTTCTTTCTCAAAAGAATCCCAATCTTAACAAAGTGGAGCAAAAAATAGTCCTAGATGCAAATTACTGTTTTAATTCTCAAGACCAGATATTATTCAAACATCCTTTTCTAGCTTCTTAGATACATCTAGAGAAGGAGTAAAATATGCCAAGAACAGTTTGTTGCAGAGTGTGAAGAAGATTTTGAGCATTGTTTTTTAAAATCAAGTAATATGGGAGTGGCCTTTTTGTCTTTTCAGCATACCTAAATGGCTGAATGAAAATCAATCATGTGGTCACTTAATTGATTGGCTGTGTTGGAAGAAAGAGTTCACCTATGTAGATATCATATACAAGTTATATTAGGATAGATAGGTGTGCAAATAAGCTCAACACTATGATCATATTTTTAGTTTTAGATTGTTTTTTACAAAAAGAGAGAAAGAGAAAGAAAAGAAGAGGTAAAGCCCCATACCAAAACAGAGTATTCCTGAAAGTGTGCAAGTCTAAATGCCACTACTTTGAGAAAGAAATTCTTGTTCAGTCATACAACCTAACCATGATTGAACATGTTTTAAATTTTTGTTGATAGGTTAATGAAGGAATATTTTCCAAACCATTTAAACTTGGCTTGTCAGTAGTTTAGATTAGGAAAAGATATTTGGTTTTCAATGCTCAAATTTGAACCAAAAGAGAAAGAGAGGGATGCATAACAAATTCCAAATTAGAGCCCTCATGTTTTCAATTTTACCTTTTTGCAAAATAAATTTGTGAGCAGCTTGTCCAAAATGCCACAACTCATGACAAACCAAATAGCTCAAACCTTGATTTTTTCATGTTTTTAATTTCATGTTAGTAGATTAGAGAATGAAGATTTGTCGAACTGCTTAACCTTGACAGATAAATAGATTAGGTAGAGAATAAAAGAGCTCATCACTCTAATCTGAGCTCTTGGAAGTTATAAGGGTAGACATAGATAGTTTTTATGTTTTCAAAAGAAAATTAAGTCAAGGGTTTGCTAGTCCAAGTGCACCAAAATGAAGAAAAAATGTTAGGAAAAGTATGATGGGTAGGTAGAGTTGATATTAAAGCAATCATGTTTTTTCAGATTTTGAGATCATAGCTTCAAAGAACATGAGTAAATCAACAAGTGAAGAAAGAGAGATCTGCCAAGTACAAGTGAGGTACTGATATCCAAAACTCAAAGATCTGAACTCTGAGGTTCTGGACACCTCCTGAAAGGAGCTGCCCTCCCCAAGTGGAGCCACTGTTAGTCATCATTATTTTTCACTATCTTTAGATGACTATAGATTGGTTCTAGATTTCTAAAAAAAACCTTCCTTGAATATTGTGAGCTTCAGAAATCTCACTGCCTTCATTATCCTTATAAAAAAAATACAGTATTCCTTAGTTTACCATCTCAAGGTCACCCTATTGCTCCTAAAAAACTCATTATGGGCTCCTAATTCTCATTTTCATCCTCCTTACCACCCTATAACCTCATTGCCCTATTTTCCCTTTTCAAATAGAATCTACCCTTCCTTCAGGATTTCCTATAGCCAAATCATTCCCATGTCCTTTTGGACAAAATAACCTATGACTGTTCTCTGTTTTCACTTGAAAAACCTCCAAGTCAAATTCCAGTCAAAATTAGGTCAAGGGACCCTCTCGCTAAGTCATTAGGGATTTTACATTTTTAAGGGCATCATTTGATGTTTTAGGAACTACTTTTCTGTTGCTAGAATCTGGCTCATATGTAATAGAATGTCAAGACATGGTTATTCAAGAAGGACCTAAAAGATTTCCAAAGAATATTTAATCATCAGTTCAAATTTTGCAAATGAGAAAAATGAACAAAGTTTAGCACTTCTGCAGGAGTGATGAAAGCTTTGTCAATAGAAGGTACTAATGAGGTGGACTGTCTATTCCCGAATGAAAACAAATTACAGCAAAGGAAATGGAAACACTTGTTCTTGTATATGACTAGGGTTTTCAACTTGATGGTCCAGTTGAGTGCCAAAACAGTGATCCCTTGCAGAAGTGACGTAGAGGAAGCACACAAGGCCAAGCTTAAAGAAAGTATATCAGAAGATATTTAAGAAATAGGGAAAAATGTGAGTTGAACTGGACAAAAATGAATGAACTTGAAAGTTTTATAGAGAACTTAGAAGACAACACTGATGATTGCTGTGAAAGACTGCAGACACCTAGGGTTTTGAAAAGTGGCCAAAGGAGGTGGAAGAGATGAGTTGAAATTTATGGTGGAAATTATAGAATATTTTGAAGATGCTACTATGTGATTAAAATCCCAAGGTTTTCAAATTAAATTTATCATGCCTCCATCATTTTCCCAGAATTCATTCTAAGAGTCAAGTCATTTGTCACTCATAGGGCCAGTTTAGCTTCAAATTGTGTTTCCGAACAAAAAAAGGTTAATTTGACAAATGTGAGAGAGGATTTTTTCCATCATGGGTCCAAGAAGATAAACCTCCTTCATATTTTACATAAGTATCATGGTTTGGGAGAAATGCCAAATTTACAGGTGCTAGAAGAGGTTTGCTGCACTTCTGGAGTGACCTTGGGATAATAACGTTTTCTCATAGAGAGATTGTCCAAATGACTTTCTTTATGAGTAAAATCAACACTAGACTGGAATATCTTTCTAATGAGCTATCATGAGCTCAATTTGGAGTTTAGGAAGGCCTCCAAACGTTGACTGCACCAGCACTCTGCATTTCTACACCATCATTCAACACGTTTTGACCAGTCTTGGGAGAATCAACTTTTGACAGGTCAAAGCAACTCCAATCAGAAAAAAACGGTATATTTGTAATGTAGACAGGATAATATTTCCAAAGAGCTATCATGGGCCCAATTTTGACACCGGGAAGGCCTCCAAATGCCCTCTACAAAAAGGCGTTGCACCCTTACAAAACTAGCACTGTGCGCTTAGAAACTAGCATTGCACCCTCAGCCCTTGGAATTGCACCCTCAGCACTGGTGTTGTGCCCTTGAAAGGGAAGGTTTCCAAGTCCTCCAACCAGTCAAATCATTCCAAATTTATTCTAATTCTTTTCCAAAGGTCCTCCAAACACTTATGTGGGTAACTACATCACATGAACCCTATTTTGACACCATTTTATCACTTCTAATTCAATATAAATGAAACCCTAAGAGAAACCCTAAGCTTTGGCTAGGGATCACTGTTTCATGCTTACTTCATCCTCCTTGAATAAAAATCAGTCATAACAGGGGAAGTTACATTGCTTGATGGTTGCCATTCACCTTGCTTGTCACAACATCCATTACCTTCATTCTCACTCATTCCATTCATTTGCCAAAACTTCCATTTCATACCCTCCCTTCATCTCATTTCACACTAGCCCTAGGGTTTCCAAAACAGGGTTTACAATGTCTGAGGGTAAAGACAGTGGTATGGAGGCACAAATTCCAAAGAGGCATGATCATAAGGGCAAACATAAGATGGCAGAAGAAGATGTACATGAGGCAACCATTCATGATGAGGATGACCTCCATGAGACAAAGATTGATTTTGACCTTGTTGATTTAGATGATGAGCATGATGATGAGGCCTTCAAAATTATTTTCAAGCACAAGGATGCCCCAAATCAGTGAGCTTCAGACCAATTTAGAGAGATATGAGTTTATCATTGCATACTATGAGTAGGAAAATGAACAACTCAAGACCAATCAGGCCATCATGGAGATTCAATTTATCAAGTGTTACACAGTAATTTGTCACTGTCCCTACCATTCCCCATCCCGCACAATGGAGGACCCATTTATTGACCTGTGAACATTGTCATGCCTTGAAATCATCATCAATGCATTCCTCTAAGCATGAGCTTCAATTTCCCTAAAGACATCTCCTTGCAAAAAATCATGAAAACATCTCCTTTTGCATTGGCGCGGGCAGACAGTTCATCACTCACGCCAATGGGGAAAATCCTACAAAGAGGCCGCGCCAACTGGCGCTCTGTCCCAGAGTAGTAGTCACGCCAGCCAATTTAAGGAGTGTTTTTTAATTAAAGATGGCGGAAGTTGTGTTTCAACAAACTTAGAAACCATTGCCTATCTTGAGTTGGGAGGTTTGGCTGCGGGAGTTCTATGGAAGGGAAGTGGTTTGCCACCTCCCATGGAACCTTCCTTGTTGATAGGGCCAATCCCACAATAATAGGGATCCCAACTCCCTCCTTTCCCATCTATAAAAGCCTGCTCAATTCCATGGCAAGCTAGTCTGGAAGTGCCTAAGCTTTGAATCTCCAAATTCCCAAGAGCCTTTGTGCTGTAAGAGCCCTCTTTCTTCCCTTAAGGCTGACTCAAGTAAGGATACTATCGTCGAGAGACTCTGAAGAGGTTTTCCCTTTCCCTGGCGAGCTTTGCGAGATGTGAATGATTGGAGACCCATCCGAAGGAGACTGCGACGTCAGAACATTGGTTGTACTCTCTTTTGATTGTTATTTAATGAATGATTACGATTATGGTTCCACTCTGTTTTCGATTATGTTAATATGAGTAGTATCCTTTCTGACTGATATTTAGTTGCGTATGCTGGATTTTATGCTTGTATCTATTTGTTTCTTGCATGTGCAGGTGTCCATCCGCGGAGATCGTGGAGGATCGTGATCTGCCAAGGCTGAGGAACGGGAACGCTCTCTTCTTCAGATCGTAGCATTGGATTCCAGGTAGGCCTCTATCTTTGGTCTTTTCATTCGTAACTAGGAACTTGCGTCGTAACATTTCGTGATTGTTGCTAGACCCCTGCTGGGCTAGTAGGGATCGCCTCTATCCGTAGAGGGGATTTACCTCCTCAACATCAAGGAAAAAAGAGAATAAAACAAGGAAAAGGCCTTGTTTGATGAGTCCTATGAAAGGTATGGTGAAACCAATGAGGCAGAAGAAAAAGTTCCAAGAAAAATACCTAGGACTATAGGGTTGAAAAGAGCTCTAGAAAGGAAAAAGGAGGTTGAGCTTACTAATGAGCTTACATTGAATGAACAATTTTCCATCATTGTCAATGAAAACCGGGATAAATGGTTTGACAAGGCCAACTAGCATCTTGAGAAGCTCTTGGAGAAGGAAAACAAGGACAAATGACATATTTGGAAGGAGGGCCAAGAACTACTTCAAGAAAAACCAAATTGCAAGCTCAAAGCTACAAAAGGCCAAATCAAGACTTTAAACCCTAACCAAGAAAAATTAAGGGGAAAAGCTTAATAGCCTTGCTGATGTATCCCTCCAAGCATCCCAACCATGATTAGCGAGCTAATTTCCAAATTTTGGCACCTTGTGCACATTTTTTATATTTGGACAGTTTGGCTAGTAGAAAAAAGGGCCAAACACGCAGCGCCACTGGCATTGCGCTCTTTTTGGGGAACTAAAATGGGGAAAAATTTTGCATTTTCATGTTCATCATTCTAAGGACATCATCCACAGAAAATTTCAGTTCATTTGGAGAAAAAATTGTCCTCCAAAAGTGCCAAACACCACCTAAAAATCACCTTTCTACTCTATTTTCAGCACTGGCGTTGTGCCTTGAGTAGTCTTGGGAGAATGTATTTTTGAACAGGACAGGACAAGACAATATTTCCAATGATCTATCATGGAGCTCATTTGGACAGCAGGGAGGCCTCCAAATCTTAGCTGCAAAACAGGTGATTTTTCCAGATTTGGCGTTGCGCCTTTTCCAGATTTGGCGTTGCGCCCTTAGCCTGGCATTGCGTCCTTGCACCTTGGCTCTGTGCCCTTGCCAGAAATTCAAACAAAGACACAAAGTTATTGAAAAAATATATTTTGGAAGGCTTGAAGGACAAATTTCTACAAAGTTAGCTTACAATTTATGTTAGAAGTTATTTTGTAATGAATGAGGCTCTGATATTTTTCCTTGGGCCTTGCATGGTCTCAAAGGTCAAAATTCCTTCTGTTGTCGACAATTCTTGTCTACCCTAGAGACAGCCTAGAGTTGCTATAGACCAGTGCCTAGGACATCTTAACATAGCAAGAAGCTCATAATATAGCTTGGGTTGTCAATCCAAAAGCTCTCTTACTATCTCTTGCAAAACAAGGAAATTAGTTTAAATGGAACCAAACTCTCTCAGAAGCTGATACAAAGATAAGAATAATGTAGGAACAACATACAAAACTCCAATACAAAAGCATCAGACAGTTAAGAGACAGCTTACTGCAAAGAGGGCCAGTTCAAATAATATGCCACAGAAATCAAATATCAGAAAGTGGATGCAGTGAAGAAACGTGAATAAGATACTAGTTAGCATGAGGATGATACCCAGATACACAACAAAACCACATATGGGCTTATCCAACTAAGAATCCATACATGACAATGGCGTTTTAAAAGCACCCTCCTCAAGTAACTAATATAGCAGAAAATATGGATGAAATGAAAATGGAACAGTATATCATGACTAGGCCTATTTAAAGCGCTTGACTAATCCAAGTATGGGCACCAACTAGGATGAATCCTTACTTAAGACCAGTGAGCCACTCACATTCTAGAACATGATACAAGAAGATAAATAGCATGAAATGAGATATTATATTAACATATAATAAAAGATTACATACTATGGGATACCAAAGACCAGAATCCTCATTTCAGTTATAACTCCTCCTCACTGAAACCCTACAGGCTCTGAGCCTTCATACAGAAACTTTACAAGATGTATACAAAAGCCTTTCACTGCACAGTTTGCTGATAGAAATCTGGAACCCTTACAATGTCTTTCTTTCTAGTTTTTATAGAGGAGATAGAAAGCTCTAGATAGTGAGGTAGGTGATATACATTTAATAGTCTGATTTGAAACAAAGTGGCGGAAAACATTCGTGCCCATACTGTAAATGACTGAATACAATTATTTGTAATTTGCAATCTACCTCTAGAAATAAATGACTTGGAAGAAAATCTCTTCAGGAACAGGGCATGAGGATAATTCTTCGTGAACATTCTGTACGTCCCTGAAGGGAACTCGACTGAAATACCACCTTGATAATATTGCTTTCTGAGCACTGTATCTTCCAGCATTTGAATTTAAATCCAAAACCTTTAATGCAGGACGTTGTATCTCCTGGCTTTTACTGATATTTTATGCTGCGAAATTAATATCTTCAGCTACTGGAACCTACATTTTATATTGCTTTGAGGGGTTCAATGGGTTTTCTTTCTATTTCCATTAATGAGGTCATATCACAACAACTACCCTAAGCTTTCGATCATAAACTCTTTCTTTGCAGGCAGACTTCTGGATGCGTCCTCAACCTCTGTGGTGAAGGCGGAGATTAATGGAGGGTTCCTGTCGCTGCAACCTACAAAAACACACAAACATATTACAAGATTGGACATAGGGGTGGTGGATGTGGTGGCATCCATGGCAACGGTGACACAGACTAAACAAAATGGTGAGATGATGCAGGGTGGCGAAGGAGGATGCAGGGGAACACGATGAATGAACATGGAGAAAACCCGTAACTTAAACACTGAAATATGACACCTAAATGGAGTACATGAATGGTGGAGGGTAATGACAGTGCCACGTGGGCGTACGAAAGGTCAAGCGGAAGGGGTGACGTGGAGACAGACTTGGTTGGTAAAAGGGGTGTGTCAATTATTCCGGGCCACGCGATTGAAAATGAAATCAACGGTTGAGAATGCATTGTGCAGCAGCGGAATGGTGGACCCGAGCGTTATGTGCTTCTGTTAAATCTCGTGCAACTTTGGAGGACGGCCACCATTGGATGAAGGCTGACAAATCCAACGGCGCTGGTGAATTCCGCTACCCGTCTTTGATCTGATCTTTAACGTGCGAAATGGGCGGTTTTCAAAATAGTACACTCGGACACGCGTCACCCAACGTATGGAATCACTGGGTCCGCGGGAAATACCGCCAGCTATGGATGGGTGGTGTGAAATGAAACCACCGGTTTTCACACAATGAACGTGGGCGCGGGGACCACCACGGGAAACAGTTCCACTCCGTTGATTGGTTTTTGATCGGACGGCGGAGATGAACTGCGGGGGGCCAAGGTGTACGAACACGAGACTTTTGGAGCGACCCCCCGTAGTGAATGGCAGCCGTTATATTGAGTCTTCACCCATCCCTAGGAGTCAACTACGGGGGCACCAAGGTTTGACCCTACGGATAGAGTAAAGCCCCCGCAGGGGAAACGCTTCGGTCACGGTGTCAGGTCATGTGAGAATCCAAATAAAGGGGCTAAGACTGCAGGGGCTAGGCCCGATATGTTTTTAAATGCGGATCTTAACCTTTGCAGAGTGTATTTTTAGGCGGAGAGGTCAACGATAGGCAGCATAATGAAGTTTTTAGCCATGATAACAGGTTTTAAAGATTATTGGGGAGCGTTAGGCCAAAAATTTGGATCTAAGGGCTGATATGCACAACATCGGCTCCATCTGGGGACGGCATGTTCATCCTTGGACATGTCGAGAACCTGCAGACCACTGATCACTTCTGTGCATACCTTAACCTCCTGCTCCTTTAGCATTTTTCTTCATAATTCATCAGTGCTCTCATAAAACCAAAACTGAAGCAAAACTTATATACAGTATGGTACATCAGGCTTGCTCTGCCTGAATCAGAATTGAAAGTAGGGTTTAAGAAATTGGCCATTTACAGGGGCGTCCAGCAGATCACCCTGTAAGTTTTCCAAAATAAATGTATTATTACCTTTTAGCTCCATAATCTTAAATGGGCCAAACCAAAGTGGATCAAATTTAGCATGTTTGCCCTTTTCAGCCCTCCGGATATCCCATCTGAGAACTAGATCACCAATTTGAAATTTCCTGTCTTTTGCATGCTGATCAAAGATGTTTTTCATTTTCTCCTGATACTCCGCTAATCTCTGATTCACTTGGCTCCGTGTTTCCTCCAATTCTACCAGTTGGTTAATTCTTCTGACCATGTCATCTAGTTCTTCCTGACTTTCCTGCATGAAACGTGCCACTGGAAAATCCAATTGCACAGGAAACACAGCTGCTCACCCATATACCAGTTCATAAGGATATTTCCCAGTTGCTCTCTTGCTAGTTACTCTATTCGCCCACGGAGCAAATTTCAATTGGGAATCCCAATTTTTTTTATTCTCATTAATTGTCTTCTTCAAGGCCCTCACCAGAGTTTTGTTGGAAGATTCTACCAAGCCATTCCCCTGTGGATAGTAAGTTGTGGAGTGATTTAATGCAATATTATACTACTGGCAGAAATTTACAAATTTATTGGACTTGAAGGCCTATGCATTATCAGTTACAATTCTAGCTAGACAGCCAAACCTGGATATGATGTTCTCTTCCATGAATTTGATGATTACAGCATCTGTAGCATTTCTCGCAGGTATGGCTTCCACCCACTTTGTAAAGTAATCTGTTGCAGTCAATATCCATTTATTTTGGCCACTTGAAGGGGATGTATTTCTCCAATAAAATCTAATCCCCATTGCTGAAATGGTTCATTTACATGAACAAGAATCAAGGGCAGGGCTGCTAATTTCTGTCTTTCTGCAAATCTTCGGCACTTATCACATGCTCTGACCCAAACAAAAACATTTGTAAATAATTTTGGCCAGTAGAAACCAGCCTTCAGGATTTTATGAGCTGTAGCCCTCCAGCTGTAATGTCCTCCACATATTCCTTCATGAAACTCTGTCATTATATTCTCCACTTCATTTTCTGTAAGACACAACAGTAATATTCCTAAAGGATCTCTCCAATATAGATGTCCATTGGAAACTATATACTTTTGTGATTTCAGCCTCAAAGCCCTGTATTTTGATTTATCACAGCTGGGTGGACAGCTGAGTGTTAAAAGATATTCAACTATTTCTTTGTACCAAGGACTAGTGAGATACTTTAGATGTGCTTTTTGAGTGGATTTCTCCAACCCTTGTTGGTCTTTTTCATTTTCTGACTCTTCACTTGCAATCATAGATAAATTAATGCCCAAGGCTTGATGATTTGATTCAGATAACATTTTAACAAGTCCCTGTCCTTTAATCAGCCTAGTAGGTCTGATGTCCAAATCATATTCTTGTATTTTTGCAATCCATCTTCCCCTTTTACCTTCACTGTCTCCTTGAACGAGGATATCTTTGACAGCCACTGTAGGAACATATGCAGTAATGTGGGATTGCAAAACATATGTTCTAAAGGCTTTGAGAGACTTCACCAAGGCATATGCCTACTTTTCTAGTATGTTATACTTCAATTCTGCATCATGCAATACCTGACTGAAAAAGGCTATTGGCTGCTCATATCTATCTTCATTTTTCTGCAGCAAGACCCCAGCTATTGTATGAGGTGAAGCAAATGAAAAGATCATAAATGGCTTTGTATAATTAGGCCCAGCTAGCACAGGGGCTTCAGCAAATGCCTGTTTTATCCTTGTGAATGCGTCTCTAGATTCTTGGGACCATTTCACCTCATTGTTCTTTTTAAGCATATCAGTTATATGCCTAACTATCTCGGCATAATTAGGAATAAATCTTCTCAGAAAATTGATTCGGCCTAAAAATACTTGTACTTATTTCTTATTTCTTGGTAGATCAATACTATTTATCACCTCAACTCTTTTAGGGTCTATTTTCACACCATCTTTAGTTACAATGTGCCCTAAAATTTTTCCTTCCTCTAATGCAAATAAAGACTTTTGTGGATTAAGAGAAAGGCCATACCTTCTGCATTTTTCAAAAGTTCTCCGTAAATGCTCAATATGCTCATCATCATTCTTTGAAAACACTGTTATATCATCAAGGTATACCACCGGAAATTTATCCTGCTCTCCAACAAAAGCTATGTCCATTGCCCTCTGAAAAGTAGCTCCTGCATTAATTAGCCAAAATGGCATCCTGGCATACATAAATGTACCCCATGGTGTTGTAAATGCAGTTTTCTTCTGATCCTCTAGGAAAACAACCACCTGATTATAACCGGAAAACCCATCCATCATTGACATTCTGGAGGCTCCGACCACTTTCTGTAGAATGTGGTCCATCTTAGGCAATGGATAATTATCTTTTAAAGATGCTCTATTTAAGTTTCTGAAATCTACACACAACCTTATTTCTCCATTTTTCTTTCGAACAGGAACAAGGTTTGCTACCCATTCTGAGTATCTCAATGGCACAATTATTTTGGCCTTTAGCAGCTTCTTGATTTCTTTTTCAATAGAGGGAAGCAGCAGAGGATTTATCTGTCTGAGCTTCTGCTTATAAGGCTTTGCATCTTCCCTCAAAGTAATTTTATGCTGCATTATATTAATATCAAAAGTTTTTAGGTCCTAATAAGACCATGCAAATACATCCTTGTATGACTGAAATAATTTCAAATATTTTCTTTTGTATTCCTCTGAAACCTTCTTAGATAATCTTACAATTTTGGGCTCAACATAAGTACCCAGATTTAAATCTTCCATTTGATCTTCTTCTACCACTTTGTTTGGCTGCAATGGAATATCATCTTTGTTAAATAACCTTTATAGAGGCACCAAACCTCTAGGTATAACATTTCCTTTCAGCTGCAGCACTTTACTTCCTGCCATTTCATCTTCCCATTTGTTTTCTGCAATATTTTCAGCTTCATTTTCTTCACAGTCATCAATCTCCATATTAGAAAATTCACCCACTGTCTCCAGAAATCTCTTCATCTGTTCCTCATCTTAAAATACTTGCCAATGCTTAATATTATCTGGGATTGATGGTCTATAACGTACCTCAATTTCATACCTCAAGAGTGGGTTCTGAGGAGGATGAAATGTGCTAGCAGCCACAGCAAGAGAATCTTCCATTCGATTCTACTCCCGGGGCACGAACTGTATGTTAAAGGCTGAGAATAAATTCTACACCATGTCCCAAACTTCATTTCTATATGCCCTCAGCCGAGGATGCTTGGTTTGGCATTGATTTTGGACCTGTCTCACCACCAGCTCAGAGTCTCCCATGACTTTTAAATTCTGGATGCCCATGTTTCTAGCTGTTTGCAATCCCAATAAAAGTGCTTCATATTCATCTACATTATTAGTAGCCTCATACTCCAATTTGAAGGATAGTGGGACCCATTTTCCTATAGGAGAGATTAATAACACTCCAGCTCCGTTTCCTTCTCTTGAATTTGCTCCATCAAAATGTAAAGTCCAGATTCCAGCTTCATAATTTTCTGAAGGCTGCTCATCCTTAATTTTGAAGGAGGATTCATGCACATAATTTTGATCTTGTTCTAGCATAAAGCATGAAAAATCTCCTTATTTACTATAGACTGGTGAATTTTCAGAGTTATCAGCCTTAGTAACTACCTTGACAAATTTAGTCTCTCTGTATAACCTCCTCTCCTGTCCACCAAAAAATGGGATGGTAGCATATGTTAAATCCAGCTTAATTGACCCACCAATTTTTGTACCCCAGGACCTTGACAGCAACATGCCAAAGCGGGCTGGGATATCAGCAACCACAATGTCCATCACTACGCTTTTTGCTGGAATTTGGGCCAGATTGACCACTAAGTCTTTAATCATCCCCAAGCATTTAACTCTTTTGGAATCAAATGAGTAGAGGTCTTTGTATGGACGTGTGATCTGCAATCCTAATTGTTCCATGACTGAAAAAGGCATAAGATTATGGGAAGCCCCAGAATCTAACATACAATTATGTAGCAGCAGGTCATGAATGACTAAGGACACGTAAAAAGGAGGAGTAGAAGGGTCTGTCTCCTCGACATGTGGGCCGAAGACTACCAGGGGTATTTCTTCTTGAAGGTTCAAACTATCAGGTACAATTGGTGCTTCAGGAGGGAGTATGAAGGAAGTAACTTGAGATTGATATGCAGGCTGTTTTAGCAGCTCGGTCAGGGGGACTGGAATCTTAATTTTTTCCAGCTCTTTTTGCAGACTAAAAGTAGAAGGGGACTTCTCTATTACAACATCTTTTGACTCTTTATTTTCAGCTGAGGATTTAACTTCTTTGGACACAGACTCAACATTGGGAAGACTTACTATTTTTGAAAAAGAAGAGCCTTGGTCATTAGACTGTGAAGGCTTGTTCAGAGGACTCTTACCTTTTTCTGTAGCTTTTTGTACAGATGGTTCTCTCTGAGCAGGTTCCCCCTTCTGAGGTGGCTCCTCTTCTTGATCTTGAGTTCGGGTCCTCTTCCTTGAAGATCTGAGATCATATTTTCTATTGAAGTGTGCTTGCATGAAATCAGCAAATTGTTTACAATAATGATCAATCTCTACTTCTTCTTCTTCTTCTTGCAATGGGCATTACATTTCATCATTGTTTGAGAAAGAAAGATTTGAATCTTCTAGTTCATAAGCAGCATCTTCAGTGGAGTCATCTGCTAGAACTTCCAGGTACAGTGGGTGTGGTACCTGATCTTGCTACTCCTTTGCTTCCCTTGGAAATATTTGCAATGGTGGTCTCTTATACTGGGGATTGTATCCTATGTTTGGAGCATTATAGAAATTCTTGGGAGCTGCATTCTTAGCCTCCAACTCAAGCTTGACCATCTTCTTAACCATCTTACTTATTTCATCCATATTATATGCATCCTTATCTTGATTAGAGGTGGAAACCTCTTCTTTGCCTCTCTTCCTAGTTTCCTGTTCAGCTTTTCCTTTTAATTTTCCAGTGGAGGCAAAGTTTACTTCCAGCTCAAGAGCATCTGACTGAGCATCATATAAGGTAGTAGTTTTTATTTCCCTTAGAGAGAAACCAAAATCTGAATCAAAAGATGCTATGAAAACTACCTTAGCAGCAGTTTGGTGAGGCTTCATCTCAGGAGGCAGGCTCAAATATAGCTTATTAAATCTTTTGATAAACTCTGCCACTCCCTCATTATGTTTCTTCTTCAAAGTATTAAACTCAGTAAGACACATCCCATGATCTTTCTTTTCCCCCCATTTTCTGAGAAAAAGCTCTTCCATTCTATCCCAGGTATTAACTGAGCGGTCTGCTAATGTTTTAAACCACTTTCTAGCTTCACCCTCAAGAGATTGGACAAACAGTCTTAAGACCACATCCAGGTGTTCTACATTTAAATTTTCTGCAAATGAGCAGAAATTATCAAGATGTTTCTGAGCATCAATATCATTTTCTCCATTGAATCTGGGCAATATCTTCAAATAATCCTGCGGCATATCATTAAGCACTTGTGGCAAGGCCAAGGGAGCATATTTGTTCAATAGAAAAGCTGGTACATTAGCCATTAGAGGAGGTGGGGGCTGTGCAACAATCTGAGGTACAAATGGAGGAAGGGGAGGCAAAGGGAGTGGAGTATGTATAACAATGGGAATAAATTGCACAGAAGCCTGAGGTGTAGATGGGAATAGTTCACGGTTAACAACAGCTACTTCTGTGACTTCTTTAACTTCTTCAACCTCAGGGGTAGGATGAGGGTTATCTTTGGTTCTAGCACTTCCCCTGGGTGGGCTATCTGAGTAATATTCAGGATTTTCCTCAGTGGAGTCGGGATTTTCCACTGGGATTTCCTGAGAAGAAGAGGATGGATGATCTTCTACAGAATATTCAGGGACTTCAGCACGGGCTGATTGTCTTTCTTTCCAACTTCTTCTATGAATAATCTTCTCTGGGTCAGATACAGAGGATGTCTTTAACTTAGAGGAATCTGACCTCAAATGTGGCTTTCGAGGAGCCAGGACTACCAATAGATTTATCAAATAAAGAACAGTGGAGTCGCCAAGGTGAGAGATACGCAAGTCTTCAACTCTCTGTGCTCACCTGATTAGAGAGTGAAAATAATTTGTCGAGGCCCAGGGAAACTGATATTCTTGAATTCATTCCCCGGCAACGGCGCCAGAAAGATGTTGTCGACAATTCTTGTCTACCCTAGAGACAGCCTAGAGTTTCTATAGACCAGTGCCTAGGACATCTTAACATAGCAAGGAGCTCATAATATAGCTTGGGTTGTCAATCCAAAATCTCTCTTACTATCTCTTGTAAAACAAGGAAATTAGTTTAAATGGAACCAAACTCTCTCAGAAGTTGATACAAAGATAAGAATAATGTAGGAACAGCATGCAAAACTCCAATACAAAAGCATCAGACAGTTAAGAGACAGCTTACTGCAAAGAGGGCCAGTTCAAATAATATGCCACAAAAATCAAATATCAGAAAGTGGATGCAGTGAAGAAACATGAAGAAGATACTAGTTAGCATGAGGCTGATACCCAGATACACAAAAAAACCACATATGGGCTTATCCAACTAAGAATCCATACATGAAAATGGCGTTTTAAAAGCACCCTCCTCAAGTAACTAATATAGCAGAAAATATGGATGAAATGAACATGGAACAGTATATCATGACTAGGCCTATTTAAAGCACTTGACTAATCCAAGTATGGGCAACAACTAGGATGAATCCTTACTTAAGACCAGTGAGCCACTCCCATTCTAGAACATGATACAAGAAGATAAATAACATGAAATGAGATATTATATTAACACATAAGAAAATATTACATACTATGGGATACCAAAGACCAGAATCCTCATTTCAGTTATAACTCCTCCTCACTGAAACCCTATGGGCTCTGAGCCTTCATACAGAAACTTTACAAGATGTATACAAAAGCCTTTCACTACACAGTTTGCTGATAGAAATCTGGAACCCTTACAATGTCTTTCTTTCTGGTTTTTATAGAGGAGATAAAAAGCTCTAGATAGTGAGGTAGGTGATATAAATTTAATAGTCTGATTTGAAACAAATTGGCAGAAAACATTCGCGCCCATACTGTAAATGACTGAATACAATTATTTGTACTTTGCAATCTACCTCTAGAAATAAATGAACTGGAAGAAAATCTCTTCAGGAACAGGGCATGAGGATAATTCTTCGTGAACATTCTGTATGTCCCTGAAGGGAACTCGACTGAAATACCACCTTGAGAATATTGCTTTCTGAGCACTGTATCTTCTAGCATTTGAATTTAAATCCAAAACCTTTAATGCAGGACGCTGTATCTCCTGGCTTTTACTGATATTTTATGCTGCGAAATTAATATCTTCTGCTACCGGAACCTACCTTTTATATTTCTCTGAGAAGTTCAATGGGTTTTCTTTCTATTTCCATTAATGAGGTCATATCACAACAACTACCCTGAGCTTTCGATCATAAACTCTTTCTTTGCAGGAAGAATTTTGGATGCGTCCTCAACCTCTGTGGTGAAGGCGGAGATTAATGGAGGGTTCCTGTCGCTGCAACCTGCAAAAACACACAAACATATTACAAGACTGGACATAGGGGTGGTGGATGTGGTGGCAGCCATGGCAACGGTGACACAGAATAAACAAAATGGTGAGATGATGCAGGGTGGCGAAGGAGGATGCAGGGGAACACGATGAATGAATGTGGAGAAAACCCGTAGCTTAAACACTGAAATATGACACCTAAATGGAGTACATGAATGGTGGAGGGTAATGACAGTGCCACATGGGCGTACGAAAGGTCAAGCGGAAGGGGTGACGTGGATACAGGCTTGGTTGGTCAAAGGGGTGTGTCAATTATTCCGGGCCACGCGATTGAAAATGAAATCAACGGTTGAGAATGCATTGTGCAGCGGCGGAATGGTGGACCCGAGCATTATGTGCTTGTGTTAAATCTCGTGCGACTTTGGAGGACGTCCACCGGTCGATGAAGGCTGATAGATCCAACGGCACTGGTGAATTCCGCTACCCATCTTTGATCTGATCTTTAATCCGCGAAATGGGCGGTTTTCGAAATAGTACACTCGGACACGCGTCACCCAGTGTATGGAATCGCTGGGTCCGCGGGAAATACCGCCGGCTATGGATGGGTGGTGCGGAATGAAACCACCGGTTTTCACACAATGAACGCGGGCGCGGGGACCACCACGGGAAACAATTCCGCTCCGTTGATTGGTTTTTGATCGGATGGCAGAGATGAACTGCAGGGGGCCAAGGTGTATGGACACAAGAATTTTTTAGCGACCCCCCGTAGTGAATGGTAGCCGTTAGATTAAGTCTTCACCCATCCCGAGGATTCAACTACGGGGGCACCAAGGTTTTACCCTACGGATAGAGTAAAGCCCCCGCAGGGGAAACGCTTTGGTCACGGCGTTGGGTCATGTGAGAATCCAAACAAAGGGGCTAAGACTGCAGGGACTAGGCCCGATATGTTTTTAAATGCGGATCTTAACCTTTGCAGAGTGTATTTTTAGGCGGAGAGGTCAACGATAGGCAGCATCATGAAGTTTTTGGCCATGATAACAGGTTTGAAAGATTATGGGGGAGCGTTAGGCCAAAAATTTGGATCTAAGGGCTGACATGCACAACACCTTCAATATGTAATAAATGACTTCTAAAACCCTACCTAGGATTTCCACCTCCTCATTTTCAAGTTAAATACTGCATGGAGGCTTCATGTTTATGGTTGTTTGTTTTATGGAGATGAATACAAAGGCTTGGAGTTTGGAATAAATTGGCTTTTAGAGCTTTGTGACTGTTTTGGATTGAATGCCATAGAGAAAGCACTTTCATAGGATTCATGAAATTTGTTGAATGGTGATGTGTTTATAATATTGTATTTATTTCCTTATGTTTTACATATTCTCCATAATTTCTCTTACAGTAGAACATAAAGTTTAGGTTAAGACATGTTTAGAGGCACCTTAACTCTGTCTTCTTTCTATTGTTTAAATGTTTTCCTCTACTAGGTTTTCTTGGAGAAATTAGGAGTTCGTTGTTTCTCCAAGTCCATCTAGTTTTTTTCCTTGAGATTAAATCAGTAGAGTATGGATAAAGAATTTTATGGTTTGCCCTGTCCTTTGGTTTTTCTTGAAATGTTGTTCTCAAGGGTTTCTCTGAAGTGTACTAATTAGGGTTTAGGCTAAAGAAGTTTATGGTTTGCCCTATCCTTTAGTCTATCTTGAAATGGTTACTTTGATTGTCTTTATAGTATGATTAAGGAATTTAGGAGTTCTCTACCCTTTAATCATTATTCATGTGTTATCTTGAATTTTTTCTTTCTATGAAGGTAGATAGCTAGAGAGGTTAGGAGTTCCCTGCTCTCTAGGGTTTTTTGGTGTTAGTATGAATCTTTTGTCGGAAAAAGACCACTTTAGCTACGCATAACAAATAGCCCTAACATCAATTATGGCTGCCAATATCTTCAAATCTACAGTTAGTTGATCAAGACAAAGCGGCACAAATCTAGATCTATGCATAAAAAGACATTAAGCAGTAAAAATGAAGTTTTGCTCCATGCATCCAATAGACAAGACAAGAACAATATTTTTGAAATAATTTTTTATATTAAAGGGCACCTGAGAGGAAAAAAAGAAAGGTGTTTCCAATTCTCCTCAATGGGATGGGTTCTTGAAAGTCCCCAGCACTTCAGATCTAGAATTTCTCTCTCTTGTTGGTGTGGAAAACCCAGACAAACATAGAACTCAAAGGGAGCTCACAATGCAAATAATGGAGAATGTGACAATGATAATGGCTCAAAGTCAGACCAAGGGTATAGATCCAGAGTGATCTAATATGCAATGAAAGGTGACAAATGAATGGGAAAACCCTTCTATTTATAACAAAATATTAGGGTAGTCTAGAACTTGGTTCATGAATCAAATATTATTAACCAAATTCTAGAACCACCTTTTAGGAATATTTTATTATATGTGTTGGAGGGAAAAGGATTTTTGACTTGGGTCAAATCCTTTATTTATAAATAATAAATAAATAAATAATTTATTTATTATTTTAAGGAAATGGTGGAAATATAATTAAATAAATAATGATTTATTTAATTATTTATAAATGATTTAGTCAAATTTAACTAGGAATATTATTTAAATAAAGATTAAATAACTTATTCCTAGGAAATAATCAAATAAATAAGGATTTATTTAATTGATTTCCTTGTTTTGGGTTAAATATGACCAGGAATAATAATTAAATTAATGTTTAACTAATTATTCCTTGAGGAAATATAAACAAATATAGATTTGTTTATTATTTCCTTTTGGGGTTTCCTGTTTAGACCATAAACAACTTAATAAAGGTTTTTTACTAAGTTATTTCACATAGTGAAAGCAATTTTACTTAGGGTAAAATTGGTCTTACATGGTGTACTTGGGTCCATCTAATGATAATAGGTTAGATGACCAAAAAATGGTGTAACAGATTGCCCCCCAACGTGCAAGTGTTAGGAGAAAATCGTATGACCGAAGTACGTTGTAAGAACTCAATCACCAGACATCAAGAAGGAAGTTAGAGAGAGAAATGTAAGGTAGTCCAATGTGCTAAAGGACTAGACCCTGAGGAGATGAGACTTACAAGTGAAACAAGTCTCTTTTTATGAGATGTTACCTGTGCTAAAGGCGGCGGGGGAGGCATACCTATGCCCACCGAGACAAAGTACAAAAGAATAATGTGTTCAGTAAATAAGGAACCGAACTATAAAGTACATGCTGGCATAAACGCGAGCTAGATAAAAGATAGAATGATGAATCCCACATACATGATGTGCCTGGGATAATAGCCAAGACTTATACAATAATATCTGAGTACATGAGATACAAATACAACCCAAATGCCCCCTATAAACGGGGAAGGGCTCGCAAAATCTGACTGATACATGAAAATCAAAGAGGCGCTGCAAGCGGCTAAGGCTGACATCATAAAATATATGGAGTTGCATCAAAGGCTGGAATGAAGAGGTCATCCGAGCATGTGGGGGGCTACCTACAGGGCCACCCCCTCATGAGGGTTGAGACATCTCACACACACCCGGGAATCACCAATATCTGCTGCTGCATCACTGGACCATCAAGTATATGAATCTCGATCATGCTGAAAGGAGCTGGAGCTGAGAAAAAATCAAGTCAAAGGGTAATGAGGAATCCCCTTTTGCCTGGTCCGAGGCACCGAACAGGTGTGGAAGCTGGAACCAAGGTACATCGCCCTCTAGACCTGTCTTTTGGAATGAACGAGCTGATGTCAACAGAAGGAGGTCCGCCATAGGTGAGGCAATGAGGGATCCTCAACTAAGGCACGAGAGAAAAGAGTAGAGTGACTGACAGACTGACAGTAATGATGATGATGGAGTGGGGGATACTAAGTAGCGAATGGATGACTTCCCTTGTTAGAGCATAGAGGGCATGGATGACTTGGCAACGACTGATACGATATCATGAGGGATAGGGGACAATGGGGCAGAAGGTCATAATGTGCTACACAATAGAGGAACCAAGCAACGAAGGATGAAGGACTATGATGGGATACAAAGGGACTCGGGATAGACTCCATGAAGGTGATGATAACTCAACTCGGATGCTCAAAACAAGGGCGACTTAAGGGTGTTGCCACATAGTGAAGGTCCAAATGGGGGACCATAAACGCATGAGTACAAGGGGGTATCTCATGATAAAAATCAACACGAACAAGGACAAGTAAGGAGGAAATGTGGTGCCCCAAGTACAAGTGTTGTAAGTGAGGAAATTTGATTTGGAGGAGAGGTGAATAGACCCTTCATGGAAAAAATGTGTCCTGGTGAAGTATCGAATCACGAAAAACTAACAGATACCCATTTGAGTGCTCAATGAGAGCTTTCCAATGGTGCAGATGGTTTTTCAAATGGGGCTATGGTTTGGTCACATCGGGAGAAAGAAAAATCAGGGGTTTCTCTTCTAATAAGGCGTTTTCCCTCCAAATGCATTCATTTGCTTGTGTAGCTGTGATGAATGTGGAGAGGAGAGAAGGCCCTAAATCTTGCAGTGATTGTAGCGGAAAAACCGACCGTTGGAATCGAGATCCGTCAGTTGTAGGTAAGAGGCCTAATCCTACTCTTTCTTTTTGATGGATTGAAAGTTTAGATTAGGGTCCCAAATCTCAGCAACAGCCCCTTCCTCATCTTCATGGCCGGGTCGCACTATTTGGGCCAAAAACTGCGACCTGGGAAGTAGGTTTTGGCCTGAAAAGTGAGACCTGTCCCAGGATTTGGCCAAAAAGTGCGACCTGTCAGATGGAGGGGATTTCAGTGCTGTTGTGGGTAGAGAGTCAGGTTTTGTGTAATTGAATGCAGTTTTTCATATCTGTATACTGAAAAAGATGATGTTTTTGTGCAGAGATGGCAGATATATGGATCAAATGGAGAGAGAGAGACCTGGGTAAATTACGGTCAGAAATCCAAGCGGATCAGGGTATCCGTTGTGCATCGACCAAGTTTGGGGTTCTGAAATTTGTGGAGAACCCTCTGATGAGAGCTGGGGAGCCCTTGTTGGCCCAGATTGTCAGTTATTTGGATCCATATCATGAGGTATTTATAGTGCAGCGGCATAGGATCGAGTTGACAGTCCAGGATCTGTATTTCATGACTGGTCTCCCACCATTAGGGATGGTGGGAAATACACAGCCAGTGTTACCGTGGGGGCATAACATCATGGAGTTTGTAGAGTGACATTGTCGACCAGGCCTCCAAGTCAAAGGGACTCGGATATCGATTAGGGATCTAGAGAGGTTAGAGACCCGTGTAGTGGTGGCAGCAGTGTTGCAGATCCTGGGCAGCCAGGCGCTCCATCACATCACTGGAGGGTAGATGATGATTGTAGAAAGTGTGTTGAGTGGGACCTACTATGGGTGGGCCCAAATGATGTTGGTGTCATTGAAATAACAGCTGTCGCTTTGCAAGCGGCAAGTGAACCATGATTGCACGTATGGGACTGTATTGTGCTCCTTCTTTTTTGAGAAGATCCTGACCTTGTGACCTCGTGTACAGCTACCGGATGGGGGTCCAAGAGAACCCAAGATGCGTCGGTGGGGGCGACTACTATGCAGAGGAGAAGGAGGGGTGGTCGGACAGGTGTTCCGACCAGATTTCTTTGCCCATTGGGATCAGATGTCATTGTACATAGACAACTATCCCTATAGTGGGATGAGTTATTGTGGAGATCCGGACTTGCCACTTCCACCTGGTAGAGTATGGGGGCCCGATGGTAAGTGACAAGTAACTAATCTTTGACATGCATGTTAAAGTTTGTGAATAGTATATATGGTACTGATCTTTGTACTTTTGGTATGCAGATATAGCTCTGGTAAAACCGACCAGATATATGGGACGACCCATAGTAGCAGGAACTACAGGTGCTAGTGGATCGAGAACGACACAAAATGAGGATATGACCGCTCTCTTGGAGGACATCCGTCGTAGATGTGAGGGGCTATTGACCAGTGTGTCGGAGCAGGGTTGGCAAGAGTTAGACGACCAGTACATAGAGCTATGTATTGGGCTACCCTCAGAATGGTGAGGTGTCATGTGGTGCATGGCGATGGCCAATCAGACTGTGCATGATCTACGAGCTACGAGAGCAGAGCCATTAGCTTGAGATCCTCCAGAGAGTGATTAGATGTAGGGCAGGTGGTGCCTCCTAGTGTGTATGTAGGGGCAAGTGGTGCCCCCCAGTTTTGAGTTTTGTTTTTTGTAACATGCTATGGGCTTGTCATATGTATTAGAGTAGATTGACTCTAAAGACATGTTATATGATATATATTATGAATATGCATTATGTTGATGATTTGGAATGTTATTGTCTTGTGTGTGATAAATTCCAGTCTATAACATGGTTTGTAATGCTATCTACGTAGTGATTTTGCCCTCTAGGTACATGATTGAAAGTAATGAATCTAAATTCACATATCAAAATTTTCACTCGTAAATATCATCTAAACAAGATAGGGTTATGCACACGATAGACACCATTGAGTTGTAAGACAAGAAACAGGGAATCTAAATGAACATGCAAATGGAGGATGCGATGAGAGAGGGCATCGGATAAGAGGCCATGTACTGCATCATATTCGGCCTGATTATTGGTGGCATTACCAATGCAGACCCCATTAGAAAGAACGAGGGTATGCAAGGGGGTAAAGATGGCCCAAGCTGCCGAGGCTAGATTCCGGGAATAGCGACTTGCCCCATCTGCATAGCCAATATAATGTGTGGACAGGAGGTCCTGCGAAATAGTGTCACAAGACAAGAAATGGGAGGAGGAAGAATAATGATGGCAGCGTGAGTGTAGGGTAGACATCAAACGACAAATATCGGAGGGAGTAGTCTGGGTAGGATGGCTATGACTCATAGACCAGCTAGAGGGTGATGTATGAGGGCTATGGGAGGAATAGCTGGAGCTCATGCTGCGGAGAACATCATAGATACGGATGGTATCATCCTGGTTATGGGTGGGAAAGAAAAGGTTGGGGAAACCACATGAAACTACAAAACTACCTAAATCATCAGCATGGGAAGAAAGGCTCACATGAGGATCATCATGGGGGATGAAAAAAGAACAAGTAAAAAGATGGTCAAATGATGTGGAGCCCAAGAATGTTGCTGAAGGGAGATCAAGCAAAACAGACAGAGGGGATTCAGAGGGAATGTACTCCGAGGGTTGCACGGATGATGATAGGTATAGGAGGGGGGTGGTAGGTTCCGTCATCTCAACAGCAGGGGGAGGAATGTCAATGGTAGCAGGGGGATCCTCGAGTTGGCTTGACGCATACTACGCGAGGATGGGAGAGGCGGATTGAATTTGTTCAACCTCGTACTCGCGAATGACCTCTAAAGAGGCTCGGTAATGTGTGAGGTGAGGACAATGGTGAGAATAATGGCCATGGACACCACACAGAGCACAGGGTTTTTTGGTGCAAAGATTCTTTGGGTTCTTGGCTGTGGACGAGGGAGAAACAGAGGATTCAGGGACCGTAGAACGTGACTTTAACCATAGGTTGGATACAGGGCAACTCGGGACAAGTATGGGTGGCATGACCAACACCATCACACAAGGCACAAGGCACAAGGCTTGGTGGGTGGAGGAGGGGTAGGGTCAGTCGGGGTGGCCTTGTCTTTGGATGCCCCCTTGCGAGCTTTTCCTTTCTTTCCCGTAGCTGTCACAATAGGAGAATGGTCTTGTTGAGGTGCTGGTGGCACTGTAGTGACGGAAGAAGCTAAGGGAATCGGTTGAACTGGTGTCAAAGCAAGGTATGGTTTGGGGTGACCTGGTCTGGTCTTAGCTGGAGGATTAAGATACCAGACGGGTATTCCCAGGGTCAAATTAGGGACGGAAAGGGTTGCCATGATGGGGACCGAATAGAATCCGGGAGGGGGAGCAAGGAAAAGTATCTAACTGGTGGGATAGTGGCTAGGAGGGATGGCTCCCAGATTGTTGAGACCTGGGGGAACTGACCCAGGAGGGTATAGAGGCTCATGGGTACTAGCTGGATGAGAAGGTCCAGAAGGAATAGGTTCGACCAGCTGAGGCAAAGGGCTAGGAGCGGGTTGCAGCGGGCGAGGTTGAGGTTGCTGACTAATCGAAGCGGGCCGCTTAAGGTCAGCCCGAGACGATTACATCATGCAAAAATTTGCTAAGTTGGGATTGCAGATAGGAGGAGGAGGAAGACCAAGGAAGGTTCCAAGCAAGGAGGAGTCTTTGTAGACGTCGGGGGAAACACTGGTCAAAGAATCGACGGTTTTCTTATTGGCTATAGAAGAGATTGTTGACTCAGGGGAGGTCTGAGATTTTGGCTCATGATATGTCAACTGGTCAATGGTGACTATCTTTCCATTGTGAGGGAAAAACATCTTGCGATGGACTGCAGATGGGACAACAAACATGGCATAGGTGTAGCTACGCCCAAAATAATGTTATAGTCAAGAGGGGCATCGATGGCTTCAACGTCAATGCAAACAGTCTTTCCCGCAAGGGTGATAGGACAATTACGGAATAGGCAAATGGGCTGGGAGGTGTGGCCATCCCACGCATGAAGGGTGATTGTGGAAGGGGCCAACTCAGGAGATCTGATTTGTTTCCAAACCGAAGCAGACATCACACATGTAGATGCCCCCTCATCAATAACACATCGAGACACATTAGCGTTCCGGATTTTGACTGGGATTTGGAAAGCGACGGAAGTAGGAAGGGGAGGATGATCGGGCCGGCGGGCATCGACAACAATCAATTGGTCATCGGCGGATGTTATAGTGCCATGGCGGTGGTAGAGCCTTCCTTTGAGCACGGCCCAGAGGTTCCGATGTTGAAATAGTGAGCTGGCAATTCCTCTACTATCTTTATGCGGATATGACAACTCGACCGGAAAAGCGACATATCGCGCAATGAAACTTGGGGTCCTTAAGACCTTGGAAACCTTAACTTTGGGTTGATGGATACGCAAGGGACCATGCGTGCTCGACGGAGGGCTCGCTTTCGAGAGGGCTAGTGACTCGGGGACAGACAGAGCGGGAGGCTTGGGGTACTAACGAGACCGAGTTTGAAGGTTAAGGTCGACGGTGAGAGGTTTGTCAGAAGTCATCATGAGAATCTGGTAACCGGCGGAACCAGAAGGGGAAGGTTGAGTGGTTACCGAGGCATGAGGTGGTTGAGTAGCCACGAATCCTTGGTGAGGGAAAGGATCGGTAAACACGGCTGGTTGAGAAGTAGCCACATTGGGGGGAATAGTAGGGGAGGCATGTTGTCCATGCAATGTAATCTGAGACTCCCACATCTGCCGCATCTATGGTAATAGGGGACAATCGTGAGTGTAATGACCATAAACACCGCAACACGAACAAAGCTTATTAGTGCGAAGAGGGCTGTCTAGCTTGGGCTGAGAGCCCTATGGCTGGTTAGCAGTGTTAGAATCAATACTTGAAGGATTGGATCCATGATTACCAGGGTCAGATTGATTTTTATTGCCTTTCCTCTTTCGTTGAGAAGAAGGAGGATTAGTCATGCCCTGCTATGCCAATACTTGCCCTGGAGGGGGTAGTAGTTGCTGTTGCAGGGGTTGAGAAGGAAATGGAGGGAGAGGTCCAAATGCTAGAGGAGCTGGGACACTAGGCTGTGGGTAAGGATAATGGTTAGGATGGGAAACATTGAGGTAAGTAGGAGGGTGGGCAAAAGGAGGAGGCATGTCGTATCCTGGATACATGCTACCTGAAGGGGAAAAAGTGCTGGAGGTGTTGGCCACTCCCGGAGGGAAACCATAGCCCATATGAGGTTGAGCGTCGGTATGCGAAAGAGCTCCAACGATACCATCGACGGTGGATATACCGAGTGTCGGTGCCGCACAGTGCGGAGATGTCGAGAATGACGAGCATAATCACTCTTGATTGAGCATAGATAGGGTATGTTCAAAAAGGAGCTGTTGGAGGGCGGCTTCTTCGATTTGATGGAACTAGGATGCGACATCTTTGCCGATGGCATGTAAGAGAGAGCGAAGGAATCAGTCCATGTAGACCTGATCTTCAAAGGTGGGAGCTCGACATAAGCTCCTTCTTCTCCGCCATTCCTGGACATGAGCGGAAAGGCAGGTCGAAGATGATTGATGGAAAGAAGTCAATAGTTTTGTACCAGTGTCGTATCGGAGAGGGAGCTAGAAATAAGATAAGAAGGCTTGGGAAATGGTCGCAAAGGTGGTATGGGAAGAGGCGGTTTGATCAACATACCATTTAGAAGCTTCTCCTGTAAGCATGCGTTGGAAAAATCTAAGACAGATGGAATCATCAGTAATGGAATTGGATGAACACCACATGTGGAAAGATCATATATGGTTGGAGGGATCTTCACTAGCAAGGCCTTCGAACTTGGGAATGTTGGAGGGGAGCTTGGTTGGCATAGTAGGCCAACTAACATTGTGGCAGATAGGATCTTTGATCAACTGATTGAAATCGGGGAGACTGAGACCTACCATATAAGGGCAAAGGAGCCGGTCGAGTGGTTCATGAGCCAGTTAAACTGATAACGGAACCCGATGGTAGGACCGGGTTTGCGCTGGTGTTGGGCACGAACTGAACATGGTGGAAAATGTGAGAGGAGAACAGAGCGGGGGAGGGCCAAAGAATACGAAGAAGAAGTCGGTGCATGCTAGGGAGGAATAACTCTGTGAGCGAGAAGGAGTAAGTCGACCAACCAGAAACTAAGGGTGAAGGCCAAGAAGTCTCCAGGATATATGCCTTGGGGGCGCAATGATGACAGCACAAAAGTGAAGAAGAATAATCGACAAAGGCAGGGAGGTGCAGAATCAAGTGATGTCAATGTGGAAACAAGGGCAGAGATGTGCAGTGCCAATTGACTTTAAAGTATTTTCCTAGTGGTGTTAACTAGGCTCTTCTTCAGTTAGGGTCGGTGTGTGATGTGTGTTAATTTTAATTTTTAAACCTAGAAATTTTGAGAGTAAAAGAAAAAGTGTGATGCATAACCGAAAATAAATCTGTAGAGAACATTAAATAAGGCTGAAATAACAGAAAATTAACAGCTAACAATGCATCAATCCAACCCAAGGAGGTGGGTCTCTCAAAACTACTCTAAAAGAGGGAAAAAATATAATCAAAACAAACTGAAAAGAGGCCAATAGATCTAAGGTCGGGAGGGATAGGGATATAAAGGAGAAATCTGCTGAAAAGAGTGCAGAAAATAGCAAAAAGGCAGAGGCAAGGTTGCTGCAACAAAGGAGAAAATCAGCTAAAGGTAGAAGGGACAAGGAGGTGACCCTAGAGGAAAACCCAAACAAAACTATATGAGGTGATTTGAAAGGGAGAAGAGCTGATCTAAAAGGGATCTGAAAATGAGGTATCAGATCTGAAAAGAAGAAGGCTGAAACTCTGAAAATTCAGACGTCTGAAAAAACTAAAAATATTCCACAAAAAGTGGAGGGTACTAAATCCCTAAGGGGTGATATTCCCACTTATTTGAGTAAAACAGATCAGAACAAGTCTAAACGGGCAGAGACAGAGGCTGGAAAACCCTGACATAAGCTTCAGACAAACCCAGAAAAATTGTTGGAAAAGTGCAGAAAAAAGTGCAGGTCGCAGGTTTTGACCTGTTTTCAATCCAGGTCACAGTTTTGGGGCAGAAAAGTGCGTCCTCTAGGCCAGGTCATAGGTTTTGGGCCGATAAGTGTGACCTGCAGATCCGGGTCTCTCAGCGGCAGATTTCAGAAAAAGTTGTCATCTCAGCTGCGGCTAATATCTGTTACCTGCGCAATAGGGCTAGAAACACATGGAAGTTAAAAATTTTAATGTTTGAGGGTTTTTGAGGTGAAAAACACCATAAAATATAGGAAAAACAAAAAGCTGAAGAGAAACCCTAGGGTCTGAAATAGCTGGATATGCAGGAATATATAAAACGACGGTGGTCGCAAAAGAAAACTCGTGTGGAGTCGCCAATTGTTAGTATGAATATTTTGTCGAAAAAATACCACTTTAGCTATGCATAACAAATAGCCCTAACATCAATTATGGTTGCCAATATCTTCAAATCTGTAGTTAGTTCATCAAAACAAAGCTGCACAAATCCAGATCTATGCATAAAAAGACATTAAGCAGTGAAAATGAAGTTTTGCTCCATGCATCCAATAGACAAGACAAGAACAATATTTTTGAAAGAATTTTTTATATTAAAGGGCACCTGAGAGGAAAACAAGAAAGGTGTTTCCAATTCTCCTCAATGGGATGGGTTCTTGAAAGTCCTCGGCACTTCAGATCTAGAATTTCTCTCTCTTGTTGGTGTAGAAAACCCAGACAAACATAGAACTCAAAGGGAGCTCACAAAGCAAATAATAGAAAATATGACAATGATAATGGCTCAAAGTCAGACCAAGAGTATATAGATCCAGAGTGATCTAATAGGCAACAAAAGGTGAAGAATGGTAGGAAAAACCCTCCTATTTTATAACAAAATATTGGGTCATTCTAGATCTTGGTGCATGATTAAAATAATGTTAACCAAATCTAGATCCACCTTTTATGGAATATTTTATTATATGTTTTGGAGGGAAAAAGTATTTGACTTGGGTCAAATCCCTTTATTTGTTAATAATAAATAAATAAATGATTTATTTATCTTTTTAAGGAAGTGGTTGAAGGATAATCAAATAAATAATGATTTATTTAATTATTTGTAAATTATTTAGATCAAATTTAACTAGGAATATTATTTAAATAAAGGATTAAATATACTTGTTAAGTAAGGAAATAATCAAATAAATAAGTTTTAATTGATTTCCTTGTTTAAGGTTAAATATAACCAGGATAATAATTAAATTATTGTTTAATTGATTATTCCATGAGGAAAATCAAACAAATAAAGATTTGTTTAATATTTCCTTTTGGGGTTTCCTATTTGAACCATAAACAACTTAATAAATGTGTTTTATTAAGTTATTTTACATAGCGAAAGCAATTTTACTTAGGGTAAAATTGGTCTTACATGGTGTACTTGGGTCCATCTAATGATAATAGGTTAGATGACCAAAAAATGGTGTAACAGTTGGATAGTTGTTTTAAAGTTTACTTGATAGAGCTAGGTCAAAGAAGTTTATGGTGCGCCCTGTCCTTTGATTCTTTCTTGATTCATAGTACTCTTATAGAATCTTCTTGTTATACTTTATGTTAAAGGATTCTTAACTGCCCTTTAAACCTACTACATTGATGACTTGATGTTCATTTCACACTCACTAAACCTATTTATATCCATTTGGCTTTGTTAAACTTACCCAATGAAACACCCTTGACCTATTGTAGTACTTTTCAAGACATTTTACAGACTCCATAGCCCAATGGTATGAATCTCTCTCACTCTATCTATTCTGCTTGACAAGAAACCCAACCAAACAAAGCAAACAAACAAACCCTATCATTATAACTAGCCTAGAATCAAAACCCTAAAATCAATCAAGTTTACATATTTTATACAAACATAGAGAGAGCCCTCTCTGAGTCTAGGAAGGCTAGGTCCTAGGGCTCCAAAGTTGGTTTGAAGTTACCCTTGTATCTTTGATCTTGCCATTCTGAAAAATTACAGGGACCTAACACCTAATAGCTGTTTTGAAAAGACAGACAAGAATACCTCCTTTCATAGCATACTTAGTGTATTTCTAGGCAGTTTCGCTACGAAAGTATTAGCAGTTTCGTAGCGAAAAGTGTGTTTTTTCTGTGTAATTTGCTATGAAAGTAGGGATTCTTGGCTAAAATGACCTTTTCGGAGTTGTATCCTTGGGAAATAAAATATTTCAGGAAATAATGACTGATGTGACATGAAAAGACTTGAATGGGGGTGGGTTTGGACCTTAGGATAAGATAATAAGAAAAAATTAAAATTTTCCTTAACCAAGTAATGAAAAATAAATTCTATGACCATACCTTTGACACATGAACCTCTAAAACTATGTCAAATGACGTTTCATTTTTTTTTTTTGAGTGATAATAGTGGCTCCACTTGGGATGGTGTGCCCCTGTGGTACACTAAATAACCTGTAGTTCCAATGCTATCCATCTTCTTGAAAATAAAAACTCTGAAATTTGCCAAGCTTTCCTTCAAAATCTAATTCCCTACACCTCGGGCTCAAGCTTGATGATCGACTTGTATTTATTAGCAGAAAAACATATAAAAATGGAATGAAAGCTCAATGGGACTTAAGAGGAATAGTTCTACAAAAACCTGCCATTGACAAGCCCTCCAGCACAAGGTTGTCCATCCATCTCCAACAAAATGTAAGTGTTACTTCCATGGAATGCAGCTACTCTAAATGGACCTTTCCAAATATTCTCAAACTTACCATGTTTCCCATTTTTCTTCAATCCTGGCCTCCCATTTGAAAACCACATCTTGGATTTGAAAGTTTTCCTCCTTGATCTTCCTATCGAATGTCTTCTTGATTTTGTTTTGAGATTGTTGATTATTGTTATAGACTTCCTCCCTTTTCTCCTGTAAGGCTATCAAATTATTTATTCTCCTCTGAATTGCATTTGGATCCTCCTCTAATCTTTGCAGTAGCTTCATGACAGGCACTCCCAAGGATGTAGGAAAAATGGCTTCAGCTACATATACAAACTCATAAGGTGAATTCCCAATTGATCTCTTCGTACAAACTTTGTCAACCCACAGAGCATACTTCAGCTTCAAATGCCATGACTTCTTATTTTCCTGAAATGAATTCTTAATAATCCTCACAATGCTCTTGTTAGAAGATTCAGCAAGACCATTACCTTGTGGATAATATGAAGTAGAATGCCCAAGTGTGATGTGATATTGATGAAAAAAAATTATCAGCTTCTTAGATTTGAATGCCTGTGCATTATCAGTGATGATCTTCATAGGGCAACCAAACCTAGACAATATATTATTTTCCAAAAATGAAATGATAACTGAATCATTTGCTTACCTAGTTGGGATTGCTTCAATCCACTTGGTGAAATAATCAGTTGCTCCCAGAATCGAGCGATGCTGACCTGAAGATGATGGAATAATCTCACCAATAAAATCTAGCCCCCACTGCTAAAATGTCGACTCAACATAGATAGGCATCAAGGGTGAAGGAACAAGCTTCTTTTTACCATAAAAAATCTGGCATTCATGGCAGGCAACAATCTTTTTGTAGACATCTTTAAACAAGGCTGGCCAATAATACCCTGCTCTGAGAATATTATTTGTTGTAGCCTTTCGATAATGATGACCTCCATAATCTCCTTTATAATATTCCTTAATCACTTTTTCCGCCTCCTCTTCCAGCAAACAATTCAAAAGAATACCACCGGTATCTTTCCAATACATATTTTTACCAATAATGCAGTACCTAAAAAACTTTAACTTCAAAAACATTGCCTTGGACTTTGTCAACTCAGCAGGCGCTCTATGATGATGTAAGACAAAAACAATGTCTTTGTACCAGTCAGAAATGATGTACTTCTCTTCAGTGGGAATCGGCTCTTCATCTTCATCTGATAATTCTGAAACTTCTGCAATTAAATTCATATCAAGACAGTCAAAATTTGACTATGCCATCAACTTTGATAGGCCTTGACCTTTGACCAATTTTGTGGGTCTGTTTTGTATATCATATTCCAGCAAGTTAGCTATCCACTTCCCTCTCTTACCATTAGGATCAGCTTGAGTTAGAATGTCCTTCACAACATCATTAGGAACAAAAGCTATGACATGAGAATGCAGAATGTAAATTCTCAAATCTTTGATGGATTTAACCAAGGCATAGACTTTCTTTTCTAAGATGTTTTACTTCAGCTCTGAATTAGCTAATGTCCTGTTAGAAAATAAAATGGGCTGCTCAGTACCTTGTTGTTCTTTTTGCAGCAAAACTCCAACAATTGTATTTTTTGATGCAAATGTAAAACCAGAAATTATTTTGAAAAATATGGGCTGATCAACACTGGTGCTTGAGTGAGTTCCTTCTTGATCTCCTCAAATGAGTTCTTTGCTTCTATTGTCCACTTGGTGTTAACTCCCTTTTTCATCATATTAATTATGTCTTTTACAATCTCAGCAAAATTAGGAATAAACCTCCTCACAAAATTTACCCTTCCAAGGAAAGACTAAATTTCCTTTCTGCTTCTAGGCAGATCCACTTTCTGAATTGCATTAACCATGTTTGGATTAATCTTAATCCCATTTTTAGAAATAACATGCCCAAGTAACTTACCTAAAGTTAGAGAAAAAATGCTTTTAGTGGGATTGAGAGAAATTCCAAACCTTCTACACTTCAACAGAATCCTTTCTAGGTGCTTCAAGTGATCTTCTTCTCTCCTTGAGAAAACTAGTATGTCATCCAGATAGACAACCACCATCTTGTCCTTCTCCTTAGCAAAAGAAATGTCCATTTCTCTTTGAAAGGTATCTCCTGCATTCATCAAACCAAAAGGCATCTTGGCATACATGAATGTGCCCCATGGTGTGGTAAAGATTGTTTTCTCCTAATCTTCTGGATGCACAAGTATCTGATTGTACCCTAAAAGCCATCAAGCATAGACATCCTTTGGGAACCAACAATATTCTGCAAAATTTGGTCCATCTTTGGGAGAGGGTATTTATCCTTCAGAGAGGCCTTGTTTAAGTTTCTGAAGTCAATGCAGATTCTGATTTCTCCACTCTTCTTTCTTACTGGAACCAAGTTTGCAATCCAATTTGAGAATTTGATTGGAACAATGATTTTGGCATCAAAGAATTTCTTGATTTCCTTCTCAATCAGAGGCATAAGAAGTGGATTAATCCTCCTCATCTTTTTCTCGAAAGGATTTTCATTTTCTTTAATAGGAATGGTATGCTGAATGATAGTAGGGTCATACTTCTTCAAATCGGCATAACTCCCTGCAAATACATCTATGAACCTTTTCATCATCTCAATATATTTTTGTTTCATTTCAATTGAAAGAAACTTTGAAAGCTTAATCATTTTTGGTATTGTCAATGTGCCAAGGTTACAACTCTTTACTTCTTCATCATTAGCTTGTATCCTAGGAGACTTGAACGCATCATTCTTCTCAAAAATATTCTAAAGAGGTATGAGACCTTTGGGTATAGAGTTATTCTTCAATTGTAACACTTCATAATTTCCCTTTGTTTCAACAAGCATGTTTTTTTCATCTACTTGTGTACTTTCAAACTCCTCTTTCAGTTCTATAAAGTTTTTGACTTGTTTTTCATCATCAAAAACTTGTCAATGGATAATGTTGTCAGGGATAGCAGGTCTATGGTGAAATTCAATGTCATATCTTTCAGTGGAATGTACAAGAATGATAAATAGACTTACAGAGACAACTAGGGAGTCAGCGACTGAGTTTTGGTCTCTAGTCTTCACAATAAATGAATATTATTGGAAATTATCTAACATCTCCTTGATCAAATTTCTGTATGCCCTCATTCTCACATCCTTAGTTTGATATACACCCTCAATTTTCTTAATAACTAATTCATAATATCCACAAACAGAAATATTTTGGGCACCCATTCTTTTCAAAATTTCTAAGTCCAAAAATAAAGATTCATACACAACCATGTTATTTGTGCAATCAAAATTCAGTTTGTAAGAAAATAACTTACTTTCATCCTCTGGATTTGTGATCCAAATTCCTGATCCAACGCCCTCTCTTCTTGCCGATCCATCAAACTATAACAACCACCAACCTTCTGCCTTCTCCTCACTGATTTTTTGATTTTCTGTTTCCTGAATTTCAGTTTGATGATCTTTTGCTTTATTTTCATCTTATGCTTCATCAGTCAATTCATTGAAGAGAACATCAGATCCTAATTCAGTATCAACAACATATATTCGAAAATTCTGAGGTTTATCTTTAATACTTACCATGTAAGCCATCCTTGTTTCTCTGTATAGTCTCCTTTGCTCACCAAAAAAAGGAATGGTCGCATAAGTTAGGTCCATCTGCATTGTACCTTTGATATTTGCTACCCATGACCTTGATAACAACATGCCAAACTTAGGTGGAATGTCTACTACCACAATGTCCATGACCACTATCTTGGCAGGGACTTGTGTGAGACCAACAACAACAACTTTTATTAAACCAATGCACTGAACTCTTTTTGAATCAAAGGAAAAAAAATCCTTATATGGTCTATTAATTTCCAACCCCATCCTTTCCATTCACTTTGGGCATAAGATTGTGAGAGACCTTTGAATCCAACATAGCATTATGCAATGTCATTTCATGAATACTAAGGTTGACATAAAAAGGAAGCACCTCTTCATTCTGCTCATCCTCTAATCTTGGACCCAAGTATATGGTTGGATGATATTCTTGAACAGTTAGGATATCAGCAGCTCCTGGTTGGGAATTTAGCATTTTTACAATCTTACTTCTATATTCATTCACCTTAAGAATTTCTCCAAAAGGTACTGGGATTTTGATCTTAGAGATCTCACTCTCCAAACTGAAAAGAGAATCAGATTTTTCAGTCTCTTTGACAAGAGGAAAAGGTGGTGTATCTTTCCTAACCTCAGTATCTTTAGGGGAATCTTTCTTGGGCTATGTTTTTTTTGCATTAATTGGAACATTTCTAGTTCTGAGGCTGTATTGTTTCTGCATCTCAAAGATTGCATGTTGATATCCTTTAATATAATCAGATGGTTTGTCACCCTTGTTTACTTCATGATCTGACTCATCATGTTCCTCCTTAGTCAAATACATTCCTGACATGTTTTCATCTAAGAAATGAATTGAGTCTTCCTGTATTTCAGGCTGATCTTCTTCATCAACTAAGTTTTGCTGAAAAGGAGGCCTTACTTAAGGGTCAAGTGGTTGATTTTTGTTTTCCCTTGGTCTCTGCTGGTTTTGAGGTCTTCTGAACTGAGGATTTCTAAAATGAGGTTCATGTTGTGCAAGAGGAGCATAGGCATTCTTAAGGGAAATCATATCCATCTGTTTTTCCATTGTCTTCATCATGGAGTCAAATTTATCCTCTGAGGTGGAAGGCTTATCTTCTTCTTTCAATTTAGTCTTTCCCATCTTTGAATTTTTTTCTGCTATCATTTAACCTCCACCTTCACTACATCATTTTTCATTTCAGCAAGTGAAGGGGATTATATTTCTCTTAACATGATAGAAAATTCATAATCAAAAGCTTCAGCATATCTCAGCTAAGTTGCTCCTGGAGGAGGCTTTAGATGGGAAGGGATAGTGTCATAAAATTTGTTAAATCTCTTTGAAACGTTTTGAACAGTTTCATCAATAGCTCTCTTCAAACTATTATACTTAGTGAGGGCTTATACAGGGTTGGTTCTATTTCCCCACTTCCTCAAGAAGCTATCTTCAAATTCATTCCAATTATGTATGCGTCCTACAGAAAAGGGCTTTAAACCACTTCCTAACTTCACCAGTAAAGCTCTGAGCAAATAATATCATCTTTAAATCCTCATGGTCAACCTCCTCCCTATCTATAAAGTCATTAAACTAACGTACATGCTCTTCAGTTGTAATCTCTTCATCACTTCCCCAAGTTTTGATTTTAGCAGAATATTTTCTAGGAAGGGAATTTAGGATAGCTGAAAGAACAAGAGGGGCATACCTAGCAGGTGCAGCAGCAGGTGGAGGTGGCACATTTCCTGCCGTGATGACTGGAACTGTGGTATTTTTATGGAAAACAATAGTAGAGGAGGAGGAACTGTTAGGAGGAGGACTTATTGGTCTTTTTTGTCCAGTCACAATTGAACTCCAATCAGGTAGAGGGACACTAGTTTTACTTCTTAACAAAATTTCAAATGGGTCTAGTTCCTTCAACCTATCCAAAGATTCTCTCTCTAATAGTAACTCTGAAGTGACTGCTTCCCAAAACTCTTCTCTATCTTTTTGTGTCACTAAGGATGAGGTATCAATACCTCTTCTATGTAGGTCTAAGACAATTTCAGTTAATTATTTTTCACTTTCAAACCTAAACAAGACTTCCTGAATTTTATCCTTAAAATTTTTATCTTCAGGACTTCTTAAAACTTTAGAGGACAAGGATTTTGTATGTAATGAATTACTTGATATTGCAGAAATGCCTGAATGCCTCTGGAGATGGTGTTTGGATTTTCCATAATTGTAGGTAGATCTGGGTCAGGATTACTCCTCGTTTATCTCCTTTACAAATCCAACTTTGATCATATGAATTTTGAATGGAGTCACCATGGTAGATGCAGCCTCGACCCAATTTCTAAGCTACGGCTACCTTCAGAAGTTCAACTTCAAAATTTCTAGAAAATTATATCTTCAGGCTCCCGACAGACGCACCAAAATGTTATCACAAAATTGTACTTGATTGGCTACTAATCAGAAAAATCTATGTAACTATTTCAAACCAGCCTGTGACTGAACCGTAGCCTCTTCAGTCTGAAAGGGTTCTCTTAAAGGGGTTTATTATATAAGATAATGATGAAACTAGATGGCTAACTCTATTTGAAAAGTAACTTGATTTTTATGTATGTAGTTTGAAAATAATACAAGTCTGCAACCATTGGGCTTATGGAGTCAAAAAATCAGTAGATTCAGTGGCAAGGTTTCATGACATGGAATCTTAGGCATAATAGAGTTTATAACAAAGGAAAATAACATATAGAACATAGGGCAACACAATAATTTCATCAATAAAGGAAGTCAAAGCATAAACATATGAATTCTAAGTAATAAAGATGAAATATACTGCAAGTGGTACACATAAAGAATACATATTAGAAAGGCATTGAAAACTCTACGAGAATCTCAGGTTTGTTAAGAAGAAGTCCTCTATAATATTGATATAAGTCTGTAATATCCCAAAATGGGAATCCAGCAATGCATGAACATAATAGTAGTGTAAATTAGCTTATAAGGTGTGAAAGGAACACCTAGCCATCAAATGAATGTTAAGCAACAAGAATATGTCCCATTAACTCATTCCAAAGTGAGGAAATGCAGAAATATAGGGCATAAAAATGTTATTTACAGAGAATTGCGCTATAATCGTGATAAATGGGACTTGGATCCCTTATTTCATACTATATACATCTCACATGAAGAATGGGAGTAAAAAAAATCTCTCTAGCCATGCTAAACAGGTCTCCCCAAGTCAATAAAACTCAAAAATTCCCAAACCCATGACTTATGCCAACAAAATTCTCGGAGCATGTGAAAGCGTTATTTTAATGAGAGTTTATGCAGAAAATTACAAGAAATAATAGATCTGGAGATTACAATCATCCAATGGCTGAGAAAAATGGATATCTCTTCCTTTTTATACAATATAAGGATAACCCGACAAGGGCTCCATGAAAGTACAAGTATAAAATACCAGATCTGCAGATCTAGATCTGAAGCAACACAGTTATACTACAGCTCTATAAATAGATAGCTGAATAATATAAGAAATAGAATAATATGCTTTATACAATCCTTTTGGGAGAAGGGTTGGCCCTTTCCCCAAGGAACAAGCTCAAGATCAAGGGTCTTGACCCTGCTACTGCAACACAGAGAGAAATGACACAGTTCCTACAAAGGACTACACTGTAGGAGATGTAAAGTACATTGGCCACATGCCAAGAGCTGAAAATCAGCTCAAAGACTTCCTCACTGATCTCCTAGAGAAATAAAGGCTTCCTCCTCTGAAATACAAACTCCAGAAGTGGTGTTGTGGACCTTCCACTGCAACACCCTGCAACACAATGTTATACTCTGCAGAAATAACGTTGTAGCTGAAGGAGGATGCTTGGCCTTAAGCCTGAATGTGGAAAAATAAAGTACAATACTCCTCCAAGAGGTCTCTCAAGGTAGGAGAAGGAATCCCTGAACATGAATGCCTTGTGCTAAATAGCACTGCAACTCTGCTAAACAGTAAGAGAATGAAAAATAGTCATGCAGACCATAAAATCAATAATCATCAAGCTAACCCCAAATGGCTACCCTCCTCTTCCTTATAAACAATGTGAGCCTCTCACATTGGGTCCCACCCATTAGGGTTTCCAACCTCATATGATCAATCTCCCTCCAAAACTGCGTTGTATCTCCATCAAGGCCACTCCTCCATAATCACGTTGTTTGATTTGGCCAAAGTTGACTTTGTCCACATCTAATTGCCCTCGTTCACACATGATGGTGCCAAATCCAGCTACTAGAATGATCCCCTTTCATACCAAGATGGTTTTTATGCTATTTCAAGTTAAGTATGGGTCTCTTTCCCCATTTATTCATATACTAGGTGAAAAAATCAAAAATCAATATTCCTGTTAGTTGCATGCTAATGTAGGAATATTACAGTCCTCCCCTCCCAAATGTTGCTTGTCCTCAAGCAACTATAAGGATAGAACTGAAGAGTTTCCTCTCCCCCTCCTATAGCATCCTTACATGATGAAATCCTCTAAGGAATATGATGTTGTCTCAAAAATGAATCTCCATAGTGCCCCTCCCAAGCATGCAAGTTAGCATTTGGTGAGCATCCCAAATAGACATCATCATGAAAAGGTGAAATACTCAAGGAGGAAACTATGTGCTGTCTGGATTTCCTCCCAAGGCATGGAGTCTGAAGTATGTTGGGAACTATCATTCCCATGTAAAACTTCCATCCCCAAGCTATCATCCATAAAAAATGAGTCACCCTCCAACATGGAAACTCATGAAAGATCTCCTCCACCTTTGGCTCCTGCAATGTAGGTGGGTTGAATAACTAAACATGGTAGAGAAAATGGCATACCCTACATTGTCTTACTCTCCACTTATGATAAGTGTAGAGCATATGCTGATCTTGGGCTGTAATAAGGTTGCCCTCAAGTGGCAAGAAGAAGATTAGATCTCCAAATATCCTTTCTCCCATGTCATGAATCATGCTAGCCCAAATCATCCCATTGAAAATGGATGGCACATCATCACCATTTGGCATCCAAATCATAAAAATGATGAAGGTTATGTGTAATTTTGGATGATACCAACGGTTTATCAAGTGGATACAGCGCAGTCTTCCCAACTGTTGCTTTAGATCATCATGTGGCAAGTGGTCTTTCAACAAGATAACAACTGTGCATGTTTTCACATCTACCATGAGGTGGTAAGTAGCATTATATATCAGCTGAGTACAATGAGAATGACAACACACTTGTCCAAAGTCATGTAGAGAAGGGTTATCTCCATAATAGAGGTTGGTTCTAGCATTACCGTGAAGTCCATAATTAATCTTGCCCTCTTGTGGAGCAATGCACTCTACATACATGGTGAGAAGGTGTACATACTCAATGAAATAATCAATAAGTACAAAAATATATTCCTTACCATGCATAATGAGTAAGCTGAAAGTGAGGTCCATGGATGAGTCCTCCCATGAGAATATTCTCATAAAAATCTGCAACAAGAGAGGATGCATGCTCCCCTTAGAACACTACATCAATAGAAACATACTCCCAAGTGACAGCGTTGTTGGCCCTAGTGATAAGGCTCTTGTCACTCCATGATCCCCTTCCTTGACATTCCACATGTTAAAGTCATCCAGTATCATGCTGCTATGTGGGGAAATCTTCTTCCTATGTGGAAGCCCCTCCTTATCCTTCAATGTTGAATGGTAGCCTCTTTGCACCTTGAATGTGCCATACATTCCTCTTGAAATATCATGATGAGTATGGATAAATTTCAGCCCATACTCTCCCAATAGTAACCATAGCAACAAGGACTCTTGATGCCTTCTTGCATTATCATGATGCAAATCATGGATCAAAAATACAGTAATGGACATGTGATATGTCTCATCAACATAGTACAAACAAGCTCCCTTATGCCACATCAGTTCTATACTTGCATTTTCTTGAGGAAAAGCAACATTTGGGAGGGGAGGACTGTAATATTCCAAAATTTCCATGCAGCAAATTAGAATATTAAATTTTTTTGATTTCACTTAGGAAATGAATAAATGGGTAAGGAGGCCCATGCATAATAAAAATCTGAATAAAATCCCTCATAATGTGAAAAGGGATCAACAAAAAAGCTGGATTTTTCACTCTCAGGTGTGAACAGGGACATTTTCATGTGGACAAGGTCAAGCTTGACCAAGTCAACAGCGCTAGGATAGGAGGTGGAGATCATCTTGTGAGACAACGCAGAGATAGTGGAAGGAATATTCTTTGGTGGAGGAAAAAATAATGAGTGGGGCCCAAGGAAAGAAGGCTCACACATGTTTAAAAGGAGGGCAAGGTAGCCATAGCAAGACAGCTTATGAATTATATTTTTATGTCTTCTTAGACTTTTGCTCTGTTCAGCTGTTTAGTTAATATTGTTGGTGCTGTTTAGCACTAAGGTATTCATGTTTAGGAATTCTTTCTCTTCCCTTTGAGTAGCTCTTGGGAGAGACCTGATCTATCATTCCACACATTTGGCATTGGTTCCAAGCTTCAGTCTTCAGTTTCAGCGCATTTTCCGCAGGAGGTTGTGTTGAGTTGCAGGGTGTTGCAGTGGAGGGTTGAGAAACTCACTTTCTGAGTTGGTTTTGCATAGGAGGAAGGATCCATTCTATTGGAGGATCATTTTGAAGGGTGCTTGAGCTTATTTCAGACCTTTGGCAGTAGGCCAATGTATTATCATCACCTAAAAAATTATTCCATTCTGGGAATTATGTTATTTCTGGAGGGCAGTTTCAGCAGTGTCTTGTGTGGCTCTTTTGGGGAGTTTTCCTGTGATTGGAGGGTTGATACTTCGATGGGGGGAGACCTTGATTAGATCTGCATCAGATATATATTATTATAGCTTTCTATACTCATGTGCTTCATTTTTTAGTGATTATTCAGTCTTATTGCTGAAGATCACCATTTGTATTCAGGGTGTATTCCTAGAAACCCTTCCCAGGTTCTCTATCTTTTGTATAAAGGAGACTAGATCTCATTTTCTGAGCCATACTGTTTAAGATAATATTAGATCTATTTATCTCTTCTATTCATGTGTACAAACACTCATTATACTATGTTGTCTCTTTATGCAGTAATTTCCTATTGCATTAGTTTTGGGGGTTTTTGCCTTTTTCTAGCCATCCTAGGTGTCGGAGGTCTGTTTACCTCACCTAGTTTGATTTGTTTATGATCTACTCTTGGATTTAAGTTGTATATTGTCCTATATAAGGGATCCAAGTTTTGATATCATTTTCTGTAGCATATAATTCTGAAAATGCTTTTTTTATGCATGCCTTGCTGATCAATCCCATTTTGGGATATTATAGTGGTATCAGAGTACATACATGAGATACATCTCAAACAGAAATATATGTAAATACATAAGACATACCTCAAACAAGAGTAAATACATGGACATAAGATTTAACATGTGATGTCCAAACTCTCTTCTTAACAACCAAAGCAACCATGCCTTCTTCTTATGCATTTTATCATTGAGACATAAGGCATGAGACAAGAAAATATGAATCTTTGGGTAGTAACCATACTCACCCAAGAGCAGCTAGAGCAGCCATGCTTCTTGCTGGCCTGTATCATAGATCTACAAGTGGTTTGGAAACCCCTTGCTCCATACTATCATCCACTCATCCCAATGTGGGTGATGGATCTCATTCTGCAAATACTTGGTATCCTCCCATTGTATGACACCAACCTCCTCCAACCTTTGAAGAAATTTTCACTTCATGAAATGTTGAAGGGCACCTCCAATGAGATCTCTTAATGAGACCTCCTCCTCATGCATGTTCTTCTAAAACCAATGGGGTCTTAGATCTGCTGTAGGTAGAAGTATCTCTTTGAGCTGTGGCATGCTCATTGAGAAAGTGTCATCTAGAAAGGAGAAATTGTTTCTCATCTCAAGATGTCTACACTTTGTCATTTCTTCCTCCATTCCTTCTTGAATGAAGCTGCCATTTGAATGCTCCCATGAGGAATGTGTCCTCTTTTCTTCACCGCTGCTCTTGGACGGCGCACTGCAATTCTGTTGCTCTGAATTAGCAGTTTGTGCTGATTCTTGGTCATGCAAGGGTATATTTCCACAATCCTCTAAAATATTTGCTGCAATAATAGAAAGTGAAAATTCAATCATACCTTGATGCGCTTTGGGAACACCTTGTATGGCTGCAAGATTTCCTTCTTCTAATTTGTTGGCCCCCTCAACTGTTGATGTTGAAGGCTACTCCTCCAAGGTTGTGACAGCGTTGGTACAAGTCTCCTCAAGTGGTGGTGAGAGATCCTCCCTTTATGATTTCTCTTCATCAAATCTCTTGATCACCCTCTGAGTGAAATCCACAAAAGTAGATACTCTTGCATGACTTATGTGACTGAACCACCAAGTGCTTGCCTTGCCCTCCATGTGCAGCGCTGCAATCTCTATTTCCTCTCTCTCTACCACTGGATGTAGTAGGAATAATGCATTAAGTCTCCTTGCCCAAGCCCTTGCTGTAGATGTCCCATCAAAAGTGGACAATAGAAACCTATTGCCCTTGATTTCCCTTTTGCTACAGGGCCTCCTCTCTTCCTCCAGTTGAATGAACTGCGGGAAAGCTAGAGTCTCCTTGAAGGCTTTAGGTTGAGATTTGTACTCAAAAGGGTATTCACTTAGAATCTAATGAACCAATTTTCCTCCATTCTTCTTGTCTTCTTCTCTATGAGAATAGGAAGTGCATGGTCCTTCCTCTTCTTGAAACCCTCTAGGAGTTTCATTGCATTTCTCCTTCATCTGCTTAACCTCCTTGGAGAGATTATTTCTGGATCTTAAAAGTGATGAGATCAAGCTCATTCTCTCCATCATTCTGAATATCTTAGTCTTCTAATAGCATAATGGCTGGAACTCACAAGCTTAGGCAATATTATGCTCTGATACCACTGTAATATCCCAAAATGGAATGCAGCAATGCATGAACACAATAGCATTGTAAATTAGCTCATAAGGTGTGAAAGGAACACCTAGCCATCAAATGAATGTTCAACAGCAATAATATGTCCCATTAACTCATTCCAAAGTGAGGAAATGCAACAATATAGGGCATAAAAACGTCATTTACAGAGAATTATGCTACAACTATGAGAAATGGGACTTGTATCCCTTATTTCATACTATATAAATCTCACATGCGGAATGGTAGCAAAAAAAAATCTCTCTAGCCATGCCAAACAGGTCTCCCCAAGTCAATACAACTCAAAAATGCCCAAAACCCATGACTTATGCCAACATAATTCCTGGAGCATGTGACAACGTTATTTTAATGAGGGTTTATTTAGAAAATTACAAGAATTAATAGATATGGAGATTACAATCATCCAATGGCTGAGAAAAATGGAGATCTTTCCTTTTTATACAATATAAGAATGACCCGATAAGGGCTCCATGAAAGTACAAGAATAAAATACCACATCTGTGGATCTAGATTTGAAGCAACATAGTTATACTGCAGCTCTATAAATATATAGTTGAATAATACAAGAAATAGAAGAAGATGCTTTATACAATCCTTCTGGGAGAAGGGTTGGCCCTTTCCCCAAGGAACAAGCTCAAGATCAAGGGTCTTGACACTGCTAATGCAAAAAAGAGAGAAATGATGCAGTTCCTACAAAGGAATGCACTGTAGGAGATGGAAAGTACATTGGCCACATGCCAAGATCTGAAAATCAGCTCAAAAACTTCCTCACTGATCTCCCAGAGAAAGAAAGGCTTCCTCCTCTGAAATACAAACTCTGAAAGTGGTGTTGTGGACCTTCCACTGCAACACCCTACAACACAATGTTATACTCTGCAGAATAACTTTATAGCTAAAGGAGGATGCTTGGCCTTAAGCCTGAATGTGGAAAACTGAAGTAAAATACTCCTCCAAGAGGCCTCTCAAGGTAGGAGAAGGAATTCCTGAACAGGAATTCCTTGTGCTAAACAACACTGCAGCTCTGCTAAACAACAACAGAAAGAAAAATATTCATGCAGACCATAAAATCAATAATCATCAAGCTAACCCCAAATGGCTGCCCTCCTCTTCCTTATAAACAATGTGAGCCTCCTCACCTTGGGTCCCACCCATTACGGTTTCCAACCTCATATGATCAATCTCCCTCCAAAACTGCGTTGTATCTCCATCAAGGCCACTCATCCATAATCACGCTGTTTGACTTGGTCAAAGTTGACTTTGTCCACATCCAATTGCCCTTGTTCACACATGATGGTTGCAAATCCAGCTACTAGAATGATCTCCTTTCATACCAAGATGGTTTTTATGCTATTTCAAGTTAACTATGGGTCTCTTTCCCCATTTATTCATCTACTAGGTGAAAAAATCAAAAATCAATATTCCTATTAGTTGCATGCTAATATAGGAATATTACAAAGTCAAATTACATAAAGCAACAATAGTGCAAAAAATCTCCAACCCTTTACAACTTAGATAATATGCTTTTAAATAGACCTTCTTACATTAGATATGATCTGCCCCTTGGCTAGATTCATTGAATTCTTCTTATGACACCTTACATAACAGAAAAGCATGTCTTTTAATCAGAAAATGACAGTTATACTCTACAACAATCCTTTTCCTAATAGGTCTCAAACTCCTATTTATTACATCAAACTACCTTATCTCTTAAAACAGTTACATATCTGACAACTAATGCTTCACATGTTCGAATAAGCTATGACATATCTCATCGCTACTTGACATCTTAAATATCCTCCTCAACATATGGAAACAAACCCTATTTTTCAGGAAAACAAGACCCTATCTTCAACAAAGGCTTCAACTGATGAGCTATCTCCATTTCATGATCTTCAAGTCATAAATATTTACTGGAAAGGTCCCTTGACCTGTTGGATGTGTCCACCTGTCCAAAAATGCTTTTAAAATGCTCATAAACCTTCAAATATAGCTCGCTATGAAAGCACGGCAGTTTCATAGCGTGCTTTCGTAGCATCCAAAAAATGACTTCTTCACTCAAAATTTCTGCTTCTTTGCTCTTGCATTATGTCCATCATGTCATGACACTTCATCATCAACATTCTCCCCTCTTGAAAGATACAAAAAGTGGTTTTAAAGGCAAAAAGACAACTGCAGAAATTTTCGTAGTGTTTTCCTGGCTTCAAGCCCAGGAAAAGCTATGAAACTGTGGAAAACTATGTAATTTCTAGATTTTGACCTTGTTTCAAAAAGGTAAATTCCAGTTGTATAAACTTGGTTTTCAACATTCCATTAAACTCTTAAAACATAATCAAACTCAACTTAAGAGCCTTGAGGTGTTTCCTCTTCATTAATGATGAATTGAACTATCAGTTCCTCAACTACAGTCATCTTTAAACCCTTCTTCTCCAGCTCCTCATGGTTCAATTCTAACTACTCGTAGAGGTCTTTGACTTGGTCCTTCAGTATTTTGTTGCTATATTTCAAGTGCAGGTTCATTCTTCTAACATGCTTCACCTCTTTCCTCAATGGCATAGTCCATTTGATTAATTGATGTGTATCATCTAACATCTTTGACACACTATCAACCTGCTCTTCCCAAATCTCTTTCATTTTCTCAAACTGCACTTTTTGGAAATTATGTTTCCTTGCCTCTCTCTTCAAGATTGCTATTTCATGATTTTCTAACTTCAACTGCTCCTCAAGAACCTCAAACTCTTTTTTTCAATAATTTTCTCCTTTCCTTTATTTTTCTTGATGATTGATTCTTCTTTTGCACGTGATGAAAGGTCAATAATGCTTGGTAATGGCTAGGTAGTTTCAGTGACCTTTTGAACTTCTTTACTACTTTCCAAGAGTTTTCTAGCATGTCTTGTCATGGGTTTCCTAGCCTGAAACAGAAAACATGCATCCTCACCTTCAAACTCTAACTTCTTTTCTAATTTAGCTTTCTTGAGCTTCTTTCCTCCCTCATCTATATCCTAAGCTTGGACTATGGGAGTCTCTTCAATATCAATACCATGCAGAATGTCTTCTAAATTACCCTTAGCCACTATTTTGCTTCTTGTAATCCTTTTGATTCCATGTTTACTCACAGTTGGCTCTTGTTTTGCAGGTTTTCTCATAGTTGACTTCTGTTTTGCAGGTGAAAAAAAAGGTGTATCAAGCTTCTGCAATTGCTATGTTTCCATGATTACTGGTTCACTTTGATATGCCCCTACTAGTTCACTTTGTTCTACCACTAAAGGTGATGTTATACCTATAGGTTTAGAAGTTCTTTTAGGGGTGATGGCATCCAATTCAAAACCACTGAAAACATAAAAGAAGACCAATCTCTGCCTAATATTTTTAACTCATATAAAACCAACAACTTTATTAAAACATGATGAAAAAGTGAGGATTCACTTCCTTCAGATTTAGCTTGAACTTTATCTGCTATTTTTTCTAAGCTCCTGTATAAATAAAAAGGTAGATCAAGATATTTCTTACCAACAAAATGTAGTAGAAGCTTGAAGCGGTAAGAATAAAACTTATGATACCTCCCTTCACAAGTGAATTATTTTTGAACGATAAGCAGCAACTTTGAGAAATTATCTTTCATGTAGCTCCTTGAAATGGCATTTGTAAGGCCAACCTCACTCTTTTTTGGCTTTAGAAATTCTTTACATTCATGCATGTTGAATTTGAAACCTTTGAACCATTGTTCTTCTCCTCTTGGAATGCCTATTGCTGCTGCAATAGTCTCTAGTGTTATAGTGACGTTCAACATTCCCACTTTTGCAACTGTCTCATTGAAATTTAGGGCAAACTATTTAGAAACTTGTACATGGCATCCTTGCAATCTTTGCCAAAACTGTAAACACCCTGTTCTTATGAAAACTTCTGAAGTTGTTGGGTCTTCATTTATCAGGTTCATGTCTGATGGCTCATATCTAAGATAGCGGCTAGATTTTTTGGTCATCCTCTTTGCAGCCATGGTACTTTTATGTCTTCTTTGCCTCACTTAATCAATGATACCTACAAACCTTTGAAAATTCCAGCCACAGCTTGGGCTTAGTGAAATAGCTCTCCAGAACTCAATAGCATGCAAAGAGGGAGTGAGAATTACAAATGACTCAATTGGGAAAGATTTTAAAGTTTGATGATGACTCATGGCATAATTATGACTCATACATACTTAAAATGGTAATAATGACTTCAACCATGACCATTGTACCTTGATTTAACCCTAACTGGTAATAATGACTTCAACCATGACAAATCTATCCTAACCCTTTCAATCATTGACTGACACCTAGAAAATGTTTTGAAAAGACAGACATGAATACCTCCTTTCATAGCGTACTTAGTGTATTTCTGGGCAGTTTCACTGCGAAATTATTAGCAGTTTCATAGCGAAAAGTACTTTTTTCTTTATAATTCGATATGAAAGTAAGGATTCTTGGCTAAAATGACCTTTTCGGAGTTGTATTATTGGGAAATTAAATATGTCAGGAAATAATGACTGATTTGACATAAAAGGACTTGAATGGGGGTTGGTTTGGACCTTAGGATAAGATAATAAGAAAATTTTAAAATTTTCCTTAACCAAGTAATGAAAACTAAATTCCATGACCATACCTTTAACACATGAACCTCTAAGACTATGTCAAATTATGTTTCATTTTTTTCTGAGTGATAACAGTATGCTATCATTTCCTCTATAAAAATTGACCAAGTAACAGATTGTTTACGAGAGGAAATCCATCGATACCATACAAATGTATTTTTTTCTAAATATAAAGTTGCAATATGTACCTTTTGGGTGTTTTGCACATTATGGAGATCAAAATATTGCTCCATCTGGAGTATCCATGTTACGGGATCCTTGCCATCAAACTTTCTCATATCAATCTTTGGAATATGGTGGGTATTCAATCCAACATTAGAGTCTATGAAATCTTGATTAAATTTTTTTTTTCTCATCATGAGTTTCCTCTACTACCTTTTCACCATTAGGAATAATTTCTCGTAGCAACTTTGTCAAACCTTCCATCAAACCTTCCATGTCTGATTTTACATAATTCTTCATGTATTTTTTCATCGATCTTAGCTTCCATGCCACCCATATTAGATTCCATTACATTCTTCAAACCATCCATCTTAGCTTCCATGCCTTTCTTCAAGCCATCCGTCTTAGCTTCCATTTTATTTTTGGTTACTTTTTGCGAGAGAGAAATTTGTTGCACTTCGTCTCGTAATTTTGATATATCATGTTACACTTATTCCTCATATTTCATCATAGTAGAGCTTTATGAGGGCTTAATTGGTGTGGAATTATTTTTTGGAGGCATTATATAGCTCAATATTGATATCTATGCTTCAATATCCCCTTGGAATCACTTCAAACTGAATTTTCAAACAAACGTTATGCAATTTTTAAAAAAATGATACACACTTTTTTCTTGTTTTTGAGGAGCTCTCTATTGAACTCAATGTATCTTTGTGATTTTAGGTCCCCAATATTTGAACTTCAGACCTGTAGTATCCCTTTGTGTGGTCTTTCCATTGCCACAAGTCAAACCTGATTTGGATTCTTCAAGGAAAAGTTATGCTCAATCTCCCACAATGACCTAATTATGGAATGGCACAGTAGAGTGCACTTGTATGGAGTGCCAGATGTCATGGTTTCGTCTTTTGCCTCTAAAATTGATACACGAGAAAATACAGTCAATGCAAGTTTGGTCACATTTTACAGAATTCGAATATGATGCTCAGAGAGACAGTTATCATGATTTTCCCAAGGTCACTTCTTTGAGATGAAATTCAGGAATCTGCAAAAACCCTAAATTCCTTAGATCATATCTCTAAAAATATAGTGAACCAAGATCTGAAATTGTTACACAATGTTTATCAAGATTTTGGCTCAAATATTTTTTGTCAGCATCTAAAACTTCGTAGAACAAAATTTATAGCAAAAATACCACGATGACCTATTTGCATCAGTGAAACCCTAGAATCCAAAGCTCTGATACCAAATGTTATGGAAAAATCTCTAAAATCCTCATATCATATCTCTAAAAATATAGTGAACCAAGATCTGAAATTGTTACACGACGTTTATCAGGATTTCAGCTCAAATGTTTTTTTTCAACATCTAAAAATTCGTAGAACAAAATTTATAGCGAAAATACCATGATGACCTATTTGCATCAGTGAAACCCTAGAATCCAAAGCTCTGATATCAAATGTTATGAAACCAACTCAAAAAATAGAAGAAAATAGAGATCAACGACTTAGAAATTAGCCTCTTCGAGGGGGAAACGTCCTTTACATTACATAAATGAATAATTCTTGGATGATACAAATGTAAGAATGTCCTTTCTATATATAGGAGTCCATGGGGTCACAATATGATCCTAGCCGACCTAACAATAATAATGTAAGGGCACAAAAATAACAATAAGGGGGCTAAACTAATAACAATAATGGACTACACTAGTAATATAGGGACCTAATAGTTTTCCTTTTGATTGGTTTCTTTACTTAAACTGCCTCTTGGCCCCATTCCATCACAGTAACCTCATTTGTAGTCTCAATCTTAAGTTCTTCCTCCATAGTCGTTAAAGCTTCAAATGCATTGTTCTCCTGAGGAGGTGGTGGATTCTTGTTGTTTCGGACCCTAGAATTTCTTCTACAAGGTCTGATTTTCATGAAACCCTCATTTCCCACCGACCCAATACTCTCTGATTCTTTCTTTCACTTTGGGAGATCTATGAATAAATAACCATGTTCATGACATAGGTGTCAACGAAAAGGAACATGTTCATAATCCAACGATTGAGACCAAATTTCACCTTGGTAATTCAAATTAATTGAATTTGAAAATGGTTGGGAGATGTTCATGTAGATACAAAGCATTGTGTAAGACATATTCTTCCCTCTTTTGGTCGCCTCAGAAAATTTCACAAAATGACCTAAAACATTACCAATACCTTCCAATATTTCTAGAATCTAAAAATAAATAGGTAAGGAATACAATATTACCCATATTAGGGCAGACATGAATTCTTCCTTATCCAGATTGAAATATTCTTCCCAATTTCTTATGTATAAACCCAAAATTGTTATAGAAATACGGTCCTCCTTCATAAACTTGGACCTTGTCTTCTAGGTTAGAAAAAATAATAGTGAAGAAACCCTTGGGCCCCAATCTTAAATCAAATTTTCCCTTGGGTTTGCATTTATGTAATACCAATTTTCTAACTCTTCTGTAGTCTAACCTCCTATAAACTTGCAAATAAACACATGGTCTTTCATTCTCCTTTAGTGGTTTTCCAAACATTTATGTGGGATGATAAAAGTTTGGTTCTGAGTAGCTTTGGGAATGCATCTCCCTTGTAAGCCAACTTACCATTTTTCTCCTTGCACATCAATCTTTGAAGATGAACCCCCTGGTTTATCTCCCTTATTTGGTCTAGTAGTAGAACCTTAGGGGGAACTAGTTCTCCCTTTAAAAACACTCATATGGGAAGAAAGCACTAAAAAAACTTAAACAAAAAAATAATAGACAAGAATTTGTAGATAGAAACCCTAGTTTTTCAGGTACATGTTCCTATCTAACACATTAGTATATAATAATCGTTATGTATTATTAAAGATAAATACGACAATGTGTACTTTTTTCTATATATAAATGGTAAGTCTTAAGCATGTTCTAAACTAATTAGTTCTCATGTATAAGTTGTAAAATTAAAATTATAAAATATTACTTTTATTTATTTAGTTTAGTTTTTTATTCATTTAATTTAGTTTATGTTATTAGAGGAGGTGTTTTGCAAAATATTGATAAATTTTTCAGTTTGTTTAATTTATAATTATTATGCAAAATTCTTCATATTTATAGTTTTTCAATTTTTCTTTTTCATTTAACCATTACTCCAATGTTGTTGAGTTTCATAATTCTTTAATTGAAGGTGGAAGCATTATGAAATACTATCTCAACTATAAAATATTATATATATATATATATATATATATATATATATATATATATATATATATATATATATATATATATATAATTTCTTAAAAAATATTAGATATATTTTAAATAAATGACTATCAATTTTATATATGAAAATTTTAATAAAAAAATTTACCAAAATAAATTTATATATCATTCATATTTTTTTCAAATAATTATTTTGTTGATTTAATCTTCCTATTTAGTATTATATTTATAAAATAATAAATATTTAAAAATAAAATTATATAAAGAATAAAAAGATATAATAAGATATATACAAAGGTTTTAATTATTAGATGGTTTAAGGTGATTTTTGTTTATAGTTTATTATTTAAATTATTTTAGTTAATTAATTTTTTAAATTATTTATATAAAAATATAATAATTAATTCATTATTTTAAAAATATTATATAAATGAAGTAAAATTATTTATTTAAATTAATTATATTAAACTATAATTATTATAATTAAAAATATAAACAGTTTGTTTAATTTTTTAAGTCTTTTCATAAAGCACTTTTGTTATTAAAAATTCATGGATTCAATTTTTCTAAATACTTTCGAGATTAGAGTTTATGATTACTCTATCTCTAGAAATAGTAACAACACCAATCTAAACCATATAAAAAAATAATTATAATTAATAATTTAAATTTTAACTTTTCAAAAAAAATCTGAAATATTAAAAAGTATTTTCAAAATATCATAATATAATAACATACTTTATTAAAAAAGATAATATTGTTAAACTGTTCAAGTCTAACAGAAAATCAATAGTCCAAATATACATAAAATGTTCATTATTTCTTTCCAAAAGGCTGTCCATGACTATAAATTCAATAGTATTTTCATGCATCACCAGGCAGCGTATATCAAATATACAGTGAACCAAAATATAAAAGTACAATTCAACCATGGACATGCCAGAATATAAAAGTAGAGCTCAACAATAAAAAAACATTGACAAATATTATGATCCAAGAGTGACGAAGGGTCAGGTTTTAGAAAATGATATTAGCGTGTACGACAGAAAAAGGTATGTACCAGATATGGCACCTGTTAAGCAATCAAGATAGGAAAGTTTTGAATTTCTTCAGAACAGAATGGTCAGAACTAATGTTGATACGTGTCAAATAGCCACGACGTTCATTAACAACAAAACACTACCATTAATGGAATGGGCTTGGTTACCATTCATCACCTGCTATTTCTAACATAGTCCATACGGTATCGAGAATATTGACAGCACATGCAGCATTGAAAATATTGATGCATCCAACTCATAATCATTAAATATTGGTGCATCCAACTCATAATCATTAAATATTGGTTCATCCCACTCATAATGTTGAAATGAAATTTCAAGATATTTCAGAAATCTACAATCTACATAAAGGTCTATAGAGACAACTAAACTATAACATAATTAAATTTAATTATAATCTAATTAAATTTGATTTTAACTCTAATAACTGATCTACAGTCTACATAGAGATGTTATGAGATGTTATGTTAAGTTGATAGGACTCTAAAAGCAGCCAAACTATAACACAATTAAAATTTATTTTAGCTATCATAACTCCAATAAATATGGAACTTGGTTTTATTTCACACTTAAATCAAACTGAACAATACTCTTCACTTTACTTCATATACCTTAGATTCCTGAAATCTAAAATGCCATTTTACACTAATATTTTAATCACACCACAACTATGGTTAGATTGGAATGGTTTTTTTTTAATTATATTTATAAATAAATTAAAAATAAACATTACTTGATTTGTAAAGGGTTTAGATGTTATTAGTTTAAATTTCAAAATTAATGAGAACTGATTGACAAGGAAGTTATTATTGAGATAAAAACTATTCATAAAGCTTAGCCTCACAGAATCTAGCAACAGCCCTAGCGACAGCATTTCCATACAATTCTGGGGACAGCTTGGTCACAGCATCTCAATGTGAACAATCCTGGTAATAATTTGGTAACAACTCTCCACACAATCCTGGTGATAGCCTGGTAACCAACTTCTCTAATTTTGGCAAATAATAACATTAAAGGTGGCACCACCTAAATTTAATATAACTTAAATAATAATAATAACAAAGCAATGGTAAATATTTCTTTTTATATAATCAATAAAAAGATAAGAAATGTGTCGATTGAAAATGGCATCGATAAGTGAGCTAAGAGCTTATGGCATTACACTCGTAAAGTCAGCTTTGGACCCGAGACGTATAAGCTTGTGTCATATCAACACTTTAGCATACAAAAAATTATGGCGAATTGACCGTGTCAACATGTTCCAAAGCAAGGGTTTAGCTTTAGCTCAACTTACAAACACTGAGTGAAGTGCATTCACAGGAATATAACAATATTACTTTGAGAGTACAGATATTACTGAACAGAACAAGGTACTCACAGCAGGAATGAAATACAATAAATATGATCAAGATAATGGATGGGGTTGAACTGGGCTTAGGCTCTGTTGAACTTGATTATATAAGTTAATTATATTTTCTGCATAATATTAATAAATTGGTCAAGACCAATTCCTTTGAGGTTTAAAAGAATTAGTCAGACTAATTCGTTTGAGGTTTGATTGTTTTTAAGGTAAATATTATGTGATATTTAAGAATTGACTTATTATTTTTCTGTTTGGTCATTTGGGTGAAAATAATATAGTATGAAAAAGGATTTCAGTTAAATATTAAATGTCATGCAGTGAGTTGAGTTAATGATTGACTTATATTAAGTTGGATGAGAATAATATAATATTAAGTAGATAACATAAAAGGTTTTCTAACGAACTCATTTGAGAGGTTATTGCTTTATTAAATATTATTAGCATTTGCACGAAAGTGTAAAGGCTAGAGACTGAATTAAAACTGAGAGCAGATCATTAATTTTTAAAACGTCACTTGGAAGAAATCTCTACAGTCCTGATCTATGAATCTCTACAGTGTCAGCTCATAATAGACTTGATAAAATAATATGATAGACTTGATAAAATGGTAGTGAATGGTATTCTGCCTCACAAGCTGTTGCCAAACTAAGTGAGCAGATGCAAGCGAAATGAGAGTGAAGGCTAGACAGAAAACCCTAGACGAGTTTCCACTGTACGTTCCCAAGCGACGGGAAGCATCTAACGAGTTATGTCAATTACCGTGCAACAAATCATGAAGACGAGGTACAAAGCTCATGTGCCTGGGGCAAGCGTTGATGATCCCGATGCAGATCTGTTAAATCTTTTATTGTATCAAATACAAAAGGTGGCAATGATTTCCACCGTCAAATCAATGGTTAAAGCCATTCCGTATGTGACCTAATCATATATTCACTGCACACTGAATATAATTCCAAGATCCAAAACATATTATATGTTTAATGCGACGCCTGAACCTTTGCCATGCATTGCTTTGGAAGCAGATAACGAAATCGACTGGGAAACAATTCACCATCTACAGTAGCTAAATGCCACACCAAAATCACCAAACGAATTACATCATGATGTAAAGCGAAAATATTAACACAATGAATTGTTATCACACAAGATCCCATAGCTAGGGAACTACTGTCGATTGCAGTTATATGTGCAATATATCCACATATATTGATGAATGTAGCCAGACTGTGGCCCATTAACATACAACAAATGTGGTTATGAACCTTAATAAAACGCTGTCAATGATTCCAAAGTACATAAAATATTAGGTTGTTATCAAAAGTTGGGTCCAAATATCAAAATGAACAAAGTGCCTTCATATAAACCGAGTTCTTCAACATATGTTCCCAAGACATTACGGAACTAAAAGCATGAAATAAATTGTCAGCGAGACATTCCAACCACATCTGATATGCAACCATACTCAATAGCTATGGAAGATATACATTGTTCATGGAAGTGATAATAATCTTAGGGTTTTTTATTTTCATTTGAATTTTGCACATAATATCTTTAAGTTTTGTATTTAAATATTTTTATTTTTAGGATTTTCATGTAGTGAATATATATAATTTTATTGGATATTGATAAATATTTCTTAAAAAAGAAATTGTTGGGACTCTCTCAATATATCTTTTTAATAAAAATGTCCCCTGTTTTTATAGAAACCATTTTTATACTCCCCAATATCTATAAATACCCTACTTCTATTTCCTCACAAATACCTACAATATATTGACTTTGTTGATTTGCATGTGTGATTTCATTGCTAGATCTGGTATGCATGGTATTGCATGTGGTTAATTTCTGTCTTGGCATGGGTTTTTTGCGCAGTGTAAGAGTGTTTTCAACCTAGCCTTGCCTTTTCCGGATAGCCTTGATGACCTGGGTTCTCATACTTTGGTTGAGATGGATTTCTGGATTGGATTCGAAGCCAAGTGAGGTGGATCTCTGAATTGATATAACACATGGACTAGTAACCCTTGAACCAGACTTTGGGTTGTGGTAAAGACAAATAGTGTGTTGCCACTAATTCATAAATGTAGATCCACAAATCTCTCCTCGATCCACAAATATCTCATGTGGCTACAAACATATGTTGACATCTAGCAATTAGAATCTCGTCATTCTTCTCACATGTATAATGAAATATCCCCATAGTAGATACGATTTCAATTGCAAAGACAAGGGAAATTCCTTCTAAAAGACTGAAAGACCAATGAAAACAATTTAACCATGAAAATTCCAAAACGACGGAATAGAACAGAATGTTATACCAAAAATGCATAAAAAAATGGGTATAGAGTGGTTTCAAGAATGAAATATCCTTACCTGGAAAAATTTGGCAACCAGTGGGGAAAGACCCCATTCGAACTCCATTAAATCTGCAATAAATCACGAAAACATTAATGGAAGATGAATGCCAGTTTGAAAACCAAATAACGAAAACGTTAATTTCAGAGGAATGCAAGTTCGAAACCAAAAAATGAAACGCTGTCTTGTTAACTGACTGAAATGAACTCTTACCTTTATGGGAGACAGAATCTCATGAAAGAAATGAAAAATGTCATGGCATAATTTCCCTTCGTGTATATATCCAACCTGTGTAAACACTGAAACCATTGGGTTCAAGCCATGGTTGCGTGGAGCAACTAAAGTTGCAGAGCCAAAGGCAGAACATTACCAAGTGAATTTAATAATAATAATAATAATAAATCATAGTAGGGTTTGGTTGTCATAAGTTCACTCAGAAATTATGAAAGGATCGAGACCGTCCACGTGGCTTACATCCAAGGGGAAGAAGCATAATGAGCCATGTGAATGTAATAAAGGTAAATGTACTAGTGATTGTGGAAAATCCTGAAATAATAAACATAATCTCCATTACTAAGTCAAAACCATAAATTTAAATCTATAACCTATATACGAATTACTTTAACATTTATACTTGACAAGGACCTAAGTTAAATGGTGAAGTGATAGGAGTTAAGTCACAAATGGGACAAGTTTCACATAGTTTTGAAGTAATATATAACATTATACCCTATGAGTATGGGTGGAACCCATTAAACGTTATGTTACATTCCCCAATAGAAGCATTCGAAAAGAGAATATTTAAACATGGAATATAAATTGATTCAGGGGCATGAGGCTTAGAGACAACAGCTTCATTAATTATTCCAAAAATCCAAAAACAAATGTTACAAGCAAAGGTGTTGGTACCTTTAGCTATCATTTACAGTTGTAATAGATAGGGTGAACTAGTATTTAGGAGGTTTGAAAAGTTTTAGATTTGTTTCAGCGTATTTAGTTTCAGTTGATAGAATTTAGGAAGATATTGTGTAACTAGGATTTTGTCTAAGTTTGATGAATTCGATCCTCAAGAGGAGGTCAATTTTTATGTAAAAAAAACCTATAAATGTAACCTCAGCAAAGGAGGAATTCAGAATTTGGCCGTAAAAGAGTTGATTAAGAGGTTTTGCCTCTGTTTTAATAAAATTGCAGAATTTCTATTATCTGTTATTACTTGGAAATTTCCCAGAGGGTTCACCTTCGTAAATCTATTTGATTTATACACTCTGTGTAGCATTCGAGTATATTTGCTTCTGTGTACAGAGTTCAGAGAAATTGAAGATATTATGGTTTCTTTGCTTGAGATCGAATATTCTGTGTTTATTGAATGCATTTTTCTGTTTAGAGGGTTTGGAGAGAATCAGAGAAACTCTGTTTTCTTAGATCGAGATCAGACTGACAATCGATCCATATTATTAAGTTATAGGCAGAGAAAGAAAGGTTCCGAGAGGAACGGAAGATAAAACGAAAATCCGATGGAAATCGTGTTCAAATGCGATTTAAAACAAAATTGAAGGTTAATGGTTTTGTAAAACCAAACCACTAGCTTCGCGCCGCTTTTTGATGGTGAGCGGTTTTCCTCTTTTTGAACGCGATCATATCAAGTTTTGACACATCACAGTGTCAAAACCACCCATTTCGCATGCCTTTTGAAAGATAAAGCCCGGAGGTCGATTGTATCCAAATGCCATCCGATCAGGATCGGTGGAGACCCAATGGTAATCGCGCTGAAAGGTGCGTGGGAGTTAAACAAGGTATGGACCCGAAGTTTATTGCAATAGAGTTTTATTAAACCTTTGAAATCTGGATATGTGGGCCCGAAAGGTTTTAAACAATGTTTAAAAATCATTACAACATTACATTTCCGAGAGTTTTTTTTTTTTTTGCTAAGTTAAATTAATCTATTATCAGTAGGAAAATAATGTACAACTGGCCGAGGCCATTACTGTGCCTTCAGAGAGGCAATTTAGACTGACACTGACTGGAATAGGGCAGCCCTGCAAGGGGCGCCAACTTGATGAACCCAGAACATTAAAAAATCCCACGCAGGGGATCGAGCTAGAAAAACATGGGTTTGTAACCATACACTTTGCTAATACGCTGGTCCCAAACATGACTAGACCATAGAACAGACTGGAACTGAAGTTTACAAAAAGTGGACCAGTATTGAGATAGAAATTGATATAACAAAACAGGCCCTCCAAGAGGGTAGAGAAAAAACAAAAGTAACCAGCAAGGAGAGACGAGTTACTCATCCGGCGGGACCTCTTCAATCCTGCAGCTGTAATCTTCTGGATTGCTGTGAACATGGTGGAAATCGTCATTATGGTGAGCGGCCTCAGCATCCGAAGCATGAACACGAATAGAGTCCGTCTGCAGAGTCGCCCCGGAAGCCACAGGCTGACCCCCCGCGCTATGCTGCATCTGGTTCATGTGAGTGCCGGCGTCAGGAACGGGATCCTCAGGCGAAGTCTCCGGAATTGGCTCCTCCAAGAAGACCACGGAGATGGCCACCATCACACGAGGCTTGTTCAAAGCACAATCAAACGAGAAAAGAGCAGTATGCGACTGAGCGGGCAGCGCATCACCTGAAGGGGAATCCAATCTACGACCAGAACGGAGCAAACGCCCCCGGAGGAGGCGAGGGAGACTGTGAGAGTGAGTAGAGGAGTTCGTTGGGGAAGAGGAGGGAGAGGGGGACGGCCTTCTGGCAGAGCGCGAAGACCCCCTCCTGCACCTCATACGCTGCCTCACCCTTGGCATTGTTGCATAATTAGCACGACTGGAGTTCGAAGGAATCTGAGAGCTCGAAACAGGAGGGATGCCCAGCACAACAGTCGCGAGGAGACAGGGGCCAACTACAGAAATGTGTAAGTTGTCATCAGCCTGCAGACAGCAAGTGAGCCGACTTCGCTTACCAGTTGAGGTGCGATCGGTGGCTCTGTCCAGAGCAGAATTGCAATGCGCATTCAGCGGATGGGGGGCAAACGTCTCCATGGCGCTTAAAGAACATAAACTGCAACTCTCCATATGCAGCATTGAATTACCAATCTCGCAAATCCTTTGCGTGATATGGGTTCTGCAGTCGAGGCAGCTTCGTATCGCCTCAAAGATAATGAGTTTCGCCATCCGAGCTAACTCCATTAAACACAATCTGGAATGTATTAACTGCGGACAGAGATAACAGGCTCAACGAGCGCGGTCGGACAGGTGTAGTGAATGCTGCCGTGAGGGATGGAAAGTGGCCTCCCGTCCGGTAGCTCCAATCCTTTCACATTCAGTTGCCACCGAAGCACCCGCATCCGGGGGGTTTGCCTCTCTCTGAATTAGATTGTGGAAAATCCTTCTTTGATCTTCTTTCTGAATTATATCCAGTGCCCCTGTGATCAGATTGCTTCCACAGTCGACCCCTAAATTGGCCAGTAAGTCCGCCACCTTATTGCCTTCTCGTCTGGTGTGCTTGAAAAGGAGGGCCCTATTGTCCTGTAGCCATCCTTCCATTATTTCCAGTCTAGCTTCCAGTCTCCAACTGCTGGCAATCTGACGCGCCCGGGCCCCATTGAGAAGTTGGGTGGCCATGGTGATGAGAATCTGAGAGTCGCCTTCAATCTCGATGGGGTGCATCCCCTTCTGCTGTGAGAGAAGAAGGCCTTGCCACAATCCTTCGAGCTCCGCCGAATTGTTAGTATCCCATCCAATACTTCCCATGTAAATGACAAGAGGAGCACCATCATGGTCCCGAATGATACCCCCGAAGCCTGCTTTGCCGGGATTGCCTTTTGAGGCCCCATCAAAGTTGAGTTTAAAAGTATTTCTGAGGGGGGGAGACCATGATTGGGGTACTCTGTCAGTATTGAGAGCAGATTGCTTCTGAGCTTTGGGTTGAAGTTTGATTCCCCAATTCTCCCATATGGCCCTCTCCTTGTCAAGAGTGGGGAAATCTTCGATGCTCCAGGACTGCATATCAAGGGTTTCCATAAGATTAAGACAGTAGTTGCTCCAGATGACCTCTGTTGGGGTCCTTTGGTCCTTAAAAATGCGCTTGTTTCTTTCTTTCCAGATGGTCCAGAGGAGAAGGCCGGGGATGATTCTCCAAAGATAATTGAGAATGCCGCTCTTGAAGGGTTGATGATGCCAATCCCTCATGGCTCCTCTGATATCCGGGTCAGGTTTGCAATTTCTTTGGCATCTGAAGCTGACTTTCTCCCACATCTGAGCGGCCAGGGGACAAGCTTGAAGGAGATGCTGCTGAGTTTCTTCATTGGCCCCACAGTTGGGACAAATGTAAGGGCCATGAAAGTGCCTCTTGCGAAGATTGTCCCATGTAAGGATGCGTTGGTGTCCGAGTAGCCAGAGGAATAGAGCCACTTTGGGCCAAACTCCTAAGTTCCAGATATTGCCCCAGAGAGGATCTTTGGGCTCGGGATTCACACTGATGATCTTATGAGCTTCTCTGGTGGAGAAGGAGCCCTTAGGTGTGTGCCCCCATCTTAAAATGTCATGTTCGTGCGACACTCTAATGCATCGATTTTTAAGCTCATCGGTGATGGCTTGATTATCTTGCTCGGTGGCGTTCCTGGTTATTCTGTCTACCTGCTTCCATTGCCTATAACCCTGCCTGTCGGTCTCATCCCAGTATTGCTTAACTGTCTCAAGTTGTCTGTTTTCCCAGTCAGGTTCCATAGAAGGATTGAAGGTGTTTGTGAATTTTGGAAGCTGTTCCCATGAATCAGTCCAGAACCTTGCAGAAGAGCCATTCCTTATCTCCCAGAAACTGTGTTGTTGGATGAGAAGGTGGTGCTTCTTGGCAGAGTTCCAGATTATTGAACCATTTTTTTCCGGCGTGAGTCTTACAAGGTCTGCCTGGGGTCGATTTTGAGCATATTTGGCCTTCCAGAGTATGGCCCAAGGCTTTTCCGGAGCTGTTAACCAGTTCCACCAGATCTTGGCATTCATAATGGCATTGCTTCGGATTGGATCGCGAAGGCCAATTCCCCCTTGCTCTTTAGGTTTGCAGACGGTGGACCATTGAACCAAGGCCCATTTTCGGTTGGTTCCTTTTGATCCCCAGAGAAAATTCCTTTGAAGAGCTTTAATCCTGTTGAGAGCCCATTTGGGAGCCGCCATAATGGAGAAGAGGTAGAGGGGCATGGATTGGAGGACGGATTTGATAAGAACCAGTCTTCCCGCAATGTTAAGGGTGCGGAAGGTCCAGGAGGAGAGACGGGTTTCCAACTTGTCCAAGAGCTTGCGCCAAGAGGCATGTTTAAGCGGGGAAGCAATAAGAGGAGCGCCCAGGTAGGTGGAGGGAAGGAAGGCTAGAGAGAAGCCGAGAATACGGGCAATGGCTGATTGAGTTTGAGGGGGGGTGTGGAAGAAGAAAATCTGGGATTTGAGGTTGTTGATGCTGGCTCCTGAAGCATTGGAGAAGTCCTGCAGCAGGGATTTTAACATGGAGGCTTCTTGAACAGAGGGATAACCGAACACCATGTTGTCATCCACAAACTGTTGGTGGGTGACAGCAGGTGCATTGTGGACAGAGATACCCTGGATGAGCTGGGAATTGAGAGCTGAAGTGAGAAGACGACCCAAACCCTCCGCCATGAGGACGAACAGGAAGGGGGAGAGAGGGTCGCCTTGGCGGATGCCTCTGGTGGGGGTAAAGGTGCGGGAAGGAGTCCCATTGATGAGAATGGAGAAAAACGAGGAGGAGATGAGACTGTGTATCCAACGAACCCAAGTGGGAGAGAAGCCATAGGCTAACAGCATTTTTTGAATGAAAGTCCAGCTTAATTTGTCAAATTCTTTGGAAAGATCGATTTTGAGTATCATACCTGCCTGTTTGAGCTGCTTAAGCGAATGGATGATTTCATGAGTGTGTATAATTCCATCAAGAATCTGCCTTCCTTCGACATAACCAGACTGCTCCGGTGAGATCAGAAGAGGCAAGAGGGGCTTTAATCTGTTGGCGATTACCTTGGAGATGACTTTATAGATGACATTGCATAACGCAATGGGGCGATATTTGTCCGGCGTGCTGGCTTCTTCTTCTTTTGGAATGAGAGCTATGAATGTAGCATTTAAAGAAGGGAGTAGCCAGTGCATTGCCCGAGATTCTTCCACAACCATCCAGACTTCTTCCCCGATGAGGTCCCAAAATTGATGATAGAAAGTGGTTGAGAAACCATCCGGACCAGGAGCTTTGCCCTCTTTGAGTTGCTTCATGGCTACATCAACTTCCTGCCTGGACACTGGGCGGAGGAGCAGTTGATTGTGTTCATCCGTGATGATTTTAGGAATGTTTTGAGTAATTTTGGTGATGGCAGCGCTTCTGTCCACGGGAGGTTCTTTGTGCACAGTTTGAAAGTGAGCTAGAAAAGCTCTCTCAATCTCAGCCTGATCCTCCACCTTCTCCCCTTCCAGAGTCCTGATAGCAGTGATGGAGTTGTGCATGCGCCTCTGAATAGTGGTCCTGTGAAAGAATTTAGTGTTTCTCTCGCCTTCTTTCAGCCATCTGACCCTGGATTTTTGTCGCCAGAGTATTTCTTCTTGCTTTGATCGTTCCTCCAATTGGGCTTTGAGCTGTTGCTCCCGTACCATTAGCTCATCCGTGTAGCCATTATTGATGATCTGTTGCTGGAGGGTTCCCATTTCCCTGTTGAGATCTTGTTGAGCTTTGAAAATGTTGCCAAAGGTATAATGGTTCCATTGCTTGATGTGCTGTTTGAGACATTTGAGCTTACTCTCGAATTGGTACATTTTGGATCCCTCAGGCGGAGTTATGTTTCTCCACCAGGTATTGATGAGTTCCTTGAAAGCGGGATGGGTGAGCCAACAAGCCTCAAATCGAAAGGGTCGATTGCTGGAGTCGCCCAATCGCAGCCACTGTAAGGAAATAGGCCAGTGGTCCGATCCTGAATGAGGCAGGATTGAGGCGGCAATATCACCTCCTAAGTGAACTGCATTGTCAGAGATTAGAAATCTATCCAGCTTGGATGAAATAAGGTGGCTTCCCGTTCTGCGGTTGCTCCAGGTGTGAGTACCATTGCTGAACTGTAGGTCGATTAGCAGGTTGTTTTGAATGAAATCCTTGAAGTGCTCGCTTTCTGGCTCTAGCTTAGCCCGGCCTCCCTTCTTTTCCCCCAGGCTGGTAATCATGTTGAAGTCGCCTCCTAGAATCCAGAGGGGGTGAGACCGTGCACTGTTTAAAGCTTCCAAAGTATCCAGGAGTGCCATTTTCCTGCCTGCTTCCTGGGGGAAGTAGACGTTCGAGAGAAGTCCATGGACGTTGGTGCCGATGATGTGGAAAGTGGCTTGAATGAGGTGATGAGAGGCATGGAAATTCGAGAGCGTGATGGCTTGGGTGTTCCAGGCGATGGCGAGCCCTCCTGAGGCCCCCGAGGCGTCAACCGCCACAGATTGACAATTCGGCCAGGCGCTAGTAAGAATTTTGCCTAGAGTGCTGCTGTTACATTTGGTTTCCTGTAGGAAAAGGATTTGTGGAATCTCCATCTTTATCAAGTTTTTTATCATTCTTGATTTCCCTGGACTATTCAGTCCTCTTACATTCCATGAACTTAGCTTCATAGTTCACTTTGGGGGAGGGGTTTGTAGTATTTCGTCAATTTTACATACCTGCCCGAGTCGACCAGGATCTTCCCCACTGTGATTGTTCGCTCCAAATCAGTTTTCCGGCCTCGTTTCTTGGAGTCCTTGGTAGATTGTTGACCATCCCATTTGCTTCCTGGCTGGATTCCGAGCTCTTTTTGTCGAAAAGCTCTGGAGATGATGACTTCCAGCCTGTCTAACTGTTGATCTGGTATCTTATCAAATTCTTTTCTTTGCAGGCCTGTTCAAGTTCCAGGATGTCCAGCCCCGTGAGGTCGATGCTCTCAGGTTCGACTTCCATATTTTGCGCTTGACTGCTACCCTCCAGGTCCTGAGTTGGAATGCAATCCACATCCATGCCATTCGGCTTCCATTCTGGATCTATGGGTGTATCTTCTGAAGTAAAACCTTGTTCCTTTGAAGCCTCGGGAGTGAGATTGGATTTGGGCGGAGGAGGAGTCGGGACATTGTGGGCTTGGAGGGGGGCTTTTTGAGCATCAGGGTGAAGGTTTTCAGAGTCGGAGGCTAGGGCTTCAAAGCTATTACTGGTGGAGGTCATGGAGGCGGTCTGAGCCACGGGCTTTTTCCCTGAGGCGTGCTTCTTCTGGGATCTTCGACGGTTGGTGACTTTTGTGAATCCATCGGAGTCAGAAGCAGCAGGGGGGGTGGGGGCTTGGGGCTTGGCGTTGAGAGGGCAATCACGGAAGAGGTGTCCATGGACATGACATTTACGACAGCGGAAGGGGACATGCTCAAAATCCAGGGGTTGAATCCACTCAAAGTCATCGTGAAAGAGACTTACCGCATCCGGGAGAGGTTGGTCCAGACGCATGAAGACACATATTCACGCATAAGAAGTGTAACGGCTTAGCTTTGTCTCCTCTGCGATTTTGATAAACTCTCCCAAACCCTTGGAAATTTCTGTGAGAGAATCCTCGTCCCAATATTCCAGGGGGAGCGAGTAGAGTCTAATCCAAACAGGGGCCCAGCTGAAGTCCTCCTTATCTGGGTTGAATCTCTCGACCCAGTCTCTCAGGTAGAGGCCTGCTGAATTGAAAAAATAGGGTCCTCAATCCAGGACTCTGTTCCTATCCTCTATGCAGATGAAGATAGCTGTGAAGAAGCCTTTTGGGCCCAGTTGGAGGATGACCTGCCCTTTTGGTTTCCACTTGGCTGCAATCCAACCGTGCAAAGCTTTTTCCGTGGGCCAAAAACCTATGAATTTGCCGATTAAGGCGTGGTCCTTCATGTACTGTATCTTACCATTGATTCTGTGGCTGGGCAGCTCGATTTTGGGCCGTTCTGCAGAAATCGGCTTGCATGTGGCCGATGTTGCTTGGGGTATCTCCTTTTTTTCCGAGGCTTCTTCCTGTACCTCTTTCTGCATGTCAGGGGCACCAGCTTTTTCTTCAGAGCGGCCTTTATCTTCTGATTCCAGATTGATGGTGATAGGGGTCGAATGGACTGTTTTGTCCCCATGTTCTTGTTTGTCGTTTTGTGAGGGGGAAGCGCCTGCACTTCCCCCCGACGGGCCTGCCATGGCAGGCGGACCAGCTTCCGACCTTAAGCAGAGCAGCCGGGACAGACAGGGGGGGCGCTTGGGAGAGATTCAGGTGTCGGCGCAGGGGCGGAGTCGCGCATAAACCCTAGCGTCGAGCGGTCACCAGAGCTCCTCCTACATTTCCGAGAGTTAAAACATTCATTCTGATGCTTTTAATGTTATAAGGTCCGAAGATTTGGATATTTGTTCCAAAGGTCTTTAAACGTTGATTAAAGCACATTATAATATTATGTTCCGGAAGGTTTAAAGCACTGTTTGAAAAGTTAAGTATTATACTCCCGAAGGGTTTTAAACATTGGTTTAAGTGGGTTTAAAGGTTCTGAAGGATTTGTAACATTGTTTACAAAGGTTTAATATTGTTTAAAATATAAAGGGACTTTTAGCTTCCAAATGTGCATTTTATTGATTTGATCAAAAAATTGGATAAATTTTGATGACCGAGAGTGAAAAAGGAGATCGAGATCAGATTCCTCCTGAGTTAGAAAACATTGTAACCCAGTTTGAGCAACTCTCCTTAAGGCCTGCACCCACACTGCCATCATTTGTGGTATCAGAGCATTTCAGAGCATTTTTCAAAGACTAAACAAGCTTCCAAAAGTCAGAAAAAGAAATCCAGCATGGCTGTCAGAATTGGTAGAGGTGGTGCTAGTAGAAGAAGAGGTAGACTAGTTGCAAATGCAGAAGTATTGGAGACTATGCAGCAAATTCAAGCCAGATTGGAAGCAATTGAAGTAGGACACCAGAAAAATCTTGAAGATGTCAATGAACCTGAAGCTAAAGAAGAAGAAGAAAATGTTGAGCTTACTCCTGATATGAGATTCTTTAAATCATTTTTAGGCTCTACATCCAGGCCTAGGCTTAAAGTATCAACTTTTGCAGGAGGATTGAATCCAGAAGAGTTGATAGACTGGATCAATGAAATGAATAAATGCTTTGATTATGAAGAGATGGGTGAAGAAAAGAGAGTTAAATTTGTTGTCACAAGGTTGAAAGGACATGTAGCACTTTGGTGGGATGGAGTGCAAGCAGAGAGAAGGAGAGTTGGTAAACAACCAATCGAGAATTGGAACAGAATGGTGGCAAAGCTGAGAGGTAAGTTTTTGCCTAGTGATTATCATCTTTCATTATTTAGACAAATGCAAAATCTTAGACGGAGATTAATGACAATGAAAGAATACACAAAAGAATTTTACAAAGTGAGCATAAGAGCAGGACAAATCCAAGACACAGCAGAGAAGATTGCCAGGTACATAAATGGTCTTAGAATGGAGATTCAATATGAGATAAGTATATTATCTCCTAAGACAGTAGAAGAGGCTTACCAGATGGCCTTAAAAGCTGAAGAAAAACTCCTGAGAAAGCAATCTGCCAAAGGAAGAGGTACTTTCCGAGGAAAGGGAAGTCAAGGTGGTAGAGGAAGATCTACAGCACCAAGAGATGGACCTAGCAGTAGCTCACCTCAGCATGCAACCACAGAAGGTGATGCAAGTGGCAGAAGGAGTTCCTATAGAGGAAGAGGAGGCAGAAGCAGAGGAAGAGAAGTGAGATGTTAGAGATGTAACAAATTAGGACATAGAGCCTATGAATGCCCAGAGAAAGAGAATGTGGGTATAAGTCAGAGAAATGCAATTGTTGCTCAGACTGGAGAAGAAAAAGCAAAGTTGCCTGAAACAAAGAAAGAAATTATGCCATAAAAAGGAGAATCCTTGGTGGTTAAAAAGGTTTTGTTCAAACAAACAAAGGAAGTTGTTGAGCCAACACAGAGAAAGAATTTGTTCAGAAGTGTGTGCAAAGTTCAAGGAAAATGTTGTCAATTAGTTATTGATAGTGGCAACACGGATAATTTAGTCTCTACAGAGGTGATAGAGAAATTGAAATTGAAGACAAGGGAACATCCAACACACTACAAAGTGTCATGGCTTTAGAAGGGATATTAGCTGATTGTAAAAGAGCAATGTGAAATAGAATTTCAGATGGGAAGCTACAAAGATAAAATCATGTGTGATGTGATGCCTATGGATGTGTGTCACATATTGTTGGGTAGACCTTGGCAGTATGACAGAGCAGCAGTACATGATGGTAAGAGAAACACTTATAAGTTTTTCAAATATGGTATGAATCAAACATTGTTACCTATGGAAGAAGGATATGCATCAAGCAAAAAGTCTGATCCAAAGACTTTATTGTTGAGTGAAAAATAATACTTGCAGTAGATTGAAGATGATGAGGTAAATTTTTCTTTAGTTTGTAAACCTAAGGTAGTATTTACTTCTACTAAAATTTCTGATTTGCCAATTGAAGTTCAAGAAATGTTGGAAAGTTATTGTGATATTATTGTGGATGATTTTCCTGATAAATTACCACCTATAAGAAGAATCAGCCATCAGATAGATTTGATTCCAGGATCAAATCTTCCAAACAAAGCAGCTTATAGAATGACTCCTACAGAAAATGAAGAAATCAGAAAACAAGTGCAAGAATTGTTTGACAAAGGTTTGATCAGAGAAAGTTTGAGTCCTTGTGCAGTACCTACAGTGTTAAGTACGAAGAAAGATGGAGGTTGGAGAATGTGCACTGATTCAAGAGCAATCAACAAAATAACAATCAGGTATAGATTTCCTTTACCTAGAATTAAAGATTTGATGGACTGTTTGAGTGGAGCAAGATATTTTTCAAAATTAGACTTGAAAAGTGGGTATCATCAAATTAGGATAAGGGAAGGTGATGAATGGAAAACAACCTTTAAAACAAATGAGGGATTGTATGAATGGCTGGTAATGCCTGTTGGCTTATCAAATGCACCTAGTACTTTTATGAGGTGTTGAAAGAATTTATTGGTAAATTTTCAATAGTATATCTGGATGATATATTAATTTACAGCAAAACACAGGAAGAACACTCGAGACATCTTAATTATGTCTTAGGGAAGTTACATCAAGAGAAATTACTGATAAATTTAAAGAAATGTTCATTCATGAAAGAAGAATTGGTATATCTGGGTTTTGTTGTTTCTACTGAAGGATTAAAAATAGATCCAGAGAAGGTAAAGGCAATTGTGGATTGGCCTTCATGAAAAAATGTTTTTGAGGTAAGAAGTTTCCATGGACTTGATAGTTTTTATAGGAAATTCATAAAGAATTTTAGCAAGATCAATGCACCTATCATTGAAACCATAAAGAAGGACAAACAACCATTTAAATGGACTGTTGAAGCTGAAAGGAATTTTTAGTTTTTGAAGAAAAAGATAACTGAGAAACCTGTCTTAGTTTTGCCCGATTTTAATAAACCATTTCAAGTGAAGTGTGATGCTAGTGGAGAAGCTATTGGAGCTATATTTAGTTAAGAGGACAGACCTATAGCATATTTCAGTGAGAAGCTAAATGAGACAAGAAGAAAGTGCTCTTCTTATGACAAAGAATTTTATGCAATTGTACAGTCATTGAAGAAGTCGAGACATTATTTAATGTCTAAATAATTTGTACTATATTAAGATAATCATGCTTTACAGTATATTATGCAGCAGCCTAAATTGAATCAAAAACATGCAAAATGGGTTGAATATCTTCAAAGTTTTAACTTTGTTTTGAAGCATATAAGTGGTCAAGCAAATAAGGTAGCTGATGCCTTGAGTAGAAAAAGCATTATTGTTCAATAAACTCAAATTGAAGTGGTAGGTTTTGATTTTCTTAAAGAACTCTATAAAACAGATTTGGAGTTCAAGGAAGCATTTGAAGGATGTTGTAATCCTGTTTTGATAGACATAATTCAGTGGTTAGATTATTTCTTGCAAGAGAGTTTATTGTTCAAAAGAAATCAGTTGTGCATACCAAATTGTTCCATGAGAAAAAATTTAATCAGAGAGAAGCATAGTGGTGGACTTGTTGGAAATTTTGGTGTTGATAAGACTTATGAGTAGCTAAGTCATTTTTATTATTGGCCAAAGATGAGATCTGAAGTGGAAAAGTATGTGAAGAATTGTAAAATTTGTCAATATGCAAAGGGGAGAAGTCAAAATGCAGGTTTGTACATTCCATTGCCTATTCCAGATAGACCTTGGGATATGGTAGGTATGGATTTTGTCTTAGGATTTCCTAAGACACAGAGAGGAAATGATGCAATTTATGTTGTAGTTGACAGATTTTCAAAAATGGCACATTTTATTCCATGTTATAAAACCAGTGATGCTACTCATGTTGCCAATTTATTTTTCAAAGAAATTGTCAGATTACATGGGTTACCTAAAATTATTATATCTGATAGAGACACCAGATTTGTTGGTCATTTTTGGAGGACATTGTGGAAGAAGCTTAATACTAAACTAAGTTTCAGCTTAGCTTATCACCCTCAGACTGATGGGCAAACCGAAGTAGTGAATAGAAGTTTAGGTAATATTTTGAGAAGTCTTGCAGGAGAACATCCTAAACAGTGGGATCATATTTTACCACAGGTAGAATATGCATATAATGATTCACCTAACAGAAGTACAAGGTAGATTCCATTCCATATAGTTTATGGAATGCATCCAAGAGGAGTATCTAAATTGAGGAACTTGGGTAAAGCAGAAATGAGAAGTGCTGATGGAGAGGAGTTTGCTTCATAAATTCAAGCAATACATGAACATGTAAAGCATTAGCTACAAAACATCAACATCAAGAACAAAAACAGAGAATATTTGAGTAGAAGAGAAGTTAATTTTGAAGTTGGTGATTTGGATTTAGCACACTTGAGGAAAGAAAGATTTCCAAAGAAGCAGTATAACAAATTAAAATTCAAAAAGATAGGACCATGCAAGATATTGAGAAATTTTTCTGCAAATGCCTATGAAATTGAATTGCCTTCTGATATTGGAATATCTCCAATATTCAATGTCGCTGATTTGTACAGATATGAAGATGGTGGCACAGATGAAATACCAGAAGACAAAGAACAGATTGACTGGGTGAAACAGTTACCCACAGCAGAGCCATTACAGCCAGAGAGGATCTTAGACAAGAAAGTATTTAAGAAGACTAGTGGACAGGATTATTTTCAATATTTGATCAAGTGGAAGGATCAGCCAATTGAAGATGCTACCTGGATGATAGAAACCATGCTACAGAAACTGGGCAGTTCTGTAGAGGAGCTCATGGACAGGAGCCCATGAAGATTTTTTTTCTTAGGAGTCTGATGCAGGGGCATGAGGCTTAGAGACAAAAGCTTAATTAATTATTCCAAAAATCCAAAAAAATGTTACAAGCAAAGGTGTTGGTACCTTTAGCTGTCATTTATAGTTGTAATAGATAGGGTGAACTCGTATTTAGAAGGTTTGAACAGTTTTAGATTTGTTTCAGCGTATTTAGCTTCAGTTAATAGAATTTAGGAAGATGTTGTGTAATTAGGATTTTGTCTAAGTTTGATGAATTCGATCCTCAAGAGGAGGTCGATTGTTATGTAAAAAAAATCTATAAATGTAACCTCGACAAAGGAGGAATTCAGAATTTGGCCGTAGAAGAGTTGATTGAGAGGTTTTGCCTATGTTTTAATAAAATTGCAGAATTTCTATTATCTGTTATTACTTGGCAATTTCCCGGAGGGTTCACCTTCGTAAATCTATTTGATTTATACACTCTGTGTAGCATTCAAGTATATTTTCTTCTGTGTACAGAGTTCAGAGAAATTGAAGAGATTATGGTTTCTTTGCTTGATATTGAATATTCTGTGTTTATTGAATGCATTTTTTTGTTTAGAGGGTTTGGAGAGAATCGGAGAAACTCTGTTTTCTTTGATCGAGATCGGACTAACAATCAATCCATATTATTAAGTTACAAGTGGAGAAAGAAAGGTTCCGAGAGGAACGGAAGATAAAACGAAAATCCGGTGGAAATCGTGTTCAAACGCGATTTAAAACAAAATTGAAGGTTAATGGTTTTGTAAAACCAAACCACTGGTTTCGCGCTGCTTTTTTATGGTGATAGGTTTTCCTCTTTTTGAACGTGATCGTATCAAGTTTTGGCACGTCACAGTGTCAAAACCACCCATTTCGCGTGCCTTTTGAAAGATAAACCCCAGAGGTCGATCATATGCGAATGTCGTCCGATCAAGATCAGTGGAGACCCGACGGTAATCGCGCTGAAAGGTGCGTGGGAGTTAAACAAGGTATGGACCCAAATTTTATTGCAATAGAGTTGTATTAAACATTTGAAATCCAGATATCTGGGCCTGAAAGGTTTTAAACATTGTTTAAAATACATTACAACATTACATTTCCGAGAGTTAAAACATTCATTCCGATGCTTTTAATGTTATAAGGTCCGAAGATTTGGATATTTGTTCCAAAGGTCTTTAAACGTTGATTAAAGCACATTATAATATTATGCTCCGGAAGGTTTAAAGCATTGTTTGAAAAGTTAAGTATTATACTCCCGAAGGGTTTTAAACATTGGTTTAAGTGGGTTTAAAGGTTCCGAAGGATTTGTAACATTGTTTACAAAGGTTTAATATTGTTTAAAAGATAAAGGGAATTTTAGCTTCCGGATGTGCATTTTATTGATTTGATCAACAAATTGGATAAATTTTGATGACCAAAAGTGATAAAGGAGATCAGGATCAGATTCCTCCCGAGTTAGAAAACATTTTAACCAAGTTTGAGCAGCTCTCCTTAAGGCCTGCACCCACACTGCCATCATAAATCAAGGTAATAAAGGGTAAAAAAACATGTTAAATAAATAATGTAATCCATTAGGATAAGGAACCTTTGTAAAGGTTAAAGGTTACCTCTAGAATTATTAAAATAGTATTATACGAAAGGAATAAATGATGGAAATCTAAATTACCATATTATAATTAAGGTAGACTAAATGTAATAGGTGGAAATACTATTACCATGATAACTTATAATTGAAGTTGTAAAGAGGATAAGATGGACATACCTTAATTAATGAAAATGATAATAAAATGAAACAATGACAAGATAGAGTCAATTGAAGTAGAAGTGGTTCAATTTAAACCAGTGAAGTCCAGGGCAAACATGTAACGTTGGGTTCATAAATTACAAAAACTATAATGAAGGAACTCTACTAATAATGATGAAATACGAATGAAATAATAACAAAAGAATTCGTCAAATAGTGAAAACTTATAGAAAGTAGTGGACCACAAATTAAGTACTTAAGTTATAAATAGAAGAAAAAAAATTTGGTAAGTGGAGTTGTTACAGATGGTATCAGAGGCCATGTTGAAACACTGGGCCTATATGTGTCCTCACACAAGAAATTAAAAATCCAAGATTTATGCTATTGTAAATTCTTTTTTGATTGAAAAATTTTACACTAATTTCATTTATGTGTATAGTGAATTAGTGCAGAAAAGTACAACTGAAATTATGACCGAAGGGGAAGGGTTGTATGTAGATCTGGGTGGTGAGGAAAATCCACTAGATCAAAATGCTCAGTTTTTTTCTATGTTCTGGGAAATGCAACGAGAAATTATTCAGCTGAGAACCAGTAATGAAAGATTGTTTCAAGCCAGCGAAGAGAAAGAAAGGTTGATGAATTAATTAACCTCCAGGTCTAGTCATGAAAGTGAATACCCTAGAAAAAATGGAAAGGAAGCTAAAACCAACTCAAAAATATCTGAGGAAGGTGAAGCCTCTGGACAATAGTCCAGAAAGAAAAAGGAATTGCAAGGAGAATTCCGAAAAACTAAACCTCCCACTTATGATGGTGAAAAGGAGGAAGATGCAGAAGCTTGGCTTCTAAACATGGTAAAATACTTTCAAGTTTATGAATATGGAAGTAACCTGAAAGCCAGATTGGCTATTTACCAACTACAAGGCAAGGCTACCTTGTGGTGGGAAGAAACCAAAATGGTACATGTACTAGATGAGAAAATTGTTACTTGGGAAGACTTCCAAAATAAATTTAAATTTGGTTTTATGAATGAAATATACTATGATGACAAATCCAAACAGTTTCATGAGCTGAGATTGGGACATCTCCCTATAGATGAGTGTGTTACCAATTGGGAAAATTTTAAGGATGGAATTTTATCTTAAAGTTTAGAAACCTTGGTGAATATTACTAGTCCCTAATATGCAAATTGTAAAAAATTTGGCGATATTTTTGTAGAAATATTTATATTTTCAATGATTTTAGCTTAGTAAATATAATATTTTGACAATTGTTAAGGTAAAATAATAGTGTAATATAAAATTTGGGCGAATCATTTTATAAAAAAATGGAAATTGGCGAATCTTGTTTTTTGAAAAAGAATGGAAAATTAGCCCACCTGTGAATAATAGCCCCTAAAATTTTCCCAACTTACCAAATTCACAAATCTGCTTCGTTATGTACCTTATATTAGAGAAGAGAAGACTAATGTACAACAATTTTTAAACTGCCTACCTACTATCTACAAAGAGAGAATAGAATTTAATAATCCCAAGACAATGGATGAAGTTGTGCGCAAAGCAAGACTGTGTTATCAACAGTTCAAAGGAAGAAACGCTCAGCTGAAAAATTGGCAGAACAAAGAAAAAGGGAAAGGTGACTCTAGTTGGAAAAGAGTAAAACCAACATACTTGAAAAACTTTGGGAAAAATCATCAAAGGAAGAAGTTTAACAAAACTATAGAAAATCAACCAGCCCAATCACAAACTGGATCTAAACAGATGGATATAAACAACAAGAAAGAAGGAATTATAAAAATGAAGGAACCATTAAAATGTTGGGGTTGTGGAGAACCTCACTTGTTATGAGATTGTCCTCATCAAACAGTTCAAAATATTTAAATGTTGAGAGAGGAAACTATAGTAAATGATGTTGCTAGAAACATTCCAATAATCAGTGTTGCACTAGAGGATCGCGAAGCTTAACATCAATCAACCATGGTCAAAATCGAAGGTATGATTGTTGAACAACCTATTTTCGTTTTGATAGATCTAGGAGCCAATTTAAGTTATATAAGTCCTTAGATGGTGGAAAATTGAAAATTAAAATCAGAAAAATTTCAGTAAGCATGGTTAGTTCAGTTAGCTACTAGAAAAAAAAAAGAAAAGTGACCCATAAATTACCCAAGATTGCTGTAAATTTAAATGGGTATGAAACTGAACTAAATTTAAATATACTACCTCTAGCTTCCTATGATGTAATGTTCCAAATTTTTCCTTCAATAAATTGGAACATTAATTTTGTCTATTTACACCTAGGAGATGAATAATTGGGTAAGAAGACCCATTCATAATAAAAACATGGATAAAATCCCTCTAGTATGAAAGGGGATCAGCCTTGGAACTAGATTTCACACCCGCATGTGTGAAAGGAGACATTTGCAAAGAGGTTTGACCAAGTCAACCAGCACAGGGTATGAGGTGGAAAGCACTACATGGGACAGTGCAGAGATAGAGGAGGGAATATTCCTTTATGAAGGAAACCCTAATGGATGGGGCCCATGGAGAGAGAGCCTTCACTTGCTATATATGGAGGGAAGGAGAGCCATTGTTATTCATGCTTATGATTATTCATTTCATGTCTATTCAGACATTTTGCATTCTTTGTTGTTTAGCAAGAATTGCCAAGGAATTCCTGTTTAGGATTTCCTCACCTTCTTGAGAGGCCTCTTGAAGGTTGGTTCTTCATTTTCCACATCTCTTGGCTCAAGGCCAAAGCATCCTCCTCCAGGACAGCGTTATTTCTACAGCAACATAATACTGTGTTGTAGGGTGTTGCAGTGGAGACTCCACAACACCTCTTCCATCTCTTATTTTTCAAAGACAGAGTATTTCCTTTAATTGGGAGATCATATTGGAAGCTTGAGATATTATTTGCGGATCTTGGCACTTGGCCATAGTGTTCTATTCCACTCACTGCACAGTCCCTCTTAGTGACTGCATTATTTTCATGGAATATCTGCAGTGAGGGTTTGCAGATTGATTGGAGGGTAAGATCTCAAGTGTAAGGATCAGCCTTCCACTTTGGAGATCCATTGGATAAGGTCTAATTCAGATTTCTTATCATCTTCAGCCTTCTCTATTGAGTTCCATATTTTAGTTGCTACAACTACCGAGCAACTCCGGCATTTTGGCCATTTTGTGTATTTCAGCCAATCCCTTGGAGGATTGATGTATTGTTGTTTCTAAGGGTTAGAGCTTTGTTCCCCTATTGTATTTGAGCCATATCTTGATATATATTTCAGTTATCATATAATATGGAGGAATACCTTTTATAAACTACGTCCTCATAGCCTGGGTTTATGCAAAAATAGCAGTGTTCTTCCATTTCCATGTACATGTATTGATGAGGCTTGCATTTCCTATCTTGAGAGGTTGTTTCCTCAAGACATTGTACTCTTTCTACTGCTATAACATTATTTATTGGCTATCCACATCTTCTTGTCTCACAGCTCAAAAAATAACGTTGTCTTTCCTTGGTATGTTCATGTATTGTTGCAGCCCCATTTCTTGGGCAATTTCTGAAGGGAACTAGGTGTGGGAGTCTTATCTCACCATCCTAGAAGGATTTCTTTGGTCCCAACTCTTGGATTTCAGTCTTAGACACATTGGTCTAAGGGATCCAGGTCTTGGTAACAAATCCTGCTGCCTCCATTTCTGGAAAATGCGTTTTCCAACCATGGATTGCTAGCTGTCCTGATTTGGGAACATTACAATGGTATCGGAGCAACTTTCTTGGCTCGGCCTGTGAGTATAAGCCCAAGAAGATCATAATTTTGAAGAATATGAGTTTATTCTCATCTATTTTTATATCCATAGGAGACCTCTCCAAGGAGGTCAAGAAGATTGAAGAAGAAGAAGAGGAAGGACCATGCACTTCCTATTCTCATCGAGAGGAAGACATTGAGCATGGAAGACACTTGGATCATCAAATTCTGAATGATTACCTTGTTGAGTATAGATCTCAACCTAGAGGCTTCAAGGAGACTCTAGATTTTCCTCATTTCATCCAGTTGAAGGAAGAGAAGAGACCATGTAGCAGAAAATAAATCAAAGGAAATAGAATTCTGTTGTTTACCTTTGATGGGTCATCTACTGCAAGAACTTGGGTGAAAGAGTTGGTGGCATTTTTATTTATACATCCTATAGTAGAGAAAGAAGCTGTTGAAATCTCAGCGCTGCACTTGGAGGGTGAAGCCTATGATTGGTGGAGCAGCCACTTGAGCCATGCAAAGGAAAAAACTTTTGAAAATTTCATCCAAGGGTTGGTAAAAACCTTTGATGGTGAAAGGGAAAAGGAAGGGGAGACCACACCACCACTTGAGGAGCCTTGTGACAACGTTGTCACACTCACGAAGGAGCAGCCACATGCATCAACAGTTGGAGAAGCCAACACTTTGGAGGAGGGAACTCTTGTAGCCCTACAAGAAGTTCCGAATGCACATCAAGGTATGAAAGGATTTCCACATTCTATTGTTACAACAAACTCTTTTGATCAATGTGGATATTTACTTTTGAATGACCAAGGGTCAAATCCCATTGCTACCATAGAGCAGCTTGGTTGCAATGCACTATGCAACATGAAGACATTTAAGGAGAAAATAAACCATCATCTTCATGAGCCTTTGTTGGATTACATATCACATTGGAGGTTGGGGTTTGAAGCCTTGAAGGTTGATAGTAGACATCTTGAAGTAAGAAACCCCTTCTCCCTTTAAGATGACACTTTCTTAATGAGCTCCTCTCAGCTCAAAGAGGAACTTCTACTTTCAGATCCAAGACCTCATTGGTTTTGGAAGACTATTGATGAGAGGGAGGTCTCAAGGAGAGATCTCACCAGAGGTGCACTTCAACACACCATGGAGTGCAAATATTTTCTTCCTTTCTCACAAGAGTAGATAGAAGATGGAGGACATCTTAGGATGGGTAACATCTCTCATGCTTGTGTTGGAAATTCCATGAGCCATACACATCATGATGGGAGGTTTTTTCCTACCACCTATTTGGGTCTTGACAAGGTCTCATTGATCCTTGAGAAGATTGCATTTCAAAATCCCATTAAGTGCAAAGACAAGAATTTGATTTGGGAGGATGGTAGCCCTCATGGGAGGAGTACCAAGATGAAGAGAAGAAGGAAGTATCCACAAGTGGTTGAGTGGATGTGTTTGATGAGCAAGGAGCTGGGAGGCTACTTGCAAATTTATGATACCAGGCAGCAGGAGGCTTGGTTGCGCTAGTTACTCTTGAAAGAGTTTGGCCATCACTTGGCATACACTCTTCCTAAGAGTAGGAGGAAGGAGGAGAGATGGCATGATACTTGCATCATTGAGCAACATAGAGTATGGGTGCATGGTGTTGATATGATACTCATATCATTCATTATGTCTTCATCACATGAATTGTACGATGGAAGTATGGGGAGGAAGCAAAATGTTTTGTTGCTTTGCTTGTTTTTGGGAGAGCTAGAGCAGATTTGCTCTCACACTTTGCATGATGTTGCAGGAGGAGGAGATGGAATTATCTCCTTGGTGTTTAATGATTTGGAAGCACTTCCATCTTGGGTAGTATTCCATACTTGTTGCAGCATTATTAGAGGAGTATTTGAAAAAGAGCATGTCAAAGAATAGGGTTTTGTATTGACATTGGCTTATTTACATAAGCTCACAGCGTTGTCACTTTGGAGCAGAGATTTATGGATGGAGTGTCCCCAGGATCACTTCATTTTGGATGCACTTGGTGGACAAGGAGGAGGTGATGATGATAGAGTGGTGGATAGAGGCATCTATCACTATGGCATATTCTTCTTGACTTGGGGATCCAAGCATGAGGAGGATTATCTTCTTGCGGCACATGGGTCATTCTTCTTCATAGCATGCCACAAAACTATGAAGGATTCACTCATGTATCCATGTACCATCTTACTTCTGGCATATGGTGAGAAATTTGTTTATACATTCATTGATTTGCACACTCTTACCATTACTGTACAGTGCATTGCTTCACAAGAGGGCAAGCTTGTCACATTGCCCCATGAGCAAAATTGGGCCAACTTGTATGATGGAGACAACCATGTTTTATATGGCCTTGGGCAAGTGTTTCCTTTCATGTATGATAATTTGATATACTCATGCATTTGCTATTTATCAGTAGCTATCATGACATACATAATTATCCATGTAACACAAAACAACTTGCCATGTGATTTTCTAAAGTAGCAGTTTTGAAAACTGCGTTGTCACTTTTTGGAGAGCTGTTGGTACCTTCTTGCATCACTTGAAACCTTAAGAATTTTCTTCATGTTGTTGCTGATCATGACTTAATTTGCTAATATGGATCAGATTTGTATGAGAAGCATGATTATGAGAAAGACACATGAGTTGGATGTGTCCTTGAGGGGAGAAAATTCCCACATTTTCTGCACTACATGTTCTAATGGGAACATGGGAGAAGATATGGCCACCACTACTACATATGTGTTCTCTTTTGAGGTGGACCATGGACTTGATATTCATCCATTGTACAGCCATGGGCAAGTCTTTGGTCTTGTATTGTTTTTATATTCAGCCATTTACTATTCCTTAGTAGATGTGATGGATTTGGTATGTCACTTGCCATGTTCCTTTCTGAGATTGCAGTGGATGAAACTGTGTTGTATCCTTGTGAGACATTTTTTGTACCATGTATCATCATGTATAACTTGGAGAAAAATTCTCATTTGGATACTCTATGATGACCTTGTCCTATTCATCATGGATGGATTGTTTTGGGCCAGCTTATTCTTCATTGTTGGAGGAGAACTCTTTGGAGGTTTGTTCTTCACTTTTCCATGTGAGGGAAATACTTTTGCAACCCAGGATCAGCACACACTCTACACTGACCATAAGTGGAGAGAATGACAGCTTGGGGTAGGCTATGATGCTTACCATATTCATATTTTCAGCCCACCTTCATTTCTGGAGCTTGAGGTGGAAGTAGATTTTCAGGAGTTGCCATGTTGGGAGGTGACTCATTTTGTTTGGATGATTTCTTGGGGATGGAGAATCCACATGAGGGATATGTTCCTCATCACATTTCAGAATCCATGCCTTGAGTGGAGACTTTCCAATTCTATCCTTGTAGTTGCTTGAGGACAAGCAACATTTGGGAGGGGAGGACTTTAATGTTCCAAATTTTTCCTTCAATAAATTGGAACATTAATTTTGTCTATTTACACCTAGGAGATGAATAATTGGGTGAGAAGACCCATTCATAATAAAAACATGAATAAAATCCCTCTAGTATGAAAGGGGATCAGCCTTGGAACTAGATTTCACACCCTCATATGTGAAAGGAGGCATTTGCAAAGAGGTTTGACCAAGTCAACCAGTGCAGGGTATGAGGTGGAAAGCACTACATGGGACATCGCAGAGATAGAGGAGGGAATATTCCTTTATGAAGGAAACCCTAATGGATGGGGCGCATGGAGAGAGAGCCTTCACTTTCTATATATGGAGGGAAGGAGAGCCATTTTTATTCATGCTTATGATTATTCATTTCATGTCTATTCAGACATTGTGCATTCTTTTTTGTTTAGCAAGAATTGCTGGGGAATTCATGTTTAGGATTTCTTCACCTTCTTGAGAGGCCTCTTGAAGGTTGGTTCTTCATTTTCCACATCTCTTGGCTCAAGGCCAAAGCATCCTCCTCCAGGACAACGTTATTGCTGCAGCAGCGTAATACTGTGTTGTAGGGTGTTGCAGTGGAGACTCCACAACACCTCTTCCATTTCTTATTTTTCATAGAGAGAATCTTTCCCTTATTTGGGAGATAATATTGGAATCTTGAGAGCTTATTTGCAGATCTTGGCACTTGGCCATAGTGTTCTATTCCACTCACTGTGCAGTCCCTCTTAGTGACTGCGTTATTTTCATGGAATATCTGTAGTGAGGGTTTGCAGATTGATTGGAGGGTGAGATCTCAAGTGTAAGGATCAGCTTTCCACTTTGGATATCCATTGGAGAAGGTCTAATTCAGATTTCTTATCATCTTCAGCCTTCTCTATTGAGTTCCAGATTTGAGTTGCTGCAGCTACCCAGCAACTCCGGCATTTTGGCCATTTTGTGTATTTCAGCCAATCCCTTGGAGGATTGATGTATTGTTGTTTCTAAGGGTTAGGCCTTTGCTCCCCTATTGTATTTGAGCCATATCTTGCTATATATTTCAGTTATCATATAATATATAGAAGTACCTTTTATAAACTGCGTCCTCATAGCCTGGGTTTATGCAGAAATAGCAGTGTTCTTCCATTTCCATGTACATGTATTGATGAGGCTTGCATTGCCTATCTTGAGAGGTTGTTTCCTCAATACATTGTACTCTTTATACTACTATAACATTATTTATTGGCTATCCACATCTTCTTGTCTCACAGCTCATAAAATAACGCTGTCTTTCCCTGGTATGTTCATGTATTGTTGCAACCCCATTTCTTGGGCAATTTTTGAAGGGAACTAGGTGTGGGAGGCTTGTCTCACCATCCTAGAAGGATTTATTTGGTCCCAACTCTTTGATTTCAGTCTTAGACACATTGTTCTAAGGGATCCAGGTCTTGGTATCAAATCTTGTTGCCTCCATTTCTGGAAAATGCGTTTTCCAGCCATGGATTGCTAGTTGTCTTGATTTTGGAACATTACATATGATGTGTTAGTCGGAATGGACTGGTTAGAAAAACAGAAAGCAATAGTTAATTGCTTAGATAAAATAGTCCATTATATAGATGATGATGGAAAACCAGTGATAGTAAAGTGAAAACCAAGACCCATATCAATCAGACAGATTTCAGCACTACAGTTAAAAAGGACGAAAAGGAAAGGCTATCAAATGTATGTTCCAAGTGGAAGAATTGGGACAAAAAACTGAAAAGGAAGCTGTAGAAAATTTACCAGTAATCAGAGAATTCAAATATGTGTTTCCAGATGAAAGTCCTCAACTACCCCCCTAAAATAGAAATTGATTTTTCAATTGAATTAATACCCGAAACTACACCTATCTCTAGAGCACTACACAAAATGAGTACCCTAGAGTTGTTAGAATTAAAACTACAACTACAAGAGTTACTAGACCGAGGCTATATCCTGTTAGCCCCCCTATAAATTTTTGACAAGCAAATAGGGGGCTAAATTATTTTTGAGTCTTCAAGGAATGCATTTCCTTTGAAAACACAATCTCCTTGAAGCCTCTTTGTGTCTTTTATCCTTTGATCAAATCCCCTCTGCTGGTTCCCCTTTTAAAGCCTCTCTGTTATGTGAAGAAATGCCCAAAGGCCTACTCTCCCCTTTATTTTTCCTCATTTAACCTCTTTTTATTCCCCCCTTTTCTCCCCTTCTATTTCCCCATTTACCCCCCAAATCCTCCCAAAATCCCATTTAATTTCTTCCCCTACCCTTTGTTTAGCTTTCTTCCCCCTTTTCCCCTCTATCGTTCCCCTCCTTCACCTTCAAAATCCATTAAAAGGGGCTAAAACCCACTTTCCGACCTTATTCTAAGGCCTAGCCCCTTCCCCTTAACCACTTCCCCACATGTGCCCGTGCGCTGGGACCAAGCGCTTAAGTCCCGAGCGCCAATCGCAATCGGAAGATCGGCGGGAGGCAAACCCCTGTGTAACATTGAAAATCCCCGATGCGATTGGGTTACAACGCTAAGTCCTCCGCTTCGTTCTGCACCGTTGATCTGTTTCAATCGAACGGCGGAGCGCCAATCGCAAGGCCCGGCTCAATCGCAATCGCAACATGTATCGTGCACCCCCCGATTGATCGCAAGTCTTTCACCCGAGCTCCGATTTAATCCCAGCCGTTCGTTCCCTTCCAGATCCGACGAATGGCGCTTAATCGCAACAGCGCTCCGATCGCGATCGCAAGCCCTTTCCACCGTGCTCCGATTGAATCCTGACAGTCCGTCCTCCCGCGATCCGACGGTCCTCCGCCAATCGCAAGTCCCCTCCGATTGTGTTCTCCACCGTTGATCTGTCCCGCCGATCTAACGGTCAGCGCTCAATCGCATCCCGACCTCCGATCGCAATCGCATGCTCTTCCCTCCGTCCTCCGATTTAATCCCGACCGTTCATCCTCCCGCAGATCAATGGTCCTGCGCCAATCACACCCTCCACCCGATCGCCGATCGCAAGTCCTTCTGTTTCTCTTCCGATTTCATCTCCGCCGTCCGTTCCTCCTCCAGATCGACGGCCAGCGCTCAATCGCTTCTTTCCTTCCGATCATTGATCGCAAGCCTCCCCCGCTGTCTCCCGATTGCATCTTGACCGTCCATTTTTCCAGCCGATCGGACGGCCTGGCGCTAATCGCATCCTGATCCAGGTGGATATTGGTGGTCACCCGCCTATTCCACTTGGGGCTCCACCATTGTCTATTTCAGTTTTTCAGTTTTAGCATTTTTTCGGGTCCTAAACTTCTGGAGTCGTTTTGAGGCCCTAAACGACGATTTTTGGGAAAATGGAGGTCAACATGGGTCCATAGACCGATGTTTCCCATTCCAAATTTGTAGTCCTTGGATAGATCTTTCTAACGAGGTATGGTACGCGTCAAACGGAGATCGTATGCCAAAGTTACGCCCCTGGGAAGTTGAAACACCAATTTACCCAAACGGGGCCCATAGTTTTGGCGTTTCATCTCCTAGGGTTAGGGTTTTGGCTGTTTAGGATTTCCCATTGTTTCTAAATGATAAATAGGCCCTCTAGCCTCATTGTAACTCAGTTCAGAGGCCTGTAGCCGCCACATCTCTTCTCAGAGATAGCTACCAGCGCCCTAGCTAGTTTTATTTCCATTCTGTCTGTAAGCAAATTTCAGTTCTTTGATATTAATGAAATGAAGTGTTATTTCCGCCGCATCTCTGTATTTATGGTTATGTGTTTATTCTGTTGCATTCCTGCATAAATCCGGATCAGTGGTATCAAAGGGGTCTGCTTTTTCTCGATCCTTCTTTGCATGTCCCCAACGAGGTCGGGGTATAAGGAGCTAGGGCTTGATCTGGTGGAACCTTTGCAAGATCAGCCTCGCAAACCTCGACGGATGCCCATGGGGGACGAAAAGAAAGATGAGGGAGCATGAGATCCTATCAAAATATTGCTCGAGGAGGCCCTCGAAAAACAAAGGAACGCGATGATGGATAACTTTGCTCAGATCCTTCAACGGCTACCCACCGGCGGCGCATCTGCATCCAGCAGCCACTCTGGAGGCGCGACTCCTTTTAAGGTACAAGTAAATTTTGACATTCCCATATTTGAGGGTCAAATAGACGCAGATGCCGTAGATAAATGGTTGAATCTGTTAGAAGGATATTTCTCGGTTCATGACTTTTCAGACCGGGAGAAGATTATTTTTTCACTCCTCAAAGCTACCCCCCATGTTAAGGACTGGTGGGAAACCTACTGTGAGAACAAGGACCAGACAGAACCCTCTCTATTCTCGGCCGTACCAACTTGGAATTCTTTCCAAGACGCCGTCAAGGAACAGTACTATCCCGTGGGGAGCTATGAGGACAAGTACATACAATGGACCACGCTGCGACAACAAAGGGATCAAGATGTGCATGAGCTGACGAATCTGTTCCATACCCTGCGCACACAGTTGGGTATCAAAGATTCAGAGAAACATCTGGTGCTAAAGTATCGCAGTTGTCTGCACAAATACATTCAGGAGGAAATGGAGTTCCTTGACATCTCCTCACTTGGTACGGCATACCGGTATGCTGCCAAGATTGAGCAGAAATTCAAGCAGAAGAAGCGAGACTTTGAATCTGCGAATCAAAAGCAAGGGAAAGGTGCTTCCAAACCGCAGAACAAAGGACCGAGCCAAGGCATGGCGGCTAAAGACAACTCATCGAAGCCACAAGAAAAGAACAGCACCGCAAAGCTAAAGAAGGACACGGGAAAGTGGTGTGAGTTCCATAAGAGCTCCACTCACAACACAAGTGAGTGTCGGGCCAAGCAGTCGCTAGTGGCCGAGATGAGGGCTTCTGAGTCAGATGCATGCTCCGACTCCGAATTAGAACCTGAAAAGGGGAATGAAAAAGGGAAACAGATTATTGATGCGGAGCCCAACGCCACTGTTGCCACTACAAAGGTCCAGAAGGAGGAACCGTAAGATCCAGAGGAGGAGGAACGTCTCTTCCACTCCCAGATGTGGGTAAAGGGCTCCCCTGTACAGTTCATTGTCGACAATGGGAGCCAAAAGAACCTCATTTCAGCAGACGCCGTGAAGCGGTTGGGCTTGCCGACCACAGCTCACCCACATCCATACACCACCGGGTGGCTTCACCAAGGACGAGATCTCCGCGTCAGCCAGCAGTGTCGCCTTCCCTATAGCATCAAGCCCTTCACGGATGAGGTATTATGTGATGTTGCTCCTATTGATGTTTCCGATGTATTATTAGGACAACCATACTTGTGGAAGCGTCATGCTGTGTATGAGTCTCGACCTCGTGCTGTTATTATTACTTTGGGAAATAAGTTGTACAGGATACCAGAGGTACCACCTCCTACGACTATCTCTTTGGTTACCGCAAAACAATGTAGTAAGCTCATTTCCCAAACCAGGAAATTCGTTTTCCTGATGATCCGCCCCCAGGGCAAGAAGAAGACTGTGGCCACGACCTCCAAACAGGGCTCCTCTACACAACAACAACAAATGGATAAGGTTGTGGAGGAGTACGGGGACATATTCACCTCACCCACAGGGGTTCCTCTGCACTGTCAGGTCAAGCACCCGATTGATCTGACCGCCGATGCGCCGCTACCTAATGGACCGATCTATCGGCGCTCTGTTCTGGAAAATGATGAAATCAAGAGGCAGATTCAGGAGCTGTTGCAGAAAGGTCACATCAAACCAAGTTCATCGCCCTGTGGGAGCCCGATCGTGTTGGTACAGAAGAAGGATGGGACGTGGAGACTCTGTATTGACTATCGGGCGCTGAACAAGATCACTGTCCGGAATAGGTACCCAATCCCAAGGATTGATGACCTTCTGGATCAACTCAAAGGTGCAAAATATTTCAGCAAGATTGACCTGAAGTCTGGGTATCACCAGGTACCAATTGAACCCTCCGATGTGTGGAAGACGGCCTTTTCGAATGGCTGGTCATGCCTTTTGGGTTGACGAATGCTCCCGCCACCTTCATGAGGATGATGGATGACATCTTGCGGCCATTCACCAACTCATTTGTAGTGGTGTACTTGGATGATATTCTGATCTTCAGCCAGACTTGGGAAGAGCACCTTCACCACATCCGACAAGTCCTCCAAACACTGCGGCAACACAAGTTGTGTGCCAATTTGGAGAAGTGCGCTTTTGGCATGACCCAGGTTCAATATCTGGGATACATTATTGATGAAAGGGGGGTGCATGTGGATCCAGCCAAGATCCAAGTCATTCGGGATTGGCCAGCCCCAACCACTATAACAGATCTTCGCAGCTTTCTGGGTCTTGCTAATTTCTATCGGAGGTTCGTGTTGGGATTCTCTCATATCACTTGGCCCTTGAGTCAAGTGACCAAGGGAGGAGCGAGAGCAAAAAAATTTTGGTCGGAACCTCAACAGAAGGCGTTCACAGAACTGAAAAACCGCCTCTGTTCTGCCCCAGTGCTCACTTTACCAGACTTGCAACAGCCATTTGAGATCGAGACAGATGCCTCTGACTATGCTATTGGGGCAGTTCTTACTCAACAGGGACATCCAGTGGCATTTCACAGTGAGACATTGTCTGACACAGCTCGCAAGTACCCCACATATGACAAAGAAATGTACTCCATTGTGCAAGCTTGTTGACAATGGAAGCATTACATTTTGGGGAAGGAAACAATCATCAATACACACCACAGCTCCCCTCGTAGCTCATACAGACATTAGGGAAGCTGCGTAATGATCGCCATCAAGTGGTCTACATATCTCAGAATGGGGCCACATCTGTTCAGGATATCATGGGTAGCACCAATCATGTTGCAGACTGCCTCAGCCGCCCACCGATCGTGGCGCTCACCACTGTGCTCAACTCTTGTGGGCACGAGACTTCTGATTGGCCGCTTCTCTATGAGAGTGACCCAGAATTTGGCCAAACTTACAAGGCACTCTTGGGGGGTACGCAAGTTCCAAATTTTCACCTCCAAGATGCATTTTTATGTCACATGGGACACCTTTGTGTTCCTTCAAGCGAGCGTGCCAAGATGATATGGGAAGCACACTACAGTCGAGTCGCTGGGCATTTCGGGGTCGAGAAAACAGTAGCAATACTACAGAAGTATTTCTATTGGACGAACCTTCGAAAGGATGTCGAGAAGCACATCAGATCCTGCACTGCTTGTGCCATTGCCAAACCGACCATCAAGAAGCAAGGCCTATATACTCCTCTACCTACCCCTAGTCGACCTTGGGAATCCATCTCCATGGATTACATGTCGGGCCTGCCTTCTACTAAGCATGGAAATGACTGTGTTTTTGTGGTCGTCGAGAGATTCTCGAAGATGGCCATTATGGCGGCCTGCAAGAAGAATATCACAGCAGAAGCCACTGCTAAACTCTTCTTTGAACGAGTGTGGGTGCACTTTGGGATCCCACAGTCTATCATATCAGATCGGGATAGCAGGTTCCTCAGCACATTTTGGTCCAGCCTCTGGTCGATGTTGGATACCAAGATCACCAAGTCCACAGCTTTCCATCCCCAAACAGATGGCCAGACAGAGGTCGTCAACAGAATGATTGTACACATTCTGCGCATGTACAATTCAAAGCATCCACGCACATGGGACGAGAGCCTTCCTTATGTACAACATAGTTATAACCGGGCTCTCCACAGTTCAATTGGCCATAGCCCCTTTCAGGTGGGCTTGGGATTCCAGCCACTATGTCCCATTGACGTAGCCATGCCATTTGCAGCTGCTCAAGCCGATTTAGCGCACGTCCAGTCTGAAGTTGACAAAGCAAGTAGCTTCATCGAGCGCATTCAACACATCCGCTAACAGGTTCATGATATATTGGACAGAGCCAATGCCAAGTACAAGCAATGCCATGATCAACACCGGGTGCCACACAACTTCCAGGTGGGCGACAAAGTATGGCTACATTTGCAGAAGGAGCGCCTCACTGGACCCCACCGCAAGCTTCGCCCGCTCCGATACGGGCCGTACACCATCACCAAGGCCGTAGGGAACAATGCATTCGAGCTCAGTATTCCACCATTCCTTGGTCTGCACCCAGTCTTCAATGTGGATCGCCTTCGTCCTTACTTCCCACCTCTACTGGACACCTCGGACATTGCAGAGCAACTCACACCAACTGAGTTAAATCCAGAATGCATGGAACAGGCCACCATAGATTGCATCATGGACATGCAAATCAAGAACACTCGCCAGCAGAAGATCCAACTATATCGGGTTGTCAAAGCTGGCCAACTCCTGCACCAGGGAAAGTGGTTCACCAGGGACCAAGTTCAGCAGAAATTTCCTCATCTCATGGAGGAACTTAACACAATGGGGACCATTGCTTCCTAAGGGGGGAGGAATGATCCAGGTGGATATTGGTGGTCACCTACCTATTCCACTTGGGGCTCCACCATTGTCTATTTCATTTTTTCAGTTTCGGCACAGTTTACTATTTTTAGCAGTTTTTCGGGTCCTAAACTTCCGGAGCCGTTTTGAGGCCCTAAACGACGTTTTTTTGGGAAAATGGAAGGCAACATGGGTCCATGGGTCCATGGACCGATGTTTCCTATTCCAAATTTGTAGTCCTCGGATAGATCTTTCTAACGAGGTATGGTACGCGTCAAACGGAGATCGTATGCCAAAGTTACGCCCCTGGGAAGTTGAAACACCAATTTACCCAAACGGGGCCCATAGTTTTAGCGCTTCATCTCCTAGGGTTAGGGTTTTGGCTGTTTAGGATTTCCCATTGTTTCTAAATGATAAATAGGCCCTCGAGCCTCATTGTAACACGGTTCAGAGGCCTGTAGCCGCCACATCTCTTCTCAGAGATAGCTACCAGCGCCCTAGCTAGTTTTATTTCCATTCTGTCTGTAAGCAAAATTCAGTTCGTTGATATTAATGAAATGAAGTGTTATTTCCGCTGCATCTCTGTATTTATGTTTATATGTTTATTCTGTTGCGTTCCTGCATAAATCCGGATCACATCCCCTTCCCTCCATCGCCCGATTCAATCCTGTCCGTCCGTTTCTCCCCCAGATCGACGGCCATCGCTCAATCGCTTCTCCATGCTCAATCGCAATCGGAACTTTCAAGAGGTGTGTTGCGATTGACACCCGCTCCGACCTCCGATTGCGTTGGTGCGATTAGATCGTGACCGTTCGTTTCCTCCAAGATCGGACGGTTCTGGTTTATTCGCCCTCCGCCTCCGCCGGGTCCCACCTCCACCGCTTCACTCCATTGTTTTTCCATGTTTTCCTATGTAAATCGCTCCAGTGGTGGCATTTGAGTTTCACGCAATATTAATCATTTCTCCACCGCTCTGTCTTCTTTCCACCATTCCCCACTGCTTCGCCACCTCTTTCCATCGTTTCTCCGCTCTTCCGCCACCACTCCTCCGCCTCCACAGCATTTCTCCGCCGCCACTGCCCGGGTTTTAAACAGAGTTATTTCAGTGTGCAGATAGTACAGAGAGGCTGATTCAGCGGCCAGCAAAGCAGCAGAGACTGAATTAGAAGGGATTCGAGCCTGTAATTGAATATTTGAAGCGCTAATCCCGTGATCAAAGAATTAAGGCACTGATTGAAGATTAAGAGCGCACCAGCAACGCCATAACTGCGCCACCTAACAGCATGACATTTTCCTCCAGAGGTACACCTTCCTACAGCGTCCTCCATGCCTTCTCGAGCCCTGAGACAATTAAATACACTGACTGAAGCTCATTTCAGACAGTCAGGCAGCATTAAAGAAGCATGGAGGGCCTTGCAGACTTCCATCCAGTTCATTTATTCAGAATGGCAGCACAGAGTTCCAGACAGCCGAAGGACTCCAAAGAAATATCCGAGGTCGATTTCGGCCTGACAGAGATCTCCGAAACAGTCTACAGAGTACACACAGCACTGCAGGAAGTCATTAAGCAGAGTCGGCGTGGACACTTCCGCCATTCTGTCTTAATGAATCTCATTTAATGGTTCATCTACTTCTGTTTCTTCCTCTTCTCCTATAAGAAATCCCCGAGAACACATTGTAAAGGTTGTTGTCAGTTGCCCGGTTGTTGTTGCCTTGCTGGGCATCTACTGTTAGAGGGATTCATTCTGACTGTTAGAACAGTCTTGGGAGAGAGTAGCAGAGTAGTTGTATGTAATAGGCTGGGAGGAAAAGTCTGGACTGTAACAGCCATTGAGCCTTATTGTACATGACTGGTTTTGCATCAATTAATCAAAGCACATTTCACAGGATCCTGGTCTATTACTATTGGTGATGTGTTTCTTACTCTGTTATTACATTTTCATATTGTTTCATGTTCTTCTGGGCTTGCATCAGAATAATGGTATAGGATTCACCCTTGTTAGGTGCCCTATGCTGTCTGCTCTCCTTGCCATCAATGTTTTCTGCTAAAATGTGTTATCCAAGAGTAAATTCATGGGTTTAACCAGTGCAGCGGATGTTATTGCCTGCTGGCTGATGTATGAACTTGGGGGTTTGCCACTTGGATGCTTCTTTGTAAAACATATCTCTGTTTTTTCCCTTGGAGTTGCTAAAGCATATCTGGAGTTAAATGACCTCTGGTCTGATCTATAAGCAGCCCCTTTGTCTCTTTGAGAGCTGCCTTTGAGTATGTCCAAGCAGGTCTGGAGTTAAATGACCTCTAACCTGATCTATAGACAGAAATTTGGTTGCCTCTCCTTCTTCCACTTTCTCTCCTTAATGTTCCACTCCACCATCTAATCTAAAAGATCCTTTAGTATTAGATGACATGCCATTTGGAAGCCTTGGCTAGTGGATGCAAGTAATTTCCCTTTCATGACTCCATAGCCCAATGGTTGGCACTGTCTTGACCTATCCTCTTTGCTGAAGCCTCCTGCTATTTTGTTCCTTTCTTCCCATTGCTTTCCTAGTCTGTGATCTCCTAACCAACCCAGCAACCAACCAACCAAATCATTTTAAACCCCTTGTGCTTCATAACTAGCCTAACATCTCGTTTTGAGATTCATAGATATATCATCCTTAGCTCTATTTGGAGAGATCCCTCTCCGGGTCCAGGAGGGCTAGATCCTAGGGCCCAAAAGTGGTTCTGATGTTGTCTCATCTTTTGGTCTTACCAATCTGGCCAAAACATGGGAACCCCAACATATCCAGCCAAGTGTGTCTCGATGGGGAGCACTTGTATTGTTTGTTAAAAATAAATATGGCACATTCAGAATGTGTATAGACTACAAACAACTGAATAAACTGACTATAAAGAATAGATATCCTCTACCCAGAATAGATGATTTTTTGATCAAGTGCGAGGAGCTACTATCTTTTCAAAGATTGAGTTAAGAACAGGCTATCATCAACTGAGAATTAAGGATGAGGACATAAATAAGACCGCATTCATAACTGGAAACAAGCACTATGAGTTTGTAATTCTACCTTTTGGGTTGACTAATGCACCTGCTACCTTCATGTGCCTAATGAACATTGTCTTAAGTAAGTATCTAGACAAATTTGTTCTGGTGTTTATTGATGACATTCTATTATATTCTAAGAATGAAACAGAACATAAATAACATCTCAGAATGGTATTACAAACACTTAGAGAACATCAATTATATGCCAAACTTAGCAAATGTGAATTTTATAAAGATAAAATTCAGTATTTGGGTCATGTAATTTCAGAAAAAGATTGGCAGTAGACCCAGAAAAGATACAAGCTATCATGGATTGGTATGTTCCTACTTATGTTCCAGCCATAAGATCATTCATGGGAATTGCGGGATACTACAGGAGATTTGGAGAAGGATTTTCAGCCTTAGCATATCTTACTACCTCTCTACAGAAGAAATGGGTGGAGTTTGAGTGGACAACAAAATATCAACATAGTTTTGAACAATTAAAACTTAAACTAACAACTGCTCCTATTTTGAAGATTGTTGATCCAAACAAATAATTTGTAGTATGTACAAATTCTTGTGTAGAAGGATTACGAGGGGTATTATTACAATAAAACTCAGTCATAGCATATGAGTCAAGAAAATTAAAGAAACATGAACAGAATTACATTGTGTATGACTTAGAGTTAGCTGTTGTAACACATGATTTGAAGATGTGGAGACATTATATGTTAGGAAAAAATTTTGTATTGATGACAGATCATATAAGTTTGAAATACTTTTTCACACAACCTGATTTAAATGCTAGACAAGCTAGGTGGTTGTCTTTCCTTAGTGAGTTTGACATAGAAATCAAACATATTAAAGGAGAGAAAAATAAGATTACAGATGGTATCATAGTAGGAATTATTGGAGTAGGAATTCTCATCAAAATTTGAATAGTATGGGGAGTAGTTACTAGTGTGAATTTTGACATTGAAGGATTAATACAAGAATTAATGAGTCAAGAATCAAGATATAAAAAACTTCAATAAAAAATGCAGAATACTGAGGTATTGGAATATAATAAAAACCAGAAGGGACTGATTTGTTATAAAACAGATTATACATTCCCAATGTGAGCTCATTAAAATGTGAAATTTTAGATGAGTATCATAAATGACCCTATGCAAGACACCCTGGTTATCAAAAAATTTATTTCAGCATTGAGGAAGAATATGTTTTGGCTAGGTATTAAAAAAGATGTGGCTAATTATTTAGCTAAATGTTTGGAATGTCAAAAGGTAAAAGTAGAACATCAGCATCCAACAGGACTACTGAATCCTTTACCTATCCCACAATGGAAGTGGGAAATAGTTTCCATAGATTTTATAACTGGGTTGCCTAGAACAAAATACCAACATGATTCTATAATCGTAGTTGTGGACACATTGACTAAAGCTGCACACTTTTTACCAGTACAATCTACTTTTGGTACAACTCAAGTAGCTAACGTATTTATGAAAGAAATTGTGAAGTTACATGGGATTCCTAAGATGATTATATCAGCCAGAGATGCAAAGTTTACTTCAGCTTTTTGGAAGACTATGTTTGGAGGAATGGGTACCAAATTGAACTTTATTACCGCATACCATCCCCAAACAGTTAGACAAACTGAAATAACAAATCCGATTCTAGAATACATGTTGCGAATGTATTTTATGGACAGACCTACAAGGTGGAAAGACTTTCTGCATCTGGCAGAATTTGCATATAATAATAGTTATCATGCCTTAATAAAAATGAGTCCTTTTGAAGCATTATATGGCAGAAAGTGCCACACACCTCTTAGTTGGAGTAAACCATAGGATAAGTTAATTCTTGGACCAGATGCATTGCAAGAAATGGAAATAGCTGTGAAGAAAATTCAGTAAAACATTAAGACAGCCCAAGACAGACAAAAGAGCTATGCAGACAAAAAGAGAATTCATAGATAATTCAGAGTGGGGGATCATGTTTACCTGAGGATTAAGCCCAAAAAGAGTATTTTATATACGGTTAATTGTGATAAATTAGCACCACGCTACTATGGACCATTTGAAGTGCTAGAAAGAGTGGGGCCAAAAGCTTATAAGTTGGCTTTACTTAGTCACATTAAGGTTCACAATGTTTTTCATGTTTCATTGCTAAAAAAGTATATACATGATCTTACTAATGTAATTGATTGGAATGTGATACAGGTGGAACCAAAAGGGGAATTTCTTCCAGAGCCACTTCATATACTAGCACGGGAAGAAATTGAGCTCCAGAATTGGACGGTAGCTAGGGTGAAAGTGCAGTGGAAACACTTTGCACCCGAAGAAGCTACTTCAGAGTGAGAAGAGGATATGAAGGAAAAATATCCATCATTTTTTGAAAACTAAAGTAATATTTTGCAACACCAAGGACGGTGTTTTGTTTTAGAGGGGGAATGTGTAATATCCCTATTTTTAATGCTTCTATTAGACAATTGAAAAATCCTAAAGGTTAAGTGGACCTATAAGAAAAAAATTATTGTGGACACATTATTTTAAATTTAATAAATATGGAATTGTAATTATTGTGCAAAGACTAGAGTATAAAAGAAGACCAGGATTTCAAGTCCATAAGGATGGATAAGATTCCAAAGAATTTTCTAGATTCTCCAAAAATTCTTGCAAAAAATAAAATAAATTAAAAATATTAGATTGGAGATAAAAATCTAAAAGAGACATCAGTAAAGTGGAAAGTTACTGAGAAGGTTAAATAAAACTAGAAAGAGGAAAATGCTAGTTTTAAAGTACTTTTGGGGAAAAAACAAAAGGAAAGCCTAGGCAAAAAGGAAAATAACATCCTGATTTACTGGACGCAGTTATAGAAATATGCTAAAGGGAAAATGAGCTTAAATAAGTCATTCCTGGGTAGACAAGAGGTTGTCTACACTTTGGAGGGATTGGTATCTGCTCGAGGGGAGCTGTGGAGATAAAGCTTAAGGTTGGGTGGCAAATAGTCTTATCAAAATTGGTATGAAAAAAGAAATTTAATTCTGTGTTATGAATTATATTAGCTCAAAAAGATTTTGAGATTGCCTACATAACTGAATTAAATACATATATTCAGTAAAACCTCTGAGAAGGAGTACAGAGTTCAATAGCTATAAATTTATGATAAAATCTGTTACACGTTACAAATTTAATTCTGTCATACAAAATTATAGACAGAAAGGATAGTCCCAATTTAAATGGTACAAAAGAAATATAAATTTTATAGGTTGGATTCTTCACAGTAACATCGACCAACCTGTAGAGGAGCAACCATAAATTATGGTCAATGTATGAGTCATGGAAGCACTCTTGCAATTACAGAGGAGTATTTAAATTGTAAATAGGTGCAGAAAATTAGTAGTACCTGCACATATAAATATAGAACTAAGTAAAAGGAATACAAATTATATTGGGGAATAATTAGAGATAGAGATAATTAACTGAATGAAAAAGATAAGTTAAAAGGGAGATTATTACCTTACTGTTAGTAAATTAACAGTGGTACAAAGAGATGCAAATAAAAATGAGGAAATTATTAATGCAGAATGTTCATGAAAATATAAAAATCATAGTAAAGTAAGTAAATTAAATAGCAGGAAGTATACCTTGCTTCTCATTTACAGAGGGAAATGGAGAAACTTGGATAACCTGGAAGTCAAGGAAATAATTCCTGCATACAAAAAATTGTATTAACTGAAGAAATTTAATAAAATTTTACAACAATTTAAATTATATCATTTTAAATCTTAGCTATGGAATAAAATGATAAATTAATGCATAATGAAATTATGTAGAATTATAACATCAAAATTTATTAAGATGATGAATAAATTCCTGAATAATGAAAGGTCATTAAAATTATCCTACTTGCAGAAGTAGGGAAGAGTACTGAGACAAATTCAGAAATGAATTTATAAACCTTGCCATATATAAATATAATCATTTAAGGGTTAAATAATGAATTAAATTTCATCAAGTTTAAGTAGGTTGCCAATAGAAATTATTGCAACTGTGGTATGAATTATATATTTAATAATTCGAATTGAAATTACCCATTTACGGATATTGTCACTTCGCAACTCTTCTCATAAGAGAAGTAGGCAAAAATCAGGAGACGAACAACAGTGTTGGGTGTGGAGCCTGATTATCTTGTTTATTTTGTATCACAGCGTTGGACACCTGTACCTTAATGGGGCGGTAACGCCGCCCGTAATTAAATTCTTCTTGGGGGGTCCAGGGCGGGTGGGGCGGTTGTGACTTTATGGAGCCTCCCCACTGGTGGGGGGTTTCGGGAGCAGCACCCCCGAAGCTAAAAATAGAGGTAAAATTGCCTTGTAAAAGTTTAGTAATTTCTATTCAATATGGGTCTTTCATTAGGAGGATGATCTGACGGTAGAAGTTATGTTTAGTTTAGGGTTTTTTTCCCTAGAAGGCAACCCCTCACTTGTATGAGGGTATTGTATTGCGGCTATGCATTGTATGTGTATTCTCATAGCGAGAAACAGATAGGGAGATTGTGAGAGAGAACATAGGATATTACAGCGAATCTGCTGTAGGTTGTCACTCTTCATTTTTGTTGGATAATAGAAAGGAAGGACTAGTTGTTTGGGGTGGACGTAGACCAAACTGGGTGAACCACGTATATCTGTGTCTCTCTAGTTTTATGTTTTGTGTGCTTGTGTTTTCCGCATATTTTATGTGTTTCATTGTTGTGTAATATATAATTTTCTAACAGACCGAAGCCTTGATATAAAATCAAATTTCAATCGAAAAGGGAGAAATGCATTCCCCAAGTTAATAAGGAATTCAATTTAATCAGAGAGGAGATAAATAAAAAAATTGGGAAACATTACATATGGAATTCTCAATGAACGAGAACAATTAAAATGAAGAAACTAATTTCTAGAAATAAAATCCGAAACAGAGAAAGATTAACCATCTAGGTTTATAAAAAATGCAACCTAGAATCTTCTCATCATATGAAAAATGAATAAAATGAGTATTAACAGAAAATGCAGAGAGGTATTGGGTGGCAAAAGTCTTAACAACAAAACTAAAACCAAAAAAGGTAAGTATTATGAAATATCCCCACAGTAGATATGATTTCAATTGCATAAGACAAGGGAAATTCGTCCTAAAAGCCAAAAAGAACAATGAAAAAAAAATCTTCTATGACAATTCCAAAACGACAGAATAGAAGGGAATGTTTAAACCAAAAGTGCATAAAAAAATGGGTATAGAGTGGTTTCTGGAATGAAATATCCTTACCTGGAAAACTTTGGCAACCAGTGGGGAAAGACCCCATTCGAACTCCATTAAACCTTCAATAAATCACGAAAACATTAATGGCAGAGGAATGCAAGTTTGAAAACTAAATAACGAAAACATTAATTTCAGAGGAATGCAAGTTCGAAACCAAACAATGAAACGATGTCTGATTAATTGAGTGAAATGAACTCTTACCTTTACGGGAGACAAAGTCTCATGAAAGAAATGAAAATTTTCATGGCATAGTTTCCCTTCATGTATATTTCTGACCTGTGTAAACATTGAAACCATCGGGTTAAAGCCATGGTTGCGTGGAGCAACTAAAGTTGCAGATCCAAAGGCAAAACATTACCAAGTGAAGAATTAAAAAAAAACAAATCGTAGTAGGGTTTGGTTGTCATAATTTCACTCAGAAATTATGAAAGGATCTTGACCATCCATGTGGCTTACATCCAAGGGGAAGAAGCACAATGAGCCATGTGAATCTAATAAAGGTAAATGTACTGTTGATTGGGGAAAATCCCGAAATAATAAACGTAATCTCCAGTACTAAGTCAGAACCATAAATTTCGATCTATGACATGCATAAAAATTACTTTAACATTTATAATTGACAAGCACGTAAGTTAAATAATGAAATGATAGGAGTTAAGTCACAAATGGGACCAATTTCACATAGTTTTGAAGTAATATATAATGTTATACCCTATGATTATGGGTGGAACCCATTAAATGTTATGTTATATTCCCCAATAGAAGCATTCGAAAAGAGAATTATTAAACATAGAATATAAATCAAGGTAATAAAGGGTAACAAAGCATGTTAAATAAATAATATAGTCCATTAGGATAAGGAACCTTTGTAAAGGTTAAAGGTTACCTCTATAATTATTAAAATAGTATTATATGAAAGGAATAAATGATGGAAATATAAATTACCACATCACCATTAAGGTAGACTAAATGTAATAGATGGAAATATTATTACCATGATAACTTATAATTGAAGTTGTAAAGAGGGTAAGATGGACATACCTTAATTAATGAAAATGATAATAAAATGAAATAGTGACAAGATAGAGTCAATTGAAGTAGAAGTGGTTCAATTTAAACCAGTGAATTCTAGGGCAAACATGTAACCTTGGATTCATAAATTACAAAAAGTGTAACGAAGGAACTCGTCTAATAATGACAAAATATGAATGAAAGAATAAAAACAGAATTCGTCAAATAGTGACGAACTTATAGAAAGTAGTGGACCACAAATTAAGCAGTTATTCTATAAATAGAAAAAAAAATTGTGGTAAGTGGAGTCGTTATAGATCTCAAATCTTCCTCAAATCTTCAGCAGTTTGAAAAGGAAATTCAAATTTGAGTCTTGAAGGTCAAATATGATTGTCTTAGAATATTCAAATATGCCTACACATCACAAAACTCATCCATATCTTGTATATAAGTGAATACATATTATTTTTCTAATATTTAACCCTAAATTCACTCAAAATACCAAAATAAATCTATTAGAAAATAATGTGTCTAAACCCATATTTAATTGTGAACATGGTCTTAATGCATGGTTTTGGAGCTTTCGAATATGGTAAATTATGAGGCAAAGTGAAAGAAAATAGGGTGAAATGAATGACATTTTAGAGACCCAGCATTCCCCCCAACTAAAGATGTTGCTTATCCTCATGCAACTTTGAATTAATTCTCATGGAATGAAGTCATTTTTTGTAGCCTTTTGTAGCCTTGAGGAGTGAAATATTTGTAACTTTGTGCTAATCTATAAGACCTGCAAATTTTCTTCAATTATTTCTTTTTCTCATGAGATTTTCTCTAAAATATATCTAAGTGGCAGCCCTTGTGGTTGGTTCTTGTATAAAAACCATAAGTATGTCAAGCGTTGGTTCTTGTGTCACAACACTTTCCTTTTATTCTTCTTCTTGTTGCAACAAAGTGTACTTGAAAATGCGTTCACAATGAAGACACGTTCATATACATATCAATTGCTCATAATCATACACTTTTCAGAACATATCCATATTTGAATCAAAGAACATCATCAATCAGTTGTGAGAAAATAGCTAGTCAATAATATGTAAGGTTATGGAATATGGAATTGACAATGTTAATGAATATCCCCCCCCCCCCTCCCCCACAACTGAAGGTGCTTTTGTCTTTTGAAAATGGGGAAAGCAATGTCACATGGGAAATTTTCCAAATACATTCTTTTAGCATTTAAGGAATTAATGATTAAATATTAGAAAACAACATACATTTGCCCACCTAAAAAGTGAATAAGTTATGTATCTCAGAGATCTTGGTTGTTAATGTTGGATCATGGCATGTGAAGTTAAATAATATGATTTGCTTCTTAATCACTTGGTTGTAGGAAGAGTGGATGAATCTGAAATTGGAATATTTATGTCTTCTTATCGTTGGAATTAATGATACTGCGGCTGAAAACTGAAATGAATCTTCGATTTACTAGAAAACTGCTGCAAGATGCTGAAATCATATCATCTTCATTCATATTTGCATCATGGCATAATTATTTTCTATGTGAATAAATATTGTTGGTGTCAAACATAGAAAGAAATTGTTGGATTATCGACCATTAATGAATATCATTAACCAACACGAGACTATTCACCATTAATGTCAATGAGAGTCAAAATTCCCAAGTTAATCTTACTAGGTACGAATAAATGAGTTGAAGTCGAGTCACCTAAAATATCCAAAAAACAGGGAACATTGATGCATTCGCATTGTTCATTGGAGAAAGAACTTGCCATTAAATAATTCAAGCCTCAAGGTACTAAAAATAACTCTAGTCTTGAACCTGAATAATGTGCTAAAGTTGATGGGTCAAAACTTGCTAGAAGGAGGGACTTAATGAGTCCCCCATCATCTAACATGAGCATAAAGTAATGATTTAAAGGACCATAGATGAAAATTTTTCATTTATGAAGCAGGTTTTATTTGTTAGAAATAAAAAGGACAACGAGGTAACTCAACATTGTAAGTGAGTTGAATGAATTTATTCATGGGTTAGGGATGAAATGTAAGTGAGGCAGGTGTTGTGTAGGTAAATCCTCTCTGCGAACAGAGATGATCCCTCTAGACCTGGAATGGGTCTAGCAACAAGGGAACAAGCTAATGTGTAGGTTCCTAGTTAACAAATGAAATAGGTTGGGGTAGATTGTCCTACATGGAGTCCAACACGATCGTCACAGCTGTAGCAGTGGCGGCCTCTTGATATCTGCCTCGACAGGTCATGGTCCTTCAGTAATGGTACTTGGATACCTGCACAAAGATAAAAATACAAGCGCATCATACAAGACAATAATTGCACTCATAACTCGCTAATAATTCAAGGAAGATTAAACATATTGCATAAAATAAACCATATTAACACAAGATGGGAACCAAACAATAGTCATGTATATATAAATATAAGAAAGATATTACAACCAGAGCCTTGACGTTGCAGCCTCCTTTAGCAGGTTCAGTTGAAGCGGATCTCAAAGGATCATTGGGGAATTGGGGCGAGGTGAGGACACAAGCCTAATCTCTCTCTCGACAAAGGTCTCTTTCTGCTCTATCTCACCAACAAGATGTTCAGCAATTATCTTCAGTGTTTCAGCTATAATTTTTCAGCTAGTGTGTCAATGGGAGATAGCTTTATTTATAGAGGGAGAGGAGGAGGTTGGGATCCCTACAATGGTGGAAGGGAGGCCTTATCCTTTGGGAGGTTTCCACAAAAGGTAGAAACAAGAGGCCAAAGGAGGGTGGACGAAGTTGTTATCATGGAAACTTCGCCTCTATTTTAGAAAAAAATTCCAAAAACAACTTGGCACGGGCTCACTGGGACAGAGTGATAATGGGTGTGGGGCCCAGTGTTAACCTTCCTCATTAGCGTGAGGGAATAACGGTCTACCAACGCCAACCCAAAAACATGTGCTTCTGATGGTCTTCTCAAGGAATTATCAACGGAAGGAATTTTGTCCTCGTGGAAAGGGATGCAATGATGGTCTTTGCAAGGCATGACACTTCTTATTAGTCACAGAAATGGTCCTCCAATGTTGATCTGAAAATGGAATGTACTTGTTTAATTGTGCAAGGTATCCATTTTCCAATATATTTCAAATGATCTGAAATTGTGAGAATAAACTATTTCCCATACAGAGATGGACTGTAGGGGCATTCACTGGACATGTCACCTCTAAAGAGAGGATGAGTTCCAGAGGCTACCTGGCCCTCTACAGACTCTGTCTAAGGAAATAAAATATAAGCACAAATAACAAGATCAATGAAAGTCTTTTGTTTCTGAATTCAAAGTGTTCATTGATCTGTTTTAAATGTGAATAAGCAAGAGTATATGTTCTGCAATTGGTGTGTAGAGGTTTGAAGTTAAAACAACAAGTTTTGATTACTGTATAAACTTGTTTATGGAAAGCATGCTTATGAAATTTTACTGTTTAAACTATCAGAATCTGGAAATAAACAGCCAAAACACACAGATGAACAGCAGATATTTGTTTAAGCGGTTCACCCCTCTCTTGGGCTACCTCCGCTGGTCCAAAAGCCTCTAATTAGGCTCAGTCCTCTTTTGATTAAATGCTTCAAATGAAATTACATCTGTATAAACTTCTCAAATGAGAAAATAGACTGCTAAAACAGACTCAGAATATCCAAATCAGTAGAAATAGACTACAAATTCACCTCCATTGGAGGAAGGTAGCCCAATGCAGCAATCTTTCCCCTTGGCCCTAATGGCTTCTCTGTCAAAAGCGCTGTAAAATTCGCAGATAAAATGCCCTGATGGCTCTGCAGACACCTCCAACAGCTCCAGAATGCTCTCTACACTCAAAATCAAAAAAAAATTCGTCTTCAAAGGCCTCTCCTATCAAATGTTATGGCACATTTACTGAATCAGCCAGTTACTCCTTGGGAAACTCCACTAAATGTGGAGGAAGTGCAGTTAGCTCCACCAAAGAAGGCGGAAGGCGCCAAGCTGGGCGGAACCGCCAAATTTCTCCGGGCGGTTATGTCGGCATTAAATGTTAAGTGGTTATGCGTGTTCGTTTGGTGGCATTTGTTGTAACGGCTGTATTAAATAACAACGTTATATATTTATTAACCCACCAACAATATAAACCAACGTATTGAATTCCGCCTTGAAAGAGCGCGCCGAGCCCTAGCTTGTGGTTCTCGCCGGCGGGTCATGTGCAACGGGGGCTGGCCCTTCGGGGCTGGCCCCCTTCGGGCCCCGCCCAAAACAATTTACCCGTTCAAATATAATTGTCTACCGCACATATAACAACGAATAACACATGGTGCAATGGTTAAGTCGTATGGTTTGTATAAATGTGGTCGGGGGTTCGAATCCGTCCGCCGTAACAAAACTTTTAACACCATTTCAACTCGGCCTTGGGGCCACGTGGCGGCCTCCGGGCTAGCCACGTGGCACCCTCTGATTGGCTGCCACAGAATATTCCCCGAAATATTCTGTGGAATATTCCACGGAATATTCTGTGGAATATTCTTTTTTTAATAAAAAATTTCCCAAAGTCCAATTTGCCATTTTTTTAATGAAATTGACAAAACTTTGAAGCTGAATAACTTCTGCATACGGAGACCATTTTTCGAACCGTTCACGGCACCGGAATCAGGAAGACGAGCACTATCCAGTCGATCTATTTCAGAGCAATTCTGAGCAACTTCATTTTTAAGCATTTTTCTTCAAGAGACTTGATCTCCTGATCACACCTCCCAAATGGGAAGCTTTTGGACCCTCAAAAGCTTTCTGACTACTGAAACTGATGATGTGGAGACTGATTCTCCACTCTTCCACCCTTGAACAACTGAAATCTACCTGATTTCATCAACTGAAGCTTTTGAGAAAATGACAACCTGTCCCTGGAATCAACTGATCTACCATTGCTAAGATTGACGGAGTCATGACGCAAATGATTAAAATTTGCAGAACAGCAATAGTACTTTGCAGAAAATAAACTTTCTCTACATTGATCAAACTTCCAGAAAGATTTAAAACAACCTTCACCATGCAAACTGTTACCATGGCGAATTGTACCATTCTGAAACCAACTTTTTCCCATGCTGAATTTTGTGTCCTTCTTGCTTGCACTGCTTTGCTTTGACACTTCATTCAATGCATTGGCTGACCCAAAAGGTAATTCATGCAACACAACATCATCTTCTTTCAAAGACGAACTGTTATCAAACTGAGACAAATTATTAGCAACATCATATAATGGCAAATGCTCAAAATCTGGTCGTTTCAACATCAACAAAGTTAGACTTTGACTTGCATTAACCAATCTTTTCAATTGACCTGCATGTAGTAAAGAAGATTCCATCTTCTTCTTGTGAGCTCTCACAATGTACTCTTTACCATCTTTGAACAAGTGATACTTGTTTTCATGGCGATGAAAAATGGCCTTCCTGTCAAACAAATAAGGACTTCCCAAAACCATACCTGAGATATCAAGCGGCACCACATCAAGTTCCACTGTGTCAACAAAGTGTGCAGTTATTGCAAAGCGCAATATGCACTTCCTTGAAACCTGCAAATTAGCATCCTTGCATATCCATCCAAGTGGATAAGGCTTCGGATGTGGAATGGTCTCAAGTTTCAGCTGCTTGACCAAATCTTCAGAAATAAGATTCGCTTGGGACCCACTGTCAAATAGTGTGTCAATTTTGGTATGGTGGGAAATTACCCTCACATGGAAAAGCTCTATTCTCCTCTTTTCATCAAGAGTATCTTTGTGACAATTCAAAGAGCTAGAACTAGGAATTGTGTCTTGCACCACTTCTTTCCCTTTATTGTTCTTTAAAACCATGCCTATGCTTTTTGTCTCATCTCCTGAGTCTGACCCTAATTCTTGCTCAACTGTTGCAACAATTTTCTCCTTTTCTTTGGGCTTGTTTTTGTTCTTGTACTTTTCTGGTTTCAGTTCAGGATGAAGTTTCCAACAATGATCTTCATCATGACTAGTCTTAGAACAGTTCTTACAAAAGAACTTTCCTTTTTCCTTTCTTGAATTAGCAACTATTTTCTTCCCTTTGTTTTTAAAAGTACTATCCTCATCAAAAGCATCAAAAGCATTCTTTCCTCTAGCTTCTAAATGTGTAGCCTGTACACAGACTTCATCTAAGCTGGTAGGATTAAACATAAGAATAGTATGTTGCAGATAATTGTGCAAACCACCTATGTATTTCAACAAGGTTTCTTGACTTTGTAAGTCTACCCCAAGTAGAAGTGCTCTCCTTCTAAACTCTTGAGTATAATCTTGCACATTTTGACCTTTAAGCTGCCTAAAATTTTGCCAATTCATGATAGCTTTCTGAATGTGAGCAAGAGGATAAAATTGTTTCTTAATGGCTGTAATAAACTCATTCCATGTTAGAGTTATCTTACCATTTTTTTTAATCTCCTCTCTAGTCTTGGCTTCCCACCAAACCAAATCTGCTCCATCCATTCGCAAAGAGGCTAATTGGATTTTTGTTTCATCATCATGCAAATTCTGGATTCTTAGATAGACTTCCAGCTGTCTTATCCAGTTATCCAATTTCTCTGCATTAACATCACCATTAAACATTGGCAACTCAAACTTCACATCAAGCTTCAACAAAGGATTTTTAAAAGAGGTTTTTGTTTTATGTGACTGATTAACAGAAGTAGAAGAGGATGATGTGGAGGATGAGGATGATGATGGAGATGGTGGATCACCATTTCCTCCATTCCCTTTCTTAGACTCATCTTTGTCTTTCCTTCCTCCTGAGGAATCTCCTTCTTCCCTTTGGTTCTTCGATCCTTCTCCATCAATCCTATCATTTCTCTCCTGGAATAGGATTCTAACCATCTCAGTCAAATCCAAGAAAGCTTTCCTAAAGACTCTTTCTTCTTCCTTGGGATCCATTTCCTCATGTACTTCTCCCTCTCTAGATGACATGTTTGTGGCTGATTCAAAGGCTATTGAGGATGAAATGGAAGGTGGATGTAATGGCACTCTAGCCCTCCTTGGTTGAGGATTAACCTGTTCTCTAACCAGTTGACCTTCCCCTCTTTGCAGTTTCAGCCTAGTAAGCATCAAGATTTGCAGAACTACACAACAAACTTGCACAAATCTCACAATCTTTTAAGGAAAACCTTGAGACTCCGACGAACTCCTGATGAATATGTGGAATGCCCAAGGTTAATTGTCTGGTATCAATTATTAATATATTTCAAATGATATGAAATTGTGAGAATAAACTATTTCCACAGAGCTGGAGTTTGTGGGCATTCCTTTGGACATGTCACCTCTAAGAGAGGATGAGTTCAGGGGGCTACACGGCCCTCTACGGACTCACAAATGCCGCTATAAAATATAAACACAAATAACAAGATCAATGAAAGTCTTTAAAATACGAATTCAAAGTGTTCATTTGATGCGGTTTTTGCATGTGAATAAGCAAGAGTATATGTTAACGATTGGTGTGTAGAGGTTTGAAGTTAAAACAACAAGTTTTGATTCTTTGTATAAACTTGTTTATGGAAAGCATGCTTATGAAATTTCTTGTTTAAACTATCGGAGATACGAAATAAACAGCCAAAATACACAGATGAACAACAGATGTTTGTTTAAGCGGTTCACCCCTCTCTTGGGCTACCTCCGCTGGTCCAAAAGCCTCTAATTAGGCTCAGTCCTTTTTTGATTAAATGCTTCAAATGAAATTACATCTGTATAAACTCCTCTAATGAGAAAATATACTGCTAAAAAAGACTCAGAAGATCCAAATCAGTATAAATAGACTACAAATTCACCTCCATTGGAGGAAGGTAGCCCAATGCAGCAATCTTTCCCCTTAGCTCTGATGGAGTCACTGTCAAAAGCGCTGTAAAATTCGCAGATAGAATGCCCTGATGGCTCTGCAGACCCCTCCAACAGCTCCAGAATGCTCTCTACCCCCAAAATAAAAAAAAAATTCGTCTTCAAAGGCCTCTCCTAGCAGAAGTTATGCCCACTTTACTGAACTGCCAGTTTGAGCTAAAAAACTTCCACTAAATGTGGAGGAAGTGCGGTTAACTCCACCAAAGAAGGCGGAAGAAGGCGCCAAGGCTGTGATCACACGCCAAATTTCTCAGGGCGGTTATGTCGGCATTAAATGTTAAGTGGTTATGCGTGTTCGTTTGGTGAATTTGTTGGCAATTTTTGTGATAAATAACAACGTTATATATTTTTTAACCCATGACAATATAAACCAACGTATTGAATTCGCATGAAGAGCGCGCAGGAGCCACTGGCTTGTGGTTCTCGCTTGCGGCGGGTCATGTACAACGGTGGCCAGCCGGAGTGGCCCCCTTCGAACCCAAAAATGCACAATTTACCCGTTCAAATATAATTGTCTACCGCACATATAACAACGAATAACACATGGTGCAATGGTTAAGTCGTATGGTTTGTATAAATGTGGTCGGGGGTTCGAATCCGTCCGCCATAACAAAACTTTTAACATCATTTCAACTCGGCCTTGGGGCCACGTGGCGGCCTCCGGGCTAGCCACGTGGCACCCTCTGATTGGCTGCCACAGAATATTCCCCGGAATATTCTGCGGAATATTCCACGGAATATTCCCAGAATATTCTGTGGAATATTCTTTTTTTAATAAAATTTTTCCCAAAGTCCAATTTGCCATTTTTTTAATGAAATTGACAAAACTTTGAAGCTGAATAACTTCTGCATACGGAGACCATTTTTCGAACCGTTCACGGCACCGGAATCAGGAAGACGAGCACTATCCATTCGATCTATTTTGGAGCAATTCTGAGCAACTTCATTTTTAAGCATTTTTCTTCAAGAGACTTGATCTCCTGATCAAATGTGCGGGATGGGGATTGCAGGAATGGTGACAAAATTTTGTGTAACAGATGCCCCCTAAAGCATGAGGTCTGAGAGAGAGGGAGGGGTGAAATGCTTTTCCAGAACGCGTTCAAACAAAACACCATTGTCAGAAGACCTGAAAGTAAAAATACCACTAATATCTATGATACATGAACATGTGGCATGGGCGCAGCCATCCATAATAGAGTACATAAAAACTGAGATCCGAGGTATGGACGTAGCCATCCAGCAGTAAGGATCAATAAATAGACTCAGGTATGGTCGCAGCCATCCAATCAAAAGAGTCATGCAATAAGTCATGATAAACCACAATATCCCACAGCCTGGATCTTATCAGACAAAACCTAGGGTCTTGCACTCCATCTCGACCCGAACAAGTACAAATTCAAGCATGCGAATATGTAAGCTGAAGTTGAACATGCAAGAAAGTCACATGATTACCAGCCAATGATGAAAGTTGTTAATAGGCATGAGAGAAACCACCAATAATGACAATGGCTCTCAAGGTACAATAGGTACAATCCACAGAATGTGAACAGTGATCTGGAGTCGAACACCTGCAGAATCACTCGATCAAAGGCCAATGATGTGGACCTATTGTCAAATGTGAAGAACTTTCCATTGAGGGATGCAAGCTCCAAGGTACCGAAAGGGAGTCTGTAGGTCAACTTCCTGGATAATGAGCTGAAGTCGACAGGAAGTGACCCGATCTAAGGTGGGCCATAATGTTTCCCACATCATCGACATGAGACAGACGAACATGATGATATTGGATCAGGACCAAACAGAGGATTAGAGGGAGGTTAAAAACTGCAAAGGAAAACTTCTCTTGAACATATCAGCGACACGACTCTAGATTTGGCAGTATTTGACATCAAGGGATCTGAGGTCATGATGACGTGGCAAAGAGAAGATGAGAGGCAAAAACAGATTACCCAAACCCATGTAGGAAAAAATGATGAAATGAGATGTCCCCAATATGACACGAATGCAAATGAGTGTCATGTTCAAGAGAAATATACTACCGACATGCCTAAGAACTGGTTCCATTTTCCCGCACTATTTCTAGCGAGTACCCAAATTATCTTTGAAAAACAAGCTTGAAGGGGATAGCATATGCTTGTAATGTAAGTTTTTCCTTCAAACAAATCCATCCTAGTACATTTTACGAGCCCCAGGAATGCGGAACTTGGGGAACGTCATGGTGACAATGTCCGATGTCATCAGGGTTTAACGAGTCTGACAAACGAAGAACTCGAAATCTTTTCATATTTAGAGAGTTTGAAAAGAAGCAGAAAATAAAACTTTAGCAGGTCCCTTTTCATAAATAGTCCCTCAGATCCCACTAGAGAATTTGGCAGAAATTACGACGGCCAATTCGTCGCTATTCCGACACATATTCGTCGCAAGAGCGACAGTTCAAGGGCGGACAAACCGTGGTTTTTCATGCCATCGCCGTTCCGACGCAAGTAAAAAGTGTCGCACTATCGACACTTATTCCGACGTTCCGAACAGGCGTCACTCTTCCGACGTCTCACAAACCGTCGTGCCTCCGACGTTTTGGACGTCGTTCTTCCGACGCTCATAAACCGTCGCAGTTCCGACTAAACGTGGTCCGACGTTTTGGCATCGCTCTTCCGACGCTTGTAAACTGTCGCAATTCCGACTAAACGTGGTCCGACGTTTTCGACGTCACTCTTCCGACATCTGGAATATGTCGTAATTCCGACGATATGTGGTCCGATGTTTGGAACGTCGCGCTTCCGAAGTTTTCATACTGTCTCTCTTCCGACGTTTCTGGGTTGTCGCAGTTCCGACATCTACAAGGCGTCGGTAGACCGACGGAGGGTTCAATTTTTAAAAAAAAAATTAAAATTTTAAAAGACGAGAAACGCTGTTTTGAAGATATTATATGAAGTAAAACAGTCCATGAAAGTGAAATAGCAGTATGTAGAATAGTAAAGCAACAGATAGAGTACCGGCGTCCATTGTTCCAAATACAAATTAAAGTACCCAAAACCCTACAATAGTGAAGTAAAAGAGTCCATGAAAGTGAAGATATTATATGAAGTAAAACAGTCCATGAAAGTGAAGATATTATATGAAATAAAACAGTCCATGAAAGTGAAGATATTATATGAAGTAAAACAGTCCATGAAAGTGAAGATATTATATGAAGTAAAACAGTCCATGAAAGTGAAATAACAGTATGTAGAATAGTAAAGCAACAGATAGAGTACCGACGTCCATTGTTCCAAATACAAATTAAAGTACCCAAAACCCTACAACTGAAGTAAAACAGTCCATGAAAGTGAAATAACAGTATGTAGAATAGTAAAGCAACAGATAGAGTACCGACGTCCATTGTTCCAAATACAAATTAAAGTACCCAAAACCCTACAACAGTGAAGTAAAACAGTCCATGAAAGTGAAGATATTATATGAAGTAAAACAGTGCATGAAAGTGAAATAGCAGTATGTAGAATAGTAAAGCAACAGATAGAGTACCGACGTCCATTGTTTCAAATACAAATTAAAGTACCCAAAACCCTGCAACAGAGAAAAACGCTAATCATAATCATGTGAGGAGTGTGATATGTCCAAAATATAAAAAGACCATCAGACCATATCAATAAACCAGCAACATAGACCAGCATCGCTAGTTTTGAAGGCAGAGTGATAAACATTAATCATTTTTTTTTTCACAAGAGAAAAAACGATGTTTTAAATATATTATATGAAGTAAAACAGTCCATGAAATCATTACATTTTCACATCTGAAGATTGGAACCCAAATATACATCCAGAAAAGTGGAAGTCCCACCCCAGACAGTGATAGAAAAATACCCCATGTCATATACAGGGACTTGATATAAAACCCAGTAACGGTCCACATGGAGATTATCGACAATCTGAGAAAGCATCCAAATATGCCCGAGGCATCTATAAGAAAGTGAAATAACAATATGTAGAATAGTAAAGCAACAGATAGAGTACCGACGTCCATTGTTCCAAATACAAATTAAAGTACCCAAAATCCTTGAACAGAGAAAAACGCTAATCATGTGAGGAGTGTGATATGTCCAAAATATAAAAAGACCATCAGACCATATCAATAAACCAATAACATAGACCAGCATCGCTAGTTTTGAAGGCAGAGTGATAAACATTAATCATTTTTTTTCACAAGAGAAAAAATGTTGTTTTGAATATATTATATGAAGTAAAAGAGTCCATGAAGTCATTACATTTTCACATCTGAAGATTGGAACCCAAATATCCATCCAGAAAAGTGGAAGTCCCACCCCAGACAATGATAGAAAAATACCCCATGTCACATACAGGGACATGATATAAAACCCAATAACAGTCCACATGGAGATTATCGACAATCTGAGAAAGCATCCAAATATGCCCGAGGCATCTATAAGAAAGTGAAATAGCAGTATGTAGAATAGTAAAGCAACAGATAGAGTACCGACGTCCATTGTTCCAAATACAAATTAAAGTACCCAAAATCCTTGAACGGAGAAAAACGCTAATCATGTGAGGAGTGTGATATGTCCAAAATATAAAAAGACCATCAGACCATATCAATAAACCAGCAACATAGACCAGCATCGCTAGTTTTGAAGGCAGAATGATAAACATTAATCATTTTTTTTTCAGAAGAGAAAAATGCTATTTTGAATATATTATATGAAGTAAAACAGTCCATGAAGTCATTACATTTTCACATCTGAAGATTGGAACCCAAATATCCATCCAGAAAAGTGGAAGTCCCACCCCAGACAATGATAGAAAAATACCCCATGTCACATACAGGGACATGATATAAAATCCAGTAACGGTCCACATGGAGATTATCGGCAATCTGAGAAAGCATTCAAATATTCCCGAGGCATCTATAAGAAAGTGAAATAGTAGTATGTAGAACAGTAAAGCAACAGATAGAGTACCGACGTCCATTGTTCCAAATACAAATTAAAGTACCCAAAATCCTTGAACAGATCAAGAAAAACGCTAATAATGTGAGAATTCAAAGTAAAGTTAATCTATTAACATTGCGAATAAAATTACACCGAAGTCAAAAACATTGCCTGGCCATACTCATGGCAAATTTGTCATCAAAAAATCAAAAAATTAAGAAGACTGCCCTCATACGGGGAAACCAATCTTGAACGTTTAATTTACAGAATTCAAAAATATTACTTAAAGGTCGAGCACAGTAATCCAGCACGGTAAAATAAACTAAAAGCGGCCCAATTAAGCACGGGCACCTTAAGCGAAAAAACAAATTAACCAAACTAATCCTCCGTGGTTCCTCACGATTCGGCACCATCCTTCGGAAGGTCCGGGATCGGCCCAGGTGCTACCTCACCGCATGCCACGACTCCCTCACAAGAGGGCCGAGATACGGCCGCTTTCGAGCGGACATGGACGGGTGCATTCTTCCTCCGTTTGGGCCTCCTTGCGGAAGACCACAGTGACTAAAGCCGTGATTCTTGGGCGGTTGAGAGAGCAATTAAAGGAAAATTGCGCAGTGCGCGTCGTGGGAGAAGGTGAACTAGCGGTGGGAAAGCCAGGAGCAGGGGAATCCATACGATGGCCAGATGCTACAAGCCGACCCTGCCCACTCCTAGTATTTGGATATCGACCTAAGTAACAATCACTGGACTGGCCGGAAGTCATCTCTGTTGAGGTGCTGGAGGGAGCGCGCCGGGATCGACCTCTAGTGCTCCCCCTGCGGCAACGCATCCTATGACGCACGCGAGGCATGGGTGCAATCTCAGGCGCAGTGGGCACAAGAGACGAAGAAGCAGAATTCCAATTAACAGAGGAAGGCAGACAGAGACAGAACCGAGAGAAATGGAAATATGCAGCAAAGTCTAGGCAGAAGTTCCGCTGGCCACTTCTCCTTATCGTCACAGTTACCAGACAGTGTAATCCAACAACCGGCTTGTCTGAAAAACCATGGCTAAACGCCATTTTTTATGTCGACAAATCTGAGGAAGAATCAAGAGACGGCGGCTGTCATAATGAATCTCTGATCATTAATAATGAGAGCCGAAGGCCAGATCAAATTGGAGCGTGCAGAATCGCTCAGAGGAGTGGAGGTCCGATCTTGAACAGTGTTAAAAATTAATTAATCTAGATTTGATGTGAAAACTTAATTGAACAGCGTTAAATGTTAATGCGAATGATATGAAATCGCCATATCCATGTCCCATCACCTTAAACGCCATCGAATGCACCCGCAGCCGGGAGCAGGGCAAGTTTTTATTGAGGACACGTGGCAAAAATTGATTGGAGCGGATATTTGTTTGGGCCGCTCGCGCAGTGGAAATCAGGACCCGTAAAATATTAGGGCGAATTTGATAAGAAATTCGCGTCACAAAATTGGCCGACGTCAGCAGGCTATTTTGGAACGCGAATTTGGTTTGAATTATGGTTTATCGCTGTTTGAAGTCCGGCGGGCTCGACTTTTGAACAATTCTCTTATAAAATTTGTGTTGGTTTTCTTTGATAATACACATATTAAAATCCCGCTTAATAAAGAGACAAAATTGTTGTGCTTTCGGAACCTGACCCGAGGATTGGACATGAGTTAACAAACAAAAGGATAGCGGAACCAGACATGCACCCGTGGTCAAGCCCACTACCAAAACCACGAGCGGAATCACAAAAGCGGGTTGCCCATATCGCACCGCTTTTGCGGAGTAGGCGGTATTTCCTATTCGCGAGCGATTCCATAGGGAATGCGACACGTGGCGAAGTGACCCCGGAAAACAACCGTTTAACCCACGCCATCGCACGTTAAAGCCCGACGTTGGAAGCCGAGTGAAATTGCCAAGAGTCGTTGATTTGGAGAAGGGCCATCGGACGGTGGTCGCACGTTGAACTTGCCCGAAGGTTAACTAAGGTGTGCGGAGGATAGCCAGGTACGATACAAGTGTTTGATTGGTTATTGATATATATAGGTGGGGCCGAAGTATAATGAAATTGTTTAATTAAACGATTGGCGAATAATTAGCATAAGTCTGGAGCGTGATTGTTGTAAGGCTGGGTGGTGAAATATAGAGCCGAAAGTTCATTACAAGTTATTTATTTAAAAAGAAACGTGAGTATAAATACAAAGTGTTGAAAGTTAAACATTGGTTATAAGGCTTGGAGATAATATAAAGTCGGGAATATAAATTAAAGTCCAACCATTGTGGATAGTATTTATTTATCAAATTCTACGAATTTGATAAATAAACCCGAAGAAAGAAGAAGTCAATTAAGACTCAGGCTGGAGGAAAAGAACGGGGTACACCAAGGGAAAATGATGACACAGCGATTGTAGACACACCAGCTCTCCTTGGGGGTCCAATTTCAGTTTTGTTGCGTCACACGATGATCTCTCTTCTCTGGCATTTACTTGTATTTAAGATCACTATTCTAGGAATAAGGAGTTATTTTCTCCAAAAATAACCCTAGCCAAACATTGACAATGCATCAAGGATATCTTTCTATGCTTCATAAGCACATTTGTTCTACTTCTAAATCATGTCTTGGAAGTGGTTGTTGTGCCGGAAATTATTCACCAGTTGGTTTCATACCAAAGTCTTTTTCACATTTTCAGCATCCAATACATGAAAAAGATAATGGTTTAAAACAACCTAAATATTTGAAATTTTGCAAGAATTGTCTGGCACACTTTGAATATAAACTTTGAAGTCAAGTGCATGATGTTGTATAGGATCAAGTGTCATTTTGAATACCAAATGTTTCACAAAAAACTTCTCAACATGCTACCCTGCAGTAAGGATTAAATGACAATATTGCATCAACTATTTCCATAATAAAAGTGCACCTCGCCCATAAGACTAAACAACTACAAATGTTGTAGATCTAACAAGACCACACAATCAAATGTATTCCACAAGGCCAATACTGTATGAAAAATGAAAAGGAGTTTGCAACCAAAATACCTTAGGCAACTAATTCAATTAGATACACCAAACCATCAACAAAAAGGAAAACCAACCTACTCAAAAGGCAAGTGTTTACCTCCTTTGACAAAATTTTGAGTTCCGAAACAAGGGCCTTTATTGTCTTGTCAATGCCCCTAGTAATTTGAATGGGGTTTTCACCTGCTGCAACAACCTAAACAAAAAGGTTTCATTTCAAATTATTTTCCACAAATTTAAGATACAACCATTGTCAGTTTTGTATTTCCTAACAAGCTCATAAATTTTGACAAAAAAACCAAAAATTTTTAATACCTGATAGCAATTGTTTCACTCAAAAACTATCTTAGACTCAATAAACCCAACCCAAAACTAAAAAACCAAACACCATAAGACCCTACAAAAATGAATAGATGATCTTAATCCAGTACCATCGACAAAAAGTTACCTTTACACCCTCACTTATTAAACCCTGTGCCGTTGAATTTTAACTTCAACTGCTGCAGCAGAAGGACGGATGCAGCAGCAACATTTTTTTTTGGAGGTTGCTTGCATGCCATCCAGAAATTTAATTCAGCATTTAAAATTCCTGCAAGTTTTTTTGTAGACGGCCGCAGCCATATTTCTGTACAGGATTGTATTTAAACACAACAACCAACATTAACGCAATTCACCAACCAGAAATTAAACAAACAGAAATTTACCCGACAGTTTTGTAAATTCAAAAGGAGGACACGTGGAGCATTAATATTTGATCGCATGAAATTGAAGGGAATCTGAAAACCTGAAAACCGGACCCGAATTTTTTATAGGGCACATTGGATTGAGAATTCGAGTTAAAATTAGGCAGACGTCAACATCCCATTTTGGAACACGAATTTGGTTTGAAATTCAATCTATTCAGACTTTTGAAGTTTGACGGAAAGGTTTCTTTAATGTTTTGATAGTTTAATATATACATATGTTTTAAACATATGTTATATATATATCATATGCGAAATGAAAGGTGGGCCATAGAATTTAGTTTTAATTTTATTTTTTTTTAAAGAGGGTTTATTATAATATGTTTTATATGTTCCGGCATATAAAAATAAAAAGGTCGAAAAAGCTTGGTAGTTTTTTTTATAGACAGTACGTAAATTTTTTATTACATAGCAGTGTGTAAAAAGTGAAAAACCGAGTGTAACTTTTTAAGTGTGTATGCACAACAGTGTGAAAGGGAAAAACACAGCAGAGTGTCTTAGAGACAGAGTATGTTTGTTTTGAACAGACAGTGAGTTGGTTTTATGCACTGCGTTTTATAGCAGTCATAATTTTGTAATCCCTCTCAGTGAGGAAGTAGTGTAATAGTTTTTTTTTGAGTTATTGAAGGGAATAGAAGTTTGTTTTCAAAGTATTGAAACTCTGTCTCCTGTCAAAGAAATTTTTATTTTCTCGTGTGTTAGAGGAAGGGAGATTTATGGGTGGTTCTTATGAATCAACCAACCATTTAGAACATGCTCATCAATCCAAACCATAAGTATTATGTGACAATATTCAAGCAGGCACTCAATCGGATTTCTGAAGCTATGTTAGAGAAACCCTAAACTCTCACTGAAAATAGGTGAAATGTGGCACCACTCAGAGATTGACATGTGCCAATTGGTACAAGTGGTATACAATTGGCATGCTCAAAAAACGAGGTGATGCAGGAATGACATGAGGGAGAAAATATCAGAAAAGCCCCAAATCTGGAGAACTAAAGCTCATCACCAACCCGAGATTGACAACTTTACATGATGTAACCTATGAAATCGTAAATGGAGAAATCATAGTAACAATAAAGTAACCTATGTAACAATAAAGTCGGATTCATCCCGGGAGTGGTAATGGGAGAAATCATAGTGAACAACAGGAAACATGCATAGTTGCTTACAATCAAATAGATGAAAAAACACATACAAAAAACCTAGATAATAATCGTGAACAAGCCTAATATTGAATTATGAACTGTAAAGGAACTTACAAAATGTGACATTACGAACTTGGTCAAGCGCACAAGCAAAAATATCCTAGACATGACCCTGGTTGACAAGTTGTATTGCTCATGATGCAAGAGGATTTGTACCTGCACTGCCAAGTCAATTAAAAACCATCATTATCTATACAATAAATACAAGTAATTGATGTAGTATTTTTTACTCTAAGATGCACTCTTATGATAATGTTAGAACATATGTTGAAAATGTCAAAACATACCTGAATAAGCTCCTCTTCGTTTCAAGAACAATTTATTGGAGTCGCATGAACTTGGAACAAGCCTCCCACGATCTGAAAGAGTAGCAACTAAGTCAACAGTGACTTTTTTGTTGCTACGCTGGATCGAGGGAGATTTGCTCCAAGATTAAATCGCTCCAATAAATTATTCTCTACTAAACAGGGCCAACCACGTGAAGGTGGAAGCTCTTATGGCCCCTCTCCCCCCCTCACATCACTCTCAATTCCCCAATACCCAATCTATATTTCAATTTTTACTTTCATGAGCATAAAAAAAAATATTCAATAACTAGTAAAAAAACAATTCAACAAAAAGTACGCAAGGAAACATTGCAATTAATGCTTGACATAAAAATAGTATGATAAATGATTTTTTTATATAACGCAAAAAAATGTTCCAAGTATGGTAACGTTTGTCTTATAATAATACAATATTTTACATTGTCAAAATTCCTTTTTCTTCTTCCTATTTTTAAAGCTCCTAATTACATCATCAATATCATCGTGCTCTGCTCCTGTTTCGTGCCTTTCAACCCGCACTGCTGACCTAGTTGCGTATTCACGATGTCTGGGCTCATCCAGTGACGGGGCATCGCCTACAAAAACAGATAATATTAAATTTTAATTGTCAGTTTTTAAATATCATTGAACTAGTTCGTAATATTAATAAAAAAAATTGCAATGAGATTATTTACCTGGTGCACCAGTTGTCGCCGCTGACCTAGTTGCATTGTCACGATGTCTGGTCTCATCCACTGACGGGGCATCGCCTCCAAAAACAGATAATAATTAAATTTTAATTATCAGTTTTTAAATATCATTGAACTAGTTCGGTAATATTAATAAAAAAAATTGCAATGAGATTATTTACCTGGTGCACCAGTTGTCGCCGTTGGGACTGTTGCCCTGTCTTCCTCTCTCGTGGTAAGATCCTCAAGGGAAACATTCTCTATCATTTAAACAAAAAACGTTATAAGGACAACCATCAAGGTATAATTAGAAAAAATTATAAGTGGAAATTAATTACCGTCACGGCCCTCACTGATAGCAGCATTGTCGGCCCGGTCCCCACTACAATGATCAGGTTGCACGAGAGGATCATCTACATCTGGCTCTAAAACTGGGTTATTTACCTCGTCGGTAGTGTTGCTCCCCTGATTTAAACAAAGTTGTTAGACATTAAATTTATGGACAAAAACAAAAATATTGAAAGGTTAATGTTTTACCTTATCAGGCATTGTAGATCTTGGGACCTGCCCCAAGCTTCTGCGACGTTCAACTACAACTTGATAGCCAAAACGGAAAGCAATATTTTTATCTTCCTCTGTAGTTATTGTTCCAAAGTCATCACCCTACATTATATATGATTGTGTATTTTTAATCATATCTAATAGGATTACAAAAACGTTGGAAGGCGATACAATTAATTACAAGATGTTTAGCTACTTAATTACAATTCTTGCAGCTAATTTCAAGTAGCCACCCTGGCCGAGCTTGTGATGGCCCTTTTCCTCAATCCTAGCTTTGGTTGCCTTTGAGGTGTCAGGCAACCTAGCATCAAAAGATTGAAGTCAGATATGACGTAGCACACTTTTATTTTAGACATAAAGAAAATTAAAGCTATTGAATTAAAGTTGTAATTTACCTTGCGGGTCCATTTGGCATTTTTCCTTCTTTCTTTTCCCTTTTCTCTTTTCCGTCATGGATGAGTGCTCTCCACTCACTCTCTGAAACTGCGAGAGGACGCTCATATCTAGGGTTAAATTGCAATTGCGTCCTATAGGTGTCCCCGGTATATTTCAAATATTTTCCGGCTACCTGAGCCACCGCTTTTCTGTCAAATGTGCCGACCCCAAAAAGGGCTTCTAGATAATCTAGAAGTTCTTTTTTCAAGTTGGAATTCTGGGAATTCCACCCTGTACGTATGGTTGGGCCAAAAATTACCAACGCATGGCTCTCCAGAATCCTGTAGAACTCATTGTTTCCTACACAGAATAAAACCAAAAAATAAGAAGATATTATCATTAATTTAAAAATAAAAATCATGATAAATATGTTTTAGATAAAGTACATGAAATAGTTAAAATATTAAAATTTACCTGGGAGTTGTACATGCTTTATAGGGACACCCTCATCGTTCACCAACAACGTGCTATTAATGGTCCCTGTGGAGCTGACACGTGTAGCTCCAGGAAATGCAATAATGTAGTTGGCCATATCAGCCTCATCATTGCCAACACGTTCAGCGGTTGGCTGGGTGTCTGCTTGGGCAGGGTGTGTTTCTTGGCTAGCACCTAAAGGAGTTGAAGGTGTACGAGAGGGTTGTTGGGCAATCTCTTGCCCTTGTGTCCCACTACCACCAACACCGGGTTCAGCAAATGCCAGAAAACACTACATACAAAAGAACTTTTTGTTAGTTTAGTCAATGTAAAAATTAAAAATCAAACTATCACAATTCATCTCATGTAGAACAAAAAAAATATCCTTTTGAATTTTTATTATTACCTGATATCTATTTAGCTGCCTCATAAGATGTTGTATCCTCTCTTCTGTTTCAGGTGTTTGAGGCGCATCTATCAAAGCATTAAATTCCGACGTTGCATCTCGTGCCTTTTTTTTGCAACAACAACACTGGAGATAGGGATGAAAAAAGCTCTTCCTCAAAGAGGGAATCATCAGGCGTACCATGGCTAGGTGTCTGCATATTTGAACAAAATTAATATTATTTCAATTATGTAAATAACTAAAATACCTAAAGATAGAGCAATGCCGGCACTTTACATGTTCTTCCGCTGGCCTCTTTCCGCGATCATCCTGTCTCGGGGTTGTTCCTGCACTGCTCTGATCAGTCTGCCACATTGCAATAAAATTATAAATGTAAAAACTTGAAAACAATATCTAACTTGAAAACACAAAATGAAAATTGAAATAATTTCTAATAAGACACCGGAAGATAGAGTTAGAGTTTCAAATATGCCTTGCATTGAATTCAGTCCTGGAAACATGTCATTGCACATTAAGGCACCCAAACATTCAATCCACAAATGATATATTTAAGTAGGCTTCTCCTATTCCGGGAAAACACCATACCTATAATGCATTCACTTGCATGTATAAAGGGAAAGGAAAACATGTTTTCATACAACGGTGACAAAGGCATCTTGGGGAAAGGCATCTTCACTTTTTATTTATGTTGTTCACCCACACCACTCTCGTGTTTTCACTAATCCTGTTTTGTCATTTTTGGATTCAAATTAAGTTAAGGCCTTAAGTATTTTTTGACTTTTCGGTGTAGTTTTTATAAGTGGCATGTATGGATTTTCCATTAATTCTGCACTTTTTCTCTTCATGCGCATGTTTCCCTGGAAATCAAATGCATGATTTAGTCCCATACATCTAACAAGTTGTTGGATCAACTCCATAGGAAATATCATGTTTCCTATTCAATCAAAATTTATCTCAGTTAGGGTAGGTAGGAAGGTTTTTCCTTTGTATTAATAGGGCACTTCTAGCTTGCATTTTTATTATATCTTTCAAATTTAGTGTCGTTTCAATTAGGGCATGAATTTTTGCAACTTTCAAGGTGAGAATGAACAAAGACAAATTTTTGTGATGGATGACCGTATATGACTCCATGGCCAGAGGAAAAGGCACTAATCTACTTCTTCAAATATCTATAGTTCTCATTCACCTCATACGGAGATGGTCCCTGATTTTGAGCCAAATGTTGCAGCAAAAAGTTCCCCCCCTCCATAATTTGATAGTCAATGGAAATTTCTTAAATTGATGATGGGGCAAGATTATGGAACATTGGCACATACATATGTAATGGAATTCCAAGATCATGATATATGTTTGCATATGTTTATGGCAATGTTCCACCAAGTCCCCCGGAGGTGGGAGCGAGGGGACGAGGGAGCGCGGGAGCGGCCTATGCAAAAGCTCCCTACCAATTTTCAGGAAACGTGGGGGGACGTCGGGGTCATAAAATTATAAAATTTAATATTTAAAATGTAACTATATTTTTGCAAGGAATGCATATACAGTGATCATACACTTGCATCATGAAAGATAAATCATAAATGATAAAATTACAAATCGATGAATGATGAATCATATAATTGAAACAAATTTAAAAGTTAAAAGTTAAAACATACATCATACAATCATGCATGTAAGTTTGTAACTATATAATCATTAATGTAACTAATAACAATGTACAATGAAAATAAAGTTTAAGATATCATATGACATATTATATCAAGATTCAAAATAGAGTTTAAACTGAAGTTTACAACTCAAGTCCGAAACATAAAACTTAAACGCAAATAAGTTATGTCTGAAACATAAAACATAAAACATAACATATGAATATCAAATGATATCATCATACTGATAAATGAGCATAAATGCTCAAGTTAATGCCCCACTAGTCTCTGCATCCAACTTCTGCACGAATATATCAAGATCAACCATGTTACCATCTGAATCAGAATCACTTGGTTTCTCAAATATGCTAAGTGGCACATCAAATTTTAACACGAAACCATAAACTAAAAGGGGCGGTGAGGGGACGTGAGGGGGCGTGAGGGAAACATCCCCTAGAAGTCCCCAAGACCCCGGAGAGCGAGGGGGCGAGGAATCTAGACCCCTAGGTGGGGGGGCGAGACCCCGTGTAACACTGGTTTATGGAGGTGGTGGAGCAAAAAAGAGCTCAAATAGAGCTGAAATTTTTCACATAAAAAGGATTGTGGGCTTGACTAATGGTTCCATTTAAAAAATGATATCTAGACAGAGAATAAGTGTAGCATGCAAACATGCATTGAAAATCCATCCGAGTTTGCATTGTATTACTTATGATGGATTCAAATTTGGGTTTCAAAATGCCAGGTTATGGCATGATTTTGTCGAGAAACCCTTAGTTGGATTCTCATGTTGGTTTAATTTATATTTTAAGTTTGTTTTGCAATCTTTTGGTGATAGTAACTCATGAACTAGGTTACCAATGTGTAACAATCATATTTCAAGAATAAAGTTGTGATTTTTTTATATTATTATTATTATCTATTAGCTACGAGTATTGACACCTAATGCCTGGAATTTTGACATCTCGATAGCATGGATAATTTCGAAAATGTTTCTAGTAATGTTAACATAATAACTATCATTACATGTCTTCACTTTTTTCACCATAATAGACCTGTGATATGGACTCATCACACAACTTCATATGCTATGTCCCAACAAGTTCAAACCGGTTGAACCTACCTCATAGTGTGGTTATTAAGGACAAGTTGCTTGATATATAACTCGATAGCATAGACCGCATTGCAGTTCTAAAAAGAATCCTCAAGTGTCAAAAAAACTTCACAATATGTTCTACTATAAAGCCTTTTGGGATACCCGAAATAATATATGTATCATTGATGACTTTTAAAGTATGACAAGATCCAGAGGGAAAGGAAATCAATGGAAGAGTGATCCACCAATGAGAACCTAGAATTTAGCATCAGATGAGTTAGAGTCTAGGAAATTGAAAGCCTATAATTTTAATTAGTGATGAAGGACATCACATAGGTAATTATATTTTCATGTAGAATAATCTGCTAATTCAAATTTAAACTACATAATATGAAAGGCATACCATAAATTTTTCCACGTAAGTCCAAACAACCTATAAAAATGGAAAACCTTCTTTTTCCATGGGAAATAATTTACCTTTCCTTTTTCAAGGCAATCTAAATCACAAAAAATATGAACTATACCGCACACATTCTTGGATAATGTGAAAGTGGAAAAGGAATACCCTACACAAGTGATGCACACATGTACATTTGAACACTAATAGATTTTTGTAGTTGAAATGCAATGCTTGTTTTCATTTAAATGTAGGGTTTTTAAAGCAGGGATAAATAATGGCTTCCAAATTAATAAGCGTTTCTTTGGGAAAAATTTAAATCTTGTATTGGGTGATGAAGATAATAGAGGGTATTGAATCTTGATTCTTGACATCTAGAGAGAACCATACAGCCTAACACAATCCAATAGAATTGACCAAAAAAACCCAAATAGAGTCAACCCTACTATAGGAGGAAGGGCCTGCAGTAAGAACTTACCATTTTGCAAGAGCCGAGGGCGAACGCTTTGCAAGAGGCGGCGAATGTTGTTCTGCAAGAGGGGGGGGCGAACGGCGAACGAGCGAGGGGCGATTGCGGGGGCAAGGGCGTGCGGGGGCGGGGGGGCGAGATGCGGGCGAATCTTTTTGATGGAGAGGATTGAGGGCGAATCCAGGAGTGAATGCGTTGCGGGGCTCGGGGCGAATGCGAGGGCGGGTGCGTGCAGGCTCGGGCGAATGCGAAGGCGAATGCTGATACCGGGGCGGGGGCGAATGCTGAGGGCGAATGGTGTTCTGCAAGAGCGGAGGGCGAATGCGCGCGTGATATCGGACGTTAATGTAGCACACATGTACATTTGAACACTAATAGATTTTTGTAGTTGAAATGCAATGCTTGTTTTCATTTAAATGTAGGGGTTTTAAAGCAGGGAGAAATAATGGCTGCCAAATTAATAAGCGTTTCTTTGGGAAAAATTTAAATCTTGTATTGGGTGATGAAGATAATAGAGGGTATTGAATCTTGATTCTTGACATCTAGAGAGAACCCTACGGCCTAACACAATCCAATGGAATTGACCAAAAAAACCCAAATAGAGTCAACCCTACTATAGGAGGAAGGGCCTGCAGTAAGAACTTACCATTTTGCAAGAGCTGAGGGCGAATGTTGTTCTGCAAGAGCTGAGGGCGAACGCTGAGGGCGAATGATGAGGGCAAATGCTATTCTGCAAGAGCTGAGCGCGAATGCTGAGGGAAAATGCTGTTCTGCAAGAACAGAGAGTGAATGCGCGCATGATATCAAACGTAGCTATTGCGACAAATACAAAACATTTTTATGTAGCGCGCATATAAGTTTCGAATTTTTATGTAGGGCCCATATAAGTTTGGTATTTTTATGTAGCGCGAAAATAACTGTCGCTATACCGACGGCAGAAAAGGCGTCGCTATTAGGACGGTGCCTCCAAACGTCGCAATGGCGACACCTAGACATTGTGTCGCAGTTGCGACGTTTAGAGTCGTCTCAATAACGACGCTTTGGGCCATGGTGTCGCAATTGCGACGTCTTCCTTTAAACGTCGTAATTGCGACACTAGTTTAAGTGTCGGTATTGCGACACTTTTCTATAGACGTCGGTATAGCGACGGTTTCGGGCGGGATGGAAAAAATTTGGGAAAATTTCCGACATTTGGTCAAAAGCGTCGGAAACAAGTGTCGGAATTTCCGCCAAATGTAGTAGTGTCTGAAAAGGTAGAAAAAAATATCCGAGAGAACCTCTTAGTCGCGATAGGCTAAGGTATTCCTTTTTCATAAATAATCTATCCCAACCCGAAAAAGGGCTAAATGTATAATGGGTAGATATTGTTTCACAGCCATTTAACGAGTTCAAAACAACAAGAGTCTTAGAAATCTTTTTAGTTTTAGAGAGTCAGAAAATAGCTGAAAGATGACTCCAACAGTGAATTTTTCGTGTTTTTACCGAGTCCAAAAAAGTATAAAATACAACTCGTTACTTCATCGTCGTTACGTTAAAAACCTGTCGCTGCACAAGAGGCACACGTAAAACACATTTCTCGAAATAACATAGTGAAATAATTGAAAAATATGACTTAAAACCTATTCAGGGTTTTGAAAATTTATTAAATGCCAAAAATGGTAAAAAATAATTACTTTTCACTTTTACCTCTTGTGAAGCAATAGTTACCCTTTTTACATTGTGATTTTGTGGCAGCAATAGCGAGCAATCTGACAGACAAATCTCGAATCTGTCAGTTCCAGGTAAGAGCTAGCATCCTTTCCTACATTTTGATTCCCTTTTTATATTACTTGCAACCCAATTTTATACTTGCAACACCATGTCTCAGAGCTCAACCAGAGCTGCTGCAATACTTGATTAGTGTCTAGGATGTTGATCAGGAAAAGTTCATCATTCATGATCAGGAACTCGAGATCAAATTTTCTGATGTTTATTTCATAACAGGGTTGTTGCAGAGGGGAGTAGTACCAATCATAACTGGTACCTGACCCACAATGGAGAACGTGAGTATGGTGATTGACATGGTGTGTCTGGGGGCAAGGAAAGGATCAGGAAGCGGAAAAGTTGATATTTAAACGATTCTAGACTTGTCACTAGAGGTAGTGATGCACAACATCACACGAGCTACAATATTGCAAGCACCGCACGAAGCGACAAAGACACAACTAATTCTTGTTGTATATTTTCTGATACCGACCCTCTACAACTGGGTAGAGGCGGTGACAATTAACATGAAACGTCAACTGACGAAGTGCAAGAAAACCAAGCTGAAGCAGTCTGGTTACAGGTCCATTATGGTATCATTCATCTTGGAACAACGACCAATCTTTCAACGTCAGGAGGTTATAGGCCCGACACCACCAGCACAGGAGCCACGGATGGCCCGTTGGGCAGCTCTGATGCCAAGGTCAGGGGGCGGTCAACAGATGTCCTAAAGACCGGAGTTCTTCGAGTGGCTCTATCGACAGCTGATCATCATGGAGGATTGGCCCTACTCTGGAACATATTTCACTGGTGATGCAGATCTCCCACTCCTAGAAAGAGAGGATTGGGATGAAGTACTTGGTAAGACTAATTTTTTATTTTCATGAGTATTATATTTTTTTTTTGGTTATGTATGTTCTGACATTGAATCCATGTATGCATATGTTGGCCTAGAGAGACCTGCAGGCATGTCCCCAATAGCAAGGCAAATTTCTTGCGACTTTGATGTTACCCCTCATGGTGAGGGAGGCGAGGAGGAGGAAATCATACACAATTTTGAGGGAATCTCCAGTGGGATCTTGGATTATGCGCGATTCGATGAAGTTCCTTGTGCATACCAGAGACACACTGCAGGGGTGTCAAACCAAGTTCACAGCTTGCTGAGGCGGCTTGTACAGGCAGTGACATGCTACCATGAGCGTCATGCTAAGTAGAAACCTAGGTTTTATTTTTGCATATTTTTGAGAGACATGATGTCTCAGGATGTAACTGAAACACACATATTTTTTGAACTTTATGATGCACACTGATGCAAACATTCGATATATATATATATATATATATATATATATATATATATATATATATATATATATATATATATATATATATATATATATATATATATATATATATATATATATATATATATATATATATATATATATATATACATCTATTTTTCTTGTTATGGATACTATCATGTGATGATGATTTTTACAAATTGCACAAATGTCTCTCTAATACAATGTTAACCACTGTATCAGTTAATGCATTCATTCGCCTAGGAATATGTTGATATCTGATGTAATCAAAATGTCTTTCTAGAAAATGAATACATAAATACAACCTTAAGATGTGAGGGTTTATAACTAAATAATGTCTGTTAAGTTGAAGAATGACAAGCTGTGAGTCTAGATTTACAACCAATGCACGAATGCCGAGGGTAATCGCCTTGGTTAATAGTTCAATAACAGCACTATACTCAGTGACATTGTTTGTAGTTCATCCTAGACAGGTAACTTAAAGATCTACCAACACACCAGAAGGATCATAAATCACCCAAGCTACTGAAGACAGGTTCTAGGTACTACAGGAAGCACCATTCGCGAAATCGACATAAGCGGTAATAGACATCTACACAAAACGCAACACCCCAATAAGTAGGAAAACGCTCGCAAAGCACACCAAGCCAAAAATGTACAAAAATGAAAATAACAAATATGTACACAAAACATGCACAAATGACTCATGGATGATATTTTTTAAGATACAACCCATTTCTAGGTTGATCCAAAGGATTACCTTCGTAATCAATAAGCTCATAGGCCCCATTCCACAAGACACATTTAACAATGTAGGGCCCATGCCACAGGGGTTGAAATTTTCTTGCCCCCAGCTTATCATGAGCTTGGTAATACAGGAGGACGAGGTCTCCTTCGATGAAGGAGTGAGGGGAAACCGACTGGTCAAAATGAGCTTTGACCTGCTTCTTCTGTGCTTCAATGACCAAATTATTAAAGTGGCGAGTTTCATCCAGCCTTTCTAAGTAGAGAAGACGCTCTTCTTCTGGTGAAGTGTTTGGCAGTAATTCAACAGCCAACTTGAGCGAAGGTATCTCACACTCAATCGGAAGGGTCGCTTCCAGACCGTAAGCAAGCTGAAATGGAGTGAATTCAGTCGCATCCTTAACTGAGGTTTATGTTACACCATTTTTTGGTCATCTAACCTATTATCATTAGATGGACCCAAGTACACCATGTAAGACCAATTTTACCCTAAGTAAAATTGCCTTCACTATGTTAAATAACTTAATAAACCACATTTATTAGGTTGTTTATGGTCTAAACAGGAAACCCCAAAGGAAATATTAAACAAACCTATATTTGTTTGATTTTCCTCATGGAATAATTAATTAAACCATAATTTAATTATTATTCCCAGTCATGTTTAACCCAAAAACAAAGAAATTAATTAGATAAACCTTTACTTATCTTATTATTTTCTAGGAATAATTATTTAAATCTTATTTAGATAATATTCCTTGTTAAATATGACCAAATCACCCACAAATAATTAAATAAATCATTATTTATTTTATTATCTTCCAACCACTTCCTTAAAAAGATAAATAAATCATTTATTTATTTATTTTTGACTAATCAAGGGATTTGACCCAAGACAAATACCTTCTCCCTCCAACAAATATAATAAAATATTCCATAAAAGGTGGATCTAGATTTGGTTAACATTATTTTAATCATGCACCAAGATCTAGAATGGCCCAATATTTTTTTATAAATAGGAGGGTTTTTCCTATCACTCTTCACCTTTTGTTGCCTATTAGATCACTCTGGATCTATACACTTGGTCACATTTTTCCATGATTTGCTGTGTGAGCTCCCATTGAGCTCTATTCATTGCATTGGGTTTTCTACACCAACAAGAGAGAGAAATCTTAGATCTGAAGTGCTGAGGACTTCCAAGAACCCATCCCACTGAGGAGAATTGGATACGCCTTCTTGTTTTCCTCCAGGGTGCCCAATTAATACAAAAATTCTTTCAAAAATTGTTCTTGTCTTGTCTATTGGTATATGGAGCAAACCCTTGTTTTTACTGCTTAATATCTTTCCATGCATAAATATGGTTTTTTGCAGCTCTTTTCTTGTTTAACTAACCGCAAATCTGAAGATATTGGCAGCTACTTTTGTTGTTAGGGCTATTAGTTATGCGTAGCTAAAGTGGTCCTTTTTCATACACTTCGACAAAGGATTCATACTAACAGTTTAGTATGCCCAAAGAGCCGAAAATAACATGAGATTCCAGTTTGATTTGTTCATCCCAATCATACGTTGAAGCATGGTGACAAGAAATTTATTCACAACTTCAACCTAGCCATTGGCCTAAGGATAGTATGGCGTTGAGCTGTCGTGAAAGAGACCCAACTTGGAAGTCAACTCCTCCTCCATATAATGCCAAAAATGGGAACCATGATAAGTAACGATGGCTTGAGGGACACCAAAACTAGAAATTATGTGATTGAATATGAACTGAGCTGCTGTCTTACCATCTGTCGTAAGTGTAGGCATTTCTTCGGCCCATTTGGTGAAGTAGTCAACGACTACAATAATATAAGCATGCCCCTCGGACGAGTGAGGGTTACACGTCATAAAATCGATGCCCCACTTCGCAAAGGGACCAACGGTAATGACAGGGTGGAGATGTGAAGGTGGCGCACACATTTTATGCTGATAGATCTGGCAGTCATGGCATTTACAAACAGTGACAATGAAATCGTTGAAGATGGTGGGCTAGAAATACCCAGCACGAAGAATTCTCTATGCAGTAGCATAACCAGACATGTGACCACCATAGGCACCACTGTGACAGTCATTCAGGGCTTTCTCAGCCTCCTCGAGACTCAAACACCGGTGGAGAATGGAATCAACTCCGATGCGGTAGAGTGTATCTCTGACTATACGATAAGGTTACAATTGATGACGGATGCATTGGTGAGCATCCTTCATCAACTCAGATCTGAAGGTAGAATTCTGAAGATATACAATGATATCACCATACCAAGGATCGAGGCTGCTAATTAGAAAAAGTGTATCGTCTAGAATGCATTCCTCGTAACCAGATGGAGCGGAGTCGGAAGGGAGAGAGTAGATTAGATTAGCAAAGACTAATGATTTCTTCGATTTGGTAGTGGTGAACTCTAAATCGAACTCTTGGAGGATGACAATCCACTTCGAGTACTTGCCCCCCAGCAATTGACAAGACGATATGTAGGTCATAGGGTTGCAGTCGGAAATCACAGTGACTGTATTGAACAGGATGTAATGACAAAAACGTTGAACTGCTAGAACCACAGCCAACGCCAACTTCTCGACATGTGCATATCACGTTTCAGTATCGAGAAGGTTACGAGATATATAGTAAATAACATGCTCATCACTGTCATCATCGTCTTGTACCAAAACCATGGTAATCGTGCTGAAAGCGGTGGCCAAATAGAGGGAATAATCACGATGATAATTCAGAGGATGCAATAAAGGAGCGTTGACAAGCAACTTCTTTAATGCATCGAAAGACTTCTAGGCGATCTCATCCCAGAGGAACGGGACACCCTACTTTAGTAACCGCATGAATCCTTTAGCCACTTCGGCATAGTTAGGTATAAAACGACATAAAAATTTAGCCTTTCCTTGCAGACTCTGCAGCTGATGTAATGAGGATGGAGAGGGGAGATTAATGATAGCCTCAACTTTGAGCGGATCGAGGCGAATTCCATCTTTGGAGACAATAAACCCTAAGAGTCTACCAGAATAAATGCAGAAGATGCACTTATGCGGATTCAACCAGATGTTATAGCGTCGACAACAAAGAAAAATCTAACAGATATGGTTAGGATGGTCTTTACGCTTAGCTAAATGAGCCAGAACATCATCCAGATAAGGCTGAATGATGTGTTTAATATCATGGAAAGCATACGACATCGCTCGCTGAAATGTAGCCCCAGCATTTTTCAAACCGAAAGGGATCTTTTTTTATGCCAAGGTACCCCAAGGACAGATAAAGGCAGTCTTATGTTGATTGGTCGAGAGAATGTTAATTTGGTTGTAGCCAGAAAAGCTGTCCATAAAGGAAAAAATCTCACTCCCCGTGCAGTCATCAATAATTTGATCAATAAAGGGAGTAGGATAATTATCCTTAAGAAAGGCTCGGTTAATGTCACGATAATCAACACAAACCCGAATGGTGCCCTATTTCTTATCTAGAGGGACAATATTGGACACCCATTCTATCAAGGGAATCGGATAGATAAAATCAACTTTGAGAATTTTTTCAACTTCACCCTTAATGACGGCAGCCTTTCTAGGGTGCACAGGACAAAGACGCTGGCAAATAGGCTTCGCACCAGGATATGTAGGAATCTCATGCACCACTATACTGGGATCGATGTCGGGCATATCTTCGTAGGACCATGCAAAGACATCGCGGAACTTGCAGAAAAGGCTAGTATAAACCTGGACTTCTTCCGAAGAATAGGTGACCCCAATATGGATATTCTTGACAATTCCCAGTTTCACGGAAATGTCGATACACATCGTTTGTGTGATATTACTCAAGTTACCTTCCATAAAAACTTCATGTGTCATAATAGGCGTTTGAAGCGTAGGAGAAGGAACCTGAGAAGTGAACCTCTCAAGACACATATACATGGCACCGAGGCCAGTCATGAATGAGGAACGATGATGACTATCGTCCCATGGAGGATCCTCGAGAGACATAGTTTCCACAATGGCTTCATCGAAGGGAAATATCTCTTTCAAGGGATCGGGCAAATCCAAATCGCCAAGCCAAGGGGATTAAGAATAAGTGTCGAGAGACATGCCCAAAGGAGCATGATCAAGAGGTGGAGGCTCCGAAGCACAAATAAGTTCACAATAGTCAATCTCGATTGGGCTTAATGGCATCGAATCTCCAAAAGAATTGATCTGCTCAGGCAAAGGGATGATCCATGGGTTGTCAAACAGAGATATCATATTAATTTGAACAGTGTTGGGTGGAGGAAGAGGAAAAATACCCATGAGGGCAGGATCTTTGAAAAGACCTGGCCCTACGCTCTCGTAAGGTGTAGGAATTTGATCCATGTATGGAATGTTGTTCTCGGAAGAAGTGAAGAGTGACAACTGATCAACAATAATGATCTTTCCTTCGTGCAGAAATTTTAAAACACGAAAGAGATTGGACGAAACACATAGCATGGCATGAGTCCACCTGCGACTGAGGAGAAGATTGTAATTGAGCTTGGCGTCAACTACTTCAACCTTGACGTTGATCATCTTCCCTTCTAGAGTAATTGGTAAACTAGAGAGAACACCAAGGGGTTTATATTCCCTTCCATCAAATGCTTCAAGAGCATTTGGCAATGAATTCAAAGTTGGAGAACCAATGGCTTTCCAGTAGGCAGATGACATGATGCATGTAGATGCGCCCTCGTCCACAACCACTCGATGGATATTCAGTCCATTAATACCAACTCGAATGATGAGCGCAAGCTAGTGCGGGAGACGTGGGATGAAATTCTCCAAGTCGAAAGTGATAAGGCTTGAATCAGCAAGATCAACTCCATCGATCAAAGAAAGCAAAGCCTTCCATTGAGACGGACAACTCTGAAGTACTTCTAATGCATACATTGCAGATGGCGCCTGAGCCAAATCCTTAACAATCTTGTAATATTGAGCAGCAGGGGCGTTCGGATTATAAGAAGACTTACGAAGTAGACCTTTGGAAGGTGATTGTACAACGGGCTCAGTACTGGGCCTTTCAATCTGAAGAGGGCCAGAAACAGACAGAGGAGGAGGACCATCAGCGATCTCCTTCCCCGTTGCTTAACGCAGTTTAGTATAATATTTCGACCGAGTAGTGATAGAAATGGATGCAGAACGGCTCATCATGAAAACTTGAGAGCCTAATGGGGCAAAGGACTAAGGTTACTCTACCATCTGGGTGTGTTGTGATGGAAAAGGTTCTTTGAGAATGGCCAGAGTTCCTTGGGTTCCTTTGAGCAATCTACTCACTTCAACCCATTGAGGACAGTCCTTGGTGTAGTGCTCTTTGTCACAAATCAAACAAGGGTACTTCAGTTTTTGCTATGAACCATCATCAGCACGAGATTTCTGAGAATCCTATTTCCGAGTATCGGATTTGGCCTTACCTTTACCCTTTTTTTTTCCTTTTGAAGTTTTATCAGATGGATTGGCCTGAAAGGCATTAACTTCTGCGATTTTACAAGAATTCGGGGTAGAGAAGCATTATCATTGGAAGGATTAGATTTTTACTTCCCAGGGTTCGAAGGAGAAGACTTCCGAGAAGTCTGAGATACGGAACTGACGATACCGTTAATAGATGGCGTCGTCGATGCTTTAGAAGTTCCAGGTCGAGGGGCATCAGGCAATATATCATATAACGTGCCAGACTGGGAGTACATGAGATCAAGGTACTGGGCACGAGAAATGGCCTGTTCTTCAGTTACACATGCCCCCATAGCTATATCTTTAGCAATTTTATTGAAAAATGAGGTGGTGAAACAATCAGTTAGAAGCTGATCAGTAATTTCAAACTTGATCAAGCAACGGTGGCACCTCCATTCATGAATATGATCCGAGATATGAGTGTCTCGGTCTTGTTTCAAGGATGTGAGGAGGTGTGTCCTAGTTTCATATCGAACCGGTAACTGAAAATGTGTGAGAAACGCCATGGCTAAAGAGTTGAAATCTTGAAATATGCCATGAGATAATTCAATGTACCACTTTACAGCAGCACCAGTAAAATTTCGTTGGAAAATACGGAGTCGAATGGAGTCATCAACCCAAGAGTTACAAGAACAGCAAAGATGGTAAGTCATAACATGTGCTTGGGGGTCTTCTCTAGACTTGCCCTTAAATTTAGGACAATCCCCAGGAATTTTGGTTAGAATTGAAGGCCAATATGGATTATGAAGAATTGGATCATTTGTCAATTTTGACACATTAGGCAGTTCCAACGTCACAAGAAATGGAAATTGAGGATTAAAAGGCATTGGAGGTCATTGATAAGGACCAGTGTTAACATTCCACCCAGGCTGAGAGAAATTCTGCCCCCATATGTTTTGTCCCGAAGGATTCTAGCCATAGGGGTTACAAGCTGGATAATTCTGCCCATACTGGGGTTGAGGGTCGGGATACTGATTTTGAGCATACCATAGAGGTCCTTGCTTAGCAACATATGGATTCTACTGCGGAATGTAAGAATTGCCTTGAGGTGGATTATACACCATCTGGGATTGATTTTGAGGGTAATAAGTGAAACCTTGGGGCGCACTATATACAGACTGAAATTGTGCTTGAGGAGGGTAAGTAGCGCCTTAGGGTTAAGGAGGTGGTACCTGATGAGCAGGTTGAACGGGCTACTGAGCTGGTTGAATAGGTTGAACGGGATGCCGAGCAGGTTGAACAGGTTGAACCGACTATTGAGCGGGTTGAGCAAGTTGAATCGGCTATTGAGGCTGGTTAGGTTGTCCCTAAGGAGCAGGTTGGCCTGGATACTGAGGGCCACCGAGTTGCCCTTGTGGAAGAGGTTGGCTGGATGGTTGTAATGGACCAGATTGCCCCTGATAACCAGTTTGACCCAGAGCAGGATCGTAGGGTTTTCCTTATTGTACAAAAGCTTGGCCTTGTGGAATGTAAGGTTGTTGCTGTTGCACAAAAGGTTGTCCCTATGGTGGATAAATTTTTCCCCTAGGAACATAAGACGCTCCTGGTTGAGACTAACGTTGACTAGAAGGATCATAGGGTTGCCCTTGTTGGACCGAAGGTTGACCCTGTAAGGGTTGTCCTTGTGGACCGTAAGGTTGTCCCTAAGGACCAAAGGTTTGTCCCTTCTAGACCAAAGGTTTTCCCTGTAAGGGTTGTCCTTGTAGGCCCTAGGGTTGCACCTATATCAATGGCCCTTGATGAGGAATGGTCCTATAAGGACCAACCAGAGGCAGATAAACAACTTGATTAGGATCGATGGGAGGAAAATAAACGGGGTTTCCGTAGACATCATATTGGTGTGGAGGATTGACAGGAGCTTGGGGCTACTAAGAACCCTGAGAGTTCTATTGTTGAACAGCCAATAGATACTCATTGAAAGTAAGGCCGCTAGGGATAGAAGTAGAAACCATAGCCCTACTAGAAGCAGGTGTGGTTTCCACAGAGCAAGCTTGTGATCTACTCACGATGGGTCTGACATGCCATGTGGGATTAAGAAATATTGATCTACGAGTGTGAAAAGATCCTGATGACTGAGTCGTAACAACTGGTGCAGATGAAACCACACCAACTGTGGGTTGGACTGGGAAATATGTAACAGTGACTGACAAGCTAGGTGTCAAAGGTGACATTCCTAATGAAGGAAGGACCGAATTCCTTGGAGGAGTCGAGGTACTAGATTGTGTTATGGACGCAACACCAAAAACAATCTGACTCAAAGTCCGATAACCGGGTGTAAGTTACACCGATTGAGGAGAAAGTTTACTAGAAACACACAGGAGATCTTCTGGGAAAAGCTAATATTCCCCTGTAGAAATAGGAATTTCTTCACTGCTGACAGGACTTGAAGAATCCATGTCTGACGAAGCCGTAAGATCTTCGAAAAGACAACAAGGATTGGGAGGTAAAGCAGTGGCTAAAAATGGTAATCCCGCGGTAAGAGGAGGGAATTCTTCCTCGCTCCAAAAACTAGACCAAGCACCCTGAGGTGGCCAATTGAACTCAACCGACTCTTTAGGAGGAGGTCGGGTAGCAAGAGGCAAGACAGTCAGGAGGATAGGCTGCAAAAACTCGGCAGACCTAGTGGACTGAGGGGTTTCGAAAGAAACGTCAAGAAAAGAACTACCACTAGGAGGCAGTGAAGAAGACAAAGAAACTGGTGGTTCCGCCACTGTGGTAATATTTCAACACAGGAAGGAAAACGAGATAGCCAATTCAAGGCTTCAAGATCAAACTCTAAGGAATTACAAAAACAAGCCAAGTAGAAAACTTTTAACAGACATGTGATGATGGGTAATTAATTTTACGACATTGAAACGAAACTTTGTTGTTTCATGTTTTAAGAGTCGAGAAATAGACAAAAGATTACTCTATCACTTTCAATATTAAACGAGCGTGAAAGGACAAGTGCTCGATGATCCCTTCACTTTTTAAGGAGTCATGAAAAGATCAAAATGACTACTTAGGTAATCTAAGCAAGAGGGTGTACCAAGTTTCGTGAACTACCATATACACCTTGGTGATCAAATGAAAGAGAAATGACCAAGGACTTAACGTACGTGCAGGTAGTCTTCCCAAATGTTGTGTTTGGTGTATCACAGTTACAGGGCAGCAGACTCAGCTTCCTATGGATAAAGGATTTGAACCTATGAGGGTCTCCCTTTATATATGCAACGGTAGTCTTCCCAAATGTTGTGTTCGGTGTATCACAGTTACAGGGCAGCAGACTCAGCTTCCTATGGATAAAGGATTTGAACCTATGAGGGTCTCCCTTTATATATGCAACGGTATAGGGAGCACAAGCCCATACTAGTGTTGTTTAAATCCATGTGGTGAAAGACAACTACTAGCTTTAACGGCGTCGAAACACGTCACTAGCCTAGATCTCTAAAAATGTTTGCGTTAGGTTCCAATGCTTCCTTAGATTGACTGAATCAATTAAAAATTTGATCTTGAATTAATGTTTCAGTTTCAAGGCCCTATCAAATGGGATCTCAAATTCCTGAATGCATGCTATATGCAAAGAACACCATTTTCGTTCGATGAATGCTAACTAAGAGAAGGATATAGATCTTTCACAAAGTAGCACATAATGAAATCATATGAACAAGTTCCCTAATGCATCTAATAAAACCAAACGAAAAGTGAAAATCTCTTTCGTAGTCCATTAAGCGCTAATTATGCAAAAGAACTTTTCATTTCCGATGCAAACGAAAGAAAGCAATTTTTTTGTTTTTTGAATGAATGAAGCACACAATGCACTTATTACATTAAAAATAAAAGCGAACACTAGTTTTGAGCATTGCAAATGTAAATATCTGAAATGAATGATCCAAAAGCAATATAGATGTAAAAACACACTCAAACCGATGATGCACTCTTTCAAACAAATAGAAAGATTTCAAAATGACCCAAACGAGCAATATGATCTATGCTTGAAGTGACAAACTAGAGAGTCAAACAAAATGAAAGTTATCATTCAAAAAACCAAAACACAAAGGATCAGGAAAGGATAACTCAATTGATTAGGGAATCGAACTGACAACAATCACAAAGACTCGAACTTCAATCAGAAGGCTCACCGAGTGAAAGACACCTAGAAACCCTAGGGCTACGAACTTCACCGATGAGACAATGGATAAATAGTTGAGAAGAGCAAGCCTATAGCAGTCAAAACAATTCCAAAATACCAATTCCAAATCAAATAAAAAACCTAGAGTCAAGCACAACTGACCAAAACTCAGCAAGAAGGTCAAACCAAATCCTACAGGATTTGACGCGACTGTGAAGCGGTAATCTGCGCCAAACAGGGGTTGGCACTACTGCAAAAAAAGCAACAAGCGCCAATTGGCACGACTATTCAAAGAAAACCCGTGCCAAGCCATATAACTATGGAAAAATGAAAAAACCAGTGAGTAGAGGTCAATCTTGACACTTTGAAGCTGAATAAGAGGATTCCAAACAGTGAAGAAAGCCAAAAAAGACAGACAAGCAATCAAACGACCGAAGTCAATTCGACAAGTCAAATTCCTAGTGGAGTCGCCAGCTTGTTGGAAAGGTAAATCCTCTCTATGGATAGAGACGATAAAATCACACTGACCCCCAGTAGAGTCTCCAAATTGTTGTGAAGGTAAATCCTCTCTGTGGACAGAAATGATCCCTCTAGCCCTGGAGTGGGTCTAGCAACAAGGGAGCAAGCTAATGTGTAGGTTCCTAGTTAAAAAATGAAATAGGTTGGGGTATATTGTCCTACTTGGATTACAATGCGATTGTTACAGTTGTAGCAGTGGCAGCTATTGTGAAACCAACTCCAAAAATAGAAGAAAAGAGATATCAACACCTTAGAAATAAGCCACTTCGAGGGGGTAACCTCTAATACATTACATGAATGAACAATTATTGGATGATACAAATCCAAAAACCTCTTTTCTATATATAGGATTCCATGGGGCCACAATGTAATCCTAGTGGGGCCACAATGTAATAAAATCCATTGAAATATCCTCCCAACGTTGACTTGGAATGGATAAAGGTTGTAGAAGAACCGAGGTCTTAATTGTCTCAACTTTATTTTGTTGGCAAACCAAACATTCCCCCACAAACCTTTGAATATCATATTTAAGGCCATCCCAAAAAAAATCTTTCTTCACCCTATGGTAAGTTTTTAAAAATCCCAAGTGTCCTCCTAAAGGAGAAGTGTGCAATTCCAAAAGAATCTTTTGTTTTAGTTGGGAATTCTTCCAAATATATAAGCGATCTTTGTACCATAAGGAATCATTTTTCCAACTAAATGTATCAGATGTACTAGGATCTTGTTGCAAATTTTGAATGAGTGTCCACACTTCTTCATCCTTCTTACATTCATCTCTTGCTTTGGTTATCCAATCTGGTTGGATAATAGAAATGGCACAAAGCAACGCTTCCACCTCTTCCTCCTTTCTTGATAATGCATCTACAACAACATTTAGCTTCCCTTTTTTGTAGATGATTTCAAAGTCATAACCAAACATCTTTGTGACCCATTTTTGTTGCTCTTCTAAAGATAGTCTTTGTTCCAAAGAGTGTTTGAGACTATCATGATTAGTTTTTACCTTGAAGTGTCTTCCCATTAGGTAAGGTCTCCATTTCTTTAGTGCATGTAGTATTTCCAACATTTCCTTCTCAAAAATATCCTTTTGTAAATACTTTCCTTTGATTGAACGACTTTCAAAATCAATGGGTCTTCCTTCTTGCATTAAAACAACACCAATTCCATTTCCTGAGGCATCACATTCCACAATAAAGGTTTTTGTGAAGTCTGGCATAGCTAAGACTAGTGCTAGGAACATTGCCTCTTTAAGATGTTCAGAGGCCTTAGTTGCTTCAAGAATCCATGAAAATGCATCTTTCTTCAATAATTTTGTTAGAGGTGTTGCTATTCTCCCATAATTCTTAACAAACTTGTGATAATACCCTGTTAACCCGAGAAATCCGTGCAATTTCTTTATGGTTGTGGGGACTTTCCATTCCTTAATGGCTTTAATTTTGTTAAGGTCTACCTTAACACCCTCGTGAGATACAATATGACCCAGATATTCCACCTCTTGTACTCCAAAGAAACATTTGGATGTTTTGCATATAATTGTTTCTCCTCTAATAGTTTGAGCACCCTCTCAACATGTTGAACATGATCCTTCCAAGACCTGTTGTAGATTAGTATATCATCAAAAAATACTAGCATAAATTTTCTAAGGAAGGGTTTTAAAATGGAATTCATCAACCCTTGAAATGTAGAAGGTGCATTGGTAAGGCCAAAAGGCATGACCAAAAATTCATAATGACCCTCATGAGTTCGAAATGCTGTTTTCGGAATTTCTTTAGTCTTCATTCTAATTTGATGATATCCTAAATGAAGATCGAACTTGGTAAAATAAATTTCTCCATGTAATTCATCTAATAATTCATCAATCACACAAATGGGAAAGTTATATTTAATAGTGAGCTTATTGAGCTCCCTATAATCTGGACACATGCACCATGATCCATCTTTCTTGTGCACCAATACTACTGGGGCAGAGAAAAACTTTGACTACGTTGAATTATACCAGCCTCTAACATTTCTGAAATCATACATTCAATTTCACTCTTTTGGACATAAGGATATCTATAAGGCCTAATGTTTGGAGGAACACTTCCTAGAATCAAATGAATAACATGATCATGATCACAAATAGGTGGGAGTCCTTTGGGAGTATCAAACACCTTGGAATGATTGTCCAAGTTTTTTTGGAGATCTGGAGAAATAAATGATTTTGATGTTGGAACTTCTAGTGAGCATAATTGTGCAATTACACCTCATTGTTCTATCTTCAGAAGCTTTGTCATGAAATTAGAGCTTATTATCTTTCCTAGCTTCCCTACAATAACTCGTAATTCGATTTCCTTTCCTTCCAAATTTTTTTTCAAGAAAAGCTCTTGAAAATTAAAATCTACCATCCCCAAAGATTGGAACCATTGTGCTCCTAGTACAACATCAGCACCTCCCATTAGGATGGAAAGCATTAGACTATTCAATACATATTCCCCCATGGCTAGCTTGATATTATGGCATTTTCCTGAGAAATTTATACTTCCTCCATTTGCAACCATCACTTGACATTCTGGTGCTAGGTATAGGAAACAATTCAATTCCTTGGCTACCTTACAATGAATAAAATTATGGGTACTACCCGAATCAATCAACACTATTACCTTTTTCTTCTTGATATGTCCTTCTATATTGAGAGTTTGAGGAGTCGTAATTCCTTCCAATGCATTACATGATATGGTCGGACTCATTTCTTCTTCTTCTAGGGTTGCTTCCTGGTGTATATCCTCTTCTTTTGAAGTTTCTTGTTCATTTTCTTCCTCCTCTTCACAATCTATGTAAAATAATTTCTTCTCAGCACACTTATGACCTTTAGTGTATTTGCTATCACAACTGTAGAAAAGCCCTTTTGCTCTTTTTTCTTCCAATTTTTGTGCTGTCAACCTTGTAGGTTGTGGAAGTCTAGGAGTAGCAACACTTCCATATTTATAGATGTGAGTGGTAGGCTTCCTTGTCGCCATAATTTTACATTCAACTTTTCTTGCCAACCTGAATTCCTTCTCCAATGAATCAGGTTCCCAAATGCAAACTTCATGTTGGATGTTATCCTTTAAAGTCCCTATGAAAACATCAATCTTGTGTTCCTCTGGAATATCAGTTATCCTTATATTCAATTTTTGGAAGTCCTCAATGTGCTCCACCACTGAACCCTTTTGTTTGAGATTTATCAATTGGCTAAAGAGGGTGTTTATCTTTGTATCTTCATAATGTGCTATCATTTCCTCCATAAAAATTGACCAAGTGACAATTTTTTTATAGGAGAAAAGGCATTGATACCATAAAAATGTATTTTTTTCTAAATGTAAAGTTGAAATGTGTACCTTTTGTGTGTTTTGCACATTATTGAGATCAAAACATTGCTTCATCTGAAGTATCCATGGTACGGGATCCTTGCCATCAAATTTCCTCGTATCCATCTTTAGAATATGGTGGTTCTTCAATCCAAAATTAGAGTTTAGGAAATCACGATTAACATTCATTTTTTCCTCATTGTGATTTTCTTCTACTATCTTTTTGCCATTAGGAATCATTTCTTGTATCAACTTTGACAAACCTTCCTTCAAACCTTCCATTTTTTCTTCCATACCATCCTTCAAACCTTCCATTTTTTCTTCCATACCATCCTTCAAACCTTCCATTTTTTCTTCCATACCATTCTTCAAACCATCCATCGTAGCTTCCATACCTTTCTTCAAACCATCCATCATAGCTTCCATACCTTTCTTCAAACCATCCATATTAGCTTCCATGCTTTTCTTCAAAACATCCATTTCATTTTTTGTTTCTCTTTGCGAGAGCGAAATTTGGTGCATTTTCTCTTGTAATTTTGTTATGTCATGTTGCATTTCTTCATCTTCATGAGCAATAGTATAGCCTTCTGAAGGCTTATGGGTTTTGAATTGTTTTTGGGAGGGATTTTAGAACCCAATACTGATATCTATTCTAAAATATGCCCTTAGAATCAATTCAAATTTATTCTTCAAACAAGACTTACGCAATTCGGAAAAAAATACACACCTTTTTTTTTTCTTTTGAGGAGCTCGATATTAAAATTGAATTATCTCTATGATTGAGGATCTTCAATATCTGAAATTTTTTCCTAAGGTATCCCTCTGAATGCTCTTTTGAATGCCACAGGTTTGACCTGATTTGGATTCTTCAAGGAAAATTTATGTCCAATCTCCCACAATGACCTAATTATGGATTGGTTCAGTAGAGCGAACTTGTACGACTTACCACGTGTCACTATTTACTCCTTCGGCTCTAAAATTGATAGAAAGAAAACTAAATTATGTGTACTTCAGGCCAGTTTTTACAGAATTCCAATCTGATGCTCAGAGAGAGAGTTATGAATATTTTCCCATGATCACCGCTTTGAGATGAAATTCGGGAGCCTGAAAAAGCCCTAACTTCCACAGATCATATCTCTGAAACTATTGCGAACAAAGCTTTGAAATTTTGCGACAATGTTCCTTAGGACTCCAAATTCACACTCTAAAAATTCCAGCTTTTGAAACTGTGTAGAAAAAAATTATGACGAAAATTCCACGATGACCTGTTTGGTGCAGTGAAACCCTATAATCCAAAGTTCCGATGCCAAATGTTGTGAAACCAACTCCAAAAATAGAAGAAAAGAGATATCAACGCCTTATAAATAAGCCAATTCGAGGGGGAAACCTCCAATACATTACATGAATGAACAATTCTTGGATTATACAAAAGAAAAAACCTCCTTTCTATATATAGGAGTCCATGGGGCCACAATGTAATCCTAGTCGACCTAACAATAATAATGTAAGGGCACAATAAAAACAATATGGGGATTACAGGGGTACAATAATAACAATAAGGGGGTTACACTCACAACAATAAGGGACTACACTAGTAATATAGGGCCCTAACAACAGCCTCTTGATCTTTTCCTCGACAGGCTGTGGTCCTTTAGCAATGGTACTCGGATACCTGCACAAATATCAAAAGACAAATGCAGGATACAAGACAATAATTGCACTCATAACTAGCTAATCAGTCAAGGAAGATTAAACATATTGCGTAAAATAAACCATATTAACACAAGATGGGAACCAGACAATAGTCATGTATATATGAATAGAAGAAAGAGATTAAAAACGAAGCCTTGATGTTGAAGCCTCCTTCAGCAGGTTCAGTCGAAGCGCGTCTCGAAGGATCATCGAGGAATTGGGACGAGGCGAGGACACAAGCCTAAGCTCTCTCTCAACAAAGGTCTCTTTCTTGTCTATCTCACCAACAAGATGTTCAGCAATTCTCTTCAGCCTTTCAGCTATAATTGTTCTGTTAGTGTTTCAATGGGAGATAGATTTATTTATAGAGGGAGAGGAGGAGGTTGGGATCCCTACAATGGTGGAAGGGGGGCCTTATCCTTTGGGAGGTTTCCCCAAAAGGTAGAAACAAGAGGCCAAAGGAGGGTGGTCGTGGTTATTCAGTCGAACCACCCAGGCTGACTCGCCCACGTAGTTGTTATCATGGAAACTTCACCTCTATTTTTAAAAAACATTCCAAAAATATCTTGGAGCGGGTAGCTCACTGGGACAAAGTGCCAATGGGCATGGGACCCAGTGTTAACCTTCCTCATTGGCACGAGGGAATAACGGTCTACCAGCCCCAACACAAAAACATGTGTTTCTGATTGTCTACTCAAGGAATTGTCAACAGAAGGAATGTTGTCCTCATGGCAAGGGATGCAATGATAGTCTTTGCAAGGCATGACACTTCTTATTAGTCACAGAAATGGTCCTCCAATGTGCGGGATGGGGATTGCAAGGACAATGACAAAATGTTGTGTAACAGTAGGAAAGTACGAAACTTTGCAAAACTGGAAAATTGTTTTGAAGTCATGCTCTAGGAAGATAGGAAATTCATAGATGGATTATAAGCTTAGAGAGAGGAAAATGAATGAATAGTAATGGAATTATGGATGCGATTTGAAATGGACTTGGCTTCTTCATGTTAATCTTAGTCTTTTACAACCACTTGTGCATAATTGATCTTCTCTGATCATCCTGGAACCTACAAAATATTAACATTAATCTACAATAAAACGTAATATTATCGAAGGAGAGAGGTGACTAGTCTCTCTTCATATGATATATACGCAATGAATTCATAAATATTGATAATAATACAAATTCAAGGAAAATAAATAAAAATAAAATGCAATTTTACTTGTCAAGAAGTGGTATCTTGGATAACCTGTCAGCATTTTGTTGATAATTTCTTCGTTTTATGCCCAATTTCAGTGATTCAAAAACCAACTCAAAGAAAATTAATATTGGAAACATGTTTTAACGATATTATGATGTTTTACAAGTCCAATTGCTACAAAATCCATAAAAATGACCAATTTTATTGTCTTAAGTGCTAATGAAACTATCTCATCATGTAGACAGCGTCGAGATATTTCTAGCAACACTTGAATCACCTTAAACGGATGTGTATGATAGATTATATTTGTTTGAAGTTTTAGGAAAAAAGTAAAAATAAGGTGCATGGGTACCATGTGGATGCTGACTTGGTAGGTTGATGTGGGATAGTGATGTGGACTACTGACTGGACAAAGTGATGTGGTGGACAGTTGAGCGATGATTATGCAATATTGACAAATCATATGCTACCACGTAGACCAATCCAATGTCGTCATGTGGTAGCGAAATTTTTGCCTGGTTTAGGATTGTCAAAATAATCAAATAATTAACAAATTTTTGCCTCCATTGTATTTGAACTAATTCCCTCTCTTTTAAAAATTCAATAACTTACCAACAGACAACAAGTCACATTTAAGGAGAAAATTGAAAATAACTCTATTTACATTTTAAATTTAACCATTTAGCAAAATGACTAACGAATGAACAATTTGACAAACACCCAACAAAACGAAAATCAACATTTCCAGGAATAATAATTAAAATGGTAACAATAAAGTCTAAAAAATATATATACATATCTAAGAATAATAAAAACTAAAATTTTTGGATTACAAAAATTATCAAATTCTAAAAATTAAATTATTAGAATCTATCTATTCCCAATCTTTTTTAAGCATTTAGATGATTAACTTTTTATTTCCTTTTATCTCTCTAAGTACTTATAAAACACACACACACATAGAAATTGTTCATGTTATAGACAAAGTACAAATACAATCATTCCTTAGAGGGTAATTGCCTCAAGGGAAACCAATCCCCTCGCCCGTCATTCTTATCCTAATATTATTTATTAACAATTATATCAAAAATAAATACTACAAAACAAGTTGCCTATGACTACTCATGATAGCATATGAACATAAAAGGAAGTTGAAAATACCCAAACCAAGAATCAGGTAGAAAGGGGAGGGAACCAATCCTTAAACAACACATCCATTGATATTTTGGTAGCCTTCTCTCATGCTTGATTAGATGTTGAAGGTTGGCCAACAACCTCAATAATAATCAATTTGGGATGGGTGCCATGTAAGACAGCTTCCTACTTCGTGGTTGCTTCCTTAGAAATGTAAGTGATTGAAATTTTAATTCCAAATACCTCCTTGTGCATTGCTTCAAATTTACCTTCAAAAATTTAGATTGTGTGCAAAATGCCTTTCTAGTATATCATGGTATTCTCTAAGGATTGAGCTATGATAGCCTTAACCAACCTTTGCAAAATTAGAAAACATTGTTCCCATATGTGTGGGTGAACCAAGTTGGATATCCATCCCTCAACATCCTCAAGAACCCATGCCTAAAAAAGGATTAACCTTTTCTCCTTCACCTCCTTCTTCATCACTTCCATCTCATGTTTAGCCACTTTATAGCATTTTCCAACTCTTTTCAACCCCCCAACACTTCATTAATTTCCTTGGAAAAATGTATGCGATGACCTAAGGAAGAGGCCATACTAACCTTCACATTGCAGTGTCTCTTTCTCTCACCCCCAACCTAACTAGCACCACAAGCCACACAACTCCTATGTGCTAAATACCACTACAAGACAAAGAACAAACTAAAAGAGGCATCAAGCAAGGAAAATATCAAATTGGGGAGGTTGGGCTTGACAACAATCCCCACTAAACTTGGCTCCTCCCTCGACAAGGCTCAAAACATTTCTAGTGACAGTTAATTACAAAGAGAAATTCATATCCACCATAAATTAAATGCATGAACTAGAGAAACCAAAAAATATTGCACTTTACAACAAAGAAATGGTTCTAAACGAGGTAGGATTATTAAATGAACTTCTTCTATTTTCACTACATCAACAGTCTCAAAAAATTACCACAAATTAAACCAAACAACTAAGGAAAATACTACCAATAATCCATTAAATTTTAATTTCTTTTAATCTCTCCAAAATATTTATTAAATAATTAGTTAAAATAAACTCTACCAATTAATTTATAAAATTAACACATTTCTCTAAAGTATTATTTTCAATATAATAAATATGAATAAAATTCATTTCATACTTTCCTCAGGAATAAAATGTAATTTGTCATGATGTTTCAATCATAGAATACATGGTAAAATAAAGTCAATTATTTAATACATCCAATATTTTGAACAAGTATTTAAAAAATATCTACTAACCTACCACATCTTCACTTTTCCAAGCATGGAGATGACTTTGCAAGGATACTAAAATTGGAGATTTGGCACATTGCTGCGATTTTCTCGGTCAAATACTATGCTTGGAAACTAATTCTATAACACTTTTGGTGTAAAGTGGATCCGATCATATCATTAAAAAATTGAAGTGATGGAAGGTGTTGAATAAAAATTCTCTACTTTTATGATATTTTATTATATTTGAAACCATGTACTTTTGAATTGATGTGATATGAAAAGACTTTGTGATGATTATGATTATAGAGCAGTATCCGAGGAATATTTAAAAGTAAGTATGCCTCCAAAGTGGGTGAGAAAATTAACTTTGTATAAAAGAAAATAGTTTTAATGTATACGAGATAATTATTTGTTTAAATTTGATAATAAATTTTGAATGCTTTTGCCATTAGCGTTGGAGAGGAATTAGAAATGGTTCAAATTTTTAGAAGCAGATTGCTTAACTATGTGTTAATGCGTGAAGAAACAAATTACTTTCCCAAAAATACGTTCTAATTACAATTTTTCTCTTTCTGTGCAGCGAAGTATGACAGGTAATCGTATGGGTTATTGTGAGGCCATCCGTATTACTTGGTTGGTTTTACTATTTTGAACTTTTTAAATGTAGGATTATATTTTAATATATGTTTTATATGTTTTTATTTTAAAAATGTAATATTTTAATTTTAGATCTTCATAATCGAAAGTAAAACATAAAAGAAGGGAAATGAGCAATTATAATATTGAAGCATAATATAAAATGAAGAAAAAAATTCCAATTTGATTTATAGATATAATACTAAGATTAGCATATTTTCCAAGTGGGGAAAGGAAACGTTGAAGCGAATAATAATGATAAGTTGTTTAAAGATAATATAAGCTTTTAAATTGATTAGTGAATAAGTAATAAAAGATTTATTGAATAAGGTTTATGGATAATGTAATAATATGATCTTTTATATGGTTAAACACACTTTTATATTTTTTAGACAATGTGAAGATAAGGGTTTTTTGAGTTAGTCAAATGGCATGAGCGGTGATTAAGATTGGTGAGAATTTTTTGAGTTAGTCAAATGACATGAGTAGTGATTAAGATTGGTTGTACAAATTCTTAATATTATCAAGTTTTGGACAATTATAAGGACCCTCCTAAATAGGCCATGGTTATGGATATATTGTCTCCAACTTATTTTCACCAATTTGAGAGTTAATGTTTAGAAAAACAAACACTCCCTTGCGTGCTTGAACCCTCTATGTCTAGTGACAGAAGGTGATGTTCAAGGAGTTTAAAAGGAACATGTGGTTTGTTTGGCCTCTAAGGAAGGTTTTGGGTTCATTGGAAGCAAAAATGATGTAATTTCATTGGAAGTCGAGGAAGGATGCATTCTTGGTTGTGGGGGAATATATTATAGTTAACCACATCCTTGACTTTTCAGGATGCACTTTGGCATGGAATTTTATTGGCAAGAGGGCAGGAATGGAATACCTTCTGAGATAGATAAAAGAGTTGGGGTTCAAGTTTAGTCTATATATTAGCAGTTCACATTGTAACAAGATGTATACATTGGTTTGATCTTTTGCAAGGAAGAAGATTCAATTTTTGTCTCAAATGAAGTTTGGTTTATGGATACGTCTTATTTGTCTATAAAACCCTAACAGTCTTTTTTTTATGCTAGGAATGATACCATGTTAGACACCCCAATATGGAGAAAACTTCCTAGACTCATCATGGAACCCTAGACTATTCAATATTTATCCATAATTGAAAACAACCTAGGAAAATTATTCTCATAGATGATAGCTTTGTCTATGAAAGGTAAAGGTAAATTTTAAGGATAGTAGTTGATATCGATGTAAATAGAGGTAGTTTGAGACAACTGAATTAATTATTGAAAAAAATGCAAATATTATTTACATACACTTTCCCAACTCCCCATCAATTGACACATTTGTTTGTTATACCTGGTGTCCATACTTGTTTGTCCTTCATTTTGTCATAGTAAATATGACTTGTAACCTTGATCAATTAAAAAAATAGTATTTATATAATAAAAATGACTTTAATAATAAAATTTCGGTAGATTGACGCAATGGCGAAAGGAAAGTCTAGGGTTGGTGGCTCGGCTTTTCTGGTTCGTGCCAGCTCAGCCGATCCAAGAGATGGCCGCCTTCCGCTCATTTGCCAGATTCCAGACTTGAACCCGCAGGCTTGTAAGCCTCTGCACAAGGCTTACCACGCAGTTGATGTTGCCACCGTCTGGGCGGCTGCATGCCCTGCATTTGATCCAGAAAGCTTTGAAGTTGCCGCTTACACAGCTGCTCACAATGCAATTAAATCCCTCTCTGGAGATCGCACAGATTTCACCTCTGCAGCTGGCCAGCAGCGGATCTGCCTCTCGGATCTGCTAGATCGGCCTGCAGAGGTACCTATTCTGGAAATACACATCTACCGGGATGCAGAGTTGAACCGGCAGGTTTGCAAGCCTCTGTACAGGGTTTTCCTTGGATTAGATGGTGTCGCCGGCTGGGCAGCCACATTCCATGCAAAGGCAACTGACGGCTTCAATGCCGCCGTCTTTATGGTTTCTCACAAAGAAAACAAGATCTACTCTGAAAACCCATCAGATCTCACCTCTGCTGCAAGCCCGCAGCGGATCAGCTTCTCAAACTCGCCAGACATGCTTGCAAAAGCATTAAGGGTTGCAGTACACAACGCCAGCGATTGTATTCCTCGTCCAGTTTTATTCAATACTCAAAGACAGGCGACTCTAGACTTGGATCTGTCTCTGTTTTTAAGTGATCGGCCATTTTCGCAGGAGAAATCCCCTCCCTATCACCGCCATGACAGATTTGCTCTAGGAAGCAAGCGAGACCCAGGCTCTGTGTCCAGGCCCCTCCTTGACTCCTTTCAGATCCAGATTTCTTCACCAAAAGGAAATATTATCCTGCAATGGGTCAGTTCTTCAGATTTGGTGCTGGATCTCAAGCTGGATCTAGAACGGCGGATTGGGATCCCTTCAGGCCTTCAAAGACTTCTCTTTCAAGGTAAACAACTTGAAAACCTTCTACCTATCTCTACTTACAACATTAACAGGAACAACTCTTTGGTGTTAACCCTACGTTTGAGAGGGGGGGCAGTGGGACAGTCGTCCTCCGCTCCTCCCTTCTCTTACAAAGATGCAGTACATTCCGAGATCCCCAAACCCTCAGAAGCCCTTAAATCCAAGCCTTTTTTGGTTAACAAAACAGAGGTAGTTCCCTCTGTCGAAATTTCCCATGCAGATCCTGTAAATCAACTTCAATAATATGCAGAAAAAGCCATCATTTGCATATTCAACGGATTGTGGCCGCGATCTCAGGACCTTTATGATTGGATTCATGCAAACTGGACACATCATTGTAAGGTCAGTTTCTGTTCAAAAGGATATTTCATTGTTCTTTTTTATGACAATAAACATTATGAAAAGGCTTTAGAAGAAGGCCCTTGGTTCATGGGAACTGCAGGGCTCTTCTTAACGCCTTGGTTTCCAGATTTTGATCCGGCAACTGCGGTCATCACCAGGACACCTGTATGGATCAGACTTCCAAACCTACCTGTCCACTTATGGCATGTTGCAGTCTACAAAGCTATAGGCAACACCTTGGGTAGTTTCATTACGGGAGATTACAGGAGGGAAAGAGTAGGTCTCTACACATATGCCAGAATATGTGTGGAGTTGGACTTAAGCAAGGGACTTCCAGACCAAATCATTCTCAAGATAAACGACTTAGTCTGGACCCAGACATTGGACTACGAAAATAATGCCTTCCGCTGTCGCCACTACCACCAAACAGGGCATCTGCAGTCCACCTGCCCTTCTCTCCCGGCAAAAAAGAAAAAGGAGAACCTCTCCAAGCACAAATCCAAACGATGGGCTCCTTGCTCTCCACCTCCAGCCGTGGATTCTGAATCCTCTTGCTCTGAAAATGAAGCCAACGATGCAGATTTGGATCAAGCCCCTCAAGCTGTGGTTCCTTCCAACGATGGACCGGCACACTCCTCCGATATAGCCATCGCCCAGAAACGTGCTCATTTGACCTCCTCCTCTGACTCAGAAAAGGAGGGGCCCCCCTCGGAGAACCCCAGTCTTCAAGTTATTGTTGCTCATTCGCTGCTGGATGGGTGGGTCAAAGTTAAAAAAAGGAAAGGGAAAAAGCTTCGTGTTGAGACCTCTACCCATTCTGGGTAGAGATCAGTATTTTAGCTTTCCAGTCTTTGGTTGTAGTACTTTGCTTGTTTCACTTCTCCGGAACCGAGGTTGATAGTCCTATCATTGCCGGTTGTCGGTTCTCTGTCTCTCTTGATTGTATCACCATCTTGTATCATATTTTTTCTTAATAGAATTAGTCCAATTCAGAGAAAAAAAAAATGACTTTAATCCCGGATGCGGGTGATTAAGAGGAGAGATCATTTGGCGGGCTCTTGGGATGGCAAGTGGCATAGCCACATGGCCACCCACAGGTCTCAGCGGTGGGCATTAAATTGCCTCAACCGCTCCCACAACTGCAACTTAACTCCACTCAATTTCTGATGCCATCGCCGATCCTTCAAAATGAATACGCCTGGTTGTCTTCCTCCTTCGTCTAGTTGTCTTCCTCCATCGCCTCTGCCGTTGAGCTGTAATTTCCCCCTTGGAGTCTCAGAGCCGAGCTCTCGAACGCCTATAGGGCGGCGCTGTAGTCTCCTCTACTGCATTGAGGTGGTTCCTCGCCTGCACTTCTCTCAGAGTCTTCTAAGTCATCTGAATTCCATCCCTGTGGATAGACTTTCCCCAGCTTCTGCGCTCTCGGCTCCATTGGTCCCTCACCCTACTGCTGCCTTGGCTCAGAGCTCTCACTCTCCCCACTGCTCCACCATGCCCCGTCTTCGCCATCACATGCGCTGACACCGTGGCAGCAGCAGAGGTAGGGTTGCTCACTCCTCTCCTTCATCCCACTCTGATACTCCCCCCTCTTCTCTAGAGCACTCACATGGATGCTATCCGGCCACTCGAAGTGGGTGCGACCGTGATTGAACTTCTAGATGGTCCCGCTCTCAACCTCTGCATCCTTCCGCAACTACCATATCCCCATCGTTTCCTCAGCTGGAAATGACCACCTCTCCGTAACCCACCCACTCTACTCAATTCCACTTTTTGTGCACCTTGGACCGCCCACGCGTAACTGCAACCATCACCATCTCCTTCAAAGAGGAACCCACCAGTGTGGCTGGCCTTTGTCCCAAAAAACTGCAGAAATCCTCCAACCAAGGTGCTCCATCTGTAGCTGAGAAGAGCGACCCAGCTTCCAGCAGCAAAAGCAAAGGCTCTGATAGCAGCAATGAAGAATGGAAGAATGGTAAAGACGCTCCTGGCAAATCCCGTGACACCAAGGAGTCCTAGAATGCAGCGGACGCCACCCACGACAAGCTAGCAGATGACACCCATGAGTATAGGTGTTTGATTGTGGAAGAGACACCTCCCTCTCCAAACGACACCTAAGCACTCAGGTTATTTCTGGATTCTGGTTTCTGGTTCCAAGTTTTTTGGGCCTTTTTATATGGTTTTTGGTTTCAAGGTCTGTTTGAGGACTACAAACATTTATCTTTTTTCCATGTGCAACGTTGGTTTCCTCTCTGTAGGCAGCGATAAAACAACATATTGGACTAGTTTCCCCTTCGTGGGCAGTCCCAATTTTGTTATTTTTGAGAATTATGCCTTCGAAACAGGCTAGGACTACAGAGGCCTGAGCCTCCATGTATTTTATGTTACATTAATAGAAATTAGTGTTATTTAGGAAAAAAAAAAAAAAGTGACTTTAAATCCATTTGATTTATTAAAAATAATGTAGCCAACTAATTCTCCTTCCAACTCTTTGTAGTCCACAAGATTTTATAATGTAATTTTTTGAAGTGAGAAGATTATGTTTTGATGGGGTGGTGAATCATGGATTTGTGAAAAAATCTATAGTTTCCCCCCCTCCTTATGTCATCTTATGCGATATTTTTGGCGCTAGAGAATTTCTTCCTAAATGTGGCCTTATTGTAATTGAGTGAGAAGATCACTTTCTTCCTCAACTATTTTGTCAAATTATCCTTCAAGAATAATGTGTTGTTGAACCTATTCCAAGTGATTCTCTAACTAATATTTGATTTCGTGGATGTTCCAAAAATATTCTTTGTTCCATTTTTTTATTTGATTTTTTAAGAACTCGAGTTTATATTAGAATTGGTGCATAATTCAGTCTAGTCGAGCAGTGGCTTCCTACCACCATTGTTGGGCTTTTCCCAAGAAGGAAGGATCCTTAATAAAAAATATTTCAAATTGAAAGGGTATGTTTTGGGGGCTTTCTTTGATTTCTTCTTCCAGGCTTATTGGCCAATGATATGATCTGCTATATGGAACGATTGAGGCCTCCACAAAGATGTTTTTCCCCAAAGAGATTTTGAAACCAAAACTCTATCTAGCATGGGAGTGAATTGAGGGCGAGCACCTTTTATATTATTGCAAGTAAATATCCCATTTATACTATCCACATATATGATATGCAAGTCTTGCATGAGGTCAAGGAAGAGCTGGGCATCTGAATTTAATCATCGAATCCTCCTTTTTTTTTCTTCTAGTGACTTATTGATGTTGAAGTGACCCCTATTATCCATAGGTATTAAAAAGAGAGGGAGTGCAGGTCTTGAAGAAACATATGCTTAGCATTAAATAGAGTTGGACCATAGACAATTGTGGTTTTATCTATTGAATGAGAACATGTGAGTTGAAACTGAGCCGAAAGAATGCATGGGGCTGCAATCAGATTGATGATGGTAATTTCTGAAGGATTTCATATAAGATCTAGCCCTCCTACTTGTCCTATTACATCCAATGACATTGAAGCACTGTCTTCCAATATTTATCTAAGATTTCTCTTATACTCTCATTGGAGCATTGAGTTTCTTGTAGTATGAATAATGTAGGGTTTCCTTACGTTTTTCATCTTTTAAGAGCCTCAAATTCCCTTTGTAGTTTAGGACAATAATGTTCCTTATGATTAATTTCATTGAGAAAGATGAGGAAGATAGTGGAATACATATTTCATGAGAGTTTCCTTGTCTAAATTGGCTAGCAACTCACTCACTTCTTGTATGAGACTTTTGTTGTTTTTCTTGCGCTTATTTTTTCCTTCCTTGTGGTTCTTTAAGGTTTCCTTGAAGCTATGAGTTTGGATGCGATAACTTGATGAAGTTGAGTTTCGAGAGGCTACATGTTTACTACTAAAGAGGTTCTAGAAGGGTTAATATATCTTATGCATTGTTTATTTCCAGACTGTTTGTAGATCTTTTCCGTTTAGCTCTTATACCATGCTTGCTAGGGTTACTTCCTCCACATCCGTTTCTTCTGCATCATCTTGGGCATGTCCTGGGATTTTTTCTTGCTTATAGGTTGTTTGTTTGTGGCTCTTCCTAGTTGGTTTATGGTGCCTTTATTTTTTTAGAGCTTTAATCTATATTTGGATCCACATGTTTTTTTTCTTGTGTTGAGTTATCTGCATTTGCATTGTATATTTTGGGACTATTTGCGGATATTTTGATTTTAGCTCTTCTACCATGCTTTCTAGGGTTACTTACTCCACAACCATTTCTTCTGCATCATCCCTGGTATCTCCTAGAATTGCTTCTTTTCTTATGGTTTGTCAATTCATGGCCCTTGTTGGATGGCTTTTGTTTCCTTTCTTTTGATAGAGCTTTGATCTTTATTTGAATCCACATATTTCGCTTCTTGTGATGAGTTATCTGACATTCCATGTTGTCTTCTAAGGCAGTGTATTTGTTCTTTGATTGCTAGTATTCCTTATGAAGAGGGGCCTCCTATTGGCGTGGATTTCTTCTACAGGGTTTTGTTCTCTCAAAGTCCTCTACATATTTTTGTCGCTATTTTTCCTGGGGAATTTCCTTCTGAATAAGAGGGAAATATTGAAACAAGTCATCATATTCATGACATTTTCATTATTGGAATGGAACATGGATGTAGTCCAAATATTATTGGTGTAGTTCATCGTGGTAATATATGTCTATCGAGGCTGACAGTGGTTCCAAAATTTTCATATACACGGAGATGCAATAATACAATGTGTATATGCATTTTTTAGTTTTCTCTGAGACTTTGAAAAATTTACCTATTCCGTTCCCAATCCCTTCCGAGACTTCCTCATTTTAGAATTATTTGGGAAGTGAAAAGCCACACCAACAGAAGCGCTGCCAGGAAGTCCTCCATTTTTGGGATATATATCTCCTTCCAAAATCACATGTATAGGCTTGCATTGTTGAAGAAATAAGGCTCGTTCTCAAAACCATGTTCTATCCTCGAAGTTTAAGAAAATAATTGTTAAAAATTGATTTGCCTCTAGTTCCAATATTATATGGCCCATTGACTTCCATTTTTTTTTATCCAACTAATTAAATTCGTTTTAGTTGGGTGCATGCCTATGTGTTAATTTTGGACAACTAGGTCTAAACTCCATGTTGTGATGATCAGATGAAGATGCCAATATTTTTATTGGATTCCTCATTCGGAGAGGTGCAAGATCGATCTAAAGATCATCTTGATCCGATGAACAGAACATTTATTTTGAATTTATTCAAAATATGTGCAGGTTAGCCTAAAATGAAATGTAGGCTTGAAGCCCCAACAATTGTGTCACACACCCTCATTGATGGATATAAATAGGTCAATGTTGGAGGTCATTTTCAAACATCACTCATCACACATTCTCTCTCTGCATTTGATTGGTTCGATCATCACTTAGAGTCTCTACTCTCACATGTGGGAAATTTCAGTGAAGGAAATTTCTGTTTTGACCTAGGGTTTCAGCGCAAATTTGACCAGAGTTGACTTTGGTCAACACATGGTCAAACTAACCCTAAAATCTCTCAAAAATATGATTTCTGAAGTCTGCATTTATTGGCATAAAAATCGAGGCTATACATTGACTTTGACTGAGATGCGTTGACTTTTGCTGCTACTATTTTTGCGTTGACCGTTGACTAGGACAATTTTGACTTTTGTTGACTTTGGGTTGACTGATATAGAGCTGTCCAAGAGGGTTGCGTGACACATTCTGGTTGGCTGATCAAACTAAGACTTTGCTGGTTGAAGCATCCTGTTGACCACCATAATGCACCACAAGACATATATTTTCCTGATCAAGTTAAGTGTATTTTTGGCTTGTCTTTGGTCGATCTACTAGTATGTTCTATCAACATTTTACTTTCATGTTTATGTGATTTTTTTTTTATATTGGGGATAAAATTAAAGTTGCATCAAGCATAAAAAATCTACGAAAATTTACATGGTATCGAAGCTTAGGTGAAGACAAAGCCCAAGTTTGTAGCAATCACCGAAGAAGAGCATGGGCACCTCCAACTATAATGCATTAAAAGCCGATGATAAGTTGACTGCGAAGGAAGACTTCCATGCCTAGAAGATGACTTTGGATCTTATGTTGGAATACCAAGATGTCATGGACTATCTGCATGGTAAAATCCAAGAGCCTCCAAAAACTGCACCTGTTGCCACCAAGTCAAAATATAAGAAGGGGCAAATAAAAACAAAGTTGATGATCAGGGACTCAATTCATAAGAGTCTGGTTTCCTACATCTTTGAGCTACACACATCCAAGGAGATTTATGAAAATATTGTCAACATGTTCAAGGCCAACAATGCAAATCAAGTCCTTTTATTTAAGAGCCAATTGAAGAATTTGAAGAAAGGCAGGGATGAATCCGTTCAATCCTATTTTTGAAATTGACCGAAATCAGAAATAATCTTATGGCCATTGGGGAGACAATAGCTGATCTAGAAATGGTTCTCACCACACTTGGAGGTCTCTCCTTTGAATGCGATGTATTCAATACTACCATTCTCAATAACAATGTGATACTCGATTTTGACAAAGTATTATCAAGATGCATACAAGAGGAATCAAGAATGATGGAATATGAAAATGAAGGTAATGTTGCCTTCAATGCTCGTGCTAAGAAGACGAACTATGGTGGTCCGAGGAACCAAGGAAGAGCAGGGGCCCAAGGAAAGAAAGGAAGATGTTACACATGTGACGAGACAGACCACTATGCTACAGAATTCCCTAATAGAAGGGATTCTCCCAGGGATGATGATATCAACAACAACAAGAGGAATGGAAATCAAAGGAACAACAGGTTCAAAGGAAAGAGGAAGGCTCCCTCTGGCAATGGAAATGGGCAACCTTTCAAAAGGTCGAGAATTTCTAGGTATGAGGAATCTAATGTTGTTGATGATAAAAGAAATGAATTCATTTTGGTATCTACCCTCTCTGCTGCATCTCCACCCGACACTATGGATGTCTGGTTGATAGATAGTGGTGCCTCAAGGCACTTCGCTGGGTTCAAGGAAGCACATTTTGATATGGTTGAGAAGGATGTTAATCTGAAAATTATCCTTGGAGATAATTCCACATATCTTGTTAGCCAGCTATAAACTTTGTTATATAAAATGCTGGCTAAAACATTTTGGGAGTATTCAAGAAAAAAGTTCTTATTGCTAAAAATATGTTATATCTTAAAGAATCTTGAAGGCCTCATGCCTCTTTCCAAATCTTCACTACTGTTCCCATTCTATACTCAGAAATTCCGCTGATTTCAAGAGAAAAGACTGCTGCAAAATCATCATTTTTCCCCTTCCTCCACTCAAAAATAACCTTTATTTGCTCCCCTTTTTCTCCATAAAACTCCTCTATTTTCATGATTCCCCTTCTTCCATTCATGAAAATCATTTTTACATAGTTTAAAACTCATTTTTAAACTATACCGAAACCCCCAAATCCATTGAAAAACATTGAAAAAATCATAAAAAAATACATATTTTTGTATAAAGGCTTAAGCCCTCTTGGGCTAAGCCTTAAACCACTTCCCCTCCATGTGCCCCAGCGCTAGAACCAAGCGCTAGCCATCTAGGCGCTTATCGCATCGGAAAAACACAACGAGCACAAGTCTTTTGTTATAAACAAACTCCGATGTCGATTAGCCCTGTACGTTATATCCCCCGATCATATCATCTCTCCATACAACCTGTGGGCCCGCAATCGGGCGCTAAGTCATTATGAAAATCCATTCCTGATCCATTTCTTCCTTTGTAAATACATAAAACCCTTTTATCCAAAGTTTTGTGTCTAGCGCGCCCATACAATGATTTTCAAATAAAAAATGGTTAGATTGAAAGACCCGCATCATTCCTCCGATGCGATTGAGCCCCATTTCATAAGCTCCACCCCCCTCTGCTTCACTCCATACAACCTACACCCTGGGACCAAGTGTTGAAGTCCTGAAGCGCTTAATCGCATCGGGGATTTTTACAATGGGTAGATTGAAAAGCCCGAAGGCCTGATTGCGATTGGCCCTCACATTATGTAAAGCCTCGGGCCTATCATGTTGCATATAACTAAAGGCCCCGTAGTCGGGCACCTATCCACTTCATATATATATCCCGCCCATATCAAAACCTTTTTTTTATTAAAATTTTGGATTTTCATAAATTATTAAGGATTTTCGCCGGAGCATGGTTTAAAGCAATATCCACCATTGATCCAAGATGATCCGATGGCCAGCGCTGTATCGCACCAAATGTTTCTCCACCCCCGATTTCCATCCCTCCGATTCAATCCTATCGTTGATCTGATCCTCAGATCAACGGCCAGCAGCTAATCTCTTCGGCGCCTTCCATGTTTATCACCCTGCCGATCGCTAATCTCCGATTGTGTCTGGACTGTCCACGTGTCCAGATCGGACGGTCTAGATCGATTTTCCCGAATTTGGTTATATTTTATGCAGCCCCTCTCATAATGTTTGTCGGCCAATCCTGACTCTTGATCTCTGCATATCAACGGCCCTCATTAACTCCTTCTCCGCTTTGTATTATTTCCTTTGGACCCCCAGATTTAATCTCAGCCGTTCAAATCTTTGATCCAACGGCCCAGATTGAACCCACCTATTTTCTTACCGCCCGCGCATCTAATCCATATCGCGCTCATTCTCCTCCTTCAGACCTGAGGCCCCCAGATCTGACGGCCCACATTACATATCGCGTAACTTTCAGCGCAAAGTTTAATTTCTCAAAGGACACGCGAAATAGGTGGTTTTCTGGTGCCACGTGTCGAGCGGGGATGCATATCGCGTTCCAAAAGGCAAAATCTGCCTACCCGCCTTTCCTCCGTGCGAAAACCACTGTTTTCTTCACCAAAACCACTTTACCTCTTTTTCTTTGCGTGCTTTCGCGCGCCTCCTCAGTCGTTGATCTCGTGGGCCAACCTCATCCGACGGCCCGCGATCATCCCGAACTCCCAACTCTATTTTTAACCATTTTTCCTCCGAACTAAGGTTTTTTACCTTATTCCTTTGTATTTTCGCCATTTCTTTATTATACGTCCCGGATCGCTCCTGACCGTCAATCTCTGTGCGATCAACGGATATAACATATTCTCTCCCTCTACTCTCCTTTCAACCTCCACAAACAGATCTACACCGTTGGATGATGCCATCCAATGGCTAGGCTCTCTCCCCACACCCTCTGAAGCAGTTTAACCCAAAACACAAGATTTCTTAATTGGTTTTGTGTTTTGCAAGTGATTGATGGTTTTTCATCATATTAAAGAAAAAGCCGAAGGCCAAGAATGACGATTCACGTGCCTTTGATTCATAAAAGGAAACCATTCGCAGGGTTCAAACTCCACATGGGCATGGATGCCTTGTGAGCCTGCGCAGCACTGCACATCAACAAAACACAGTGAGTGAAATCACAATAAAAGAGTATCAATGTCAAAGACATAACAGAGCATAACGGAAGATTGAAGACAATTTGGGGATTACGGCTAAGATTGATTATCAAAAGCCTAATCCTCCAAATTAAAACACAATTAAAGAACATCATAAGTGTTTTATCAGACAGAAAGGCCTCCACCGCCACATCTGAGGAAAATTGATTCCTCCTAGCTACCACAAAGCCACCTGTGCCTTAAAGCATTCAAACAGAGGCCAGATTTATTGTTCAAAATCAGATATTTGCCTCAACGCAGCCGAACAATTAATTCTGCTGAAATAATTTAATGAAAAAAATATCAGCAGAGTTACTATAGCATGACACAGAGCCTAAAAGTCAACAAAAGCTCCCACCGAGCTTAAATCTTAATGTAAAACGTTAATACAGACAGAAAACCTGTAAACTTCTCCATCGAGCCCCTCAAAGGCTGAGAAGTCATCAATCTGTATTAATTATCTTGGGAAATATTTTATCCTCTCCCACCTCCTCATCCTTCTATAAATATTACTATAGAAGATGAGAAAATGTTGGTTGTTGAACTTTGAAATATACTTGAGTTTGAGACTTCTTCTTGTAAATAGTGTTCACTGGCTCTTGGAGATCTGCTTGTGATAGATAAGTTAGTCTGGGAAGTGTAGATGATTGCTAAACTAAAGCATTGGACTTAAAGTTGTAACTGGTTTGGAGCATCAATACAAGCTGATTTATGGGATCCTGGTCTATGTCGAAGGTGATGTTATTTCTTATTGTGAATTGTTATTTTACTTCTTTTTTCACTTTGTTCATCTTCTCTTATAAAGAACAACATGCATAGAGTTAGGACCTACCGTATATCAGTACCCTTCTATGACTGAAAATCTTTATCTGTATGTTTTCTTCCAAATTGTGTTATTTAGGAATGATTTAATTCAGTTTAAGCAGTAGGAATGTTGGCGTTCCCTCATCCTCCTGTCTTAGCTAAATATTGTTCTTGAATGTTATTTTCATTTCATGTCAAGTAGAGATGAACTAAGGAAGATATGGTACGCCTTGGTCCTAGTTTTATCCCAAAAGACTGTCTCAAAGTTTCCCTTAGAATGTGTTAAAAGATGGCTAGTTTAAAATTACTTACCAGATCTTAGGCCATTCTTTGTTATCTTTGTGTTTGTCTTGAAAGTTACCAATTAAAGCAGAGCTAGGAGAGGATTTGCGGTGAGCCCGACCCACTAGTTTCTTCTCCAAAAGTTGCCTTCAAGTTTCCCTTTGTTTTAAAATGTTTTCTATTGAAAGTGTATCAAAGGCTGGCTAGTTTGAAAGTACTTACCAGATCCTAGTTTACTTTTATGTTTTTCTTAAGTGTGTGTCAAAGGCTGGCTAGTTTAAAAGTACTTACCAGATCCTGGACTACTCTTTGTTCTTCATCTGTTTTAATTCCCATTCTTGTTGTATCATTTCATTCCATAAATCAAACTTTAAAGAGATCCTTAGACATAGATGACTTGCCCCATGGACCACTCTTGCCTCTTTTTGTTTCAATTAAACCCTATTATGACTCCATAGCCCAATGGACTAAAACTTGCAATCATCTATCTTTTTGGCCAAAGCTTGTTCTATTTTCTTGCAACTTCTCACCTTTGAAACTATTTGCATTTAGGACTTTCCACCTCAAATAATAATCATGGTCAACCATACAAAAACAAACAAAACCCTTGGCCTTCATAACTAGCCTAATATCATTACCCAAAACTTCAAAGACAAATCCAATCTTTGCACTTATTGGAGAGATCCCTCTCCGGATTCAGGAGGGCTAGATCCTAGAATCCCAAAGTAGTTGAAATAATGTTGTTTTTGTGATTGGACTTTGAAAATATTTCTAATTACAGATTCCTAACATTTCTGGCGACTCCGCTGGGGAATTTTTGAGTTTTTTTTAGCCTAGGTACCTTTAAAACCTCAGAAAACCCTTCATTCAAGAATATTTTGTAGTGAGTAAAAAGCATACTTTTCAAGCACTACCAAGTAATGGTAATCATGGTAAACTTGTTTGAATCAGTGGCAAACTAGGCAAACCATAGGGTTCTCATAAGAGTTTATCTAACCTTGAAAAATCAGTTGGCTTAGCCATAAGAGTAGACTGTCTTTGTCTCATTAGCATAGCTAAGTTTTGAAACAGATTTAGGACACTCTTAACAACCAATAGGACTGAAAAATAACTCAGAAAACTGAAAAATATTTCAGATTGGTATTTAATAAACATGGTGGTGGACCATAAAACCTTTTACCTCCAAAAGAGCTAAAAAATTCCACTTGGCAACTCCAAAATCCTTAACATACCTTAAGACTCCACTGGGAAGAACCCTTATCCTTATAATATCTTTTAAACTCAGTTAGAGGACTGTAGGATTTAAATTTGTGAAACAGACTAGTTAACCTCTTAAATATTGTCATATTTGGTTGAACTTTTCTTGTTTGGTTGGGTCTAAAAAACATAGCATAGTGGGTCCTAGGAAGATTCATACTAGAGCCTACCCTGACCCAAACCCACCTGAGATAGTTGACAACCCGGAAAGTATCCTTAGGAAGTCTCCTAAGATTGAATTTTCAACTGCTTTCAGATCACCCTTGAGAGCTAATTCAGTTCCTAAAAACCTTGCAGCTCTACAAGAAACACATGGTGGTGGAACCATAAAACATTTTACCTCCTTACGAGCTAAAATTTTTCCACCTAGTGACTCCACACTCTGAAACTCCCAAAATACCAAATGACTCCACTGGTAGAAGACCTTGAACTGATTGAACAAACACATTGACCTCTTTTTCTGATTTACAAACATGGATTTAGATATAGACCTAGATGAACATGGTGCTTATTCCACAGAACAATCCAATGGCACTCAAGACAAAGAGGATAGTTAAGAAATCAATGATAATAATGAAACTAATCCTCCTTGGAATATGAATTTTGATGGGTTATGTACTAAAACTAATGCAGGTGGGATATGGCTTTACAATACAGGAAACAATTATTCTGAAGCCCATTCATGTAAATTGAATTTTAAATGCACAACTGACATAGTAGAGTATGAGGCACTTCTCTTAGGGCTACACTTATTGAAAAAACTAGGAGCCCAGAAGATAACAGTTCACAGAAATGCAGAATTGGTAATTAGGAAAATGAAAGAAGAATGCATGGTTGAACATCCCAGACTTAAAGCATATAAGGATGATACCATAGATTTATTAAAATATTTTAAATATTTTCAACTTATCCTTGTTCCTAAAGACCAAAAGAGTTTCGATAATGGATTAGCCCTTATGGCTAGTACATGTCTAAGACCTTGGGAGAGAAAACAATATACAATTCAAGAAAAATTCAGACCAGCTGTCCCAAACAATAAAAGATACTGGCAAAACTTTGAAGGAGAAAAACAAATAGCAGACCATCCTACTGAGGATATACATTATTTTCAAGAAGAAACTTCTCCCTTCACTAATGTTAATCTGTCATTCAAAGAACCTAAACTTATATCAGAAGCAACCATAAATTTAGAGAAAGAAAATATTTCACTGTTTGCTATTGCGCAAGTTAAGGATGATGATACTTCTGAGCTACATACTGAAGAGATAGTCCTCAAAGCTGATGTCTTGGAAGCAGATAATCTACCAATTGTGGAGGACCAAAAAGAAGAGAACCTTCATCTTTTCTTTGTTGATCCTTTGGAAGAGTGTGTGGAGATCCCAACTAGCTCAAATTATCAAGCATGGATCCTTTACAAGAGCCAAAGACATGAAAAGTTGTCACCTTCTGTGATAGCCTTGATATTGAAGGTTAATCTTCAATATGTTCTATGGATACCCTTGACAAACAACCAGAATTTTTTCTTCTTTTTGACATTACTCAGCTGGCTGCATTGGCATTTTTGTATCATATGATAATGTAAATGCTCAAAGTTAGATTAGGTTAGATAGGAATGTCAATAAAGCTCAGCCTTTGAGCATTTAGTTAGTTGTTGATTTTTTCTTTGAAGAAAAAGAAAAATACAAAAACAATAAAAGAAAGAAAAGAGGGCAGAATGTACAAACAAGAAGGGTATAGCCCCATACCAAAAAAGAGAAACAAAATCTGAAAGTGTGCAAGCTTAAATGCCACTCCTGAAAAACACACTTCTAGTTAGTCAAACAGCCTAATCATGACTAATTAGTTTTAAATTTACTGCTGATAGGATAGTGAATTCGATTTTCCAAACTGTTTAATCTTGGCTTGTCAGTAGGTAGTTTAGGCTAGAAATGAAAGGTTCAAACATGCTCAAAATATAAACCTAAGTTTCCAAAGAGATATGACTCAAATTTGTTTTATTTTCTGAGTCAAAAAATAGATGTAGAACTGGTTCTAATTAGCTTAAAATCTGAACCAGATGATAAAGAAGAACAACTCAAAATAGAAGTAAAACAGAGCTGTATAAGGCTGAAGGAAGCACTTTGAATTTTCAGATCTTATGCCTTCCATTTTGTTTTAAATTTTCTGCAAAATAATATCTATGTGCAGCTTGTCTTTTATGCCATAGATCAGCATCAGGTTAGACTGTTCAATCCTAACTTGTATGCTTTTGAATTTCTGTTATAGAATTTAGAGAATAAAAATCTGTTAGACTGTTTAATCCTAACAGATTGATAGATTAGGTAGAGAATCATATGGACTCAACTGTTTAATCTGAGTTCATGGAGAAATAAGGAGTAGAAATAGATTAGATTTCCTGCTTTCAAAAGAATAAAATGTTGTAAAAGTGTTTTCCAATCCAAGTGCACTCTAAAGAAGAAGAAATGTTAGATCCGTAGGATTGGGTAGGTAGAAAGCTTGTATTGATGAAGTTCTGTTGTTTCCCATGGCTGCTAATATGTTTCCAGAGCAAAAGAAGATCATCCAAGGGAAGAAAGGCAGCCCAATGGATAAGGCACTGATAAGCCTCCCAGAGAATACAAGTCTGAAGCTCTTGATGCCTTCAAGAAGGCACTATCCCCAAGTGGAGCCACTGTTAGCCACCTATAAAATTTGTTATATAAAATGTTGGCTAAAACATTTTGGGAGTCTTCAAGAAACAAATTTTTATTGCTAAAAAGATGTTATCTCTTAAAGACTCTTGAAGGGCTCATGCCTATGTCCAAATCTTCACTGTTGTTCCCATTCTATACTCAGAAATTCCGTTGATTTCAAGAGAAAAGACTGCTGCAAAATCATCATTTTTCCCCTTCCTCCGCTCAAAAATAACCTTCATTTGCTCCCCTTTTTCTCCATAAAACTCCTCTATTTTCATGATTCCCCTTCTTCCATTCATGAAAATCATTTTTACATTGTTTAAAACTCATTTTTAAACTATACCGAAACCCCCAAATCCATTGAAAAACATCGAAAAAATCATAAAAAATACATATTTTTGTATAAAGGCTTAAGCCCCCTTGGGCTAAGCCTTAAACCACTTCCCCTCCATGTGCCCCAGTGCTAGAACCAAGCGCTAGCCATCCAAGTGCTTATCGCATCAGAAAAACACAGCGAGCACAAGTCTTTTGTTATAAACAAACTCCGATGCCGATTAGCCCTGTACGTTATATCCCCCGATCATATCATCTCTCCATACAACCCATGGGCCCGCAATTGGGCACTATGTCATTATGAAAATCCATTCCCGATCCATTTATTCCTTTGTAAATACATAAAACCCTTTTATCCAAAGTTTTGGTCTAACACGCCCATACAATGATTTTCAAATAAAAAATGGTTAGATTGAAAGACCCGCATCATTCCTCCGATGTGATTGAGCCCCATTTCATAAGCTCCACCCCCCTCTGCTTCACTCCATACAACCTACACCCCGGGACCAAGTGTTGAAGTCCCGAAGCGCTTAATCGCATCGAGGGTTTTTACAATGGGTAGATTGAAAAGCCCGAAGGCCCGATTGCGATTGGCCCTCACATTATGTAAAGCCCCGGGCCTATCATGTTCCATATAACTAAAGGCCCCACAGTCAGGCGCCTATCCACTTCATATATATATGCTGCCCATATCAAAACCTTTGTTTTATTAAAATTTTGGATTTTCATAAAGTATTAACGGTTTCCGCCGGAGCATGGTTTAAAGCAATATCCATCGTTGATCTAAGATGATCCGATGGCCAGCGTTGTATCGCACCAAATGTTTCTCCACCCCCGATTGGCCATCCCTCTGATTCACTCCCACTGTTGATCTGATCCTCAGATCAACAGCCAGCAGCTAATCGCTTCAGCGCCCTCCATGTTTATCACCACGCCGATCGTTGATCTCCGATTGCGTCTAGACTGTCCACGTGTCTAGATCAGACGGTCTAGATTGCTTTTCCTGACTTTGGTTATATTTTATGCAGCCCCGCTCATAATGTTTGTCGGCCAATCCTGACCGTTGATCTCTACATATCAACGACCCTCATTAACTCCTTCTCCGCTTTGTATTATTTCCTTTGGACCCCCAGATTTAATCTCAGCTGTTCAAATCTTCGATCCAACGGCCCAGATTGAACCCACCTATTTTCTTACCGCCCGCACATCTAATCCATATCACGCTCATTCTCCTCCGTCAGACCTGAGGCCCCCAGATCTGACGACCCACATTACATATCGCGTAAATTTCAGCGCAAAGTTTAATTTCTCAAAGGGCACGCGAAATAGGTGGTTTTCTGGTGCCACGTGTGGGGCGGGGACGCATATTGTGTTCCAAAAGGCAAAATCTGCCTACCCGCCTTTCCTCCGCACGAAAACCACTGTTTTCTTCACCAAAACCACTTTCCCTCTTTTTCTTTGCGTGCTTTCGCGCGCCTCCTCAGCCGTTGATCTCGTGGGCCAATCTCATCCGACGGCCCATGATCATCCCGAACTCCCAACTCTATTTTTAACCATTTTTCCTCCGAACTAAGGTTTTTTACCTTATTCCTTTTTATTTTCGACATTTCTCTATTATACGTCTCGGATCGCTCCCGACCGTCGCTCTCTGCGCGATCGACGGATCTGACATATTCTCTCCCTCTACTTTCCTCTCAACCTCCACAAACAGATCTACATCGTTGGATGATACCATCCAACAGCCAGGCTCTCTCCCCACACCCTCTGAAGAAGTTTAACCCAAAACGCAGGATTTCTTAATTGGTTTCATGTTTTGTAGGTGATTGATGGTTTTTCATCATATTAAAGAAAAATTCGAAGGCTGGGAATGACGATTCCCGTGCCTTTGATTCATAAAAGGAAACCATTCGCAGGGTTCAAACTCCACATCTCGTTGATGCCACATGGGCATTGATGCCTTGTGAGCCCTGCGCAGCACTGCACATCAACAAGACACAGTGAGAGAGATCACAATAAAAGAGTATCAGTGTCAAAGACAGAATAGAGCAGAACAGAAGATTGAAGACAATTTGGGGATTACGGCTAAGACTGATTATCAAAAGCCTAATCCTCCAAATTAAAACACAATTAAAGAACATCATAAGTTTTTTATCAGACAGAAAGGCCTCCACTGCCACATCTGAGGCGAATTGATTCCTCCCAGCTACCATAAAGCCACCTGTGCCTTAAAGCATTCAAATAGAGGCCAAAGTTATTGTTCAAAATCAAATATTTGCCTCAACGCAGCCGAATAGTTAATTCTTCTTAAAGAATTTAATGACAAAAATATCAGCAGAGTTACTATAGCATGAAACAGAGCCTAAAAGTCAACAAAAGCTCCCACCGAGCTTAAATCTTAATGTAAAACGTTAATACAGACAGAACACCTGTAAACTTCTCCATCGAGCCCCTCAAAGGCCGAGAAGTCATCAATCTGTATTAATTATCTTGGGAAATCTTTTATCCTCTCCCACCTCCTCATCCTTCTATAAATGTTGTTGTAGAAGATGAGAAAATGTTGGTTGCTGAACTTTGAAATATACTTGAGTTTGAGACTTCTTCTTGTAAATAGTGTTCACTGGCTCTTGGAGATCTGCTTGTGATAGATAAGTTAGTCTGGGAAGTGTAGATGATTGCTAAACTAAAGCATTGGACTTAAAGCTATAACTGGTTTGGAGCATCAATACAAGTTGATTTATGGGATCCTGGTCTATGTCGACGGTGATGTTATTTCTTATTGTGAATTGTTATTTTACTTCTGTTTTCACTTTGTTCATATTCTCTTATAAAGAACAACATGCATAGAGTTAGTACCTACTGTATATCAGTACCCTTCTCTGACTGAAAATATTTATCTGTATGTTTTCTTCCAAATTGTGTTATTTAGGAATGATTTAATTCAGTTTAAGAAGTAGGAATGTTGGTGTTCCCTCATCCTCCTGTCTTAGCTAAATATTGTTCTTTAATGTTATTTTCATTTCATGTCAAGTAGAGATGAACTAAGGAAGATATGGTACGCTCTGGTCCTAGTTTTATCCCAAAAGACTGTCTGAAAGTTTCCCTTGGAATGTGTTAAAAGTTAGCTAGTTTAAAAGTACTTACCAGATCTTAGGCCATTCTTTGTTATCTTTGTGTTTCTCTTGAAAGCTACCAAGTAAAGCAGAGCTAGGAGAGGATTTGTAGTGAGCCCGGCCCGCTAGTTTCTTCTCCAAAATCTGCCTTCGAGTTTCCCTTTGTTTTAAAATGTTTTCTATTGAAAGTGTATCAAAGGCTGGCTAGTTTGAAAGTACTTACCAGATCCTAGTTTACTTTTATGTTTTTCTTAAGTGTGCGTCAAAGGCTGGCTAGTTTAAAAGTACTTACCAGATCCTAGACTACTCTTTGTTCTTCATCTGTTTTAATTCCCATTCTTGTTGTATCATTTCATTCCATAAATCAAACTTTAAAGAGATCCTTAGACATAGATGACTTGCCCCATGGACCACTCTTGCCTCTTGTTTTTTCAATTAAACCCTATTATGACTCCATAGCCCAATGGACTAAAACTTGTAATCATCTATCTTTTTGGCCAAAGCTTGTTCTATTTGCTTGCAACTTCTCACCTTTGAAACTCTTTGCATTTAGGACTTTCCACCTCAAATAATAATCATGCTCAACCATCCAAAAACAAACAAAACCTTTGGCCTTCATAACTAGCCTAATATCATTACCCAAAACTTCAAAGACAAATCCAATCTTTTCACTTATTGGAGAGATCCCTCTCCGGATTCAGGAGGGCTAGATCCTAGAATCCCAAAGTGGTTGAAATAATGTTGTTTCTGTGATTGGACTTTGCCAATATTGCTAATTACCGATTCCTAACATATCTCGTGAAAGGGATGGGGACTGTGACCCTCCACTTATCTCAGGGTCAAGTCCTTTGCTTGTAGTTGTACTATATGTACTTGATTTGAAAAGGAAACTTGTGTCTATTTCGACCATGGAAGACAAAGGTTTCAATGTGGCATTCGTTGATGGGAAGGTGTGCATCTGGAAGAAGAGTTTCAAGGAAGCTATCACGATTGGGTTTAGTGTTGATACACTCTACCAGGTTGGAGGAAGTCCACTGGGAGCGATGACATGTGATACTATCCGACAGATTGAACTATGGCACCATAGGTTTGGACACCAGGGATAATTTTAAGGATGGAAAATTATCTTGAATTTTAAAATGTTGGCGAATTTCACTAGTCTCTAATATGTGAACTATAAAATTTTATTGATATGTTTGTAAAAATATACAAACTTATAATGATTTTATATATAGTCTCTATATAATGTTGGCTATTTTTAAGGTAAAATAAATTTATATTGTAAAATTTGGGCAAATCATGTTTACAAAATAATGGAAATTGGCGAATATTTTTTTTGGAAAAATCATGGAAAATTAGCCCACCTGCGAATATTAGCCCCTAAAATTTTCCATGTTGGACACCTTCACTTCACATTCCTTCTCGAAGAAAAGAAGATGGTGACAGCGATGCCCGAATTCAAAAATGATCATGAAGGTGTATGTTTGGGTTGTGCTGAAATGAAGATATGCCACGATGAATATGCTTCCCTTAGGACAGTGATAAATCTTCCGAGCTCTGAGGAAGATCATGAAGTAAGGTCTAGAAATTAGGAAGAATTGAAGGATGAGACGAGGCCCAATGTTGAAGCACCAATGGACCCTATTGTTCCACCTCCTTCAATGAAGAGAAGACCCTCATGGCTCAGGGATTCTCTTGAGGATGCCGAGAGACATATGGCCCCAAGGGGGACATTCCATGAAAGCAAGAAGTCAAATAGATACCAAGGGTATGTAACGGACATGAGTGCAATCGTACAATCTGAGCCTGGATATTTTGAAGAAGCCATAAAGCAAAGTTTGGAAGGATGATATGCACGAAGAGTATGAGTCCATTATGAAGAATGATGTATGGGATGTGGTTTCGAGACCAGAGGATAAAGCAGTTGTCACCTCGAAATGACTCTATAATATCAAGCATAGATCTGATGGTAGTGATGAAAATTTCAAGGCAAGATTCATTTCCCGTGGATTCTCTCAAAAGGAAGGCATAGGCGATGATGATATATTTGCACCTGTGGCCCGATATACCACCATCTGATCTATAATAGCCCTTGCTGCTACGCAAGGACGTAATATTCATCATATGGAAGTGAAGACCGCATTTCTGCATGGTGCGATAAAGGAAGAGGTGTATGTGGAGAAACCTAAGGGGTTCGAAGTCTAGGATCGAGACACCCATGTTTGCAGGTTGAAGAAAGCCCTATATGGGTTGAAGCAAGCACCCAAAGCTCGGTACAAGAGGATAGATAGCTACCTTAATAGAGAAAAGCCTCTCATTCTGGTGCTGTATGTGTACAACCTCTTTGTGACAGGTGTTGACCCTCTCATTCATCAGTGTAAGAGGGATCTCGCTTCTGAGCGCAAGATGAAGGACCTAGGACTGATGCATTACTTCCCAGGCCTGGAGGTCTGGTAGAAACATGGCGAGATTTTCCTTTTTCAAGGAAAATATATTTTGAAGCTGCTGAAAATATTTGGAATGGTGGACTGTAAGTCCGCGTCGACACCAATGGAGCTCACCTTTAAAAATTTGAGTGGCAGCGTTGTTGGGGTCATGCTAGCAAATCCTACTGAGCATCATCAACTCGAAGCGGCCTTGATGTTCTTAGTGAACACCCGTCTAGACGTATGTTTTGCAGTGAACACCTTGATTCAACACATGGTCTATACTCATAACATTCACTGGATTGGTGCCAAGAAAATCTTGAGATATCTCTAGGGAACGATAGACTATTGGCTGAGATACACTGTCGGGAGCATGAAAATCCATGAATATATTGATGTCGATTGGGCTAGAAGTGTGATGGATCGCAAGAGAACATATGGATGCTACTTCACACGTAGGTCTGCTTCAAGCAGGAAGAAGAATTCGGTAGCTTTGAGCACCGTTGAGGCCAAATACATTGCAGCATGTATGTCCTATTGTGAAGCCACTTGGTTGTGAAAGCTCTTTAGTGAGCTATTCGAGCATGTGCTAGATGCCACTATTATCCTTTGTGATAACCAAAGGGGGATTCGTTTGTTAGAGAATCCATGATCGATCCAAGCATTTTGATGGTTCGTACCACTTTACTCGAGATATGGTACAACGAGGCGCCGTAAGGCTAGATCATATAGGAACTGATGAGCATGTCACGAATATTCTCACAATGCCCTTGGGGAAGTTCATATTCCTAACCTTTCGTGAGAATCTTGGAATCATGGAACGACCCTATTCTAAGGGTCCTGTTGAATGATGAGCTCTGGGAGCTCCATGGGGCTTTGGGGATAGCTTCTTAGATCTATAAGAAACCACAGGGCTAGGCTTGCCAAACCTTGTTGGTGTGTTTCTAACCCACCCTTACGATATTGAGTTAGTTCACCTCTCATGATCTGTGCCCCATATGCATCCTACCCATTGAGTCTCGGACTCATGGGAAGTACTTGTCATTTGGCGAGTGAGGTGGGAAAAGCTAGAGACTAGTAGCAAAGACTGATGGATGCATCAGAGATTGTCGTACTCTCTATGTATATGATGGCATGTTTCCAACCACTTGATCTGAGATCAATTCTAGTGAGGTTTTGGACCTCCAACTGACTTCGGGTCAGGTAAACCAACTTCGGGTTGGTATGTGACTCTTTTGAGTCCTATAGAGGTTTCAGACATCTGGGCTGAATTGGTCAGCTGGGAATGATGTCTTTGTGGTTGACCCTCTTTTGTTCTGAAATGAATAAGCCAACAAAGCAAGTTATGACGGGATGACACACAATGTTTGGATGGCATATGTGGATGGAGTTCTCCCTAGTTGAGAGGGAGTGTTAATTTTGGACAACTAGGTCCAAAATCCAAGTTGTGATTCTCAGATGAAGATGCCAATATTTTTATTTGATTCCTCTTTCGAAGAAGTGCAAGACCAATCTAAAGATCATCTTGATCCGATGAGTAGAACATTTATTTTGAATTTATTCAAAACATGTGCAGGTCAGCCTTAAATGAAATGTAGGCTTCAAGCCCCAACAATTGTGTCACACACTCTCATTGATGGATATAAATAGGTCAATGTTAGAGGTCATTTTCAACCATCACTCATAGCACATTCTCTCTCTGCATTTGATTGGTTCGATCATCACTTGGAGTCTCTTCTCTCACACATGGGAAATTTCAGTGAAGGAATTTTATGTTTTGACCTAAGGTTTCAGTGCAGATTTGACTAGCGTTGACTTTGGTCAAAGCATGGTCAAACTAACCCTAAACTCTCTCAAAAATCCAAATTCTGAGGTCTTCATTTATTGGCATAGAAATTGAGGCTGGACATTGACTTTGACCGAGATGCGTTCACTTTTGTTGCTGTTGTTTTTGCGTTGACCATTAACTGGGACAATGTTGGCTTTTGTTGACTTTGGGTTGACTAATATAGAGTTTTCTGAGAGGGTTGTGTGACACATTTTGGTTGGGTGACTATACTGAGACTTTGCTGGTTGAAGCATCCTGTTGACCGCCATAACACACCACAACACATATATTTTGCTGATCAAGTTAAGTATATTTTTGGCTTGTCTTTTGTCGATCTACTGGTATGTTCTATCAGCATTTTACTTTCCTCTTTATGTGATTGTTGTTTGATATTGGGGTTAAAATTAAAGTTGCATCAAGCATAGAACACCTACGAAAATTTACATGGTATCGGAGCTGAGGTGAAAACAAATCCCAAGTTTGTAGAAATCACCGAAGAAGAGCGTGGGTACCTCTAACTATAATGGCTTCAAATCTGATGATAAGTTGACTCACAAGGAAGAATTCCATGCCTGTAAGATGAATTTGGATCTTATGTTGGAAGACCAAGATATCATGGACTATGTGCAGGGTAAAATCCAAGAGCCTCCATCCACTACACCTGTTGCCACCAAGTGAAAATATAAGAAAGGGGAAATCAAAGAAAAGCTGATGATCAAGGACTCAATTCATAAGATTCTGGTTGCCTACATCTATGAGCTACACATATCCAAGGAGATGTATGATAAGTTGGTCAACATGTTCAAGGCCAACAATGCAAATTAAGTCCTTTTCTTTAAGAACCAACTGAAGAATCTGAAGAAAGGAAAGGTTGGATCCGTTCAATCCTATTTTATGAAGTTGAACAAAATAAAAAATGATATTCTAGCCATTAGGGAGACAATAGTTGATCAAGAAATGGTTCTCACCGCACTTGGAGGTCTCTCCTTTGAATGGAATGTATTCAATAATACCATTCTCAATAACAATGTGATACCTGATTTTGACAAAGTATTATCGAGATGCGTACAAGAGGAATCAAGAATGAAGGAATATGAAAATGAAGGTAATGCTGCCTTCACTACTCATGCTAAGAAGAAGAACTATGGTGGTCTGAGGAACCAAGGAAGAGCATGGGCCCAAGGAAAGAAAGGAAGATATAATGCACTGTGGAAACCCCTCATACTTAGAAAGGAAGATGTTACACATGTAACAATACTGACCACTATGCTAGAGAATGTCGTAATAGAAGGGATTCTCTAAGGGATGATGATGACAACAACAACAAGAGAAATGGAAATCAAAGGAACAACGGGTTCAAAGGAAAGAGGAAGGCTCCCTCTGGCAATGGAAATGGGAAACCTTTCAAAAGGTCGAGAAATTCCAAGTATGAGGTATCTAATGTTGTTGATGATAAAAGAAATGAATTCATTTTGGTATCCACCCTCTCTACCACATCTCCACTCGACACTATGGATGTCTGGTTGATAGATAGTGGTGCCTCAAGGCACATCACTTGGTTCAAGGAAGCACTTTCTGATATGGTTGAGAAGGATGTTAATATGAAAATTATCCTTGGAGATAATGCCACATATCCTGTTGAAGGGACGGGGAATGTGACCCTCCACTTATCTCAAGGTCAAGTCCTCTACTTGCAAGATGTACTATATGTAATTTATTTGAAGAAGAACCTTGTGTCTATTTCGGCCATGGAAGACAAAGGTTTCAATGTGGCATTCGTTGATGGGAAGGTGCGCATCTGGAAGAAGAGTTTCAAGGAAGATATCATGATTGGGTTTAGAGTTGATACACTCTACCAGGTTGGAGGAAGTGCACTGGGAGCGATGACATGTGATACTATTCGACAGACTGAACTATGGCACCAGAGGTTTGGACACCTTCACTTCACATCCCTTCTCGAAGAAAATAAGATGGTGACAAGGATGCCCGAGTTCAAAAATGATCATGAAGGTGTATGTTTGGGTTGTGCCGAAATGAAGGTATGCCAGGATGAATATGCTTCCCTCAGGACAGTGATAAATCTTTCGAGCTCTGAGGAAGATCATGAAGTAAGGTCTGGAAATAAGGAAGAACCAAAGGATGAGATAATGCCCAATGTTGAAGGACTGATGGACCCTATTGATCCACCTCCTTCAATGAAGAGAAGACCCTCATGGCTCAGGGATACTCTCAAGGATGCCGAGAGACATATTTCCCCAAGGGGGACATTCCGTGGAAGCAAGAAGCAAAATAGATACCAAGGGTATCTAACCGCCATGAGTACAACCATTCAATCTGAGCTTGGATCTTTTGAAGAAGCCGTAAAACATCAAGTCTGGAAGGATGCTATGCACGAATAGTATGAGTCAATTATGAAGAATGATGTATGGGATGTGGTTCCGAGACAAGAGGACAAAGCAGTTCTCACCTCAAAATGGCTCTATAAGATCAAGCATGGATCTGATGGTAGTGCTGAAAAGTTCAAGGCAAGATTTGTTGCCCGTGGCTTCTCTCAAAAGAGAGGCATAGACTATGATGATATAGTTGCACCTGTGGCCCGATATACCACCATCTGATCTACCATAGCCCTTGCTGCTACCTAAGGATGGAATATTCATCAGATGTATGTGAAGGCCACCTTTCTGCATGGTGCGATAAAGGAAGAGGTGTATGTGGAGCAACCTTAGGGGTTTGAAGTCGAGGATCGAGACACCCATGTTTGTAGGTTGAAGAAATTTCTTTATGGGTTGAAGCAAGCACCCAGAGCTTGGTACAAGAGGATAGATAGCTACCTGATGAAGCTGGGCTTCACTCGTAGTAATGTTGATCTGAACCTTTACTTCAAGGTTGATAGAGAAAAGCCTCTCATTCTGGTGCTGTATGTGGACGACCTCTTCCTAACAGGTGTTGACCCTCTCATTCATCAGTGTAATAGGGAGCTCACTTCTGAGTTCGAGATGAAGGACCTAGGACTGATGCATTACTTCCTAGCCCTGGAGGTCTAGCAGAGAGCTGACGAGATTTTCCTTTCTCAAGGAAAATATATTGTGAAGCTGCTGGAAAGATTTGGAATGGTGGACTGTAAGTCCGTGTTGACACCAATGGAGCTCAACTTTAAGAATTTGAGTGGCAGCGCTGTTGGGCCCATGCTAGAAAATCCTACTAAGTATCGTCAAATTGTAGGGGCCTTGCTGTTCTTAGTGTACACCCATCTGGACATATGTTTTGCAGTGAACACATTGAGTCAACACATGGTTAATCCTCATAACATTCACTGGGTTGGTGCCAAGAAAATCTTGAGATATCTCTGGGGCACAATAGACCATGGGTTGAGATACACTGCCGGGAGCATGACACTCCATGGATATACTGATGCCGATTGGGCTGGCAGTGTGGTGGATCGCAAGAGCACATCTAGATGTTGCTTCACACGTAGGTTTTCTTCAAGCAGGAAGCAGAATTCGATAGCTTTGAGCACCGCTGAGGCTCAATACATTGCAACATGTATGGCCTGTTGTGAAGCCACTTGGTTGCGAAATCTCTTCATTGAGTTGTTCGAGCATGTGCTAGATGCCACTGTTATCCTTTGTGATAGCTAGAGGGGGATTCGTTTGTCAGAGAATCCCGTGTTCCACGATCGATCCAAGCATGTTTATGGTTGGTACCACTTTATCTGAGATATTGTACAACAAGGCGCCGTAAGGCTCGATCATATAGGAACTAATTAGTAGGTCATGGATATTCTCACAATGACCTTGGGGAAGGTCATGTTCCTAAACTTCCATGAGAATCTTGGAATCGTGGAACTACCCTATTCCGAGGGTTCTGTTGGACGATGAGCTCTGGGAGCTCCATGGGGCTTTGGGGATAGCTTCTCAGATCTATAAGAAACCACAGGGTTAGGCTTGCCGAACCTTGTTGGTGTGCTTCTACCCCACCGTTATGATATTGATTTGGTTCACCTCTCATGATCTGTGCCCTGTATGCATCCTACCCATTGAGTCTCGGACTCATGGGAAGTACCTCTCATTTGGCCAGTGAGGTGGGAAAAACTAGAGACTAGTAGCAAAGACCGATGAATGCATCAGAGATTATCGTACTCTCTATGTCTATGATGGCACGTGTCCAACCACTTGATCTGGGATCAAGTCAAGTGAGGTTTCAGACCTCCAACTTACTTCGGGTCAGGTAAACTAACTTCGGGTTAGTATGTGACTCTTTTGAGTCCTGTAGAGGTTTTGGACCTCTGCGTTGAATTTTTCAGCCGGGAATGATGTCTTTGTGACTGAACCTCTTTTGTTCTGAAATAAAGAAGCCAACAAATCAAGTTGCGGTGGGATGACACACGTTGTTTGGATGGCACAAGTGGATGGAGTTCTCCCTAGTTGAGAGGGAGTCTTAATTTTGGACAACTAGGTCCAAACTCCATGTTGTGATGCTCACATGAAGATGCCAATATTTTTATTGGATTCCTCTTTCAGAGAGGTGCAAGATCGATCTAAAGATCATCTTGATCTGATGAGCAGAACATTTATTTTGAATTTATTCAAAATATGTGGAAGTCGGCCTAAAATGAAATGTAGGCTTGAAGCCCCAGCAGTTGTGTCACACACCGTCATTGATGGATATAAATAGGTCAATGTTGGAGGTGATTTTCAACCATCACTCATCACACATTCTCTCTCTGCATTTGATTGGTTTGATCATCACTTGGAGTCTCTTCTCTCACATGTGGGAAATTTCAGCGAAGGAAATTTCTGTTTTGACCTAGGGTTTCAGCGCAGATTAGACTAGCGTTGACTTTGGTCAACGCATGGTCAAAAATACCCTAAACTCTCTCAAAAATATGATTTCTGAAGTTTTCATTTATTGGCACATAAATCGAGGCTCAACGTTGACTTTGACCAGGTTGTGTTGACTTTTGTTGTTGTTGTTTTTGCGTTAACCGTTGACTGGGACAACGTTGAATTTTTTTGACTTTGGGTTGAATGATATAGACTTGTCCAAAGGGTTGTGTGACACATTCTGGTTGGCTAACCTTACTGGACTTTGCTGGTTGAAGCATCCTGTTGACCGCCGTAACACACCACAACGCATATATTTTGTTGATCAAGTTAAGTGTATTTCTTGCTTGTCTTCTGTAGATCTACTCGTATGTTCTATCATCATTTTACTTTTGTTTATGTGATTATTGTTTGATATTGGGGATAAAATTAAAGTTGCATCAAGAATATACCATCTACGAAAATTTACACTATGAAATTATAGATCAAGGTGTGGTATTTCATGTACTAGAGATAGATTTCCAGTATTCTTGATCGCACTACAAATTTGGGGTCTTTCACCACCTTGGGAAAGCACCTACATTGGTTACAATTCTTCTAGTAGACTCCCATCAATACCTTGTCTTTCCCTCCCATATATGGATTGATGGCGTGTCCATTGATGCTTGGTGATGGGTGATGAGGTGTTGTAGTAGAAAAACACTGAGCTTGGCTATCTCCAAAGGAAGTGTCCTTGTAGGAGGGAATTGCGGCCTAGATGAGTGTGCCATGGTGGTGCTTAGTGGGGCCTACTATAAAAAGCCTAAGAGAAAACCCTAGAAAGTTGTAGTATCAAATGTTTTTGTTGGAATTGTCATTGGAGCCAAGTAAAATTTGGATTTGTGGATGGAGCTTTCTGCTTCTCCTATAGCAATATATTAATGAGTTATTCAAGAGTAAAATTGTGACTTTTGTGTGCTTCTTACAAAGGCACCATGATAATTGATGAGTTTTCAGAAGGAAAATAATTTACTTAGCCGAAGCTAGTGATATTTTTTAGAATTTAATTAATTTACTATAAGTTAATGCCACTTCCATTAGAGTTTCTTGTATATGTATATCGAGGGTGTGTGACTTACTAACATCCCTAATTCTACAGAGTGTAGGATGATGATTCTTGAGATGCTTCTATATCTAGGATAGAGTATGTTAAAGGATTTAAAGCCCAATAGTTGTTACAAATATCTCCCTCACTTCTTGTGAGGACATCTAGTTAATTCATTTTGAGTAGGTGGAGCACAAATTGTGTAAATAATTTTTTTCACATTGTTAAAAGAATATGCTTTGGTTCGCTGCATAGTTGATGACAATGTTGCAAGTTTGAGCATGAGTGTAGAGATTATGGGTAGACATGAAGAAGGTCTAATTGTTGAGGAGATTGACATTGTGTTTTTTGTCGAATATATTTGATGTCTGAATACCCAAGTTGGTGGCGTTGACGATGGTATTGGTTGGGAATGAAAAATACAATTTTTTAGTGAAACTCTGATCCATTGAAAAATACCACATTTGTTCACCAATAGTGCTATTATTGAAGGAGAAGCATTTTCTTACCTATTTTTCAAAAACAAATGTCAATTCTCTCCCATAATCCCCCTCCCTTCATTTAGTGCTTACATATCATGGCACTGGATGGGGTATTTCTTGATTATTTGAATTACATGTTTTCTTCAGACTTCATTTTCAGATTTTGCGGGATTCAAAACCTTGATATATTTGAACGAATTTAAAGAACCCAAGAATGCATAAAATATCTATTTCATATCTTTTTAATGTTGAATTGTATCGTCTGCACTGAATATTGAGTCGATTTGCAAGTTTGGCTAACCAAGGGTGAGGATTTCTCATATTTAAATGTGAAGATTGAGCTGCCTTACCTGATCCCACAACAAAAATAGCTCACATTTGCAATCAACGAGCTTGTTATTGTTTTTCTTGGCATTTTGTGTAAGTCTATAGGCATGGGGCTCATCTGGTGATTGTAACTTAGCGATGCGGCGAAGAACATGATCCTAGTGAAGCGTAAGCAGGAAAATGGGAATGAGAACGAGGACTAGGTCATAAATTCTCAGAGATAAAGAAGTTGTAGTTTTTCATAAGATTTGGAATTATGAAAAAGGTCACTGGGGGAGTTGTCCCTAAAATAATGCATTTAACATAATTAGAAAATAAGTTAAATTCATAAATAAATATGCGACCTTTAAAGTTATCATGAAGGAATATAGCTCATAATAAAACAAAAGAAATTTATAGATTTTAGCAAAGTCTTCAACAATATGGATCGAGTGAGACACATGAAAAGCTTAAAAGAAATAAGGATAGAGCATTAATCTAGAATAATATTTTGTTTAAGAAAAAAAAATTGAAGAGAGGTAAATTGTTGAGAAATTCCTATTTATTTATTAATTATCCTATTTTGATATATTTTTTTACAATGTAAAATACTATTTGTTATAATATTTAGAGTGAATTATTTCACTTATATTTTTATAAATATCTTATTAATATTTTGATAAATATTTTAAAATAAAAATAACAAACTATCACAAAATACTATTATGTATTTATATTTTTACCCATATTTATCTCCTACAAATCTCATATATTTTGATTAAATTTTATAAAAAATATTAATGACATCTAGTTAATAGAAATTAAACAAAGTATTGATATTAAAAAAAATTATATTCTTTTTCTCGTTCTTTTTACGATCTATACTGATAAAATTGAATAACATTTACAGGAGAATGTTGGAGCGCAGCACATTAAATCAACGAAAAACCACAACAACAGCAAATAAAACATGCACAAGAAAGACACAGTAATTTAACGTGGTTCACCCAAACCTCCTGGGCTACGTCCACACAACAGGGCATTGGCAGTCTTTATTAATTCAAATAGGAGATTACAATTCTCACACACCACACACACTCTCAAATCATCCGTATGGCTATCTGTTATATAGCAGGGGAATCTAACAGCCATCAACTCAAATTTAGGATGCATTAACTCCCTCCCAAACAAACTGGAGTTAATCTAGCAACAAATTCCTAATTTTTGTCACCTACTGAGATTTTTGCCTATTCTATTCAAAACAGAAAAAATCTCAACAATCTCCACCTTGACAACAATTAGCCTGATGCCCTGTTCTTTATTATTTTATTTTTTCTGCAAGCCAAGAGAAGCCAAACACCAACGCAGCTTCTCCAACAAAACTGGTTTCGTGAACATGTCTGCACAGTTTTCCTTTGTATGCACCTTTTCAAGAGAGACTCCCCTTTCAGTAATAACCTGTCTTACAAAATAATACTTTATTGGAATATGCTTTGATTTACTATGATAGGCCGGATTCTTAGCCAAATGTATTTCACTTTGACTATCACAAAGTAACCTGATGTTGTCCTGTAACCTACCAAACTCACCAAGCAAACCTTTCAACCAAACTGCCTCTTTGCAAGCATGCGAAGCAGCAATGTATTCTGCTTCAGTAGTAGATAAAGCAACAATGTTCTGTAGCTTTGACATCCAGCTGATAGCTCCACCTGCACAGATGTGTGACTTACCCTATTTGACCTTCTTATCCCTGTAAATCAATTGAAAATCAATCAACATATCCAAGAACAAATTCACTACCTTTACTAAAAGTGACATAAACAATCAGCAGCCTCACACCTACACCCATTTCAACGCCACCAGCACTTTTTACCCTGATTTGCCATGTACCTGCTGACAACCCCAACTGCATGTGAAATATCTGGTCGAGTACAAACCATCGCATACATCAAACATCCTACTACATTGGCATATGGAATTCGAGACATATAATTCTTTTCTTCATCTGTATTAGGACATAAACTGGAAAAAAGCTTAAAATGGGAAGCAAAAGGGACTGACACAGGCTTCACATTATTCATACCAAATCTCAAAAGTATCTTCTCAACATACTTCTGTTGTGATAGCCACAGCTTACCATTGCTCCTGTCTCTGAAAATCTCCATGCCCAAAATCTGTCTTGCTGCTCCTAGATCTTTCAGATCGAATGTCCTTGCCATCTGAGTCTTCAACCTGTTGATTTCATCAATGCTTTTGCTTGCTAAAAGCATATCGTCAACATACAACACTCAGATAATGAACATGCCATTTTTCAATTGCTTGAAATACACACAATGATCATATTCACTTCTAACATATTTCTGACTCAACATGAAAGAATCAAACTTCTTATACCATTGCCGAGGCGACTGCTTCAGGCCATATAATGACTTCTTGAGCCTGCAGAAAAATTTCTCATTGCGATGCTGAACAAACCCTTCCGGTTGTTCCATATAAATTTCCTCATCTAGATCTCCATGTAGAAAAGCAGTCTTAACATCTAGTTGCTGTAACTCTAAATCAAACAAAGCAACCAAAGCTAACACAATTCGAATTGAAACTATTTTAACAACTGGTGAAAAAATCTCATGAAAGTCTATGCCTGCTTTCTGAGAAAACCCTTTTGCGACCAGTCTCGCTTTGTACCTGTCCTCCGTATCATTCACACCCCGTTTCAGCTTGTAAACCCATTTACACCCCACAGTTTTCCTGTCTTTCGGAAGCTCAACCAGATCCCATGTGCCATTCTTACTTAAGGCCATCATTTCTTCCTTCATGGCTGCTTTCCACTTGTCACTTTTCGAACCTTCTATAGCTTCCTGATAGCACAGAGGTTCATCATCGTTAGCGGTCAAAGCAACTGAAGTAACATAATCATCATACCTTCTCGGTGGCCGTTTGATTCTTGTCGACCTCCTTAAGGATGTTTCTGGTGCTTCCGCAATTGGCTGACTACCATCTGTAGGAACTTCTTCATGACCAGCATCTGAGACCTGTTCACGCTCTATATCTGAACCCTGTTCATAACTAGTATCTGAAACCTGTTCATGACTAGAATATGAACTATGGTCATCATGAATATCATTAGAAGTGCTGTCAAACTGAATGTGCTGAAAATCAAATACATCATCCTGTTTCAATTTACTATCTACATCTAACTGTACAAGAGAGGATTCATCAAACTTTACATCTCTGTTGATGATGATTTTGCGGGTAGTATGATCCCACAATATATATCCCTTTGGTCCAACACCATACCCAACAAAGATATACTTTTTAGACTTTGGATCTAACTTAGTTCGCTGATGTTTAGGCACTAGAGCATATGCATCACAACCAAACACTCTGAGTTTAGAATAGTCACAAGGGTGTCCTTTCCATACCTCTTGCGGAATTTTGCAGTCTATCGTCGTCGATGGAGATCGGTTTATCACATAACAAGCTGTTGCCACTGCTTCCGTCCACAACTCCTTTTGCAACCCGGCGTTACTCAGCATACTCCTTGCTCTTTCTAGAAGAGTCCTGTTCATGCGTTCAGCAACTCCATTTTGCTGAGGAGTATAAACCGTGGTCTTATGTCTCTCGATCCCTGCATCCTTGCAATAGCTGTCAAACTCCTTGGAAGTAAACTCACCACCATTGTCAGTTCTTAAACATCTTATTGTTCTACCAGTGCTGTTTTCTACCAATGCTCTAAACTGTTTGAAAACTGAAAAAACATCAGACTTCCTTTTCAACATGTATACCCACACCTTCCTAGAAAAGTCATCAATAAATGATACAAAATACGACGAGCCACCATATGGCGCTGTAGGGGCTGGACCCCAAACATCTGAATGAATATAATCAAGTATGCCTTTACTAGTATGTTTGCCTGTTTTAAATTTTTGTTTACTTTGTTTTCCAAACAAGCAATGCTTACAGAAATCTAATTTTCCAGACCTTAGATTAGGAAGTAACTTGCGATCAGCCAAAAATTTTCAACCCTCTTTCGCTCATATGGCCCAACCTTTGATGCCATAGGCGAATGGAACTACTGTCCTGTTCAGACACCGTAGACACATGAACTGACCCTGTTCTTCCTTCTAACTGAAACAGATTTCCTACTTTCTTAGCTTTCATTACTAGTAAAATACCTTTATAGATTTTCATAACTTCACCTTGAATTACAGTTTTATATCCATTCGTATCCAATGCTCCTAAAGAAATTAGATTTTTCCTTAAGTCTGGAACATGTCTCACATCTGTTAATATTCTAGTTGTGCCATCAAACATTTGCAGTTGTATGCTTCCTATCCCAACAATATTAGATGTGACATCATTACCCATGTACACGACTCCATCATTAACCGATCTATACGTCTTAAACCATTCTCTATGAATACACATGTGGTTTGATGCACCGGAATCTAACAACCAATGTTGATCATGATTTGACATATTAACAGACAACACTTCGTCGCTCATACCTGAACCAGATGCCGAACCTGTATCTGTCGCATTTGCCTCCTTCTTCTTTGTCGAAGAGTCTCCTTTCTTCTCTGTTTGCTATCTCTTCCAGCAGTCTTTCTTCAAGTGCCCTGATTTTCCACAAAACCAGCACTTCACTTTGCTCTTCTTCCCCTTCGACTTTGAACGTGAATTGCTGCGCTTACCAGAGCGTCTTTCTCTAGAACGACCTCTAGCCATCATTGCCTCTGATGTAGAGGTGTCAGCATTCGACTTCTTCCTCGTCTCCTCAGACAACATGGCTCCAACCACATCGTCAAACTCAAGGACAGCTGCATTACTGAAGCTTATGGAAGTAACAAAGTGATCCCACGATTCAGGCAATGTACACAATAAAGTTATTGCCTTATCCTCTGAATCAAATTTTACATCTAGACTTTGTAATTGTACCAATAGAGTATTGAAAACATTCAGATGGTCAGTAACCGAGGTACCTTCCTTCATCCGCAAACTGTATAGCTGCCGCTTCAGGAGAATCCGATTTGTCAAGGATTTCGTCATGTAGAGCTTCTCGAGCTTTATCCACAAGCCTGCGGCGGTCTTCTCTGACACAATGTTGAACAGAACGTCATCTGCCAGACATAACCGAATTGCGCTCAGAGCTCTGTCATCTAACTCATCCCATTCATCCTCCGTCATGGAAGAAGGCCTTTTGCTCCTCCCCAACAGTGCTTTTGCACGCCTTGTTGAATCAGCATATCGTGCATCTTAAGCTTCCAGATCTCGAAGTTGTTCTTGCCATTGAATTTCTCAATTTCAAACCGGGCATTTTGAGTTTTCGCCATCTTGTTTCAGCAAAAAACACAGTAATCTCCAGAACCAATTTTCAAACAAAGAATGCCCTTTTAATTAAAAAATGCCTTTAAAAAAAAAAAATTGCCCTTGCCTTCTTTAAGTGCCTCTCACTGCCTTTTAAAAAAAAAATTTAATCCTGGACCATATCCTTCACCTTTTTTTCATACCATATCCAAATGGTATTCAACAAAAAATTTACAAATCGATTTATTTTTTTTAAAAGGACCACTTCAAAAATACCATAAAAAAAATGGCACTTCCTTTTATACCATATGCAAAATACCATATGCAAATGGTAAAAAAAAAAATTACAAATCGATTTATTTTTTGTTGAATTTACAAATCGATTTAAACATTCTTAAGGAAGGTGGAATTAAGCTTTTTCTTTAATGTAATCGATTTATATTCCTTAAATATCATATTCGATTTACAAAACTCAAATCGATTATTAAAAAAAACTTTTATGTGACCTTCTTTACCATACGATTTAAAAACTTCAAAAATCGATTTCATACCATACGTGACTTCAAAAAACTCCAAATCGAGTTTATATGAAACTCCAAATCGACTTTGCTGCAAGTCGTCACCATTCAACGCCGTTCAAAAAAGCAACTTCGGCTTACCGGTCTACGGCAGTCTGCGCACATAACAAACTGGCCACGACTTCTCCACGCAGACCTCCATGACAACATTGGTCACGCATCTGGTTGAGCTTCCAGATGATAAGAATCGACCCACGGCAATGTTCAACGCTGCCTTGCACGCAGTCCACCACACTGTTCAACGCTGCGAGCCAACTTCAAACTCGGCTCTCCCACAAGGACAGAAGATTTCCAAACCACCGTTCAACAAAACCGCAGCCGGTCTTCACACAGTCAATTAGACAGCTCGCAGCTTATGAACGCGGCCCTCCACGCAGGTTGGACAGCACCTTCCAGGCAGTACCATTCAACGCACCTCCACGCAACAATACGCAGCTCCGCCACTGCGCGCTCCTCCAACATGCTCTGATACCAATTGTTGGAGCGCAGCACATTAATTTAACGTGGTTCACCCAATCCTCCTGGGCTACGTCCACACAACAGGGCATTGGCAGTGTTTATTAATTCAAACAGGAGATTACAATTCTCACACACCACACACACTCTCAAATCATCCGTATGGCTATCTGTTATATAGCAGGAGAATCTAACAGCCATCAACTCAAATTTAGGATGCATTAACTCCCTCCCAAACAAACTGGAGTTAATCTAGCAACAAATTCCTAATTTTTGTCACCTACTGAGATTTTTGCCTATTCTATTCAAAACAGAAAAAATCTCAACAGAGAAATTGTGTGTTGGTACTAAAATGCTAAATCTTATTATTATCATTCTCCTATATGCTCGTAATATTATTATTTTTCATGAAAAAAATATTGATTAATGTTTTTTAATAATTATAGATAAATTATTCAACCAAATTAAAAATATAATTAAAATTAAGAATTATTTTTCATGAAAAAAATTTTGATTAATATTTTTTAATAACTATAGATAAATTCCAAATTAAAAATATAATTAAAATTAAGAAAATAATTTATCGGATAATGACATTAAAATATTACAATTTAAGTTTTAATTTTTTTTATTTGACCAAATGCTAAACCATCTATAAGAGTCATAGATAGTTGGAAAGTTTACTAAGATCATTTAAAATATTAAACTCTAAGATCGGAAAAAAAATGGTAGTTGGAAAGTTTACTAAGATCATTTAAAATATTAAACTCTAAGACTGGAAAAAAAAATAATCTATATTGCTATGAAGTTTGGATTGGTGACGGGAGGCAAGAGCGAGAGGCGTGTTGTAAAACCCTGCCGGGGAAATAAAGACCAAGTATGTTTCGGGATTGGGAAATACAACGGGGCATACATGAATACTTCTGTGGGAATTGGTGAACAAACGGACCAAGCAGACAACCCTCGTGAGGAGCTGGCGGGCAATGTGTATTCGATTTTAAATATTTCTGTAATGTTTTGTTTTTTTTTAACCTTTGTGAAATATTTTTGAGAATAGATAGTCTAAATGGAGAAAGAAGAAAAACAGTGACTAGACAAGGTATTTTTTTAATAGATTTGGGAAATGCTTGAAACAAAGCAATATATGAATGTAAAGGACCTGATCTGATTACAGTTTTGATATCTATTTAAAAAAAAAAAAAAAATTACTAATTTAAAAAAAAAAATTTGAATTAATGACATTTTTCAATGGTTAAGAATAAAATTAATAAAATAAAAAATTTATTTTATCAATAAATTTAAAAATATTTTATAAAATATAATTTTAAAAAGAAAAAATTGATTAAAGTAAAAAATTAATTTATAAATAAATTTAAAAATATTTTATAAAATATAATTTTAAAAGTTTTTAAGCAAAATTTGATTAAGTTGTGTTAAGAAATAATTTAAATTAAAAAAATTAAAAGCACATGTTTTATTGATTAACTAGTGTTTACGAAATTAAACATGTTTAAGTAAATATTTAGAAATTATAATAAATTTCATTTACATCCCATGTCATAAGTGACGCTTCTTTCTATATTCATATTATCTTGATTGGAGTTCGTTTACCTTTTTATATAATGTAAAGAAGTTACTACATATCTAAATTTAAAATTAATTCATTTATTTAAACAAGATTGGCTGCATGGCATCCCTGCCTTGAGGGGAGAGATTTTGCGTGCAACTGATCAATGTAGGCTCATCACTGCCTTATAAGATGCTTAGAGTTGTACGAAATACCATGATCTGGTTGTAGGCAGTTTATGCATGCTGTTGTGGAATACTGAAACAACTTTTGACATCGTTGTTCAATACAATTTCCACCATGATCTTGTTGTAGGAAATATCATGATCTCGTTGTATGCAGTTTATGCATATTATTGGAGAAACACTGAAACAAATCTTTATATTGCTGCTCAATATAATTTCCAAGCATTGCACAGATGAAAATTGAAATGATATGAGTTGATTTGAAACAATGTGAAAAACTTTTGAATGATATTGAGAATAGAGAAGTGAGCAAGTAATGGAGAGAGTAGTGAAATGTGATTTTTAACCAATATAGATTGTATAATTAAAACTTATCATTATAATAAATTAAAGCTATGTAAAAAAAAGTAATCTAGTAAACAAATACATAAACTCGAAATCTGTAAAATATTAATGAGTGGACTTGGCTGTAAATCTATTTTTTAAAACATAAAATGGTGAGACAAGGGTATAACCTAAGTTTCTAAAGTTGGAATCAATATTTGACAATATCGATTATATAATTGAAATTTACCATTATAATGAATTCAAACTATGTTAAAAAATTAATCTAAAAACGCAAACTCAAAATTCGTAAAATATTAAAGAGTGGACTCCGATATAAATCTAAACTATGTTAAAAAAGTAATCTAAAAAAGGTAAACTCGAAATCTGTAAAACATTAAAGAGTGGACTCTGCTATAAATATAATTTTTTTAAGCATAAAACAGTTAGATAAAGTTACAACCTAAATTTCTAGAGTTAAAATAAATATTTTAAAAAAATTAACGAAAAACAAACTGAGGCATTCGGCTTGTCCCCCATGGATGAGGAAGTGCTTTTAAACTCTTCAGAAATTTCCTGAAAGCATATTGAAGTGAAGGGAACAAACTCTTCTGAGAAAAATCTGGGGACATGTTTCATATCGAAAGGGAAAAAAAACAATTGTATTCTTTCCCAAAAAAACTATTGTATTCTTTCCATTCACACTTTTGAATCTTTACAAAGAATATAGTAGATTAAGCTTATGGTTTAGTTGAGATCTTGCATTCTTAGAATGAGTTTTCATTACTCTTGAATCTCTTGAAGGAATATAGTAGATTATGTAATGGGTTTATGGCTTGTATATAGTAGATTAAGTTTACGGTTTAGTTTGTTGGAATTTAATTTTCAACTGCTTGTATAAGTTTGCAGGACAGCAAAAGTTAATTGCGAAAGGAATGAAGAGATAGCAGAATGGCGGCAATGTAATGGCTGATGTGAAGCAATGCATAAGCGGTGGAAGAGCCATCCTTATCATCCACAACCACCACATTAAATACCCACCAAACATGTTTAATACAGCAGAGTTGAGGCGGCAAGCTTTTCCCTGGGGTATGAGACCTGGGGAGGATGAACTCCACGAAGCCCCCGCAATATATAAATGAAAAGAAACAAAAGGGAAATAATGTTTTTAAACATTATGTTATGGTTTTGATTTAATTGTTTTATTTCACGGCAATGATGTTTTGACTTTTAAGCTGGGTAAATGTGTTATTACCGTAGTATATTTTAAGTTTTAACTTTGGTTAAATATATATTATAAATATATGATATTTATAATATATATATTATATAATGTTTCATATAAATGTGAATGCCGTGAGGATTGAAAAATACAGAGAGTTGTAATTTATTTTTATTACACAAAACAGAATAGAGAAACAAAGCACAGGAGTGCGGGAAAACATAGAATATACACAGCAGTGATATTTGTGAGAGAGACAGAGTGTTATTTTTTGAATGAGAGAGTGATAGTTTTGCACTGTGTTTGCAACAGACAAACTATTTTTGCAATCCCTCTATGTTGAGGAAGAATTTGTATCAGTTTTTTTATGGAATAGAAATTTGTTTTCTGAGTTGAAACTCTGTCACTGTGAATGAAATTTTAAATATTTTCTCTGTGTTAAAGAAGGGAGTTTTATTCTCCTTTTATTGTTTTGGAATTCTCAAACATTTCAACATGGTATCAAAGCTAGTCCAGGCTCTTTGAAGATCAAAGAAGTTGAAGGAAAGGAGTTCTTTATTGCAGCAGCTTCTCCAGCAGTGTGAAGACTCAGCCAAAAGAATCCAAAGGTATTTCTCTATACAGTTTTTTGTGTTACTGTTGCAGAACAGTTATTTAATTTTAAATACACAGTCAAGTGTTTTTGAATCATAGTTAAGAGTGCAGAATGGCTAGAGCCAGCACCGGTATGGGCATGGGAAATATCCATCTCCCAATATTTGATGGGAAAGATTATGACTACTAGTCAATAACTATGAGAGAATTATTTGTCTCCCAAGACTTATGGGAATTTGTTGAGGATGGCTTTGAAGAGCCAGCAGATGAAGAAGATTTTCAAATGTTAACTCAGGCAGGAAGAGAACTGTTGAAGAGCAATAAGAAGAAAGACTCCAAAGCTCTTTTCTTTTTGTATCAAGCAGTGCATGAGAGTGTGTTTCCAAGGATTGCAGCAGCTAAGAGATCCAGAGAAGCATTGGAAACTCTCAAGACAACCTATCAAGGCATGGAAAAAGTGAAGACAGCAAAACTTCAGTTACTGAGGAGAGACTTTGAAACTCTCTGTATGAAAGAGTCAGATACTATTGACTCATTCTTCACTCATGTGATTGGAATGGTCACACAAATAAGATCTCATGGAGAGACTCTTGAAGACAAGAGGATTGTGGAAAAAATCTTGAGAAGTTTACCCTAAAGATTTGATGTGATTGTCACGACCATAGAGGAGACTAAGGATCTCACAAAGTTTTCAGTGGATGAACTTCATGCATCACTGATGACTCATGAACAGAGATTGGATATGAGTGAAAACTCATCTTTTGAACATGCCTTTAAGACCCAGATGTCTTTCGGAAGAGGACGAGGGCAAGACAGAGGAAACAAAAGAGGAAAAGGCAGAAGCCAAAACAGAGGTGGAAGGGACAACCCTTCACATTCACATGGAAGGTGCAACAGTCAAAATCACAGCCACGGCCAAGGCAGTAGCCAGCAGAATGGTCAGCAGAATGCTCAAGGACAAAGGTATGATAAATCCAATGTCCAATGTCACTATTGTAAAAAATATGGTCATTATGCTAATGAATGTAGAAAGAAGCAGAATGATATGGGAAACAAAACTAGTGCAAATTTTACTAGAGAAAATATCAACCAAAATAACTTGTTTTTAGCTTGTAATATGGCTGAAGAAAAAAGTGAGGATTTATGGTTTCTAGACTCCGGTTGCAGTCACCATATGACAGGAAAATTAGCAATGTTTTCTATGTTAGATGAGAGTGTGAAGTCACAAGTCACGCTAGGAACTGATAGCAAAGTTTCTGTTATGGGAAAAGGAAATGTAAATGTTTTAACAAGGAAAGGTGCAAAGAAATCCATAGCAGATGTTTATTATGTTCCAGGAATGAAGTGTAACCTCTTAAGTGTTGGACAGCCTGTCCATAAGGGGTATAATGTTTTCTTTGAGGATGATGTTTGTACCATCATGGACAAACCACCCAGCAAACAGTGTATTGCTAAAGTGAAGATGACAAAGAACATAATGTTCCCTCTTAGAATGAGAGCAGACTTGAAGAATGAAGAAAAAATTGTAGCAGTGGCACAAGAGACTTTCCAAAGCGAACCAAAAGATGATAATTGGTTATGGCACTTGAGATTTGGACATCTCAATTTTGGAGGTCTTAATTTGTTGAACAGAAAATGAATGGTAAGTGGTTTACCATTGACAGAGAAACTAGACAGCCTTTGTGAAGGTTGTATCTTGGGAAAACAACACAGAGAAAGTTTTCCTTCCGGGAAAAGCATAAGGGCAAAAGCACCCTTAGAGATTGTCCACTCAGATTTATGTGGACCAATGCAAACTCAATCGCTTGCAAGTAGCTACTATGTGTTAACATTCATAGATGATTTTACAAGAAAAAATTGGGTTTACTTTTTGAAAAACAAAAGTGAAGTGTTTGAAAAATTTCGCAATTTCAAAGCACTTGTTGAGAACCAGAGTGGGCTGCACATCAAAGTCCTAAGGACTGACAGAGGAGGTGAGTATATCTCTAAATTTTTTCTATGTTTTTGTAGAGAAAATGGTATTCATAAGCAGTTTACAACTAGATATACTCCACATAAAAATGGAGTAGCCGAAAGGAAGAATAGAACCATAATGGACATGGCAAGGAGTATGTTAAAGGAAAAGCATTTGCCTAATGATTATTGGGCTGAAACTGTACATTGTGCAGCGTACATTTTGAATAGATGTCCTACAAAAGCAGTTATGAACAAAGTGCTGGAAGAGGCATGGAGTGGCACAAAGCAAGGTGTCACACATATGAAGGTTTTTGGATGTGTGGCTTATGCACACATTCCGGATCAGCTAAGAAAGAAGTTGGACAGCAAGGGGGAGAAATGTATTTTCATTGGATACAGTGAGGAATCCAAGGCCTATAGGTTGTATAACCCATTCACCAAGAAGTTTATTGTGAGCAGAGATGTTCAGTTTATTGAAGAGGAAGCTTGGGATGGAAGCATAGAGAAAACAGTGAATGTTAAACACTGTCTATCTCATGATGAAAATAATGATGAGTTGGCTGAAATACATCCCCAAACAGCAGCACCAACACAAGAGCAGCAGAGCACACCCTTGAGGAGAAATGAAAGTGCTTCTCCAAGCACACCACAAGAAGGAAATTCAAGTGCTTCTTCGAGCATTTGTACATCTAATGAAAAAGGTAAGAAATTCAGAAGTTTGAAAGATATTTATGAAAAAGATATAGAAAATGAAGGTATCAATTCTTTGTTTGCTTTATATTGTAATGTTGATGACCCTATTCATTTTGAGGATGCTATTAAAGATAGGAAATGGATAGAAGCTATGGATGAGGAGATTAGTGCCATAGAAAGAAACAAGACTTGGGATTTGGTAGAAATCCCAAAAGGTAAAGATGTCATTGGAGTTAAATGGGTCTACAAGACCAAGAGTAACGCTGAAGGAAAAATAGAGAGACACAAGGCAAGACTTGTTGTCAAAGGTTATAAGCAAAAGCATGGGATAGATTATGAGGAAACTTTCGCACCGGCTGCTAGAATGGAAATCGTGAGAGCAGTGTTGTCCATAGCAGCACAAAACAAGTGGAAAGTTTACCAAATGGACGTGAAGTCATCATTCTTAAATGGAGTGTTAATGGAAGAGGTTTACATTGAACAACCTCTCGGTTATGAAAAGAAAGGCCAAGAGCACAAAGTGTGCAAGTTGAAGAAAGCTCTTTATGGGCTGAAGCAAGCGCCAAGAGCGTGGTACAATAGGATAGATTCATATCTACTGGAAAATGGATTTGAAAAGTGTGAAGGAGAACCCACCCTCTACATCAAAGAAAAAGATGGAAAAATATTGATTGTAGTTTTGTATGTTGATGATGTTATTTTTACAGGTAATGATGATTACCTTATTGAACATTTTAAAACAGTCATGAAAGAAGAATTTGAAATGACTGACATGGGTTTATTGAGATACTTCTTAGGAATAGAAGTAGAACAAGATGAAAATGGGATTTTTATCTCACAGGAAAAATATGTTAATGAAGTGCTTGAAAGATTTAATATGCAAGAATGCAAAGCAACAATCACTCCCACAGTGATGGGATTAAAACTTAGCAGAGAGGACAACAACAAGGACTTTGATCCTAGATTAGTTGGCAGCCTTATGTATTTGACTGCAACTAGACCGAACATAATGCATGCTGTTAGTTTGATTTCCAGATTCATGGAAAAGCCAAAAGATGCACATTGGCAGGCAACGAAAAGAATTCTGAGGTATGTTAAAGGTACAAAAAGGTTTGGTATTTTATATACTGCTTCAGAATGTTCAGATTTAATGGGTTATACTGACAGTGATTGGGCTGGAAGTATTGATGACTGGAAAAGTACTTCCGGTTATGTTTTTCATATGGGTTCAGGAGTTGAGATATTGCATTCTTACAATGAGTTTTCACTACTCTCGAATCTCTTGAAGGAATATGGTATATTATGTAATGGGTTTATAGTTTATTTGGGATTTTCCATTTTTGCAATGGGTTTTCAAGGAAAGTGGTAGTTTTTGTTTAGGGTTTCGTGCGGATCATGTTTTTTTTTGCAATAGGCTATAAAATAAATTTATGTTAATAATATAGAAAATTTAGTAACTTGAGAATGTTGCCTCGCTAGATTAACCAGAATATTGATTGGTCACCTTTACTAAAATAAATAAATAACCGGTGTCATTAAATCTAGCAGCAATATAGAAAAACCAAAGCATAACTCAAGAAAAGTCGTGAATCTGCTCAATTTTCTGCAAAGTTATGAAGTATTTTTTCTAATGTGATGTCGAAAGTCAACAAACTAGTGAAGCGTACGTTAGATTTTGCTATTCTACCAATGCCAATAGCTAATGGGTACAAAAATAAATCTATCGAAGCCACTTAGCGGCTAATTATAGAACAAACCTGCCAGTAACTTGTCTTTTCTCCTGATGGCATTTCTTGAATGACTGGCATTAAAATCGCCAATTGGATTGTAAGAGCTGGGAGAACCAGAGCTTCTCTATGAATCAAATGTGCCTTCCTCTTGAACACCTTTCACACTATAAGATTCCAAACAATAAAAATTTTGATAGATCTAAAACATTTTAGTGTTCTCATTTAATATAATCTTTCATCAAGAACCAGAACACAAGAAACACAGCCATTTATTTATATTATTATTCACTGAAAGTAAAATACGTGACCATACCATAAAATCCTGCAAATGGTATGCACAGCTACTTGACAATGACAAATATAAGAAACTGAAGCCCACTTGTGAATCCTGGATGGATTCACCACATAAACATCACCGCGGGGTTTTCGTCCCAGGATCAATGATAGAACTGGCCATGCCAGGTTCTCAACCCAAACATAATAAGATAGATAATCCAAAATGCTCTAAATGTCTAGCTTCTCTCCCCTTTTATAGGCTTGATGGGTCAATACCAACAAGAAATACCATGGGTCAATACCATGGTAAGTATCATGGATCGATTATATCTAGTTTGACTGGATCAAGAAAGGGAATATTACAAATCCTCTTGCCCAAAGATTGCTTGTCCTCAAGCGATCCACTTCTATCCACAACAGAAGCATTTGTACATTAATACCAGGATCCCATACAATCTGATGCACCCTCCATGTTGAATGGTCTTGAATGGATCCTTCAATATCTGGAACCCAAACAATCCTCTAACCAATCCTTGCCTCAAAATATTTACCTGGATCCCAAACAATCCCTTGGCCAATCCTTTCCCCAATGGATTCTCCTGGATCCCAATGCCACCTAAATCCTGGGACCTATGGGTTATGGTACAATTTCAACCCTCCATCGTTGTTTGCACCAAGTGGTTCAAGCTGTAATTTTTCCTTGGCTATGGGTATCCTCCAAATAATCAACCCATTAATAGAATACCAACTCATAATATCTCGCCAATCCATTCTTGGGAAAGAATGAATATCTACAAATCTACTATGTTGATGTTGTTCGATGCTTGATTCATGCTACTCTACTTGGTTACCCAACATGATGTATTTGGAGAACTCTGCCCTACTCTTCCCAATGTATAAAGGTGGGTTGTTGGCGTTGCAATATTTATCTATGTATTCTTGTAGAGGGCTACTCTAGAACTCCCAATTGTACTTCTCTTGTTGCCTTATGACATATTTGAGTTGTTCCTCAACACTAGACAACTTGGTCTTTGATTTGGCACATACCCCTATGAGTTCCTCAACTTTCTGTTCTCCTGTAAGACATTGTCTCGGTATCGGACTTTGCTTCAACCTCGCAAATTTGTCTTAGAAATGCTTAATCCTTTCTCGAAAGTCTTCTACGGGAATTCTAGTGCCGTGCGGCCCCATCTCTGTATCTGTTTGCACCCAATGCCCAATGACCACATCTTCAACTTGAGCCTTTGGCTCCAACTCTAAGGAATGGTCCACTTTGCACATTATGTTTGTCATGTTGCTCCTCGTGATTATACTCATCATGCTGGTTCACTATGGCTAGATCCTCACTCAAATCTCCCAAGTCTCCTTCACCTGTGGAGACCCTCTGTTCATCCCTTTCAATTGTCGAACATAGATGCATTGGTGGAATTTTATGTATACTTGATTGTTCATATTCTTTATGGATATTCGCCTTGGAATCTACTAACTCCATTGTATAGGATTCTACCTCATGTTACACTAAAAAATGTCACTTTGACATTCTTCTGACTGTATGAGCTCATTGACACTCATACTTACCTCCTTTGCAAGTCTTACAACCTCAGTTCCTCATGTCAAGCCTTGAAAATCAGAGAAAATTTCCTAAAAATCTCCTAAACTTTGGTATCACACTTTCTCTATATCTTTCCTGCGGTCCCGCACCTAATGTTCAGCTCTTATGCAGACCTAAAACACACTTTCTCTGTGTTATAGGTGCGGACTCCTGTAAAACTCGAAAAGGCGAGAAAGTAAAGTGAAAAAGTTGAATTTTGGTCAATTCTAGAAGGTTCTAGATGATATTTTTTAGGGATGAGTACGCTTTGATAAGGTGCATGTATCCCACACCTTAAGGAACTAATCCCTTGATGTGAGGAGTCTATCCCTTTGAAGGAGGATTCTATCCCTTAAAGGGTGGAATCCTAACCTCCTCATCTGCTCTATAAAAGGAGGCATTGGGTAGCCTCAAGGGTTAAGAAAACTATTAGGGGATTGGGGAGTCAAAGTTTTAGAATATTTGAAGATAAATGCTGTTGAGATTCAGAATTAGTTAAACAAGACTTTTGTGAGGAGAGATTACATACCTCTATTTGTCTTGATTGAAAGAGTGTAGAGCTTGTCAAAGTAGAGGAGACTCCTACTTCGGACCCCAGGAAGACTTGTACAACATCAAGGCTCAGGTTGTAAGGTTTTCTTTCTTTTGAAATTAATACAAATATAATCATTTTTCTCAATAAGCTGTTTGTTAATGGTTTATTTCATAGATTCCTTGATCACTATGATAAGCATGGTTTATGATGATGTCTATACAGGTGCTATGTAATACTTTGCTTATTTGTGACTACAGGTCTACAAGCGAAACTCCTTCAAGCGCGCGAAGGATAACAACAACTTCAAACAAGCACTAGACATAAGGTAGGTCTTTTAACACCTATATAGAGCTTTTCATATATTATATATGCTTAGAGAAAGATTAGTTTATTTGGCTGTTTGTTGCTAGATACTTTTAGTACTAGGGAGATCGGTCTTGTCCGCAAGAACGATTTATCTGTCCAAAAAATTGGCGACTCCACTGGGGAAGAACTTGTAGTGTTTTTTGGTTCTCTTTTATTTTTATTCGAGGAAACATTTTTCTTAGTTTTTGATTGATAGACATCTGTCTGGGTAGTTTAGATTTTCTCTGTTTTAGAAAATTTTCAAATATTTAGTGTTTTTCTCTAATTTTTTCTGGGACCGCACTCTGTCTTCTTTTGACAGTGCGGGCAGTTTCACATCTTCTTTTAGTAAACAGTGCGGTACCGCACTTGGTACTTCTGGAAGCCTGCGAACCCTGTTTAACTTTTAGAAAAACTCTAGATTTATTTTTTAGTTTATCTTTATTTTGATTTAGTATTTTTTGATTTCTACCCAGATTGATTACTCTTTCTGTCAAAAAATTTCTATGAATGAATTCCAACAGTGTTGATATTTTGATGATTTTCTAGAAGACTTTGCATTTTGGATTGCATTTCACGTGGTCTTTGTAGAGATTTGAAGCATTTGACATTTTGAAAAACCTCAGATTACATCGGTTTTCCTGTCTTTTTGCTGAATCTGACCTGCTTATGAAATCATCCTTTATTGAGAAATAGAGCTACTTGTTTCTTTGCAAATCTTCGAAAAAGAACTTTGTTATTGGTTTTTGAATTTCATTTTTATAAAACATAATTGAGTGTTTTTGATCTGTTTGTTATTCTGGACAAATAGATCCTTAGTTTGCTGAACAACTAAGTAAAACATTCTTCAAAAAATCTTAAAGCTTTTATTCATTTAGATTGTTTAAAAAATTAGTTAGATCTCAAAATTAGTTTTGTAGTTTTGAGTGTTTTTTTTAGAAATTTGTAGATTTCTTATGAAGGAAAATTGTTTTTGTAGCTACAAGTTTTGAAAGAAAAAAGATTTCGTTGTGAGCTTCAATCATTTATTGGAAAAGACAAAAATATTTTCATTCAACATTCTTTATGTTTAAAGGAAGAATTGTTTATTAAAAGGATTGCATTCTCCAACTCTTTCTTTAGATAGAATTTCATTAAAAAAAGAAAGAATTGATTATCATTCTTAGGTGAATTTTTAGTGTTTTTGGAAGTCGAGTCTTCACACCACCAAAGTTTCATTTCCGCACCCATTGATTTAAAAACAACTCTTAAAAGTAATGCTTAATTAAAATTCATCTAGTAATTTTTACATTTTTAGGGCTCTTTCCACCAATTTAGCTTAGGCTAGTGTCTTGGAATAGGTTTTAGTTAACTCTCCAAGACAGTAAAACAAACAAGTAGTCTTGCGGTAGGAAGAAATTCCAATTGTTGCATCTATGCTCTGGGAAGCTCCTCCTAAAGGAGTCAAGCACGAGATCATATCTGAACCAGTGAGGTAATCAATCATTCCTCATTGGGAACGATAGAATATATACACGTATTAACAATGGTAAACCTCGGATAGACCATTGTCGAGGAGCCTGGGGTCACTTGTCGGTAAACCTTGGATTATGTTCAAGGAGCCTTCAAGGGGATTGAGCTTTGTTACTCTGCCCTTGCGTGTGTGTCGGATCGTAGACTGTTCCCCCAGGTATATTTGTTTCAGTTGGTAACCTTAGAATATAATATTTAGGATTATTTCCTAAATTTGACGGTGGGAGGAAGAATTACTTTGTACCCGGAGCGACGTCGGCTAGACTCACTTGGACTCTCCCGGAGGGTTATCTTCACTCGAGATGGTATAGTGGAGAAACTTGCACCGGTTTGTTTCATTAAGCAGGTTGTCGGGGTAACTGTTCCAACCGCCCTTTTCATATTAAATTTCTACTAAGTTGGATTTCATCACCAACTAGTGCTTTTAGTACGGAAAGTTACTGTTTGTGTGTGGATTGAACTCTTAGATTTTTTTTAAGCGTATGATTCAACTATTTGTTTCTTAGAGACTTTAGGTGTTTTCGTTGAAATTTTCTTTGTTTGCGTGTGATTAATTAATTTTTTAATCGTGGCGGACTTGCCAAGACAATCCCGGAGACTACAAGGGAAACCCCCTGAATATACACCAAGTAAACTTGAAGGGCTACGTGCTCTGGTATCATCTAGCAGCAGTAGGATTAGATCAACAGAAATTGGAACTTCATCCATTGTAATTCATCCTGATTATCAAACGCCCAAAACAGAATACATTCAAGAGCCGATTTCATTTTCTGAAGTTACTGGTTATATTTCTCCTTCCAGTGAACTAGTTGATGAACCTGAAATCTCTGAACCTGAAACTAAACCTTCTGTTTTGGAAACATCCTCAGGATTTATTTCACCAACTTCTAGCGATCTTGGTTCACCTAAGGTAAGAAATATCGTCACTGATGATCTTCCAGCTGGTCTTATTTCTATTGAAGAACTTACTAATCCAGACGAGGATATATCTCTTCCCGACTCCCCTCAATATTTAAATCTTAGGGAGTGTGAATCTATTTTCTACAACCCTATTCGAACTAGTGCTTGGTATCTATCCTTAACAATTTTTTTAGAGAATCCGGGTCTTTCTTTTCATCCACCTCGAGTTCCATTTCATCCTACACCCAAAGGTTACTATCCACCATCCATTATGGCAGGAGAGTCATCCATGTTTTCCCAGACTCCGGAATCATTTTTACACGGTGGTCCTTCTGTTCCTTCGGGATACCAGGCTCTATCTGGTACTTTCTTGGGAATAGCTCCTCAACCCATTGAAAACGTGTTATCATCTGGTCTTAATGGTCTTATAATTGAAACGTCGAACGCAGAGCAAATTTTGAGTGTCACAGGCAATGTTCCCAATCCCCTCGACCCTGGCGGTCGATTCTGGCACAGGGGGGGCAACCTCAGAAATCCGTTACCGCACAGGGCAACAAGGTAGTCGGTTACCGCACAGGGGGCAGCAGGTAGTCAATTACCACACAGAACAACCTCAAAATTAGTCAGTTACCACCGGGGCACAACCTCAAGGTAACACCCACCGGGATAGCTGTGGAATCTGTATTATTTTGGGGGGCTGACCCAGGGCAGGTATCTTCCTCGGGGTTATAAACCTTTAGGACAATACATACTGCCAGGGTCAACCCCAAACTCATCATGCTCCTGGGTCCTTATCAACCCCAGCTTCAGTATGTGCCTCAAGGTTATCAACCTTAAGGTCAGTACCCAATTCAAGGTTACCAATAGCCTTCTGGTCAACCATCTATTCAAGGAGCCGGAAATTTACCTCTTAATTATCAACCCTACATTCAACCAGGTTATGGTCCTTATGTTCAACCTTCTACGGGACAATACCCCGGAATGATGGTGTGGGATCCATCCCAATATCAACAGCCTATGCAGCCTAATGTGCAGTTGCCTTATCAGCCTGGACAACCTTTAATTTCCGGTTCAACCCAGCAACCTGTCCAGCCAGCTATTCAAACTCCTGCACCTAGTTCAGTTTAGCAGGCCGGGCCTAGTTCACCTCAGACTCCGCCACAAACTGTTGTAACCGCTACACCGACTGTCCAACTTGTAACACCTGTTTCTGGAGTATCTGTAACCCCGAGTTCGGCTATCCCTATATTCGTGCAAATCCCTCAAGTCTCTGTACCTCAGTCAGGACCTTAGGTTCGGTTTCCGGTTCGAGATACTGTGGGACAAACCGATACAAGTACGGTTGTCACAAGTCAACCAAAATTCACGTATCCGCTGTACCAAGGACGAGCGCAATTTGGTCCCTATACACAAAAAATCAGCTATCAGTATCAAACGTACCCTGTCTATACTTAACAACCCCAGTTTGGTACGATTAATCCTGGTTACACGGGAGGTTGCACAATTCCTAATGCAAATCCGATTCCCAGCTATCGTGGGTATCCACCTCCTGGAACTGCTTTGGCTACTCAATTTTTTCGTGATCCTAACCGTCAATTACCATTTATAGCAACTTTAGATTTACTCGACTTAATGCACCTTACGAATGATCCAATTTTCTATTATCAAAATTGGCTGCCAATGCCACATAAGTTTCCCAATGATATACCAAAATTCGAAGGTAAGTCAGGAGAGGATCCATCTAATCACGTCATGACTTATCACCTCTGCTGTGCATCTAATTCAATCATTGATGATTCTATTCTCTTACGTCTTTTCCAAAGAACTCTTATTGGTCTTGCAGCCAAATGGTACATCAAGTTACCACGAGGCTCATTTCATAATTTCAGTCGGTTAGCAACTGCCTTCTTGACTCATTTTCAGTTGCCAGTCAGATACGATAATGGCACGGAATTATTAACTTTGCTGAAACAATCCACGTCTATGTATATTTCTGACCATATTCATGAATGGCGACATAGGAGACGTCTGGTGAAAGTTTATATCCCGGATCAAATTTTGGCAGAATGGTTTGTTAAATCATTGTTACCCAAGATTACTAAAGATGTAGCTAAGGCTGGTGTTGTTACTGAAGAGCAAGTAATTTCTCAAGCTCAGTACCTTGACCTCATTTATACGCAGTCAGGTAATTTACATGAAAAAATCCCAGACCTTCCAAAACAAGGTCAAATAGCTGCTACTCCTTCAGGGTCTCATGCTGCTGACGGTATGATTGGTACGGTCAATTATAAAATTAAGATGAAATCTTCAAAGAATTCTTCTCCTATTGTAACTTTACTTGATTCCCCGAAAGGAGAATCTTCCCCTGAAGTTTTTGCCGATATTCACGTCGTAGAGACATCTACGACCAAATCTAAATTCGGTGGTAAAAAGAAAGTGAAGAATAAAAAAAAAAAGAATTCGAAAGAGAAAACTGATAAAAACGAATCCAATGATGAAAAACGTAAACCTCGCTATCCTTGTTTCATTTGTGAAGAAGATCATTTTCACGAAAGAATGTCCATGTCCCGGAAACGGAAATTCTGGTCATTAAGATGCTAACAACTATTTGTCTTGAAGGATTCTTTTCCGACTCAAGATAGCAAGATGGTTGGTTCCACTTCGACTGCTTCAAAAGAACCTATTTTGATGATGTCTCATGTAAGGATTGTGACGCGGTCGCAAGATTATGGTACTAAGAACCCTGTTGATGGGAAAGAAGCAGAATCTTCTAATGCAAATGCATCAACTACACCTTCTCCTGTTTCTGGTCCGCTACAGATCAAGAAACAAAATCCGGACTTAATAATCAAACCGCCTGCTAAAGGTGTTCTTCGTAAATCGGCTTTCAATCCACATGCGAGAGATGCTCAGAATTACAACATTGTTGAAGACTTACTATTTCCCCTTCAGCAATGTCGGCTTTGGAGAGAATCTTCCTGATATTTGACACCGTATAAATTGCTGTACTGGGCCGTTGTTCCAGTTTAACCTTATAATATTCGATTTAGATAATAGTACACCTCGCCTATCTCACCAAATGGCTTTCCAAATTCCAGTGTTAGTCAAAAACAGACCGATCTTTCGGACTGTGATTGATGAGGGAGCTTCAACGTGTATTATGTCAATCCAATGTTCGAAATCACTTGGTTCTCCTACACTCAATCAATCTCCGACAATTCTAAAGGCTTTTGATGGCCGAGGTTTCCACCCTTTTGGTATTTTGCAGTATTTACTCATAGGGGTCGAAGGTAAAACAGTAAATCTAGATGTGGAAGTGGTTGATGCCCCTCTAGATTACAACCTTATCCTGGGTCATAGTTGGTATTATGCTATGACTATTGTTGTTTCTTTGGTCTTTCGACTTATAAAATTTCCACATCAAGGAAGGATTGCTACAATAGATCAGTTAACTTATTTTTCTTCCGATCCAGCCTCTACGGAAACAATCCATCACGTTGGTAAAGCAACTATCCCTTACAAGGATGTTGGAGTAGGTTTGATTAAAGATTCTGGTTTACTAGGAGCACCTTTCCTCCTCTAGCAATGCTAAGCAGCTTCTATTGCAAATATTCACATGATTTCATCAGACACTGTTATGTTTGATGATCCTTGGATCATTCCTTCTGACTCCGAGTTAGATTCAATTGATGGCATGATGCCTTTGAGTCCATTTGAAATTGCATATCAGGTTGTACAATCACTTTCCAACCCCTCTTCAACCGAAATTGATCCAATGAATGGGATCCATGAGGAATCACTTTCTATATCTAGTTCAGCCACAATGAAATTTCCTGAACTTGTTCATACTGATGAACAAATTTGTGAGTTTTTGTCTGTTGACGATTTACCATGGGAAGATCTACATCACCGATCTTCATTTTTACCTGAGCTAGATCATTTTGAAGATGATTTCACTTCAATTTTTACTGCTGAATATGTTAAAGAACCACAGAATCCTTTGCAAAATCTTGATTCTCAGTTAAATTTGGGAAATATATCTCGAATAGTTCCCATTGACATTTCAGTAAAACCAGGAATAATTGAAAACATTCATATAGGTGCTTGCTGTATGGAAGATGAAATTCAAATTTATAAAGCCCTATTTCAAGAATTCTGTGATGTGTTTGCCTCGTCCTATGAAGAAATGACAGTAATTGATCCGTCAATCGTTGTACATGAAATTAAGACTTACCTGAATGCTAAACCTGTTCGTCAACGTTTACGTCAAATTCATCCTAGAAAAGCTGTTGCTATCAAAGCAAAAGTTGAAAAATTACTTTGTGCAGGATTCATATATCCAATCCCCTTAACGGATTGGGTATCAACTATTGTTCCTGTGACTAAAAAACAAGGAACAATAAGAGTATGTATCGATTATAGGGATATTAATCGAGCTTGTCCCAAAGACAATTATCCAACCCCCTATATCGATCAAATAATTGATGATTGTGCTGGTAGTGAAATGTTTCCTTTTATGGATGGCTTTTTGGGCTACAATCAAATAAACATACTCCCTGCTAATCAACCGAAAACAACTTTTATTTGTCCATGGGGGACGTTTTCTTATTGCAAACTACCTTTTGGATTAAAGAACGTTGGAGCAACTTTTCAATGGGCAATGTCTTACACATTTCATGACATTAAACACATTGTGCAGCCTTATCTCGATGATTTACCTGCTCATTCGTTGCATAGGGCCGACCGTCTCACTCATTTACAAGCCATCTTTATAAGATGTCGGCATTATCAAATTAGGTTGAATCCACAAAAAATTGTTTTTTGCGTAGAATCGGGTCGATTACTCGGATTTGTTGTCTCGAAAGTAGGCATTCGCGTCGATCCATCGAAGGTCGAAGCTATTGTTAAATTTCCTCCTCCTTCGACTTTACGCCAACTCCAAAGTTTACAGGGGAAAGCAAACTTTTTACGTCGATTCATTCCTAACTATGCCAAGCTTACAAAGGGTTTTACCCGATTGTTAAAACAGAACATTCCATTCTTGTGGGATGAGATCGCTGATCGATATTTTGATGCACTTAAATACGCGTTGACCCATGCACTGTTATTGCATCCTCCCAATTACAATCAGGATTACTTTTTATACATCGCCGCTTCTCATTCCACTATTGGGATGGTGTTGGTTCAGGAAGATGAATCTCACAATGAAAATGTGATTTACTATCTTAGTCAAAATCTGCATCCGACTGAGATCAAATACACACACGTGGACAAATTGGCATTGGCAGCTGTACAAGTTGTCCAAAGATTTAGACATTACATCTTGTTACGCAAAACCACAGTAATTTCTAACTGTAACCCTATGATGTACATTTTGACCAAACAATTGCTAGGGGGCAAGTATTCCAAATGGATAGTCATCCTGTAGGAATTCGACTTGGAATTTGAAAAATCTAAGGCGAAGAAATCCTTGGTTTTTGCGGAACTAATGTGTGATTTCCCCTCTACTGATACTGAAACTGTGGTAGGGCAACCCATTGCAGATGAATCTCTGTTTCTTATCAGTACTCTTGATCCATGGTATGGAGATATTATCGTTTATCTCCAAATCCAATCTTTTCGGCCTAAAATTTCACGATCTCAGAGACGGAAAATACATTTCCAATCACAACAGTACAATATTATTGGTGATACACTTTATCGTCGTGGAGCGGATTCTGTTTTTCGACGTTGTCTTATTCATGAAGAAGCTGAAAAGGTTTTAAATGACTGCCATTCTGGAGCATGTGGCAGTCATATGTCTGGGTATGCCACAGCCCAAAAGATATTGCACACTGGTTATTTTTGGCCATCATTATTCAAAGATTGTATTTATGCAGTCCGGAAATGCCACAATTGTCAACTGTTCGATCGTAAGATGTGTGCGCCACCCGCTCCTCTTCACCCTATAATTTTTGTTGGTCCTTGTGAAAATAAATTATTAATTCAGCCACATGTAACCCTCCTCGTAAGAGCATGCATGTCTCGCGATATATTGTTTTACTAAGTGGGCGGTGATGCCTGTTTTAATTTGGCCACGGCAAGACCTATTTCACCCAACTTGTGTTAATCATATAATTGCTAGATTCGGTGTTCCTCAAGCCATTATTACAGATCATGGAAGTCATTTTCAGAATGTCATGATGACTGAACTGACAGATCAACTTGGCCTGCGTCACGATAGTTCCACTCCGTATTATCCACAAGCCAATGGTCTGGGTGAAGCCATCAATAAATTTTTAGTCACCATGATCAAATGCATTATTGGTATTAACAAGACGAATTGGCATTCCATGTTATTTTCAGCACTTTGGGCATATCTAACCTCAGTAAAAACATCAACTGGTTTCACTCCCTTTCAACTTTTTTACGATTTGGAAGCTGTGTTTCCGATTGAATGCGAAATTCCGTCACTGAAATTAGCCATAGAATTACTCCCAGCTACTTCTGAAGAGGAGAAACGTTTCTTGTACTTGGCTCAACTAGATGAGAATCAACGAAATGCTGCAATAGAAAACGAGGCTCATGTTAAACGAATTAAAGCTTAGTATGATAGAAGCGTGACCCCTCGAAATTTTTCAGAAGGAGACCTAGTCTTACTTTATGATCAAGCCAATGATAAACCAGGGGCTGGTAAATTCGTGCCTATGTGGCATGGTCCTTTCATTGTCAAACGAAAGTTATCGAAAGGGGCCTATGAGTTAATAGATCTTGACGATGTCCATTTGGATAAACCTAGAAATGGGATTTATCTAAAGCGATATTTTCTTAAAACTTGGTGTGGAGATTTTTTATTAGATTAGATTTCTTTACTGCTGGTGTGTCTTAGATTAGAAAAGTGTGCCTAGTTTAGAAGTGTTTTTTTATCACTATTCTTGCTTATCTGAGTTTTACTCCTGATATTGCAGATGTCAACGTCTCTTCAAACCTACATTGGTTTTGCTGGTGGTGCTTGTCGTAGTACACGGAACATTTCTTCCACAGCTTGGGTTATTTATTCACCCTCTAACGAGTTAGTTTCCATGCATGGGGTAAGCCTCGGTCAAACAACGAATAACATTGCTGAGTATAGTGCAGTGATTGAGTTATTGTCTGAATCCATATCATTTGGAATTCAGAGTTTGATTGTTATGTTGGATTCTGAACTTGTTGTATTACAGCTTAACATGGTTTATACCATTAGGAATCCAATGTTATTACGGTTATTTTTAAGAGTTCGTCTCTTGGAACGTGAATTTGATTACATTGAATATCAACATATTCCAATACATTTAAATACATTAGCAGATGCAGTAGCTTCTAGTATGATAAATCGGCATTTGAAATGATCAAAACAGTAGAACAAACAGCATCCATAACATGCACACAAATAGCCGGTAAATAGTGATATATCATAACATAGGAGTGTTTTCAAAAAAATATACATCGTCTTCAATCATAGGTTGGAAACACCTTATGATCGGTAGAATGATAACACAAAAAGTCAAAATATGAGTCTACAACACGATCATCCCATCACTGATGGTGATCACAATAAGATACCACTGCTCAGGCCACCCTACATAGGAACCTCCTAAAAGGTCCTGGAACACCAATCACGTATCTCTGTAATCTGAGTGGAATCTCAACTATGTCTGTCTCTGGAATATCTAGAGTCAGGCGCTCTAGGTGATGCTCTAAGTCAGACAAGATTTCCGTTGATTGGCCTGTTGGGGCTGGGGCTGGTGCAACTGCAGCTGGTTGTCTTCTTTCATAAGGTTGGAGATGGGTTGGTCACCGTGGGCCCACATCTGCATTCAAAACTTTTGGTTATTAGCTTCAAAGACGATCAAAAAATAAAAAAATTAGAACTTAGAAATTGTTGAAAATTATTTTACCTGATTCATCCCATTGTTCCCCGGTTGGGAGAGTCATCTCTCGGTCACAGTGGAAATCTATCCCGGAATATGGAAAGTCCTCTATGGTAAAAATTTGGCGATCCAGCTAACGAAAATATGAAGGAGGAAATCGAACAATTTCAAAGCCCTCAATACTGTGACGGGCCATCAGTGCGACCCAACGAGTCATCCTAGGTTCTCGAAGTCGACTGGTGTCAACAGAAATACTCTACGGAGCTAGCATGGGGATCCTCTCTAGAGCAAAGGTAATGACGATGGATCCATATACAAATTTTTTTATTTTACCATTCTTCTCTCTAGTCAATTGGCCTTTTATATTGGCCAATACAGCTTCACACCAGTTGAAAATGGTGCCGTGAAAACAGTCCACAGCAATACTCATTTGGGAACCGGTAACGACATGCAGCGCGGCACTCCCACAAATTTTGGTAACAGTAAATGCAATAACTTTCAACTCGGGACGGATGATGTTTTTTATGTCAATCCGTTTGTCCCTAGGGTTTTCCTGATCATTACAGAATTCTAGTTGAAGACTAGCGACAGACTGGCCACCTGTCCTAGTCCCAAACAGAGAAACTTGTTCGCCCCTTTTGGACAAACTAGTCAAAAAATAAATATCCTCCAGCTCAATTTCGAGCCGGTGGCCACCAATATTAAAACACTGGTCCTGCATGTTCCACCTATTTACCAGCCATGTTAGGAGGTCTACATGTGCCCTCATGCCTTGGATGGCCCAGAATTTATATATACTGCATGCTTTTAATGCTTGCATTGTGGGCAAATGGAGCATTGTGGTTTCATCCACGTCCTCATGTTCGTGTTCTCTCCAAATCAACATCTTGTTACTCCTACAATGCATAAAAACACAAGTTAGAAGAATCTAATTTGGAAATTTTTGGGCGGCAAATGAGAAATTTGAGTTTTAAATTTAAACGCGTGGGGACTGCACTTAGCCTTTAATGCGTGAAAACGCACGCTCTGTGTGGTGAGTGCGGACCCATGACTTCTATAGAAAAAGTCGGGGTCCCACGAGTCCGTGTGTCTTACTGCGGACCCACGGATAGATTTTTAAACCATATTTTCCCTAAAATAATCTAAAGCACAAAAATGAATTGTAAATGGGTGAAATACAAAGATTGAGAGGTAGCGGATTACACGGGACGGCGGTTCTCGATTTAAATAGGACAGTTTCGAGTCTTCACGGAACTTTCTTACCCAAGCTTTTTACTTTTCCTCGAAGCAGTTTTTCCTATGTTTCAAGATTGTATAAAAATGAAACCTATCTTGAATCCATTTTGGTTATTATTTTCAAGACTCGTTAAACTCTTGAAAATCCCGAGATTATTTTTCTATCTTTCATTCTCATAAAACACATGAAAATGCCCAATTATTTCCATCTTTTCCTACTCGTTAATTAAATTGAAAGTCGGCCATAGGAGTATATTTTTATCCCTTTTTCGAACTCGTTAAAAATTACGAAAAAGTGAAAGCTATGATTACATTTTTATCACCTTTTCGAACTCGTTAAAACTTAAGAAAAAGCGAAACCATGGAGTTCTCTTTTAAGCTCTTTTCAGACTCTCTAAATATGAAAAGATTATCGAGTACTTGACTATTCGAACTCGTTAAAGTAAATGAACAGTCGTCCCTTCAGTATAAGTTTACCCCTTTTACGCACTGAAATGGACTATTTACGAAAAAGGTATACGTTGACTAAATACGGTCAATAGAGTTCTCTCCCACATTATTTTATCCTTTTTCGGGCTTGAGAGACTAAATTTACGAAAAAATACACCCATGGAATTTTCTTAATTTTTTTCTTCTGACTCCTTAAAATTGAAAAACAGCGAGTTTCTCCTATACTGGACTTGTTAAAATTTAACAGTAAAGGACCTGTTCAATTTCAAAACAGGAATGAACCAGTCCTTCATAGGGTTCGAATCTTAAACTAAGTTGGACTCATCCGAAGGATGAGCTTATAAAAAAGAAAATGTTATCTCTAAAACATAAAAAAATAAAGAGGTACTTGCCAGAAATGGTGGGGGAAAAGAGAGAAAAATGGACTTGTTTGTTGTATTTTGATTTTTCGAAAATCCAGTTAACCACTCTTGAACACGACACTTTTTGTTCACCTAGGTTGGGAAATCCTTTTCCTAAACAGTTAATCAAACCACATTGAAAGTATTCATCTGGTTTTTGGGTATTAACTTTGGGTCAATTGTCACAGCCATACTGTAGGTGTCGTTGTAATGATATTCGAAGGACAGTTCACATGAGCAGACCATACGCAAGATATATGTCACAGGTTTGCAGCCAGTCACAAATCAGTCCTTACCAAGATATTTTCAAAACTTGATCTATGATTTCGTGTTGTGGGCTTGCCTATGACGGATCACTTTCTATCGACAACAGCTCATTATTTAGGAAGTTAATCCAAAAATCATCAGTACCTTGAAATCTGCATGCCTCAATGGCATGTTTCTCGCCTTCGACGATAGGTTGCATCATTGACCTTCGATCGAATGATTCCGTGACATGTCTGACTTCAGCTCATTCATTCACATCTCATGGATTGTACTGAGTACTTTGAGAGCCATTGACATTACTGGTGGTTACTCTCACACTTGTTAACAATTTACATCATTGACTGGTAATCAAGTGGTTTCTACCATGTTCGACTTCAACACATTTAATCGCATGGATATAATCGTACTAGTTCGAGATGCGGAAATCAAGACCCTGGATCTAGTTTCCACCATCCAGGCTGCGAGGAATTTTGTTATCATTTATACAGTAGACTATTTATAAACGAATGCATTTGCATCTGTCTTGTGTCTACACTATTGATGAAATATTAAAATCATTTACGTATCGAGCAATTTTAGATAGTTTTGATATGAGTATAGAATGCCTACCTCAAACGATGATATGTTTACATATATATATTTTGCATCGAATTTTTTACGGGTTAAATTTGGGATGTCCACGAGGATGATCCTTGAAATGATAAAGTACTTCACTCTTCATATATGACGGACTTCATCTTCATCTATTTCGGACTTACCAATTTAGGGGGCAATCGTACAAAAATGTACTTTGACATTCTTCGGTTGTATGAGCTCGGTGACACTCATACCTCCTCTGCAAGTCTTACAACCTTGGTTCCTCATGTCAAGCCCTGAAACATGGAGAAAAGTTCCTAAAAATCCCCTAAACTTTGGTATCGCACTTTCTCTATACATTACCTGCGGTCCCGCACCTAATGTTCAGCTCTCCTGCGGACCTAAAATGCACTTTCTCTGTGTTATAGGTGCGGACTCTTGTAAAACTCGGAAAGGCGAGAAAGTAAAGTGAAAAATTTGAATTTTGGTCAATTCTAGAAGGTTCTAGATGAGATTTTTTGGGGATAAGTACGCTTTAGTAAGGTGCATGTATCCCACACCTTAAGGAACTAATCCCTTGATGTGAGGAGCCTATCCCTTTGAAGGAGGATTCTATCCCTTTAAAGGTGGAATCCTAACCTCCTCATCTGCTCTATAAAAGGAGGCATTGGGTAGCCTCAAAGGGTTAAGAAAACTATTGGAGGATTGATGGATTGAAGCTTTAGAATATTTGAAGATAAGTGTTGTTGAGATTCAGACTCAGTTAAACAAGAATTTTGTGAGGAGAGATTACATACCTCTATTTGTGTTGATATAAAGAGTGTATAGCTTGTCAAAGTAGAGGAGACTCCTGCTTCGGACCCCGGGAAGGCCTGTACAACATCAAGGCTCAGGTTGTAAGGTTTTCCTTCTTTTGAAATTAATACAAATATACTCATTTTTCTCAATAAGCTGTTTGTTAATGGTTTATTTCATATATTCCTTGATCACTATGATAAGCATGATTTATGATGATGTCTATACAGGTGCTATGTAATACTTTGCTTGTTTGTGACTGTAGGTTTACAAGCGAAACTCCTTCAAGCGCACGAAGGATAACAACAACTTCAAACAAACACTGGACATAAGGTAGGTCTTTTAACACCTATATAGAGCTTTTAATATATCGTATATTCTTAGAGAAAGATTAGTCTATTTGGCTGTTTGTTGCTAGATACTTTTAGTACTAGGGAGATTGGTCTTGTCCGCAAGAACGATTTATCCGTCCAACACCTCATCGATACCATTAGGTATAATTCCCTCATGCACTTCCAAATTCTTGTCATCCTGCAAGCCTCCCTGAATAATGTCACGATGTTTCTCACCATCCTGAAGATCAATAGACCCATCTACAAAATATTCCCCATGATTTGAAGTAATCTCCTCTTGTTCTGACTTTTTTGCCTTCTTCTTATCACCTGGACAAGAATGGTTAAGGGCCCAAGGTCCCTTGCAGATAAAGCATAGTCCTCTCCTCCTTATTTCATTCTTGCTGCTGATTTTGTTCTTGCTTTGATTATCATTTTGGTCTATGGAGATATGGCTACTTAAAGGACCATATAACCTCACTAGTACATCAAGGATTTTTTGGTTGTTTTTCAAAATTTCTTCAAGACGGTCCATCTTCTCCCATAGCCAAACAGGAATATATTAATTTTTCATAGGAAGATTTTGTCTATCATGCCTTCAAATATTTTCACAAATTTAACCCACAGACTTATAAATGATTTTCCCTTCACTTATTTCTCCCAATAAAATAATTTACTGAAAAATAAAAATCCAACTAGGGTGATAAATATCATCGAAGTGAGAAATGCTGGCTAGGGTGAAAATTAAATTTCACCAAAGTTCCTTGCATAAAACTCTCAGGCTGGCAGGATGCACAGCTCTGATACCACTATAAGATTCCAAACAATAAAATTTTTGATAGATCTAAAACATCTTAGTGTTCTCATTTAATATAATCTTTCATCAATAACCAGAACACAAGAAATGCATCCATTTATTTATATTATTATTCACTGAACATAAAATACATGCCCATACCATAAAATCCTACAAATGGCATGCACAACTGCTTGACAATGACAAATATAAGAAATTGAAGCCCACTTGTGAATCCTGGATGAATTCACCACATAAACATCACCGTGGGGTTTTCGTCCCGGGATCAATGATAGAACTAGCCATGCCAGGTTCTCAACCCAAACATAATAAGATAGATAATCAAGAATTCTCTAAATGCCTAGCTTCTCTCCCCTTTTATAGGCTTGATGGGTTAATACCAACAAGAAATACCATGGGTCAATACCAACAATAAATACCATGGGTCAATACCATGGGAAAATACCACGGTAAGTACCATGGATCTATTCTATCCACTTTGACTAGATCAAGAAAGGGAATATTACAACATTGGAAGGCAAATTGGATTCCTCGGAGAAACTCTACTTCTCCTTTCGTATGTATCTGAATAGGCCAGGGATGTCTTTCTTTCGCTGCTCTAAATGAAATTTCCGCTACCTTTTAACAATATATATAAACAAACACTTGTTAAGTTAGAATACACAATGCCTCTTGCTTTGGTATCATACAATGGGTAATTGCTAAAGTCATTTGTATTTTTTCATAATGTTATTTAAACAATTTGAGGAAAGAAAATTGAAATAGTTTATAAGATTCTTTATTCAACATGCCCGCATTTAAACAATTAAATCACTCCAGTCACTAATGGTTCAAAACATTAAATTAATAAAACTTTAAATGGTTGTGGAGGCTTTTGTAATATATTTGAAACTTTTTATAATTTGTGATATACTTACCATGTTGGAAATATGATGCAATGTGTTGTCCTTGATGGAAACCTACTTGATGAAGTTATCCTTGATGGAAACCTACTTGATAAGTTGCCTATGATAAGCAACCTATGTGTTAAATATGTAAGAATGATGTATCTCCATCAATGCCAAAAGAGGAGCACTTGAAACAACAACAAAGAAAAGAGCAAATGAAATATGAAGCTGAGGTAGTTTTAGAAGGGTTAGTTGATTGGAGATCTGGAAAGGCGGTAGAGACATCAGAGAAAACAGAGGCAAAGGAGATGAAAAAGGAGTAGCACCTGAAGATTAAACTCTATGTGGGAATACCTTGCGGCTGTTCTCTGTAATTATGTATAATATGAGTCTCTGCGTATGAAGTTAAAAGTGAAACTCTGTTGAGGAATCATGGTGGTGGGATTCGAATTCTAGGTTGAGACCTTCTTGTAATGAAGAACTGGCTTAGTTTGATATTTGCAGTCGTGGAACTATTTGGTTGAATATATGAGGGGCTCTCGAGGTACGGATGAAAATTTTGGGCATTCAGTGTATAAATTGAAGGAATTAATGGTTGCGGAGATATGATGGTTTTGATTGTAGCGAAGATGGACCATAGTACAATGATTAGCTTGCAGAATCAAGAACTTGGATGTGCAGTTAGAAGTGGAACTGTGACAAGATAGAACTCTGAACATGCAATGGAAGGTTGATATATTATATATATCATAAGCAGAATTGAAGACAGAATGACATTGAATTGTCTTGAGTTGATGTTTGTAAGGAAATTCCATCCACCGGTTCTCTCGAATTGTTCGAACAAACTCTATTGAATTCATTCCCCTCATAGAGGAAGCCTGCGTATAACTAAATCTATCCTAATGGTAGTGAAAATCCCGTCCGAAGAGAACTACTTTTGTTCGTTGGAAATCCTGTCAAAGATAGATCAGAGTTAACTAAGGAAGAAGGATAGCGCAAACCCAAATTAACCTTAGTTAATTACTGTTCAAAACTGTGAGTGGATTGGCAAACCCGGATTGCCCATATTGCACCGCTTTTGTGGGTTGAGCGGTATTCAAGAGGTTGGTTCCGATTCCATAGAACGGGCAACACGCATCCCTGTACGACTCCACAAAACCGCTTGTCACTGCGCGCCATCGCGCGTTATTTTTCGACCCAGGATTCCCAGCGATATTGTTGAGCACTGTCGATCTGGAGGGAAGCCATCAGACGGTGGTCATATGAGGAAGCTGCGCAAAGGTTAACCAAAGTACGGTGGCCATCGCCCGTTATTGTTCATGCGTCTTCACCCAGCGATATCCGTTTGATCAAATGAGGTGGCGCGACGCGATAACAACCGTCAATTGGAGACGACCGTTAACGTTGGGGCCCATATGCATGTATTAAGGGTATGGGACCCGATTTCCCTTCACATTATTGGTTCAATATATGTCATTGTTGTGTTATGCCGGATCTCAACCCCCAAGTCGAAGATTAAATATTATTAAAGGGTTCGAAAGGTTGTGGATAATGTTTGTTTATCAAATTCCACAAATTTGATAAATAAATTTCCAATAAAAGAAAGAAAACCATTAGCGGTTCGTGGTTTTGACTCATGGTTTTAATTAAGGCAAAAACTATATAAGGAGAAGATGATTATAGTACAATGTGTGCATGCGTAAGGGTGGTGAATGAATACATTTCTCTAAGGAATATCTGCATGGACGAACTCTGTTCTTAATTGATAAATCTGAATTTATGATGCACCCATGGATATAATGATCTGACGATGATGAATCTCTGGTTTGATCGACTGACGAAATCATGAAGAACTGGTGCGAGTCTATAGAAGAAAATGAATAAATCTGGTGGCCTGCAAGGTATGTTGTGTGGAAGCCGTTGGATCCAGTATGAAAATTGATGAAACGTGGTCCATAGTGGTGGTGAGGGTTGAAGCCTTCAGTGAGGGGGTTGGAGCTCCCTTCTAGTAGTAGCTGGTAAACAAGAGCAGGGGGTGGTAGCTCCCTTCCAGTAATAGCTGGTAAACGAGAGCAGGGGGTAGTAGCTCCCTTCCAGGAGAGGCTGGTAAACGAGAGCAGGGGGTAGTAGCTCCCTTCGAGGAGAGGCTGGTAAACGAGAGCAGGGGGTTGTAGCTCCCTTCCAGGAGAGGTTGGTAAACGAGAGAAGGTTGCAACCTTCTGTAGGTGGGTGCCTGCGTGCTGGTATGAGTCTGCGCCAGTACAAAATTGTAAGAAGTTTTCTTTATAATAAATATTGAAGACAAAGACGACAACAGCGATGGTTTTCTCCCGAATTGGGTTTCCACCTTAAATACTGGTGTTCATGTGTGTTGCTTATGTGTGATGGTTTATTCTGTTATTGCTGCACATGCTTACTGCTTACTAAACATCTGATGAATGAATGATGCAATGATCTAAGTTAAGAATTAAATGTATAATAAGATATCTGGACATATGCAAGTTTTCTTAAGGATATCTATAGTTATATGCGAGTTGGTTTCAGTAAAGTAACGTATGGGTTTAAGAGAAACAAAAAGTGAAATTTTTTTCAGTCAGCTCTAAATACTGATTCACCCCCCCTCTCAGTATTTTTCCCAACAATTCGTATCAGAGCCAGGTGCTTCTGAAGAAGCTTGATCGCTTGAAGGAGATCCATCACAATGGGAAGGAAGAAAAAGAAGAAGGCTACTCAAAGAAAGGAGATATTATCTCAGAAAACATGTGCAGCAGAAAATGAAGAAGATGAAGCAAGTATTGATTGTTGTTCTTGTGATTCACTTTCTTGTGCATGCAATGGTGAAGATAGTGAAAGTAATGTTATGGATCTAGAAGAAGTTCTCAAGATTAAAGTTGAAGATTGACTAAGATTATTTAATGAGAGAGAATCTATCTACAAAGATATGATCTCTAGAATGAATGGACAGATAAAGAAGTATCAAAGGTTGTACGATGAAGTAACCAATCACAGTGAAGGACTTGAAGCAGAAATCATCTCTCTGAAAGCAGATCTCGAAGCATCAAATAAGAAGAATGAAGAACTTCTACAATCATTTGAAGAAGAAGGACTTGAAGCAAAAATCATCTCTCTCAAAGAAGATCTGGAAAAATCAAATAAGAAGAATGAAGAACTTCTACAAACATTTGAAGAACAAGAAAATGGGTTGAAATAAGAGGTTCTAAAATTGAATGATCAAGTAGAAGAAGGAAAAAGGGTCGAAGAAAGTATGAAGAAGCAATGCCAAAGATTGGAGGTTGAGGTAAACATTTTAAAAGGTAAATTAGAGGAAAAGGATAAACTCTTGAGGTTTCAAGATAGTACTAAGATTCTGGATAATATTCTTAGTAGTCAAAGGTCTCCTTCTATTAAATTTGGTCTTGGTTTTATGAAACTGTTAAAGGAGAATCTAGTTCACAAGAAAGTGCTAAAGATTCAAAGGATATCAATGCAAAACTTGAAGTGTTGAAAGAAACAAAAGGTCTACTGACAATCTTGAACTCTCAAAAGAAATCATTCCCTCCTTTGATCAATAATGTTGAATGCTTTAAATGTCATAATTATGGGCATGTTGCAGCCAATTGTAGAAGCATATTGTTTCAGTCTCAAACAAACAGATTCTACACAGAAAGGTACTCAGGTTTCTTTAAGGGATATTGTTTTTCATGCAGCAAGTTTGGTCATAAAGCAGCTGATTGCAATAGAAGAAAGAATAGAAAAACACATTATGATCCCTATGCTTACTTCTCTGGTCACACAAAATGTTATGCTTGTAACAAGTATGGACATGTAGAAAAAGAATGCAGGATGAATAGATCTGAGAAATTGGATAATTTCCAGCACACAATAAGAGATTTCAAGCAAAGCTAGAAAAATAAGGAGGACCGATAAAAAACGTAGGGAATATTGACCCTACTACAGTCATCCACTTCTAAAGCTTACTTCGTGACTGCAGGAGTAGTGTGAGATACATTATAGGAATCAGTAATGTATCATCACATGGGGAGCAATGTATGATGATTCCCATGGTTGGTTTGATAATTCTAGTTGTGTTTATTTCTAACAGTGCATATGATGTGAAGAAGACAGGTACAGGTGGCATAAGTTCAGGGGGAGCATTAGCCCTGCTGGGAGTAATGCATTGTTGGCATTATGATGGTTCTGAAATATGATCTCTATCTCTTTTGAGGTCTTTTTGGTATTGGTATTACCATTTGCTGAGAGTAAATTTTGAATAGAACAGGTCAACAAATGGCTAGAGCTATGCTTGATGATTCCAGAACACCTGACTCATTTGTTGAAATATTAAAGTCACCTGCCAGCCTTGGGCAGGAAGAAAAGAGTACAAAGGCAACAACAGGAGAAGTTTTTTTTTTTTTTGAGTGCACAGCATTGTATATTAAAGAAGGTTGGAAGAACAGTAAGGTTGAATTAAATTTTTGATGGGCCGCAACCAAAAAATGGCAGAGGAGAATTAACTGGTGATGAGTTGCAGTGGAACGAATATTTTCCCGTAGATCTAAACTACAGAGGAGCAAAACTAATTAAAATAGTCATTTCAGGAATTTTAAAGCTCTCAATAACCAAAATGGAGAAAATATGTTTAAACAACGGAAAGACTTAAAGTTTTCTAAAAAGGGAGGACAAGTGGTCCCTACCACTTATGTGCTAATCACAAATCACAAGTTTCCTTGGCAATGTCTTGTTGATATGAAGTTTCGCGATGCGATGCGATCACAATCGCAATCGCAAATTGCAAACAACAGAAGTTAAATGTCTTGCAGATGTGGCAAAGTTCCGATACGATGTGATCATCGCAATCGAAAAGGAACGGAGCATTATATATATATGTGTGTGTGTGTGTGTGTGTGTGTGTGTGACTGCCGTTGAAAGCCACGATGCGATCGCGCCATCGCGCAATCGCAAGTCATTGTTATTCCGCCCTTTTGTTTGATCGCAGATTTGCGATTGTCGCACCATCGCAAATCACAAATCGTAACATCGCCAACCACACTTTTGTTTGTACTGCCGATCGCCGATGGCCGACTGCGATGTGGTCCCCACTCAAGGGAGTATATTTTGGAATTATAGATATTCCAACATCATTTTGGGGAGAACCAGCACATATAGTGATAAAACTCCATATGAACTATGGTATGGTAATCCTCCCACTTTGAAGCATTTTAGAGTTATTGGAGCAAATGCTTTATCAAAAATAATGATGAAAAACTTAGCAAGTTTGAACCCAGAGCAGATGAAGGAATAATTCTTGGAGTAAAGCATATAAATGTTACAATAAAATACTTCGGAAGATTGTTGAATGTATTGATGTGATTATTGATGAGTCTCCTACAGCTCCAAAAGAAGAAAAACAAACAACAGATAAAGACGATGCTGACATATATCCTTCTACATCAAATAAGGATAATATAGACAGTAAACCCAATGAAGAACCCGAAGATGATTTATCTGGAAAAAGCTCCATCCAGATATGTTCAAAAGAATCATCCAGAATCTCAAATTTTGGGAGAAAATGGATAAGGTGTAAAAATAAGAAGGACTCTTGTGGGATCTTCTAGCTATCTGGCATTTCTATCTACTATTGAACCTCATAATGTCAATCAAGCTAGCAAAGATGAATGTTGGATTCAAGCCATAAATGAAGAGCTTGATCAAATTGAAAAGAATCACACTTGGAATTAGTATCAAGACCTCATATGTCATTGTCACTAAATGGTTATTCAAAACAAGTTAAATGAGAAAGGGGTATGCTGATAGCAACTTATACAAAAAAACTGAAAATGATAAACTATTGAAGCAATGAAGAAGTATGGCATTGTATCTGCTTATTCCTTAGTTCTCGTAATACTCATACTCAAATGATGATGACATGATACATGGTTTCCTATGATGAGATTATGGGTAAGCCCTGATTGCTTTTTGCTAAAGAATATCTTTTGTTTTCACACATGGATGAGATGGAAGTCTTATGATTTAGAGATAAGGATAGATCATGCAGAGTTTCTTGCTGATGAATTTTGTCACGGTTGAGACCTTTTATACATAATTCCTACACATGTTACATCATGATTATGAAATAAATAAATCATGAAGATCTTGATGGTAATAGATCACATGGATGCTTGCTTGATACATATTGTCTATTGAAGAAGATTGTTCTGGTATGATAATTCCTCTTGAAGAATATGTTGATGCTGCAAAGAGCTTGAAGGTTTTGTTACTGATGTGCTTATGCTACAACTGTTGGATGACACTTGAAAACATAGCTACATTGTCCTATTTATCTTCTCTCATATATTCCAGGGAAGCATTCGAATATCTCAGACAAAAGCTGGGAGTAGTCTATGCCATACAGAAGATACAATCTACTTAAATATAGAAGATTAAATTGGATACATGGATTTCCTGAAGGACAGTTGCGTATATACACAGAAAACCACGCATAGGTTTTTGCTGACAAATTTTTCTGGGTCAGCATTCTTCAGCATAGCTGTGGTGCTGATTGGTATCTCTGGTGATGTTTCAGCTCTCATATTTCTATATCATTCTCTGATGTTTTTGATGAATATGCCTTGATGATTTGATGGTGAAAGTGTTCAGGATGAACAAGCTAAGGGGGAGCTTTGGTCTTATGAAAAGGATGCATTGTTGGCATTCTAATTATTTGTTGTGGTCTGATCTCATGCTTGAGATTCTTTGGTCTTGATTGTATAAGTTATAATGTGATGAAAAGGTCATGTTGAGACCTATGATGTAAAATTTTAATATTCAGTCATGTAAGGACTTGATCAAATTTGTAAACCCACTTGGTTGGATCATTGATGTAAGTTTGAGTCCTTGGTGATAGGAAAGGTCATAGAGTCATGTACTTCATTGAATATTATGATTGAAGATTCAGCATGAACTCAGGGGGAGCATGGTAACTTCAGTACACATCAGATCTACAGAGCTCTTCTTTCTATAAGAGAAGAAAAACCTTGTTTTGGTTTTGATCCGCCCTTTACCCTTGATGTCAAAGGGGGAGAGTATCATGGTGTTTGAATAATGATTATAATCAATGTATCTATCTTCTGTGGTGATCAAACACCATCATGGTTGCCATCAAGTCCAAAGGGGAAGATTGTTGGCAATATGATGCAATGTGTTGTCCTTGATGGCAACCTACTTGATGAAGTTGTCCTTGATGGAAACCTACTTGATAAGTGGCCTATGATAAGCAACCTATGTGTTAAATATGTAAGAATGATGTATCTCCATCAATGCCAAAAGAGGAGCACTTGAAACAACAACAAAGAAAAGAGCAAATGAAATATGAAGTTGAGGTAGTTTTAGAAGGGTTAGTTGATTGGAGATCTGGAAAGGCAGCAGAGACATCAGAGAAAACAGAGGCAAAGGAGATGACAAAGGAGTAGCACCTGAAGATTAAACTCTGTGTGGGAATACCTTGCGGATGTTCTCTGTAATTATGTATAATATGACTCTCTGCATATGAAGTTAAAAGTGAAACTCTGTTGAGGAATCATGGTGGTGGGATTCGAATTCCAGGTTGAGACCTTCTTGTAATGAAGAACTGGCTTAGTTTGATATTTGCAGTCGTGGAACTATTTGGTTGAATATATGAGGGGCTCTTGAGGTACAGATGAAAATTTTGGGCATTCAGTGTATAAATTGAAGGAATTAATGATTGCGGAGATATGATGGTTTTGATTGTAGCGAAGATGGACCGTAGTACAGTGATTAGCTTGCAGAATCAAGAACTTGGATGTGCAGTTAGAAGCGGAACTGTGATAGGATAGAACTCCGAACATGCAATGGAAGGTTGATATATTATATATATCATAAGCAGAATTGAAGACAGAATGACATTGAATTGTCTTGAGTTGATGTTTGTAAGGAAATTCCGTCCACTGGTTCTCTCGAATTGTTCAAACAAACTCTGTTGAATTCATTCCCCTCATAGAGGAAGCCAGCGTATAACTAACTCTATCCTAATGGTAGTGAAAATCTCGTCCGAAGAGAACTACTTTTGTTCGTTGGAAATCCTGCCGAAGCTAGACCGGAGTTAACTAATGAAGAAGGATAGCGCAAACCCAAATTAACCTTGGTTAATTACTGTTCAAAATCGTGAGTGGATTGGCAAACCCGGATTGCCCATATCGCACCGCTTTTGCGGGTTGAGCGGTATTCAAGAGGTTGGCTCCGATTCCATAGAACAGGCGACACGCATCCCTGTACGACTCCACAAAACCGCTTGTCACTGCGCGCCATCGCGCGTTATTTTTCGACCCAGGATTCCCAGCGATATTGTTGAGCACCGTCGATCTGGAGGGAAGCCATCGGACGGTGGTCGTATGAGGAAGCTGCGCAAAGGTTAACCAAAGTACAGCGGCCATCGCGCATTATTGTTCGTGCATCTTCGCCGAGCGATATCCATCCAATCAAATGAGGTGGCGCGATGCGATAAAAACCGTCGATTGGAGACGACCGTTAACGTTGGGGCCCATATGCATGTATTAAGGGTATGGGACCCGATTTCCCTTCACATTATTGGTTCAATATATGTCATTGTTGTGTTATGCCGGATCTCAACCCCCAAGTTGAAGATTAAATATTATTAAAGGGTCTGAAAGGTTGTGGATAATGTTTGTTTATCAAATTCCACGATTTTGATAAATAAATTTCCAATAAAAGAAAGAAAACCATCAGCGGTTCGTGGTTTTGAGTCATGGTTTTAATTAAGGCAAAAACTATATAAGGAGAAGACGATTACAGTACAATGTGTGCATGCGTAAGGGTGGTGAATGAATAAATTTCTCTAAGGAATATCTGCATGGAAGAACTCTGTTCTTAATTGATAAATCTGAATTTATGATGCACCCATGGATATAATGATTTGACGATGATGAATCTCTGGATTGATCGACTGACGAAATCATGAAGAACTGGTGCAAGTCTACAGAAGAAAATGAATAAATCTAGTGGCCTGCAAGGTATGTTGTGTGGAAGCCGTTGGATCCAGTATGAAAATTGATGAAACGTGGTCCATAGTGGTGCTGAGGGTCGAAGCCTTCAGTGAAAGGGTTGGAGCTCCCTTCTAGTAGTAGCTGGTAAACGAGAGCAGGGGGTAGTAGCTCCCTTCCAGTAATAGCTAGTAAACGAGAGCAGGGGGTAGTAGCTCCCTTCCAGGAGAGGCTGGTAAACGAGAGCAGGGGGTAGTAGCTCCCTTCCAGGAGAGGCTGGTAAACGAGAGCAGGGGGTAGTAGCTCCCTTCCAGGAGAGGCTCGTAAACGAGAGCAGGGGGTTGTAGCTCCCTTCCAGGAGAGGCTGGTAAATGAGAAAAGTTGCAGCCTTTTGCAGGTGGGTGCCTGCGTGCTGGTATGAGTCTATTCCAGTACAAAATTGTAAGAAGTTTTCTTTGTAATAAATATTGAAGACAGAGACGACAGCAGCGGTGGTTTTCTCCCGAATTGGGTTTCCACCGTAAACACTGGTGTTCATGTGTGTTGCTTATGTGTGATGGTTTATTCTGTTATTGATGCACATGCTTACTGCTTACTAAACATCTGATGAATGAATGATGCAATGATATAAGTTAAGAATTAAATGTATAATAAGATCTCTGGACATATGCAAGTTTTCTTAAGGATATCTACAGTTATATGCGAGTTGGTTTCAGTAAAGTAACGTATGGGTTTAAGAGAAACAAAAAGTGAAAAGTTTTTCAGTCAGCTCTAAATACTGATTCACCCCCCCTCTCAGTATTTTTGCCAACATACCAGCTTTGCGCCATCTCTAGTAGCAAATGCTAAGATATCTGCACAAGAAACAATGTTCGGGCAGATGGTCTCCACTCTTGATTTCACTTTGTCAATCACGTCATATCCGTGAAGGTGAAGGCTCAAATTGTTAACAAGATTATATTTCTCGGCAGTGTTGTTGACAGTGGAGTCTATGAGAGCAACCCTTTGCATCCCTGAAAGTGCACATGATTTCAAAATTCAAACACACTATATAACTTATAATTTTGTTACAATTGGTCCCATGAGTTACATATTTGGAGTAGATGTTGATAATATATAACAATAAGCACAAGCACATGTATCTAAATAGTAAGGGAGAGAGAGAGAGAGGAAAACATGTAGTTGTAAGACTGTGAAACGTCCAGAAATGGCAGAAAACATTAGGAAGGACTATGAAAACCTGCATTTTCAAAATTATTGGATGTTGATATAATTATAATAATGTAAATATGGAATATTCATTCCTATGATGAAACAATCTTGGAAATGCATCCTTATGAGTCATTAAATTAATATGAAATATAAGAATATTTTTTTTAAATAGTGTAAAAGACCTAAAATTCATATAACTAATGAAAATTTGACCCCAACAAAAACTATAGTTGGATTTATTATCTATTATTGAAAAGGTTAATCATAATTTCCTTACCACGTACTCTACATGCAGACAAAGGAGAACTAGATAATTGTTAAGACACATTCCACCAGTCCTAATTACATAGTGATGACCATCACTCGGCATAGAAGTCCTCCAGTCCTCCACTTGGAAGAAACTCGTGTATTTCTATCAATTTCTCTCAAAAAAGGAGGAAACTTGAGTTCAGTCTCCAGGTAAAGTCGCTTCAATGGTTATTAAGGCCTAACACTAATCATAGCATACAAGCTCAAAAACCCCTGGTGATTTAAAACAAGCTGTTTAGAAGGTTTTTCGGATTGACATGGACCAACCCAACAACCTGGATGGAATGCTCCAACCTTACGCCTACATTTTTGGCCGTCAATGAATGAATGAAATCAAATACATATACAATACATGCCATTGGTAAGCCGCCTTTAAATTTGATTTGCAGTGCTTTTTAAATCTACAGTGCACGCTACATTGGTAGGCGATTTGTAGTGTTTTTCAATGTGATTTTAGATATAAAGTGGGTTAAAATGAATAGAATATATTGAAATTTGTAGATTTTTTTAAAGCTACCATGCATGCATTCCAATAATCTCAGTGTGACCTTGTACAATATTGTCCTTGGGATTTCGGGGATGATTGATATGACAAGTGGCAAGACCACTAGGTGGAAACAAGGTCATTCCAACATGTGTGAATGATGGGGTGGCATGCAAGAGTTTAATGCTCACGGTATGGCACAATGACAATATAATTGCTGGGAGGAAATATAGAGCACCATCATGTATGTTCATATTCTGATTTGATATTGTGTTTTCTTGGTCGGGTCAATGAGCACAAGGTGGTGGCGACTGCTTTTGATCGAGTCCTCCCTCAACAGGTTCATGGCGTTGGACATTGGGTATGTATTCCCTCTTCCAATGCCTCCATGTCCAAGGCATATGTGTTCTGGCTTTCTCTGCATCTTGAATATGGGGTGGATTGGAAATTGGGGTTCTGTAATAAGAATAAACTTAGTAATGTGGATGATTGTTTATGATGAGGAGTGTGTTGCTTTTATTCCATGCAATCAATGAATGAAGAGATGCCATATTTCCTCGTGCTTTCTCACGGAAGCTTGTTCTAGCGGTTCAAGTTGATTACCTTCAACAACCTCGAAAAACGTGAATTGAAATGAGATGATTACAAAAATTACCTAGAAAAGGATACTACAAATTACCAAGAAAATGATATTGCAGGGTTTTCTTGTATATTTTCAACAGTTTTCTTTTCTATGTTCAAAAGAGGCAGGAATATTGCATATAAACTTAGCGACTGCAAATACTGTTATAATATATGGCAGGTAATACTTTTTGACAGTTATCAATTGGGCTATCTTTCCTATTACTAAATCAACTGTAATTAAATAATGAAAGTAGCAAATATAACATTTTTCTTACTCATAAATATGCATTCTAGGAAACAGGAATTCTTACTCATAAATATGCGTTCTAGGAAATAGGAAATTACAAGTCTGCAAAAGGTAATTATAGAACAAAAAAGTTACCTCAATACCCTTGCCCTTCTTTCACTTTGCAGAACTTGCTAGACCTCGAGCTAGATATGTGAATCAACAGTCAACCAAGGATGCTTGGTCGAACGCAGGCAGGTCCAGTCCCACCAATGCTCTTTCTCATTTTGCTTCTCTTAGGACTCTGAAAGCATTTTGCTTTCTCTTAGAATTCTGAAATTTTGCTTTTCTTGCTCTTTCTCACTTGGCTTCTCTTAAGGCTTCTCTTAAGAATATCAAAGCATTTTTCTTCTCTTAGAATTCTAAAATTTTGCAACCATTGGCAGGGTTTGGAAAGTTGCAGTCGTGTTCTAAGCTTTCTGCAATCCTTCCTAGAGTTGGAAGGTAGGCGACAATCCGTTCGAAGCTTTCTGCAATCCTTGGCAGGGTTGGAAGGTAATCGATGGCCTCGAAGGTAGGCTACCAGCAGTAGCCTTGCGGTAGCGGTGACCTTGTGGATAAGCTGCAAGGCTGGAAAGTAACTGACTTCTATTGTACCTCCCCACCCCTGAATATGTTATCTGTATGGTCTCTCTGCCACGTAGAGCATGCTCAACCCAGATGTCAAGTTGGACAAGCCCATGCATAGACCTTGATATGAAACTAAACAAGTTTGGATGAGTTTAATAAACAAGATTTGTAACAAACATTAAATGCTAGTGAATTAATGCTAGCATTACTTCACTTGATCTCATATGCTCATACATGGTAATGCGAATGCGCCTCATATCAATGGGGCCTCTTCCTGTTTGACCTCGAGAAAAGGCCAAATAAGATGGTGAACTGAAACTTTGGTAATGATAAATAAAACTTTGATTATGATAAATATAAATTATATAAAATTTTAATATAATTTTTTGAAAAAATAAAATGTTAATATAATTTTTTGAAACTTTGGCTTAAAAATGTTTTGGTGGTCAATTTTTTGTGCAAAGAATAATAGTAAAACTCCAACCGATTACTATAGTCCCGCCTTAAGGGTAGGGACTAATAAGGTGGAGGAAGGGTAGTCTCCATGTTATTAAGAATCATTATGAATTTATACATGTATTAAGTAGAGATGCAAAATGTAGAGGAAGGGTAGCATCCATATTATTGTTCCTAGCATAAAATAGATGTGTAGGTGTAATGTAAGTATGTAAATAATTCTAAATTTTATTTTAATTTAAAAAAAAACCAATAGATAAAAGTGATCGGATAAATGAGACCATTTAAATGTTGGCTTAATTAATAATAACAAATTAAAGTAGTAAAAATAATTAAATTCAATTTCTCTATTTTGATTTTTTTATCAATTTGTGAATAGGATTTTTTACAATATCATGGGCCAATACCATGACTTAAGGATACTGCATGCCCAAAAACCATAACTAAAATCAAAATATTTTATAACAATACGACAAAATTCTTAACCTTGGATATTCACCCCTACTTTACTGTCGATATTATTAACTTGTAAAAATTAGGCTTTGTTATCACATACCACATACCCAAAAAACATAACTTATTTCACAATGAAAATATTGTATAGCAATACCAAAATATTCTTAACCATGGATATTCATCCCCACTTTACCATGGATATTATTAACTTGTAAATAGGATTTGTTACAATACCATGGGATAATATCATGACTTATAAATACAACATGCCCAAAAAAACATAACTTATTTCACAATCAAAATATTTTTTAAAAACATGACAAGATTCTTAATCATGGATATTCACCCCCACTTTTCCATTGATATTATGAACTTGTGAATAGACTTTGCTACAATAGCATGGGCTAATACCATTGCTTATCAATACCACATGCCAAAAAATCATAACTAATTTCACAATCAAAATCTTTTATAACAATATGACAAGACTCTTATGACAAGATTCTTAACTATGGATATCCACCCCCACTTTACCATGGATATTATTAACTTGTAAATTGACTGTCACAATACCATGGGCCAATACCATAGCTTATCAATACCACATGCCAAAAACCATAACTTATTTCACTAAAAAATATTTTATTTTAATTTAATTTTATAATTTTTTTTTAATTTAAGCTAAAGGGGGGAAATGTTACAATTAGTTCTGAGATATATCTAAACTCTCTACCCTCTACCCTCACGACTACTAGAAATATTTCCATAGAAATTAAATTAAGATTTTAAGTAAGAGAGGGGGAGGGAGATTGTGACAACGCCAGGGAGAGAGAGAGGGGCACAAAGATGGAGAGAGAGAGAGAGAGAGAGAGAGAGAGAGAGAGAGAGGGAGGTGGGAGAGAAAGGGAAAGATAAGACTCAGGAGAGAGAAGGAGAGAGATGGAGTTGGAGGGGGAGAGAGAAGGAAGGCAGAAAAAATACATAGAGGGAGAAACGTAGAGAGGGAGGAGTTGCAAGGGAGAGAGAGAGAGAGAGAGAGAGAGAGAGAGAGATAAGGGGAAGAGAGACAGGCAGAGAGGAAAAGGGAAGGAGGGAGAGAGAGAGAGGCAGAAAGGAAGATGGAGGGAGGGAGAGAGAGAGAGATAGATATGGAAAGAGAGTGTGTATGTTTGGTGGGTTAGATAGAGAGAGGGAATAAGAAAAAGACACATAGATACAAATATAGATATCATATAATATTATATGACCAGCACAGATCCATCTTAACCTGGATATATCAAGCGATGAGAGGGATCAAATCTATGGAGTTGCAAACCTTTCCTCAAGTTTTGCACTCAAAAAAGAGGTTTGTACTTCCAGAGATTGGATCCCTTTGGGCACTTGAGAGATATGGGTTAAGATGGATCTCCGCCAGTGTATCTAATTTCATGTAATAAATAGGGTAAAGAATTAATACAAATTCACCCAAATCCTTCCCCCTCTTAGTATTCAAGTATGGGGCTTCCAAATTTTTAATTTAATTAGCAATAATTATTCGGTGGATTGTAGAGATTTAATCTCCACATAATTTTAATTAGCAATAATTATTCGGTGGATGGTAGAGATTTAATCTCCACATAATATTCTAAAATATTTTTAATAGTATTCACAAATGAAGGTTGAGATTTATCTCAAAAGTAGTTATGCTCTTTTTTTTCTCCTTTAATTAAATTGATTAATGATAAAAATTTCATATCAATAAATGTCATATGAAATGAGTTATGGTATTTTGGACATGTGTTATTGATAAGCCACAATATTAGCAAGCACTTAATTTATATAAGTTATATAAAATAATAAAATTGAAAATATGTTTTTTTATTAATTTAGAACTATTATGACTAAAAAAAAAAATATTTTAAATAAATAACGTGAAAAAATATTTTCTCTATTCAATTTCTTATGGCAAGGCATACCATCACTACACTATTACCATCAATGCAAGAAATATTTTGAAGACTAATATTTACAAATGAGCTAATTTTGCATGTTTTTTCCAAAAAATAATTGTTAAAAATAATTTTTTATTTTTTATTTTATTTTTCATCAAAATTATGTTGTGGACCACTCGTATTCAAGTGGCCCAATCTGCACATAAATATTTCACCATTCAGGTTAATCTTCAAGAAAAGTGTGGTGTATGAGTAACCACCTCCATCTAAAAATTTTCTCTGATCATTGGGTGTGGGTCTGGTTATAATGAATAGATGGAGACCTGGAGACTGCCACCCTGAGTGCCACACGCAAATATTGCAATTTTAATTAATTAATTTATTTTTTAATATCCATACAAAGTTGTTTATCTAGTTAGATTAATTGTTCGTAGGAATGTTTGAATCATGTTTTTTATGGTGGAAATAGATTTAGCACTATCGAAAACCTCTAAAACACCCAAAATATTTGAGTTTGATAGCTATAACCTGGATTTACAAAAATCCTTGCCAAATTTTCTTAAAATCTTACCTAAATTTCAATGATTTACAGGAAAAAAGACAGTCTAGACAGTCTAGTTAGACTACTGCTATCCATACAAGTCATCAAACAAATAAATCTAGTATGTAAATCTTTAGTGGTATTTGGTATTATTACGCATCTTGCGACAAGGTGAGATGTTCCTCTCTTTTCCAAAGCCACCCCCATAAAAACAGTATTAAAATAATTTTATTCCGCTTTGAAATCGATTTGCAGTAGTCCTAGTCCCACCCATATTAAAATAATTTTATTCCGCTTTGAAATCGATTTGCAGTAGTCCTAGTCCCACCCTTATTGTTCTTAAATTTATGACACGGCCCACGGAGGGTGGGGTCACTGAGTGAATAGAATGTTGAGCAGGCATTTTGAGGAAAATTGGTAAGGCTGACCGACAGTAACCGGTGCGCTGCCGACAGAGATCCAGTAGACTTCCGGTGGTGAAGTGAACACCGGTCATCTGCTCTCCCACACATGCGAACTACTTTCCAATCATATCTATACATGTGCGAGGAGGAAGGAAAAACGATATTGTCAGCTGTTGGTGATTCAAGGGTTCTGTGCACCGAGAGCCCTATAGGTTTAAGTGTGCCTCAGAGTTTTACAAGTTTGAGTTGAGTTTTACAGGTTTGACTTTGAAGATGTCGTTTAACTGTTAGGTTAGGTGGAGAGGTTTGATTTTAATGTTTTAATCTTTAATCTTAAAAGATTAAAGATTATATAATATTATATAAGTCTGTCTTGGTAATCAGAAGGATGGACAATCGCTTTGAATTTAGGGTTGAGTTTGTGCATCAATCCATTCAGTGCCGTGTAGGTTTTTGGGAAGGAAAGAGAAGTCGATGGGTATCCAGAACCGTTTGTGAAAATAAGGGAGGAAATTGAACATTCACAGATGAAGGATGAGGAGGAGATATTTCTTCTTCCTGTGTTGGAAGCTGCCATGGATTCCAGGAAACCTCAGGATGATCATAATCAGGTTGATGGTACAATTGTTGGAGGTGGGGCGGGACGGGGGATGAGGACATGGATTGACTAGCTCTTTAGCCACCAATGGAGGGATATATTTCTCAGATGCGCAACTGGAAATGCTCAGAGCTGAGAGGCCATTAATGCAAGTCCTTGAAGGTACTTTGATTCTAGTTTTCGTGTCTTATAACACCTATAGCATAACATGGTTGAAAAGGCAGGAAGTTAGATTCTTGTATGTAGTCGCCTTTTTACGACCTCTTGCTCTAGTTTCTTACATCGGGTTCGGCTAGAAGGAAGACAAATTCTCCAAGATGAATTTAATTGGATGGTTGAATTCTAAAATAATTTTCTGAAATCTACAATAGAACTAGACATTTTGGAATCAAAATGACCTATAAGAATCAAAATGACCTATAATAGTTTAATTGTTAATGCCCAGGGAGATCCCACTTTTTTTAACAGAGAAAAAACAACAGACTTTGCATTAATAAATGAAGTTGTTACATTCATCTAAGAAAAAGATTTTGCAATAGCTACTAAATATACCAAATAATTCAGAAACAATGTACATCAAATAGAACCTAAAAAAATCCTTACCCAGTAGGTAAAAGACAAATAGACACAGAAATATGACTGCATATGACAGCGAAAAAACTTGGAAGAGACAGAGACCTCGTACAACAACAAATTAGAGAAAGACAGAGCATCAAGAAAAAATTAAGTGTCCAAGGACCAGAACTAGTCACAGAATCACAATTAAAATGTATATACCAGGATGAACAGAGGAGCGACACCTAGAGACAAGGTCTACTAAAATAGTGGACGAAAAGAAAAGAAAGAGAATGAAAAAAGATTAACATAGTGGAAATTTATTCCATCCAATTTCTCTAAAGATGGAATGTCAAGAGAGAAGCCATCCTGAGCTCAATTAATAGTCACTTTGGAATCCCCAAAGATGGTGATCTATCGCATAAAGCACATCTTCCCCAGAAGGCAAGCACCTCAGTTGTGATTAGGGCTTGAATCTCCAGACTAACAAAAGTGATAATGATCTGGGAGCAAGCACCTCAGTTGTGATTAGGGCTTGAATCTCCAGACTAACAAAAGTGATAATGATCTGGGAGAAATAGAAAGATGACAACTCTACATCCACAAACACCCCTTCATATGCACCATCAAAAAACATAGAAACCCCTTGGAAAATTATGTCCCATATCTTTGAAAGCCTTGACACTTTTTTTTTTTTTTTCTATTGGAATAAAAAAGTCCAATCTCCAAGAAATACTCAGACAGCTCTAAGGGATGTTTACCTCATATTCCGAATTCACCCCCCCTCCCCAAAAAAAATATAGAGGAATGGACTTGTATATTTTGTTGTGAGTGACCCAAAATTGCAGCCAGGATGGAGGTTCTGTCCAAGTTGACTCCAAGTTAACCCAAAGGAATCACACAAATTTTAGCACCGAAGGAATCACTCAAATTTTATATCAATAGGTGTATTATATTCGAATATGATTTTTTCTAAATTTTACATTGCACGTCAAGAGAGATTTTATCACATTCAGGGCTTGATACTATGGTGTAGATCTGAATATTTAACCCAAAAAAATAGAAAATTAATGTAATATTTGCAAGGTATAAAAGAATTGTTTTATGAGAATATTTGCAAGGTATATAAGAATTGTTTTATGAGAATATTTTGGTCTCTAAAGAAGCAACTGCGGTTGAGAGATAGTGAAAATGTTTTAGGTTTTCCCTCGTATCTGTGTAGGTAGATTAATGGGAAGGTGAAAAACTGAAATTCAAAGGACACAAGCTTATGAGGTGCCTAGATTCAACCTTCCTAAATCGCTATCACATCGACTCTTTCTCCATGTAGGATTGGTGATGGTTGCAGAAATTTATGATTCAACGGAATTAATTGATATCAATAGTTCCATGTGTTGCGCAGCATTTTATGTCTAATTTCCATTGTTTTTCTTGCCGCAGAAAAGGGGATAAAAGCTGCTTCTTTGAAAACTGTTAAAATATATAATTACTTAGATAATAATTTAAGTGAATTAGTTGAGTTCAGTTATAGATAGTTTTGGTGAGTGAGTTAGAGAGTGAGTTAATTGAATTGATCAAGTTCAGTTATGTGAAAGAGTGTGCATGTCAATTTAGGTTAAATACCTTTCACCCTATTCATTGTATTCAAAGTGAGCAAGATTGTGATTTAAAGTGATTGAGATTAATTGAAGAGCCGCAGCTCTTTGTTTTGTGTGTGAAATACTTGTGTAATTTCTGTGATTGAATCTTCTGTCTATCCAACAGATTGGTATCAAAGCAAGGTTATAGATAACGGGAGAAAAACAGATTAGCAATCATCAGTGTGTGAGAAGAATAAATTTTTTTCCACGTTTTTTTCCCTATAACACAGTTGTTAATCATAAACAGAGCATTATAATGCTAGTTACCACAACAGAGAACCGCGTTAAAAGCGAAAAACTTATACTGTTTCTGAAGCACGTTGTTGATATTCCGGTACGTTAAGCACTAACGTGGACCATCGTGTCGAGGGCTGCGTTTAGCACGCAGGGCTAACGAGCAACGAATACATTAGTGGTTTGGAGCATTCCTATTAAACTTTAAAAGGGTATGATTTGATTTAAAAGGGCACGTAATTTTTTTAAAAATATATTTCATAAAACATTCTTTAAAAAAGAGTTTTTTAAAATCACGTGAGGTGTTTTCTTTTAAAAGGGAAATTTCAAAGGATTTTTGAAAACGTTTTATTTTATGAGTGGAGATTATAATAATATTTTTTTGAAGGCATTATTATATAATATTTCTTTTATATAAAGAAATTTTTTATATAAAAAATAATAAAACTTAAGGTTTTATTATAGGGTTAATTTTTTTGAGCTTTGCAAAGCATATAAAAGAAAAAATTTAGGGTTTTAGCAGTGAATTTTTATTTGAAGAAAGATGGCTACAAGCAGCTTTTAGCCACAAATTCCTTCTTTTACAGGGAAGGATTATGATGTGTGGGCCATTAAGATGTTGATCATGCTAAAAGTGCATGATGTCTGGGATCATGTCAAGTTTGGGTTTGCAAAACTTCAAGATGATACAGAAGAATGAGCCCTCAGTAATGCAGAGAGGGAACAATGGAAGAAACACAAACGAAAGAATGCACAAGCGTTGCTTCTAATCCAGTAGGGAGTGGATCGAGAAGTGTTCCAGAAGATAATGATAACTTCTTCAGCAAGGGAAGCATGGGAAACTTTGGCGACAAGCTATCAAAGTATGGCCAAAGTTAATATTGTTAAATTGCATAATACTAGGAGAGATTTCAAAATTCTATAATTGAAGGAGACAGAGGACATTGATTCCTTCATGAATAGGGTCATGTCTGTCGTCAATCAGTTAAAAAATCTATGGTGAAGATGTTAAATATCAAACAGTGATTGAGAAGGTTCTTCTATCTTTGTCTACCAAGTTTTATGTTGTGGTAGCAGCCATAGAAGAAGCAAAGGATTTGGAAAAATTGACAGTTAATGAGTTGATGGGATCCATTCTATCGCACGAAGAAATGATAGATAGAAATAAGGATTCCACTTTAGAAACAACCTTCAAAAGTCAAGTTTATATTTCAAGAGTTCGAGGCAGAGGTCGATCGAGAGGTAGAGGACGAGGCGACAGCTATGGTGGTCAGAGAGATGAACGAGAAGAGCATGAGCATCAAAGTGGAAGCAGAAACAGCAGAAACTTTCACAACAATCAAAGGTTTAACAAATCAAAGGTTAAATGTTATTATTGCAATAGATTTGATCATTATGCTCGTGATTGTAGGAAGAAGATAGTTGATCAAGGAAATCAGAGAGCTAATGTTAGTACAGAGAATATTGACTCCATGTTCCTAGCATGCAATACCATGCATGAATCGTCTGATAAGGTCTGGCTATTAGACTCCAAAAGACACACATTGGAGCGTTGGAAAAAGAATTCTGAGATACATAGCAGGAACCAGAGATTATGGCATAATGTATGCAAGAACATAAAAGAAAGAATTGATTGGATATACAGATAGTGATTTTACGGGAATTTTGGATGATCGAAAGAGCACATACGGTTATGTGTTTCATCTCGATTCAGGAGTGATAGCATGGGCATCTAAGAAGCAGCCTATTGTGGCACTATCATCAACAAAAGTAGAATATGTAGCAACGAATTTAGTATCATGTCAAGAAATATGGTTAAGAAGAGTATTGGATGGACTTAAGCAGCAACAACAAGGATCAACAGTGATATACTGTGATAACACATCAGCGATTGCACTATCCAAGAATAGTGTGTTTCATCAAAAGAGAAATCATATTGATACTAGATATCACTTTATTCGAGAACTTGTGAGCAATGGAGAAGATCACTTGAAGCCTTGTAGAACGAGTGATCAATTGGCTGATATATTTACAAATCCATTAGCAGTAGATTTTTTTGAGTTTCACAAAATAAACTTGGGTGTTGTAAGCTTAGCTGAGACATAGACCAGAAGGAATATTTGAGTTGTCATGAGTTATGTTTTAGTTTAGCGATCGTAATTAAGGGGGAGTGTTAAAATATATAATTACTTCCTGCATGCAGAGTGAGACAATCAGTTAAGTGAATTAGTTGAGTTGAGTTATAGATAGATTTGGTTAGTGAGTTAGAGAGTGAGTTAAGTGAGTTGATCAAGTTCAGTTATGTGAGAGAGTGTGCATGTCAATTTAGGTTAAATACCCTTCACTGGGTTTATTGTATTCAGAGTGGGAAAGATTGTGATTTAGAGTGATTGAGATGAATCCTCTTCCTATCCAACAAAAACGAAGGTGTGCGGTCTGGTGCACTGATTGATTATCACATGGATTTTAACAACTATCATCAATATTTGTTAGATCATTTAGATCATTGAAATAATGAATTTAGATCATAACAGTTTCTGAGTGAGAAATTTGCAGGTAAGAGTCGAGGAGTAGTTGAAAAGGAAAATATATCAAGCAGCTACGACAAAGCTGGGGTAGCAAGCTACTACAATCAGGTCAGTTAGAGAGTGATTTCATGTTCAGAAGAGTGAGCATGATAATTTGGTTGATCGAGCAGAGGTGTGCACCATCAACATCATCAAACAAAGGAGGACCCAAAATAACTGAAATATTTAGGATAACATCGAATCTATAGATGCGTGGAGATTTGGAGACAAAAAGAGTATCAGAATAAGTCAGAGGAGATTTTAGGAAAGTAAAAACAAAAACGTTTGATAATGTTAAAGATAGTTAATTACTCCCTCATTTAGAGTAGTTTAAATTTAGAGTGAGTTAATTTAGTGCTTTAGTTCTAGTTCCGTATTATATTTGGTAAAATTAAATTTAGTGTGTTTGTATATTGAAGTTATTTTGAGTTAGTACTAGTTGAAAAAATATAAATACTTCTCAAGATGGATAATCTTGATTGTAACCATCAAGTTTTTTGTGATCAATAGATAAAAAAAACCATCTGTCATTCATTTCTATTTTGTGTGTGTCAATTTTGTGATTTTCCTCTTCTTTCTTTCAATCCAAAAAAAAGTTAATGGTTGTTGGAAATATAGAACAAAACAATAACACAGAGGGATGCTTCCCCCACAACACAGAGAATGCACAATTGTTGTTGAATTAACAAATATTCACAGATAGGCAACGTAAAAACACAATAGCGGAATGAACTTCTGTTTCTATTCCATCACATTAATAAAATGAAATTACATTTCTTTTAATACAAATGGCCGAAGCTTGAAAAACCTAATTTATTCAATGCAATTCAATTGTTGAACGAACGTTCAACAACTTCCCGTCCTTGGGCTGTCAAAAGACCCATTTCTTCGTTAGACGACGCACAGAGCTGCAATTCGGTTTATACACGAAACACATACAAAATGTGTTCAAACACAAAAATGTGGACTTGAAATAATATAGTTTTCGGCTCTGAGTCCTCATCGCATCCGACGCTTTATCGCAAATCGCAGATTGACGATCTTAACAATTAACATATGCGCGAACATGGGTAAATACAAAACCTTGCGAGGTGTGATTGCGATCGCATCGTAATACAAATAACATTGTGGGCGCTTTACAGTAGACACAAATTTTTTTGATTGTGATGTGAGGTAGCACAATCGCATCGCGACTCAAATAAGATTGCCTATGGGCAGTCGGAAGGTAAGTGATACAATCTGCGAAGTGCGGTAATGCGGGCGATAAAGGTTGGTAAGTGCGATGAACAAAATACAAAATAAATAGCAGGAATACAAGGTTTTTTTCATGCAGTAAAGATAATGTGGGTCCTACTGATATCGCATCAGTGGTAGAATAACATTGTGGCGAAAGGCCTAAAGTTAAAACAAAAATATTGCAGGCTGCGACTGTAGGCAAAAGGTAAGTCAAAGTGGTGTTTGAAGAAATAAACGCAGAGGATGGCCGTGGTACTTGGTTTGTTGTGGTTGCGTGAAAAACACCTCCGGCTCTATGGATCTGTGCTCGTCCTTCCCCGCTACAAAATTGATGAAGTGTGGGTTACTGCCACCGGTTATTTATGGCGGTGGTTGGGAGTATAATTCGAACACTCCCCCTTAATCACAATTGTTTCCATCAGTCATTCCTAGACATTTTCTGAGATAAACAAAACTCTTTTGTCCTAATGACTTTGTGAGGATATCAACAAACTATTCCTCTGTCCTGCAATGCTGCAAAACAATCTCACCATTGTTAACCAGTTCTCTTATAAAATGATATTTTGCATCAATATGCTTTGTTCTCTTGTGGAAAACAGAATTATTTGATAATGCAATTGCTGAATTATTATCACAATAAATTGTGGTTCCTTTGTCTTGCCCATGACACAAATCTTTCAGCATCCTTCTCATCCATACTGCTTGGCATGCTCCTTCTATCGCTACCACATATTCTGCTTTTGCTGTTGATAATGCAACTATTGGTTGCTTCTTAGAAGCCCATGAAATGGCTCTCGATCCCAAATGAAACACATACCCAGATGTTCTCTTTCTATCATCGACATTTCTAGCCCAATCAATGTCAGTGTAACCAATCAATTTAGAATTATCATTTGATGAGAATAGAACACCATACTCCTTTGTTCCATTCACATACCACAATATTCTCTTGGCTGCTTGCTAATGCGTCTCCTTTGGTGTCTCCATGAATATGGAAATTAAACTTACAACATACATAATAGGCCTAGTTGCAGTCAAATACATTATACTGCCAACTATGCTCTTGTATAATATCGGAATGACATTCTTGTTGCAATCTTCTTTGCTTAACTTCAACCCCATGACAGTTGGAGTTACAACTGCTTTGATGTTCTGCATGTTAAATCTCTTTAAAACTTGTTCAACATATTTTTCTTGGGAAATAAAAATTCCCTTTTCATTTTTCTTTACTTTTATGCCCAAAAAGTATCTCAATAAACCCAAATCAGTGATTTCAAATTCACTCTTCATGATTGCTTTAAAATCAACAATGAGGGAAACTTCATTGCCTGTGAAAATTAAATCATCTACATATAAAACAACAATAAGGATCTTACCATCATTTTATTTAATGTAGAGTGTGGGTTCACCATCACATTTTTCAAACCCATTATCCATCAGGTAAGCATTAATCCTGCTGTACCATGCTCTTGGTGCTTGCTTAAGCCGTTAAAGAGCTTTCTTCAACTTACATACTTTGTGCTCTTGGCCTTCTATCTCATAGCCAGGAGGTTTTTCAACATATACCACCTGTTTCAACACTCCATTCAAGAATTTTGACTTTACATCCATTTGATAGACTTTCCACTTTTGTTGTGCTGCTATCGACAACACTGTCCTCATTGTCTCCATCCTTGCAACTGGTGAAAATGTTTCTTCATAATCTCTTCCTTGTTGCTGCTTGTAGCCTTTCACAACAAGCTTTATGCCTTTCTATCTTGCCTTCAACATTGCTTTTGGTCTTGTAGACCCATTTCACTCCAATGAATTCTTTACCTTGTGGGAGGTCCACTAGCTCCCATGTATCATTATTTTCTATTGCTCCAATCTCTTCATTCATTGCTTCCATCCATTTTTCTTCTTTTACTGAATCTTCAAAATGGATTGGGTCGTCAACATGAAAAAGAAAAATCAAATAAGGAATTCAGACCAATATTATTATTTACTTCTTCTTTCTCATAAATTTCACTCAAATTTCTGAAACTTTGTCTTCTTGGTGTGCTTGGAGTTCCACTTGAACTCGAGGGAGTTTCAGATTCCTATGGTATGCTTGGAGAAGCACTTCCTTGGTTTTGCACTGCTACTCTATTTCTTTCTTGTGGTGTGCTCTGTTGAGATTATGTACGTGGAGGAGGAGCCACTGTGGAGGAATTATTTTTTGCAATCAATTCCTCTTTATCTTCATTTGAAATGCAAGTCTTCACATTTACAATTTTCTCTAAACTTCCATCCCAAGCTTCTTCTTCAATGAACTGCACATCTCTGTAGATTATTACCTTCTTGGTTGATGGATTATAGAGTTTGTAGGCCTTGGATTCATCACTGTATCCAACAAATATACACTTCTCCCCCTTGCTGTCCAACTTCTTCCGTAGCTGATCTGGGACATGTGCATATTCCACACATCCAAATACTCTCATGTGAGTGAAAAAATTCTTTGTTCCACTCCATGCTTCTTCTAGTACTCTGTTCATAATAGCTTTTGTTGGACATCTATTTAAAATAGAAGTTGCACAATTTACAGCTTTTGCCCAATACTCATTTGGAAAATATTTTTCCTTCAACATACTTCTGACCATGTCCATGATGGTCCTATTATTTCTTTCTGCAAAACCGTTTAGTTGTGGTGTATACCTTGTGATAAATTACTTGTGTATGTCGTGCTCTCTGCAGAAACGTAGGAAGTCTTTGGAGATATACTCTCCTTCTCTGTCAGTTCTCAACACTTTTATGTAGTGCCCACTTTGATTCTCAACAAGAGCTTTGAAGTGGCAGAACTATTCAAACACTTCATTCTTCTATTTCAAAAAATAAACCCATGTATTTCTTGTATAGTCATCTATAAATGTCAAGGCATAATGACTACCAGCTAATGATGGCATTTGCATTGGTCCACACAAATCTGAGTGGAAAATCTTTAAGGGTGCCTTTTCCCTTGTACTCTTTCCAGTTGGAAAGGATTCTCTGTGTTGTTTTCCTAAGATGCAGCCTTCACATAGGTTGTCTGGTTTCTCTATGAGTGGTAATCCCTTTACCATCCCTTTCCTATGCAAGAGGTTCAAACCTCCAAAATTGAGATGTCCAAATCTCAAATGCCATAACCAGTTTTCATTTTTCACTTCTTCTTGAAAGACCTCTTGTGTTATAGCTGCTACAACAACTCCTTCCTTCATGTCTATTCTAATCTTGAGAGGAAACATCCTATTTCTTGTCATATGCACTTCTTCAATGACCTTTTTACTTGGAGGTATGTCCATGATTGTACAGACAACATTCTTAAAAAATACATTGCAACCTTTATTCACGAGCTAACCAATGCTTACAAGGTTACATTTTAGACTAGGTACATAATATACATTTGGCACAAACTTCTTTTCTCCCTTCCTTGTCATTATTGAAACTCTTCATTTCCCCATGACAGAGACTTTACTATCAGTCCCCGTTGTCACTTCAAATTTCATATTCTTATCCAGATTGGAAAACATTGTTATGTTTCCAGTCGTGATTACTACAACCTGAGTCTAAGAACCATACATCTTCTTGTTTTCTTGTACTGCATTACAAGTTAAAAGCACATTTACTTGGTTCTTTTTTTTTCTCTTACAAAATTTACATTTATTCTATTACTCATGTCATTTAGTTTCTTTCTACATTCATTGGCATAATGCCCCTACTTTTTACAATAATGACATTGGACTTGGGATTTATCATACCTTTGTCCTTGTGCTTGATTGTGGCTTGAGCCTTCTCTTTGATTCTGGCTGATGCCCCTTCCACTTTTGCTTGCAGGGTTGTTTCTTCCACCTCTTTGTGGGCTTCTTCCTCTTTCTCGGTAGTTTGATCTTCCTCGACCTCTACCTCGGCCAAAAGACATTTATGCCTTGAAAGAATGCTCCAGTGAGGAGTTTTTTGTTATGTTCAATCTATGTTCATGTGACATCAGGGATGCATGAAGTTCATCCACTGAAATTTGTGAGAGATCCTTTGTCTCTTCTATTACCACTACTATGGCATCAAACCTTGCTGGTAGGCTTCTTAATATTTTCTCCACTATTCTTCTTTCCTCAACTGTCTCTCCATGAGACCTTATCTGGGTAACCAACCAAAGCACATGTGTGAATAATGAGTCTATGTTATCATACTCTTTCATACAAAGAGTTTCAAAATATCTCCTCGGCATTTGTAATTTTGTTGTCTTTACCTTCTCCATACCTTGATAGGCTATCTTGAGAATATCCCACACCTCCTTAGACTTTTTTGCTACTGCAATCCTTGGGAAAATACTCTCATGAACTGCTTGAAAGATATAGAAGAGGGCTTTGGATTCCTTCTTCCTATTATATTTCAACAAGTCTCTTTCTGCTGCTCTCAAATCAATAAGTGCTGCTGCATCTGCTAGTTCTGGAAATCCATTTTCCACCAGCTCCTATATATCTTGTGAAGCAAATAGGGCCCTCATTGTAATGGCCCAATAATCATAGTTTTTACCATTGAACTGTGGTAATTGTGGATTTTTCAGGCTTGTGCCTGTTGTTGCCATCTTGACTGTGTAAACACAAACTTTCTCACTGCTGGAGACTTTTGCTTCTACAAATAATAAATCTTATAGCTTCTTCAGTTAGAGAGATTTTTCTTTTACTGAGAGCCTGTACCTGCTCTGATACCATGCTGGAAATATAGAACAAAACAATAACAAAGAGGGATTCTTCCCCCACAACACAAAGAATGCACAATTGCTGATGAATTATAAAATATTGACAGATAAGCAGCGTAAAAACACAAGAGCGGAATGAAATTTTGCTTCTATTCCATCACATTAATAAAATGAAATTACATTTCTTTTAAAACAAATGGTTGAAGCCTGAAAAAAATAATATATTCAATGCAATTACATTGTTGAATGGACGTTCAAAGACTTCTCGTCCTTGGGCTGTCAAAAGACCCATTTCTTCATTAAACAATGCACAGACCTGCAATTCAGTTTATACACGAAACACGTACAAAATGCATTCAAATACAAAAGGGTGAACTTGATATAATATAGTTTTCGGTTCTGAGTCCTCATCGTATCGGTGGTAGAAAAACATTGTGGTGAAAGGCTTAAAGTTAAAAAAAGAAGAAGTTGTGGGCTGCGCCTGTGGGCAAAAGGTAAGTCAAAGCGGTGGTTGAAGAAATAAATGCAGAGGATGGCCGTGGTACTCGGTTTGATTTGGTTGCGTGAAAAACGCCTCCAGCTCTATGGATCTATGCTTTTCCTTCCCTGCTACAAAATTGATGAAGTATGGGATGTTGCCACTGCTTATTTATGGCGGTGGTTGGGAGTATAATTCCAATAATGGTCATTTGGTTTCTCAGTGCAGCCCCAAAAGTGGAAGTGTTGAAGGTGTTCGCAACGAACTATGGTAGGCTATTTCCTATTCAAGAACCATCTTGGAAAAGGGCGGGTTGAAGAGTATTGACACCAAAACGAAAGAGTTCTTCAAATAATTGAGTGGATTATATGCTTCATAAGAATTTGAGCTTGGTTATCATGACAACAAGTCTCAAAATGGGTCCTTGGAGCTTATAACTTGCACTGTATCAAAATGTGTTCTGTGTGTCAATCAAAGAAAGAAGAGTCAATTTACTATAAAATGATATGAAAATATGTTTTAGAGTGTTACGATGTTTTTATGCCATGATGCGATCTCATATTCCATTTTTGTGAATGTATATAATGTTACAGTTATAATACCACATTATGAAGTTGCAATTCAAACGCTGCAGGAAAACTTCACTGGAATGCATTTTATTAATTATGTATAGTTAAAAGTTTTAGTTTTATATGGAAATGCGTGTTTATTTTGGAATAAGGCTTTCAAAATATTAATTTACTTATCAATAAATAATTACCAAGAGAGTCATATAAATTAAATGACTCATAAACATCTATAAACATCATTTCATAAACATCAAAACACTTATTAAAACTTACACCTTGATACATACATTGTTGAAACTAAAATAATCATAATAACTCACTAATTTTATCATTATTATTATTATTATTATTATTATTATTAAATAATAAAAAGAATTAATATATAAGTTAAAACATATATATACATTTAAAAAAACACGGAATAAGAATTTCAACCATGGATATTTTCCCCCACTTTATCATGGGGATTCTTAATCTATAAGTAGGTTTTGCTACATTACCATCGGCTAGCCACATGGCCAAAAAACTATAACTCATATATGACATTTGTTCATATGAATTTTTTTTATAATTGATTAATTTAATTAAAAGGGAAAAGGGGCATAGCTACTTTGTAGATGAATCTCAACCTTTGATTTGTGTATGTTTTTTGTTTACTTGTTTGTTAATTTGTCTCTCCAAAGATGACTATAGGCTTAACCTTTGGCCTGAGAAACGGTGACCTAAGCGCATCTAAGCCGTCAAAATTACCGGGTGATTGCACCCAGCTTGGGAAACATCAGGTAGGTGATTGCACCTAGTTTGGGAAACACACTACAAGGAAAAGAGCCTCTAGTGGATGTTTTTTGGAACCCCAGACATCTGTTTCTAGCGGAGGTTACTAGAGGAGGTTGGCGGATGGAGGCTTTTGTGGATGTTTATCGTCCGATGCGCTTATCATCGTAAATTGCACTGGTGCGTCGTATTAGTGTAGTGCACCGGTGCCTCATAAAAAATCGTGCCAAAATAGAAACCGCCTAGTGCGGTTTTAAGCAATCGCACTGGTGCGCCCATAAAACCCCGCGCATCGGAACAGGGTTAAATAAAAAAAATAATTACGGCCAAAAAACCACATTTTTCACTTTTCTCAGTGCTCCAGAGCTCTCAAGCACCCGTGTAATTTATCCTTTTCTGAGCCACCCTGACATCGGTGCTCCCATTGCACCCATCGCACACACTGCTGTTGTGCATTGCCCACCAATCTCCAGCTTAAATTTTTCAAAACGGTGGACGAATTTTATTTTAAAAATTCTACAGCCAATATGCCTCCTCGACAGCCAAATGTACATGTATTTTTCTTTTTTTTCCATAATTAAGCCTTTTAGCGAATTAGAATTTCAAATAACCTTAAAATTAACCATTTAAAATAAAAATAAAAAAATTATTGTGTGGTGCACTCGAGCCGTTTGGCTCGCACCGGTTCTCAATGTTGCCTGTAAATTGTCAGAGCACTGCATTCCGCATTTCAACAGGGTCAACGGTGCAACTTGGTAAACCAGTGCTAACGATATCCACACCATTTCCGGGGCGATACCAAAGGTGCACCATGTTATTTTAAATTTTTTTAAAAAGTGCGGTGTGGTCGGTTACCCAGCCGCACCGCTGACCAAGTGGAATAGTGGCAATGCGATTCGTTGACTATAATATCCACCCTGGGATGGGTATTTTTGTCAGCGCACCGTATTTTGCATTTCAACAGGGTCAACGGTGCGGCCTAGTAAAATACCGCACCGTTGACTATGTAATGATATCGAGAGGTCAGTGTGCTGGCCAAATTATATGCCCCAAGGCGTAGAGTTTAGTCAGCACACCACACTCCTAAAACTGTACATAGTCAATGGCATGCTGCAAATTTTCAAGAGCACCACCGCCGATGCGTTGATATTATTTGGTGAACCGCCGCTGGTGCTCTCCATAAAAAGATACACTGGGACCGGTGCAAGACTGTTTTTTTTGGTGCACCGACTGTTTTTTTATTTTTCCAAAAAAAATTATATATGTATATTTATAAACACATATCTCATTTAATAAAAAAATTGTATTTAATATATCATTCATTTAGAGATGTGAAAGGAGATAAGAGGGGGAACAACAACAACAACAGGCGAACCAATATAACATGGTTCGCCTGTGGGAGGCACGAGAGAGGGAGAGAGATGCGTACCCTCACCCTATTATAGCAGCTACCCAGGGGCTCCTAAGGCAAGTAGGCCTCCTCAAGTTCTATGAGGAGGCTACTTTGTTTTTGAGAAATCTTATTCGCAGGTGGAATGCCTACCGACAGGATTTACAGGTTGGTCGTAACCAATGGTACACACCCATTGAAGAGGATATATATTTCATTACAGAGCTATCGAGGAGAGGGGTGGATTTTCCCTCGTTCCTAGAGGTTGCAGTTGGCTATGTAGCAGGGAGTCAGTTAGTGTACTCCCAGAGATATATTGGAGTAGATATACTATGTCCTTCATATTTTCAGGTCTTTGGAGGTCAGTTACATATTGGTGTATTTGGTAGTTAGGAGGTGAGGTGACTCTCACTTTTGATTTTGACCATTTCACACAACACCAGTGACGGGAAACACATTAGTTGCTCGCTTCTATATTATTTTGATTCTTTAGTATAGGAGCCACGACTTCTCAGGTGGTCTGCCATTTTTTTTGCGGTAGTTCTGTACAACCTTAGATAGATGTCGTGCTCACGCACAAGGGAGGGTCAACTTCCCTTTTTCTTCAAATATTTTTTGTTTATTTTTTGGGAGGTTTCCAGAGACGAGGCCTTCTTTTTTTCGAAAGCCTCGTAGGTCGATGTTCTAGGCACGGATGCACATGTGGGGGAAGATGATGCCCAAGAGGGGCAAGACTGTGTTTCCAGCGAGGATATCGAATGATGCACATGAGTTGCTAGCCAATGTTGAAAAGCATCCCTTCATTATGGTCCCCTGTCCTTCTGCAGATTTGGATTGGCAAAGGTGTCCCAACATCCTCTTCACAGCTGATGAGCCGCCGGATGATAGAGGTAATATTACTGTTTTATTTAAATTTATTCTAACATATTCTTTAACTTGTTTTTATTAAATTGTGTAATGAAATTGTCTAATTATTGTTGTGTACTTGCATATATTTTGCAGAGATTGGGTCTTTTGATGGCGAGGACATGCCGGCACCACCACATGATCTAGGTGTGGATCTCGATGACGATCGGGGCATGCTATATGCCGAGTATCATCAAGAGGCCAGTGCAGAGAGACCTGCTCCTGCTAGTGTGCTGGTACCGCATTTTTCTAGGCACGGTCGGCTTGATAGCAGATACAGGATGGAGTTGGGTGACCAACTCACTACATTGATTGTTGAGGTGGGCATCAGGCCCGCTAATATGAAAGACATACAAGCTAATGGTAGGCTGTTATATATGTGGAGTGGCATGCCGCGTGACATGAACAGCCTGATGCGGCATGTCGTAGGAGCTACAACCTTAGTTATGCAGCTGAGGAAGACCATTGCACATTATAAGCGTGGTCGAGACGCAGATGTGATCGACAGTCCGCGAGTAGCGACTCATCATCTGATGATCGTTCACCTCGCGTTGCGCTAGATGAGCGGCCTCCACTAGCATCGAGCAGTAGTCATCATGGAGAGTAGGCTGGACCATCGGCCACGTACAGTCATGAGCATGTAGTATCCAACAGTACTCACGATCATGAGCAGGCTGGACCATTGACTATCGAGGCTGCACCATTGAATGAGCAGGCCTCTACTAATACTGCTATTGATGATGTACCACTAGCTGATCCATGACATTTATATTACAGTTATATATTTTTGATATTATTCAGTTATATATATATATATATATATATATATATATGGTCCATGTATTTTATGTTCATGTTGCAATTGTACTTAATTTACATGTTGGTGATCATCATGATGTCTATATTATTAGGTCATGTATGATATGTACTTCATTTAATGTGCAGCTTGCAGATAGATGTGTATGTGATAGTAGTTATTTCACATGGGATGTATATTTGATGTTTGTGTTTTGATGATGTTAATATATAATGTTAATTGTGTTTTGTTAGATGATCATGATCACGATGGTGTTAGCAATTTTGAATGTGTTTTTTAGTCAAATATGATGTTTGTACGATGGTTATCATGAACGTGATATTTATTAATTAGTTTAATATTAAATGATCATGATATTGTAAAATTGTAATATTGTAATTCTAATTGTATGTAAAATTCTAAAATTTTAATTGTAATGGTATATATGTAAATTTGTAAAATTGTAATTGTGATTGTAATTTTTTAATTTGTAAAATTGTAATTGTATATATGTAAAATTCTAAAATTGTAATTGTAATTGTAATTGTATGTGAAATTGTAAAACTGTAATTCTAATTCTAATTTTATGTAAAATATTTGTAAAATTTAAATTGCATCACTGTGAATTGAATGTAATTGTAATTGTAATTGTATGTAAAATTCTAAAATTGTAATTGTAATTTTAATTTTAATTTTACGTGAAATTGTAAAATTGTAATTGTAATTGTAATTTTATTTGTAATTGTATGTAAAATATTTGTAAAATTTTAATTGTATTAATGTGAAATGATTTTATTAAAAAATTTTAATTTGTAAATTTGTAAAATTTTAAATAATTGTAAAATAATAAATCTAGAATAATATTAATTATTGTAACATAATAAAGTTCAGAAAATAATGCAAATAAATTCATGTACTTTAGAATTATCATTATTTTATTATGATCTTAGATACAAAAAAAAGAACTAATTTATACAGTACGCCATTGTTTTTGAGATCAACATAATTGCAAATTATCAAGTGAAATATTGATTTTAACATTAACACAATGCAAATTACCAATTAATTCAAAATACATATTATAATTTTTTGAAAAACCCATCTTAAAAAGTATAAATATTGATGAAATAAGACATGTACCATATCACTCTCGGTTCTCATGATCACTCGCATTATCTTCCAGCTTGCATGGCATGATAACATTATTGTTTTGAAAAATATGTTTTGATCTAGAGTCATGTGTCATACGAACCACCAATCCCTATCCAACACATTTGGGTAAAAAAACACCTAGTTGCAATGTTTGGGGAAAACATAGGGCTCCTTAGCTTCATCCCACATCTTTCTAGAGTTGATACATATCAGCCTACTATCACGATCTTCCTTTACATTATTCCGATCAAAGGTGTCCCACAACTTGCACCGAAAAATAACACATTGGAAATAAGAGAAATCCACTTCAAGGATCTCTTGTATCTTTCCGATGTAACCTAACATCCCTCGTACTATGTTTTGATCATGGTGGCTAGATCAAATAGATTGATCGAACTCGACTTCCACTCCACAGCCTTGTGTGATGTTTCCAACATCGGAATTTTATGTGCGAAAATGGTGTCCATATGCCCACATAGATGGGAACAAATGCACCTATTATAAAAAAGTTAAAAAAATCAATGTCATGTGTCTTATAATAACCCAATAGTTAAAATATGAAATATAAATGTCTTATAAGTTTCAAATTTACATATAAATTAAAAATATTATTACCGAGTTGTTTCACCCAATCCCTACGTTTAGCGCATCCTCTTCAGCACACAGGGAGTGACCGGTTGCACCGTATTTCTCTCTGACTTGGTCAACAACCCAACTATTGGGACATATTTTTGACATATTTTCTTTTAAATGATTAGGATAAAGCACACTTCTACCATTCAACCCTCTGAATTCTTTCCTGTCACTATCCCATTTCATCCTCTTTTGTTCGTACAATGCGACCCATGGTTGTGTCGCTTCAGAATTGTAAAAAACGAATTTATTGATTGCTTCAATTTCTGCATTCCCTGATGAAATCAAACCGACATTATATAGTACTTAGAGATCAAAATATACATTATATCGAATTTCAACATGAATATTAACTTTGTGTAAATTTGAAAAATTATAAGTCGCTTACTCTTTATCAAGCGCTTTTTTCCACTCGTTTGGAGCAACTCCCCTTCTCTTTTGTCTTCATCCCTTTCATCATCCCAAATCACCGCACCTGGTCTATTGTCGATCTACTTAATGTACTCACTGGCATAATAGAAAGACTCATACGATATGTACCCCTCTGCCATAGACCCCTTAGGTTCTTACCTTTGTGGAACAAAACCTATCAATTTCTTCATGTACCTCTCTAAGAAGAACATCCACTGTCTTTTTTGAAAATACAGACAGGAATACCTCCTTTCGTAGCATACTTAATGTATTTCTGGGCAGTTTCACTATGAAATTATTAGCAGTTTCGTAGCGAAAATTGCGTTTTTTTTTGTGTAATTCTCTACGAAAGTAGGGAATCTTGGCTAAAATGACCTTTTCAGAGTTGTATTCTTGGGAAATGAAATATGTCAGGAAATAATGACTAATGTGACATGAAAAGACTTGAATGGGGGTGGGTTTGGACCTTTGGATAAGAAAATAAGAAAAATTTAAAATTTTCCTTAACCAAGTAATGAAAGATAAATTCTATGACCATACCTTTGACACATGAACCTCTAAGACTATGTCAAATGTTGTTTCATTTTTTCTGAGTGATAACAGTGGCTCCACTAGGGATGGTGTGTCCCTATGGTACACCAAAGAACCTGTAGTTCCAGTGCTATCCATCATCTTGAAAACAAAACTCTGAAATTTTCCAAGCTTTCCTTCAAACTCTAATGGCCTTCACCTCAGGCTCAAGCTTGATGATCAACTTGTATTTATTAGCAGAAAAAAATATAAAAATGGAATAAATACAATGGAATGAAAGCTCAGCAGGAAGAGGAATATTGCTTCCAAAACTTGCCATTGACAGGCCCTCCAACACAAGGTTGTCCATCCATCTCCTGCAGAATTTAAGTGTTGCTTCCATGGAATGTAGATACTCTTAATGGAACTTTCCAAATATTTTCAAACTTACCATGTTTCCCCTTTTCTTCAATCCTGGCCTCCCATTTCAAAACCACATCTTAGATTTAAAAGTTGTCCTCCTTGATCTTCCTGTCAATTGTCTTCTTGATTCTGTTTTGAGATTGTTGATTACTGTTATAGACTTCCTTCATTTTCTCCTATAAGGCTATCAACTGATTTATTCTCCTCTGAATTGCATTTGGCTCCTCCTCCAATCCTTGCAGCAACTTCATGACAGGCACTCCCAAGGATGTAGGAAAAATGGCTTCAGCTACATATACCAACTCATAAGGTGAAGTCCCAATTGATTTCTTTGTGCACACTGTATCAGCCCACAGAGCATACTTCAGCTTCAAATGCCATGACTTCTTATTTTCCCGCAACACCTTCTTAATAATCCTCACAATGCTCTTGTTAAAAGATTCAGCAAGACCATTACCTTGTGGATAATATGCAGTAGAATGCCCAGTGTAATGTGATATTGATGGCAAAAAATGATCATATTCTTAGATTTGAATGTCTGTGCATTATTAGTGATGATCTTCATAGGGTAGCCAAACCTAGAAAATATATTGTTTTCCAAAAATGAAATGATAACTGAATCATTTGCTTGCCTAGTTGGGATTGCTTCAATCCACTTGGTGAAATAATCAGTTGCTGTCAGAATCGAAGGATACTGAACTAAAGATGATGGATGAATCTCACCAATAAAATCTAGCCCCCACTACTGAAATGGCACCTCAACATAGATAGGCATCAAGGATAAAGGAACAAGCTTCTTCTTACCATAAAAAATCTGGCATTCATGGAAGGCAGCAATATTTTTGTAGACATCTTTAAACATAGTAGGCCAATAGTACCCTGCTATGAGAATCTTATTTGTTGTAGTCTTCCAATAATTATGACCTCCACAATCTCCTTTATGAAACTCCTTAATCACTTTTTTCGCCTCCTCTTCCAGCAAACAATTCAAAAGAATACCACCGGTATCTTTCCAATACATATTTTTATCAATAATGCAGTACCTAAAAGACTTTAACTTCAAAAACCTTGCCTTGGACTTTGTCAACTCAACAGGCGCTCTACGATGATGTAAGACAAAAACAATGTCTTTGTACCAGTCATAAAGGATGTATGTCTCTTCAATGGGAATCGACTCTTCATCTTCATCTGATAATTCTAAAATTTCTGCAATTAAATTCATATCAAGACAATCAAAATTTGACTGTGCCATCAGCTTTGCTAGGCCTTGACCTTTAACCAATTTTGTGGGTCTGAATTGTATATCATATTCCAGAAAGTTAGCTATTCACTTCCCTCTCTTACCATCAGGATCAGCTTGAGTTAGGATGTCCTTCACAACAACATTAGGAACAAAAGCTATGACATGAGAATGCAGAATGTAAATTTTGAAATCTTTGATGGCTTTAACCAAAGAATAGGCTTGATTTTCTAAGATGTTGTACTTCAGCTTTGAATTAGCTAATGTCATACTAAAAAATGAAATGGGATGCTTAGTACCTTGCTGTCCTTTCTGTAGAAAAACTCCAGCAATTGTATTTTCTGATGCAAATGTAAAACTCAGAAATTCTTTTGAAAAATCCTTGCTGATCAATGCTGGTGCTTATGTGAGTACCTTATTGATCTCCTCAAATGACTGTTTTTCTTCTACTGTACACTTGATGTCAGCTCCCTTTTTCAGCATCTTAGTTATGTCTTTTACAATCTCAGCAAAATTAGGAATAAACATCCTCACAAAATTTACCCTTCCAAGGAAAGACTGAATTTCCTTTCTGCTTCTAGGTAGATCCACTTTCTGAATTGCATTGACCCTATTTGGATCAATATTAATCCCACCTTTAGAAATAAAATGCCCAAGTAACTTACCATAAGTCAGAGAAAAAATTATTTTAGAGGGATTGAGAGAAATTCCAAACCTTCTACACTCCAACAAAATATTTTCTAGGTGCTTCAAGTGATCTTCTTCTCTACTTGAGAAAATTGTTATATCATTCAAATAGAAAACCACCATCTTGTCCTTATCCTTAGAAAAATCAATGTCCATTGCTCTTTGAAAGGTAGCTCCTACATTCATCAGACCAAAAGGCATCTTTGCATACATAAATGTGCCCCATGGTGTGGTAAAGGTTGTTTTCTCCTGATCTTCTGGATACACAAGTATCTGATTTTACCCTAAAAAACCATAAAGCATAGACATCCTTTGGGAACCAACAATATTCTGCAAAATTTGGTCCATCTTTGGGAGAGGGTAGTTATCCTTCAGAAAGGCCTTGTTTAATTTTCTGAAGTCAATGTTGATTCTAATTTCTCCACTCTTCCTTCTTACTGGAAGCAAGTTTGCAAGCCAATTTGAGAATCTAATTGGAATAATTATTTTGGCATCAAAGAGTTTCTTGATTTCCTTCTCAATCAGAGGCATAAGAAGTGGATTAATCCTCCTTAGCTTTTGCTTGAAAGGATTTTCATTTTCTTTAATAGGAATGGTATGCTGAATGATAGTAGGGTCATACTTCTTCAAATCAGCATAACTCCATGCAAAGAAACTATGAACCTTTTCATCATCTCAATATATTTTTGTTTCATGTCAACTGAAAGAAACTTTGAAAGCTCAATCATTTTTGGCATTGTAATTGTGCCAAGGTTACAACTCCCAACTTATTCATCATCAACTTGTATCCTAGGAGACTTGAACACATCATTCTGATCAAAAAGCTTCTCAAGAGGTATGAGACCTTTGGGTATAGAGTTATTTTTCAATTGTAACACTTCATAATTTCCCTTTTTTTCAGCACGCATGTTTTGCTGATCTACTTGTGTACTTTCAAAATCCTCTTTCAGTTCTATAAAGTTTTTGACTTGCTGGTCATCCTCAAAAACTTGCCAATGGATAATGTTGTCAGGGATAGCAGGTCTATGGCGAAATTCAACCACATATATTTCAGTGGAATGTACAATAATGATAAATAGACTTACAGAGACAACTAAGGAGTCAACTACTAAGTTTTGGTCTCTAGTCTTCGCAATAAATGAATATTCTTGGAAATTATCTAACATTTCCCGATCAAATTTTTGTATGCTCTCATTCTCATATCCTTAGTTTGATATACACCCTCAACTTGCTTAATAACTAATTCAGAATCTCCACAAACATAAATATTTTGGGCACCCATTCTTTTCAAAATTTCTAAGCCCAAAAATAAAGATTCATACTGGGCCATGTTATTTGTGCAATCAAAATTTAGTTTGTAAGAAAAAAAATTAATTTCATCCTCTGGATTTGTGATCCAAATTCCTACTCCAGAGCCCTTTCTTCCCGTTGATCCATCAAAGTGTAACAACCACCAACCTTATGCCTTCTCCTCACTGATTTTCTGGTTTTCTGTTTGCTGATTTTATGTTTCCTGAATTTCAGTTTGCTGATTTTATGCTTTCTTTTCATCTTCTGCATCATCAGTCAATTCATTGAAGATAATAGCAGATCCTAATTCAATATCAACATCATATATTGTAAAATTATAAGGTTTATCTTTACTACTTACCATGTAAGCCATCCTTGTTTCTTTGTATAGTCTCCTTTTCTCACCAAAAACAGGAATGGTGGCATAAGTTAGGTCCATCTGCATTGTACCTTTGATATTTTTTGCCCATGACCTTGATAACATCATGCCAAACTTAGGTGGAATGTCTACAACCACAATGTCCATGACCAATGTATTGGTAGGGACTTGTGTGAGACCAAAAACAACAACTTTTATTAAACCAATGCATTGAACTCTTTATGAATCAAAGGAAAACAAATCCTTAGATGGTCTAGTAATTTCCAACCCCATCCTTTCCATGATCACTTTGGGCATAAGATTGCGAGAGGCCTCTGAAGCCAACATGGCATTATGCAATGTCATTTCATGAATACTAAGGCTGACATAAAAAGGAGGCACCTCTTCATTCTGCTCATCCTCTAATCTTGGACCCAAGTATATGGTTGGATGATCTTCTTGAACTGTTAGGATATCAACAGCTACTGGTTGGTAATTTAGCATTTTTACAATCTTACTTCTGTATTCATTGACCTTAAGAATTTCTCCAAAAGGTACTGGGATTTTGATCTTAGAGATCTCACTCTCCAAACTGAAAACAAAAGAAGATTTTTTAGTCTCTTTGACAGGAGGAGGAGGTGGTGTATCTTTCCTAACCTCAGAAGCTTTAGGGGCATCTTTCTTGGGCTGTGTTTTGTTTGTAATAATTGGAATATTTCTATTTCTGAGGTTGTATTGTTTCTGCATCTCAAAGATTGTATGTTGATATCCTTTAAGATAATCAGATGGTTCCTCACCCTTGTTTACTTCATGATCTGACTCATCATGTTCCTCCTTAGTCAAAAAAATTCCTGACATTTTTTCATCTAAACAATGAGTTGAGTATTCTTGTATTTCAGGTTGATCTTCTTCATCAACTAAGTTTTGCTGAAAAGGAGGCCTTACTTGAGGGTTAGGTGGCTGATTTCTATTTTCCCTTGGTCTCTGCTAGTTTTGAGGTCTTCTGAACTAAGGATTTCTAAACTGAGGTTCATGTTGTGCAGGAGGAGCAGAGGCATTCCCAAGGGCAAGCCTATCCACAATTTTTTCCATTGTCTTCATCATGGAGTCAAATTTATCCTTTGAGGTGGAAGGCTTATCTTCTTCTTTCCATTTAGTCTTTCCCATCTTTGAATTTTTTGTTGCTATCATATTAACCTCCATCTTCACTGCATCATTTTTCATTTCAGCAAGTGAAGGGTATTCTCTTTCTCTTAATAGGATAAAAAAGTCATAATCAAAAGCTTCAACATATCTCAGCTAAGCTGCTCTTGGAGGAGGCTTTAGATGGGTGGGGATAGAGTCATTAAATTTCTTAAATCTCTTTGAAAAGTTTTGAACAGTTTCATCAATAGCTCTCTTCAAACTATTATACTCAATGAGGGCTTGTACAGGGTTGGTTCTATTTCCCCACTTCCTCAATAATATATCTTCAAATTCATTCCAATTATGTATGCTTCCTGCAGCAAGGGCTTTAAACAACTTCCTAACTTCACCAGTAAAGCTCTGAGAAAACAATCTCATCTTAACATCCTAATGGTCAACCACCTCCCTATCTATAAAGTCATTAAACTGGTCTACATGCTTTTCAGTTGTAATCTCTTCATTACTTCCCCAAGTTTTGATTCTAGCAGAATATTTGCTAGGAAGGGCATTTATGACAGCTGGAAGAACAAGAGGGGCATACCTAGCAGGTGCAGCAGCAGGTGGAGGTGGCACATTTCCTACCATGAAGATTGGAACTGTGGTAGTTTTAGGGACATCATTAGTAGAGGAAGAGGAACTGTTAGGAGAATGGATTATTGGTATTTGTTGTACAATCACAATTTAACTCCAATTAGGTAGAGGGACACCAGTTTTAGTTCTTAACAAAATTTCAAATGGGTTTAGTTCCTTCAACCTATCTAAAGATTCTCTCTCTAATAGCAACTCTAAAGTGGCTGCTTCCCAAAAATATTCTTTATATTTTTGTGTCACTAAGGCTGAGGTATCAATACCTCTTCTATGTAGGTCTAAGACAATTTCAGTCAATTATTTTTCACTTTCAGACCTAAACAAGACTTCCTGAATTTTATCATCAAAATTTTGATCTTCGGGACTTCTTAAAACTTCAGAGGACAAGCATTTTGTATGTAATGGAGTACTTGATATTGCAGAAATTCCTTGAATGCCTCTGGAGATGGTGTTTGGATTTTCCACAATTGTAGGTGGATCTGGGTCAAGATCCTCCTGTATCTCCTTTTCGAAGCCACCTTTGATCATATGAATTTTGAATGGAGTCACCAAGGTAGATGCAGCCTCGAACAGATTTTCTGACCTCCTGCTACCTTCAGAAGTTCAACTTCAAAATTTCGGGAAAAGTATATCTTCAGGCTCCCAACAGACGCACCAAAATGTTATCACAAAATTGTACTTGATTGGATACTATTCAGACAACTCTATGTAATTTTTTCAAACTAGCTTGTGACTGAAGCTTAGCCTCTTCAGTCTAAGAGGGTTCTCTCAAAGGGGTTTATGATATTAGATAATGATGAAACTAGATGGCTAACTCTATTTGAAAACTAACTTGATTTTGATGTATGTAGGTTGAAAAGAATACAGGTCTACAACCATTGGGCTTATGGAGTCAAAAAATCAATAGATTCAGTGGCAAGGTTTCTTGACATGGAAGCTGAGGCATAAAAGAGTTTTTAACAAAGGAAAATCACATATAGAACATAGGGCAACATAGTCATTTCATTAATAAATGAATTCAAAGAATAAACATACGAATTCTGAGTAATAAAGATGAAATCTACTGCAAGTGGTACACATAAAAATATATATCAGAAAGGAATTAAAAACTCCATGAGAATCTCAGGTTTGTTAAGAATAAGTCCTCTATAATACTGTGTTGAAGCCTAGAAAATCTCTGCTTCAAACATTGGGGAAAACCACCCGGTCGGGACCTTAGGACAGCTCCTTTTCCGTTTGGTATGGTGGCTCCGACTGGATTTAAAGGACCAGTTTCCTTATAACTAATGGGTTGGTGATGGGTTGATTTGGATGGGTGGAAATGGGACTAAATTGACTGAAATAAAGCTATCTAATTTAAACTAAATACTGATAAAGAAATTCTAACACTAACCCGGGCAATTATATGTGAATACAACTTAAGATTATTCCAATTTAACAATAACCATAAAAATGTATTATAATTTAAATCGAAATGTGCAGCAACAAATAAAGATAACTCTATTTAAGAAATTAAACAGAGTTGTATTAGCATATTGCATTCATCATTATATACCATCTATATATACTTATGAAAGATAACATTTCAATCATACTCAGAAATGATATATAAAGAAACGTTATGAAAACCAAATATATATAAATGATAGGAAATTTTAAAGCGAATATCATAAGACAAAAGAAATCAACAGTGAACAGATAGAAATACCTTATTCATCTTGAAAACTTTCAAATGAAATCTGATACTCTAATCCAGTAATTCTGATGCAAAATCAAATTCCAAGGTACAGAAATGCAACACTTCAAAGATAATTCCACATAAAAATCACCAGATGTGATCCTTTAAAAAAATATATAAGTCAGTGGAGTACAGAAATGTAATCTCCAAGTCAAAAATATTAAGATCCAGGACCCTTCTCTAAATGCATGAGAAGGGTTTAAATACTACTTAGCTAAATCTAAAAATAGTCTATTACAAAAATTAAGGATTCGGTTTAATGACCGTCATTTTCCTAGGCTAAAATACAGTAAAATTAAAACTAAATCTAAAAAATAAAGACTATTAACTAACTATTTATGAACTTGATCTTTAAACTTGCAGGCATCTAGCATAGTTTTGAGAAGATGTGGTTGACCGACTTCAGAGTTCAACTGTCCTAAAAAGACAGAGTCGGCAAGTGTGGGTGCAATATTCTCAGTAGAATTGATGATACAATTAAGTGCACTGTGCTGACTGTGTGGCTTCACTAAGTATGTCCAGTATGAGTCCCAATTTAATCTTGTTAGCCCTTAGATTGATTTTGCTCTTTATTTTGCCTTTTGCTTCCATTCTGTTTGCAGTTGATGTGCTTATGGGAGATATCCTGGAACAGTTTCTGAAATCAAATTAGCTTTGTGTAAATTATCATTTATACAATCAGTATGAGTGTTTGCCGCTGTAGCCGCCTCCTCTGCTATTTTGATTTGTGCATTCTCCTCTATTGGAGCTTTTTGCTCTGCTATTAATTTTGCAATTTCATCTTAATTTCGCTTTGCCATTTTCTGTTTTTCCTTTTTCTCATATCATACTTCAGCCAAGGTAGTTTCTTCTTTATAGATTTGATCTTTCGCAGTAGTTTTTCTCTTTGCCGAACACGCTCCACATCTTTTTCTTGCTCAGCATTAAGTGCCTTGAATTTGGTCAATGTTTCCTCATTTTGCTTTACAGTTATTTCAAGTCTCTTCAACTCCCGACTTTTCTCAATAAGAGCTTTATGTTTTCCTGAGAGCTCCTGATCTCCAATAGCTTTTTCAGTAACTTCTAAAAGCTCTATAGGGGATAATTTGGCAAACTCACATACCCTATCTTGTGGTAGAAACTGTGTCAAATTGCCCACTTGGATATTGAACTTGTGAACAACGTCTAAAACATCCTTTTTGGTACTGTCCGCCCATGTTTGTTTTTCTTCAACGGTTCATCTCTTTTGGTCCACTCCTGTGTGCATTCTAACAAATTCACATGTTCTCTGGCAAAATCTTCCATGAATTGCTTATTATAAGTCGCCTGAGGTTCTGGCAACTTATACATCCGCCTCAAATCTTCCGTGGTGAATGACCCGATTAGCTCTTGAGATGGAGTTCTAAATTGCCTGTCTGAAATATCGGTGTTGTCCAGCACCCATTTCACCATGTCCGTATACGGGAGAATCCTTGGCCTTGCCGCTATCCTATGCAGAAATGAGCAAGCCAGTTCTTTGAGAGTTGCCTCAGACGTATTACTGGAACCTGCTGTAGCCGCAACTTTCAACACCACAGGATTTTCTTCTTCCAGCAAATTATACATTCCTTCCCATGTGGTTATACCAGCATCCTAATTAAAAGTGGTGTTTGCATACAGTTAAGCCATTTCTCTGTTTTCAGAATTCGAGCTCTTCTCTTTCTTACCCATAATGTTCTGTGAAAGCTTTGTATAGACGTTTGCTCCTTCGTGCCTGCGATTTACGAGTTAAATGAGAGTAATGGAATAAGAAAGGTGATGAGATAGTTTTAAATGCGAAGGCGGATGAAATATATTATTATAACATGAAATGACTTTCAATCAAAACAAAATCTCATTTACCATTAATTGACAATCCATTCATTTAATCCAATCATTAAAGCACATAACAAATATTGATATATGGGAAGATTTTCTTTGAACAACGCGCTTTTATGAATCTGTGACATTGCGATCTGCGCAATATCGCAATATCGCAATATCACAAAACGTAACCATCGCAATTTTGCAAATAGCGCAAAAGCGCAAATTGCGAAATAGCGCAAAAGCGCACATCGCAAATATCGCAAAAGCGCAAAATTATAAATAGCGCAAACAGTATTCGTTTAACATTTCTGTTTTCTGCGCTATGCGATCTGCGACCAATATGTTATTGTATAGGCTTTTTGGGATCGCATTATCGTAAAATCGCAAAATCGCATTTCAGTTTTACAAAAGATATCTACCATTTTGTGATGGATGCGCTATTTTGTTTAAAGAACAATTTTATTGTAATCTATCATAAACTTAAGTTTTTCTTAAGGTTCTTTCTAAGGGATTTCTCTAAGTTTATGATAGAAAGTTTTATTTGAAAAGGAAACAAATCCTAATTGATTTTTTTGGATTTTTTAACAGGGTCCCCATTTATTTAGTATTATTACTAATATTAAATAAAAAGGGGGGTTGTTGCTGGTCACAACAATTGGCGATTCACTGAAAGAAACAGTTATCTCTGAAAAATAAAATGAACACTATATTTCTAGTAAATAAAGATTTTGAAAGATAATGAAAACTATCTTAGGATATTTTAAATAAAATCTAACTATGAAAAAGAAATAAAAATCATTCACAATTTCTTTCTAATTCCTTGAGAATAAAAACATTTTTTGGGTTGTCTCAAGCTTTGATTGGTGTTAATAATGAAGTAAGTGGATTTCTCCAAGTTTTGGTTTTATAATATACTCTATTGCCATAGGTATTGCCTCTGCTGCTTGCAAATGTTCATAGTCTCGACAGGGTTACCTTTAAACCATTAACCTTTCATTGTCCCATCCAACTAAAATTATGACTTTTTAAAAGATAAATTCATAAGAGCTATTATCTCATGTTTTTGTCTTTTACTTATTTTTTATTTTTAAGAGCCATTTTTCTGGTTTGGTAGCTAGTTAATAACAATTCCATTCACTAGTTATAATTAAACTGAACAAGCTGGCTCGTGATGACACCCCTTGTCTTATATTTATAAGCCATTACCTTGTTTTGGTATGCAGTATTGGTAATGTCAGTTTTATTACTCCTTATGAACATGGTAAGTCGGCTCATAATGAGACCTCTTATCTCTTAAATTTTCATATAATTTCTTAGAATTACATTCTAAAAAATCACAACTTAAATGGATGGGGTGAAACAATTTTATCCTTAAGAATCAATGGATGACAATTTTCAGAGTTTTTTGAATACCAAGACTTTGAAAAATCTTTACTCTTATAGATAACCTTTCTCTGCTCAATAAACTTATAATGATTTACATTCTCCTCAAGTTTTCAAAATATCATGCAAATGATTGGAATAATCTTTCAAAGTTTAACATCTTATTTTAAACTATCCAAAAACTATGATCATCTCTTAAAAATTCTTATTTACACAAAATAAATATTTATAATATTTTTCCTAAGAAATTTTCATAAAATAGTAAACAGTCAATTATAGACTTATTAACAACCTTTATTTGCTAAAACAATCAAAAAACTTTGCAGAAAGGAATATGTACAGTTTAAGAAGGGTTTACCTCCTTATGAAAAGAATTTCTTCAAGATAAGCCCATTTACAGGAAGAGATTCTCTCTTACCTGTTAGATCTTGGAGTATGAATGTATTTGAGCCTATCTTTTCAACGATCTGAAATGGTCCAAGCCACATTTTCTGAAACTTGGTATGTTTACATTTTTCTTCGTGTGCTTTATCCCATTTCAGAACAAGATCACCAATTGAAAAAAAAATTGAGCCAGTAGAACTTGCATCAAAAGAAGATTTTACAAGCTGTTGATGTTTTTCATGAATAATTTTTGCTTTATCTCTATCTTCTTCTAGTTTAAGGATTTGATCATATCTCAATTGAATGGATGAAGAAGGATTTTCTTCAATAAATTGCACTAGGGCTAATGATGGAAGAGTTAAATTTGATGGTATCACAGCTTCTTTTCCATAAACTAAATTGAAAGGTGAGGTTCCTATTGAAGCTTTTTCAGTGATACGATCAGCCCATAATGCAAAGATTAAGGACTTGTGCCAATTCTTTTGATTTTGATCAATGGTCCTTTTAATGATTTTGATAAAGATTTTTGTTAGTGGATTCAGCCAAACCATTACCTTGTGGATAATAATTTGCTGAATATTTCAATTTAAAACCTCTTTTGACTGCAAATTCTATTAAACTATTTCCAGAAAAGTAAGATGCATTATCAAAGACTAGAGCGTTAGGTACACCAAACCTGGTTATGATGAATTGATCTATGAAATCAATAATTGCATCAGAATTGGCTACCTTCAACGGGATTGCCTCTACCCATTTTGTAAAGTAATCAATTGCAGTAAGGATGTACTTGTGCTGTTTGGAAGAATGAGGTACTATCTCACCAATAATGTCAAGCCCCCATTGTTCGAATGGTTGTTCAATAGTCACTGGTTGCAAAGGAAAAGCTGGTTTCCTTTGTCTTCCACTTGCAGTTTGACAAATTTGGCACTTCCTTACGTAATCATGTGTATCTTTAAAAAGGGTAGGCCAGTAATATGTTCACACTTACCTCATTAAGAATGGACACTTCAAAATAACTTCACTACTCATCATAATCTCCTATTAAAACCTTTTCTACTTTCGCCTTTTTGTTATCTATAGATTGAATCACTGAACAATACATTAACAAAATTGACTTTATTGAACAGCTTAATCAGCACGTCACTTATAGTCGATTAGAAGGAGCATACCCATTTTTCTGGCGAACAGATAAGATCAAAGATACCGAGATCTCGTAGTCAGAATACTTTCACATCACATTCTTGAATATCTTGATTTGAATCTTGATTTTCCGGTATGTTATGAGCTCCTGCCAATAATCTGCAAAAACCTTGTCCTCTAACAATCTTAGCTGGTTTAATATCAATATCATATTCTTGCAAGGCTGTTACCCAGTTAGCTCTCTTTTCTCCTACTTCTTTTTGAATTAATAATTGCCTCACTGCAGAGAATGGGACAATAATTTTTGTATGTGTTTTCAAGAGAAAAGGTCTGAAATGTTTGATTGATTTAAACACGGCAAAGGCTTGTTTTTCAACATCGGAATAATTAAGCTCAGCTCCTTGCAGATTTGAGCTAAAGAAAGAAATTGGTGCCTCAATTTTCTGATCATTGAGCTGTGTTAAAACAGCTGCATAAGATGTTTTGGTGGCCAAAGTATACAAAGTAAAATCTTTAGAAAAATCTGGGGTATTCAATGCTGGTGCATTAATGATCGCTTGTTTGATTGACTCAAAGGCTTCTTTCTCTTTATGCCGCCATTTTAATACTGAATTCTTCTTGATCATATTTTGCATAGGTAAAACAATTAAAGAAAAATCAGGAATGAATCTTTTAACAAAATTGATCATCACAACATTGTATGGATTTTTTTGTTATGAGGTAAAGAAATATCGAAATTTTTGACTTATGTTTGACTATATATACCATCTTTTGACACAACAACTTAAGAGTTTGTCTCAAGAAAGGAAGATTTTTTGATTACAATGCCAAAACCAGTTTTTTTTCAATGATTAGACTGTGCAGATGATTGGCTCTCTTTTTTGAAAATACTGTTATGTCATCAAGATAAACAACAACTAATTTATTGATCAGACCTTTAAATGCTATGTCCATGGCTCTTTGGAAAGTTGCTCCCGCATTTATTAGACCAAAAGGCATTTTCTGATAAGCATAAGTTCCCCATTTTGTTCTGAAAGTTGTTTTCAATCTGTCATCTGGATGAACTAAAACTTGATTATAGCCCGAAAATCCATTGAGAAAGGACATAAGTTCAGAACCAGCTACCTTTTGAAGTATTTGTTCCATGGTTGGCAATGGGAAATTGTCTTTTAAACATGCCTTGTTTAAATTTCTGAAATCAATACAGATTCTTATATCACCATTCTTCTTCCTTACAAGTACCATATTGGAAACCCAATTGGAGTGCCTGACCGGAAAAATGATTTTGGCTTTTGAAAGTTTATTAAGTTCTGATTTGATTTGACTTTCGAGATTTGGATGAATCTTTCTCAACTTCTGTTGAACAGGTTTAATATCAGGAAGCATTGGAATTGTGTGTTGAATAACTGAAGTATCATACGTTTTTAAATCATCATAATTCCAAGCAAAAACATTTTTATATTTGTTCAAGAGTTTAATGAAAGCATTCCTTTCCTCTGGTGTTAAATTGAGTCCTAAATTAACGTTTTGAGGTTTAGAATCAGAACCAATATTTACTAATTCAAACTTCAAAGTGGAACTTTGAAGTTTAGTATTAGTGACTTTCTTGAATCTGTCTTTAATATCATATAAATCCTCTAATTTAACAACAGATTTTGGAATGGGATTTTCATTACCTTTTGAAGCAATTTGTAAATCATGATCATTCTCATCAATAATTTTCTCATCATATGATTTCTCTGAAGTCATGAAATTTAAAATATCTTGATCATGATAGAAAACTCTCCAATTTGTGACATTATCGGGGACAGATGGGCGAAAAATCAATTCTACAGAAAACCTATCAGGACTGCAATCTTCAGCAGGAAGGAGTTTAGATGCAACATTAGCTAACAAGTCAACTGATGTGTTTTGATTCCTAGGAATAGGAGTAATATTGAATGCTAAAAAATGAGTGGTAAGATATTGTACTAGGGTTTGATAGTGTTTAAGATGTCCTGAAAGGCAGTGAATAGTATTCCTAACTTGTTTTATAACAATTTCGGAATCACCAAAGACTTTCAAGTATTTAACATCTAACCCTATAGCTTTATAAAGTCCTTGAATCAAGGCTTCATATTCTGCGGTATTGTTTGTGCACTCAAATTCTAACTTACATGACAGCATGGTTTTCTCTCCATATGGATCAATTAAGATGCATCCTGCTCCAACTCCATCACTAGACTTTGATCCATCAAAATATAACGACCAAAATAAATATTTATCTATTGGCTTATCTACAATTACATCAGAAATATTTACAATTCTTGAAGAATCATATTGTGAAAAATTTTCTATTTGAGAAACAAAAGTATTTACAGAAAAAGGTGATTGAGGTGCTTTGAAGTTTCCAAGAAATGACTCAGCAGAATAACCTCCAAGAATATTGTTGTTGAATGCCACAGGCTCATTAGGTTGTTCAAATTCAGTGACAGTGTGCATCATATGTTTTTCTCGTTCAACTTTGATTTGATTTGGTTTCCCTTTGTAGGGAAGCCACATATGTGAATAATCAGTTGAGATATAACCATTAAGTTTCGCAGACCAGTCCCTGCTCAAGATTAATCCATAGAATTCAGGAATATCAGCAATTAAAATATCAATTCTTTGGACAATCCTAGGATCAGAAGCTAATCTGATAGTAACTGAATTGATTTCTCCTACAACTTGAACTTTAGAGCGATCCAATTGAACGATATGAACTGCTGATTTCTGTGGTTCGATATTCAATTTGGTACAAAAAGAAGTAGGCATTATATTAGAGGAGGCTCCAGAATCAATCAAACAATTATGCAGATTCTTATTGTACATTTCATAAGTCAAAAGAAAAGGAGGAGTTTGAGAATTTGACTTTTCTCCAATGAGCACTGTATCAGTAGCATCTACCTTATCTGGTGGCTTACCAGCTCCTCTAGCTGCTTATGCAACTACACCACTTGGTAAAGGAGCAATTGGTGTAGCGTTTAATTCTTTCAATAGCAACTTCTGCTGGTGTTTTAGTTTGCTGAGTTCATGTAAGGAAATGTTGGCTTTAATCTTTTTCATGTCTTCAACAATGTTATACTCCATAGGATCTGAGACCACTAAAGTCTTTGTTGTTGATGTAGGAGGATTAGAAGAAGAAGGCTGATTTTGAGTAGGTAATGGGGAAGTTTTCTTTGCAGGGGATTTGTCTTTAGTACTTGGAGTTGTAATTTTCTTTTTAGGAGCTGTTTGTACAGGCTCTGATGTAGATTTACTCCTAGTACTTACAGGCATAACTTCTTGTTCTACCTCACTATCAGAATTATGGAGAATAAAATCCCATATTCCATGCAATTCAGCTATTTCTCCATTCTCATCTTCCTCATCTGATACTAAAGATGTATCTTCTTCTGATTCCTCTTCTTCTGATTCTGCATTAGAGATTGCATTAGGAGGTTTAGATTCAACTTGGTTTCTTCTGAAATTTCGGAATGGTTTTTTAGTAGAAGTTTCAGCTACTTGTTTTTTAATTTCAACCATTTCATTTGACATGGTTTTAAGGACTTTCTGTAAACCTTCCATGTCGTATGGGTCTTTGGCATTTTTCTTTGAATCATCTTTGAAGCTGACTTTCTTTGATTTCCTTTCCTCAATAACATTTTTCTTTTCTAGAGAAATAATTCATTTTTCTACTGCAATAGCCTCTTTCATATTCTCGGCTAACGTAGGTTTGCAGCTATATCTACAAAAATTGCTATGTTTGAGGGTAAGGCAGTTATGTACCATTCAATTCTGACTTGTTCACTAGGCCTTGAATCTGTGTGAATTTTGTTCAAGAGTTTGTTGAATCTAGCGTTGAATTCTTTAATGGGTTCCTTGGGTTCTGCTTTCAAATTTGAGAGATTGTTGATTAAAGTAGCTATTGATCTGTCATCTCCAAATTTGGTTAAAAAATGATCTGCAAAAATGGCCCAACTTGTTATGGATCCTGAAGGTAATGAAAAGTACCAGGATCCTGCTGCCCCTTGAAGAGTATAAGGGAATAGTCTGACTAGGACATCTTCATGTACGAATCCATTCAAATTTACAGCCAGCATAAAGTTATTGATATGTTCTTCAGCTTGAATGTTAAGATCTGGGCTAAACTTTGGAAGCCATTTTCCAGGATTGTCAGGTAAATCATGTAAGGTGCAGGCATGTTGACAGCTCCTGGAGTAGCCCATGGTCTAGCCATTATTGGAACAACTATTGGAGGAGTAGTAGAGGCTGGTAGTGTTTGAATAGAAGTTGTTGGAATAGATGATGATTGAGCAGATGATGATTGAGGAGATGATGTGGAAACAACTGTACTTTGTTGAGTTGAGGTTTCGGAAACAAGTAATTGAATATTAGATGAAGAACCTATATCACTTACTGATTCCGATTGAGTTTTTCTTGTCTTGACTCTACTAGGTAAAGGGAATTCTTTCGGAGAAATACCAAGTTTTTCACGTTGAAGCCTAGTAAGAGGTTTTGAAGAAACAAATTTTGAAGTTACACTACCTTCAGATATTTCAGACTCATCTAGAGATAATGAGAATCCTTTCAATTTATGGATTAAATCTTGAACTTCAGGAGACTCAGGATTTTGATTGTTTGAATGTTTTGAGATTTTGGTAGTGGGTGTATGAATATTCTTCTCAATTCCTTCTATAGGATTTTGTATTTCAGAAGTAATTGAAGAAGTTGATGAGGGTGTTTTGCTCTCAGAATGGCTTGTGGGTAAATATTTACTTGCCATTCATAGCTCAAGCCCTCCTTCTAGCGCCAAAAATGTTGAAGCCTAGAAAATCTCTGCTTCAAACATTGGGGAAAACCACCCGGTCGGGACCTTAGGACAGCTCCTTTTCCGTTTGGTATGGTGGCTTCGACTTGATTTAAAGGACCAGTTTCCTTATAACTAATGGGTTGGTGATGGGTTGATTTGGATGAGTGAAAGTGGGACTAAATTGAATGAAATAAAACTATCTAATTTAAACTAAATACTGATAAAGAAATTCTAACACTAACCCGGGCAATTATATGTGAATACAACTTAAGATTATTCCAATTTAACAATAACCATAAAAATGTATTATCATTTAAATCGAAATGTGCAGAAACAAATAAAGATAACTTTGTTTAAGAAATTAAACAGAGTTGTATTAGCATATTGTATTCATCATTGTATACCATCTATATATACTTATGAAAAAATAACATTTCAATTATACTCAGAAATGATATATAAAGAAACGTTGTGAAAACAAAATATATATAAATGATAGCAAATTTTAAAGCGAATATCATAAGACAAAAGAAATCAACAGTGAACAGATAGAAATACCTTATTCATCTTGAAAGCTTTCAAATGAAATCTGATACTCTAATCCAGTAATTCTGATGCAAAATCAAATTCCAAGGTACAGAAATACAACACTTCAAAGATAATTCCACATAAAAATCACCAGATGTGATCCTTTAAAAAAATATATAAGTCAGTGGAGTATAGAAATGTAATCTCCAAGTAAAAAATTTTAAGATCCAGGACCCTTCTCTAAATGCATGAGAAGGGTTTAAATACTACTTAGCTAAATCTAAAGATAGTCTATTACAAAAATTAAGGATTTGGTTTAATGACCGTCCTTTTCCTAGGCTAAAATACAGTAAAATTAAAACTAAATCTAAAAATAAAGTCTATTAACTAACTATCTATGAACTTGATCTTTAAACTTGCAGGCATCTAGCATTGTTTTGAGAAGATGTGGTTGACCGACTTCAGAATTCAACTGTCCTGAAAAGACAGAGTCGGCTAGTGTAGGCGCAATCTTCTCAGTAGAATTGATGATACAATTAAGCGCACTGTGCTGACTGTGTGGCTTCACTAAGTATGTCCAGTATGAGTCCCAATTTAATTTTGTCAGCCCTTGGATTGATTTTTCTCTTTCTTCTGCTTTCTGCCTCCATTCTGTTTTCAGTTGATGTGCCTGTGGGAGATATCCTGGAACAGTTTCTGAAATCAGATTAGCTTTGTGTAAATTATCATTTACACAATCAGTAAGAGTGTTTGCCGCTGTAGCCGCCTCCTCTGCTGTCTTCTCTGCTCTTCTGATTTGTGCATTCTCCTCTATTGGAGCTTTTTGTTCTGCTATTAATTTTGCAATTTCATCTCGATTTCGCTTCGCCATTTTCTCTTTTTCCTTTTTCTCATATCATACTTCAGCCAAGGTAGTTTCTTCTTTATAGATTCGACCTTTCACAGTAGTTTTTCTCTTTGCCGAACATGCTCCACATCTTTTTCTTGCTCAGCATTAAGTGCCTTGAATTTGGTCAATGTTTCCTCATTTTGCTTTACAGTTATTTCAAGTCTCTTCAACTCCCGACTTTTCTCAATAAGAGCTTTATGTTTTCCTGAGAGCTCATGATCTCCAACAGCTTTTTCAGTAACTTCTAAAAGCTCTATAGGGGATAATTTGGCAAACTGACATACCCTATCTCATGGTAGAAACTGTGTCAAATTTCCCACTTGGATATTGAACTTGTGAACAACGTTTAAAACATCCTTTTTGGTACTGTCCGCCCATGTTTTTTTTTCTTCAACGGTTCATCTCTTTTGGTCCAATCCTGTGTGCATTCTAACAAATTCGCATGTTCTTCGGAAAAATATTCCATGAATTGCTTATTATAAGTCGCCTGAGGTTCCGACAACTTATACATCAGCCTCAAATCTTCCGTGGTGAATGACCCGATTAGCTCTTGAGATGGAGTTCTAAATTGCTTGTCTGAAATATCGGTGTTGTCTAGCACCCATTTCACCATGTCTGTATACGGGAGAATCCTCGGCCTTGCCGCTATTCTATGTAGAAATGAGCAAGCCAGTTCTTTAAGAGTTGCCTCAGACGTATTACTGGAACCTGCTGTAGCTGCAACTTTCAACACCACAAGATTTTCTTCTTCCAGAAAATTATACATTCCTTCCCATGTGGTTATACCAGCATCCTTATTGCAAGCGGTGTCTGCATACAGTGAAGCCATTTCTCTGTTTTCAGAATTCGAGCTCTTCTCTTTCTTACCCATAATGTTCTGTGAAAGCTTTATATAGACGTTTGCGCCTTCGTGCCTGCGTTTTATGAGTTAAATGAGAGTAATGGCATAAGAAAGGTGATGATATAGTTTTAAATGCGAAGGCGGATGAAATATATTATTATAACGTGAAACGAATTTCAATCAAAACAAAATCTTATTTACCATTAATTGACAATCCATTCATTTAATCCAATCATTAAAGCGCATAACAGATATTGATATATGGGAAGATTTTCTTTGAACAACGCGCTTTTATGAATCTGCGGCATTGCGATCTGCGCAATATCGCAATATCACAATATCGCAAAACGTAACCATCGCAATTTTGCAAATAGCGCAAATTGTGAAATAGCGCAAAAGCGCACATCGCAAATATCGCAAAAGTGCAAAATTATAAATAACGCAAACAATATTCATTTAACGTTTCTGTTTTCTGCGCTATGTGATCTGCGACCAATATGTTATTGTATAGGCTTTTTGGGATTGCATTATCGGAAAATCGCAAAATCGCATTTCAATTTTACAAAAGATATCTACCATTTTGCGATGGATGCGCTATTTTGTTTAAAGAACAATTTTATTGTAATCTATCATAAACTTAAGTGTTTCTTAAGGTTCTTTCTAAGGGATTTCTCTAAGTTTATGATAGAAATTTTTATTTGAAAAGGAAAACAAATCCTAATTGATTTTTTTGGATTTTTTAACTAAGGGCCCCCATTTATTTAGTATTATTACTAATATTAAATAAAAAGGGGGGTTGTTTCTGGTCACAACATGCTGATATAAGTCAAATTACATAAAGCAGCAGTAGTGCAAAAAATCTCCAACCCTTTACAACTTCAATAATCTGCCTTCAAATAGACCTTCTTACATCAGAGATGATTTTCCTCTTGGCTAGATTCATCGAATTCTTCTAATGACACCTAACATAACATAAAAGCATGTCTTTTAATCAGAAAATGACAGCTATACTCTAAAACAGTCCTTTTCCTAATAGAACTGAAACTCCTATTTATTACATCAAACTACCTTATCTCTTAAAATAGTTACATATCTAACAAATAATGCTTCACATGTTTAAATAAGCTATGACATAGCTCATCACTACTTGAAATTTTAAATATCCTCCTCAGCATATGGAAACAAACCCTATTTTTCAGGAAAACAGGACCCTATCTTCAACGAAGGCTTCAGCTGATGAGTTGTCTCCATTTCATGATCTTCAAGTCATAAATATTTGTTGGAAAGGTCCCTTGCCTTGCTTTATGTGTCCATCTATCCAAAAAAAAAATTAAAATGCTCATAAACCTTCAAAGATAGCTCGCTACGAAAACATGGCAGTTTCGTACCGTGCTTTTGTAGTGTCCAAAAAATGATTTCTTCACTCAAAATTTATGTTTCTTTGCTCCTCCATGGTGTCCATCATGTCATGACACTTCATCATCACCATTATCCCCTCTTGAAATCTACAAAAAGAGATTTTAAAGGCAAAAAAAAAACTACAGAAATTTTCGTAGCGTTTTCCTCGCTTCGAGCCCAGGAAACACTACAAAACTGTGGAAAGCTATGTAATTTCTAGATTTTGACCGTGTTTCAAAAAGGTAACTTCAAGTTGTATAAACTTGGTTTTCAACATGCCATTAAACTCTTAAAACATAATCAAACTCAACTTAAGAGCCTTGAGGTGTTTCCTCTTCATTATTGATGAGTTGAACTATGGGTTCCTCAACTACAATCATCTTTAAACCCTTATTCTCCAGCTCCTCATGGATCAATTCTAACTTCTCTTGGAGGTCTTTGACTTGGTCCTTCAATTTTCTGTTCTAACATGCTTCACCTCTTTCCTCAATGGCATAGTCCATTTGATTAATTGTTGTGTATCATCTAAGGTCTTTGACACACTATCAACCTGCTCTTCCCAAATCTCTTTCATTTTCTCAAATTGCACTTTTTGGAAATTATGTTTCCTTACCTCTTTATTCAATATTGCTATTTCATGATTTTCTAACTTCAACTGCTCCTCAAGCACCTCAAACCCAATTTTTTCAATAATTTTCTCCTTTCCTTTCTTTTGCTTGATGATTGATTCTTCTTTTGCAGGTGATGAAAGTTCAATAATGTTTGGTAATGGCTGGGTAGTTTCAGTGAGCTTCTGAACTGCTTTACTACTTTCCAAGAGTTTTCTAGCATGTCTTGTTATGGGTTTCCTAGCCTCAAACATAAAACCTGCATCCTCACCTTCAAACTCTAACTTCTTTGCCGATTTAGCTTTCTTGAGCTTCTTTCCTCCCTCATATATATCCTTAGCTTGGACTATGGGAGTCTCTTCAATATCAATAGCATGCAGAATGTCTTCTAAATTTCCCTTGGGCCACTGTTTGGCTTCTTGTAATCCTTTTCCTGCCAGGTTTACTCACACTTGGCTCTTGTTTTGCAGGTTTTATCATAGTTGATTTTTTTTTTGCAGGTGAAAAAGCAGGTGTATATATTAGTCATCAGTAATTTTTTCTATTTTTATATGAATAAATGCTTGCCCTAGATTTCTAAAAACAAGATTCACTAATATTGTGGGTTTTAGAAATCTCACTACCATAGTTATACTTAAAACAAAATTTTCGCTATTTTACCACTCTAAAATTCCCTAGTTAGACTACCACTCCTAAAAATACCCCTCCTAAGCTCATGCCACTCATATTTATCCTATTTTTCCCACCCATAACCTCATCACTCTATTTCGCCTTTGCCTAACCCCTCCACTTTTCATCTAGGATTTCCAAACAACTTGCTCCTTCTCATGTTCACAGGGTGCCTCAAGCATTGATGGTCTCAAAACTATCTCTATAGGCTCTTTATATAAATCAATTACATTGGATTTTAGATCTTCAATACATCAATTTTTCAAAAACTCTATTTTTCATACTTGAAGACCCCAAGTCAAGCTTTTAGTCAAAGAACAAGTCAAAGGAGTTTTCCACCAGGTCATTAGGGTTTCATAGTTGTAGGGTTATCTTTGGTGTTCTAAATCACTATTTTTCACATGCTAGAAGCTGAATCAAATGTGAAAGAAGGATGGCACCTGTTTGTCCAAGATAGATCAGAAAAGTCTCAAATGAAGACCTCCTTATCAAGTTCAAGTTCTGTAAAGGGCAGTTGCTCATTTTTTGACATTTCTGCAGGAGTGTCAAGGTGACTATCAGAATAAAATTGGTAAAGAAAAAGGTATGCTCCTCATTAAATACATTCACAAGCTAAGAGACAGGGAGAATTCTATCTCGAAATAGAAATCAAGGTTTCTAAGCTTGTTTGAGCCAACAGCATGCCAAACAAGGATCCAATGCAGCAAATCACATGGAGGAGGCACACCAAATGAACCAAAAATGGAAGATGTTTCTTAGAAATTATGAATGAAAAAGGGAAAAAGGCGAGGTGAACTAGACAGAAATTAATGAACTTGAAAGGGCTATAGAGAACTTAGAATACAACACTAATAATTCTTCTCAAACAACCCATAGACCTAAGGTTTTGGAAAGATAGGCAAGGGAGGTAAAGTGAAGTTGTTAGACCTCCATGATGACAGTAGAAGGAAGGTTTGAAGAGACCGTTGTAGGTGACTTCCAGATTTTGCCAAGGTAAAGTGTTTCACTGCCTCAGAAGAAAGAAAATGAAAAGAGTATCAGTGAAAGGAAGGTCAAGCTTTCATTTTCAGTCATTTGCACTCAATGATCAAAGGAATAAAAGCATACGGTTGAGTTCCAAAATGGAAAGCCAAACTGATTATAAGGTTGCTACTATGTGACTAAATATGTCAAAAACCAAGAACATCAAAAAAGGCTAAATCAGTATGTCATGGCACCTACAAATCAGAAGTAGCCAAAGAGGAGGTAGCATACATGATTGTGAAGACTATGGTGACTATAAAAGGTAAATTTATCATGCCCAAGGATCAGTGAAAAAGAGAAAAAACCATGTTTTTAAGTCACCCACACTCAGAAATTTCAAAATGATTAAAAACATGATTACAACTTCACCAATGCAAGAAAAAAGAGGTTTTGACGGTGCTAAGGTAAGGAAAGGTCCCTCATAAATGTTTTAAAAAGCTTACCATTACTGAATGAGCTTAAAAGATGTGTTGGATTTCAAAATAGCAGAGAAGGTATTTTTTGGCTTTCTGCTATGTCAAAATGAGTTAAACAAGACCTCAAGCTAAAGAAAGACCATTTCTTTCCTCCAAGCAAGCTTCCACAAAGAGAAAAAGAACCACTTAAAGGTTTTCAAGTCTCCTACACAACAAATGTCAAAAAGTTAGTGAAAGACAAAAAGGCTCAAATCACATTAGCAAAGTGGGTTTTTTCTAAATTCAATTTATCCTCCTAGGCTATAAAGGGCCTTTTTTACCCTTCACTCAACTCATTGTGCACATACAAAGATAGCCAAAGCATCCGAGAGAGAAATTTGGGCATTTTTAGTCAAAGTTGAGTGATTTTGCCCGGCGCTGCACGGTTGTGCAGACGCTACACGTTCAGCAGTCGGTGCTACGCATTCGGGAGTTTTCACAGTGTAAATTTAAACTGCATTGTGCGTTCAAACGGGAACTACTCAGTGCCCAGGGAGAGACCAATAGGCAGAAAACTTGCCTAGCACTGCACGTAGGGAGAGCTCGATAGGAAAAAAAGACGTTCAAGCATTGCGCCGAGGAGGCTCGACAGGCCTAAACACATTCAAGGGCTATGCTCAGGAGGCCCGACACACAGGAACATGTGCAGGCACTGTGCGTAGGGCTTAAGGGACCTGACTATGCGTTCAAGCACTGCACCTTCGCCAGAAACCCTCCTTCACTTGCAAATTTCCAAAAAACCACAAAAGAGCACCTCCAAGCTACATCCAAGGACTTGCAAAGGAACCAAAAGTTGGTAGGTGGATATTTTCCTTATTCTCCAAGTGAATTTCATGATTCAATTTTAAAGGAAAATTGGAAAAACCCTAAGGACTAGAAACCCTAAGTCTTCATGCTAAAAGCCTTGTTTCCTACTCCATCATCTACAAACAGGAATTTATCAGTCAAGTAGGGTAACTACAGTGAGTTCAAGTTAACCATTCATCAAAGCTTAAGAGGGATCGTTCATACACCTACAACTCCCTCTCACTCACTTAAAAAACTACCTTTCACCATCATTTCATTTCACTCCTCCTACCAAGTTTCACAAGCATGCCTAAGGTTGTTTAAAGGTAGTAGAAATCAAAATTTCAGGAGAAGGAGGGAGTTTTAGCAGTGAAGGAGACCAAGTGCCTATGAGGCAGAAGAAAAAAGGTGGGAAGGTTAATAGATTTGTACCCCAAGACACTTTGGAGCTTAAATCCTCTCCTATGATCATCACATGCTTTCAAAATGTAGGGTGTTTCCAGTTTTGAGAAAAGGTCCAACAAGTGCAAAGTCACCCTGAGCTCACTAGGTTGTTTATCCTCAACCTACACAATAAAAAAGTAAATTTTGCATGGTTAGATTTTGAGCTATCATTAGATGCCATTTCCAATGCTACATGCATACCCAATGTTGGTGAAAAGTGGTTCAAAAGAGCAATGTTGGACATAAGCTGCTATGAGCCATTTCTCAAACCTAGGTACAAAGAAGGTTGCAAACCTATTTTCCATTTTTCACACTTGATGGAGAGGTATGCACCCTTAATGAGTGTCATCATGAAATATTTTACATGTGAGGGGAGATACTCTAGGCTCTACTCCTACCATATCAGATTACTCATGCATTTTACTAGGGTTAAAATGCTTCATTTACCCTACTACCTGTATAGGAGTATCGACAAGATGTCTTCTGTTGTCCGAAGGAGGAATTATTCCCAGCAAATGCAGATTTTATTCCACCACTCCTTGATCAAGATGGTTGTGCTACATCAGTTGGATCAAAAGGGCATACCATGGGAGGTATTACTCATGAGGTCTTCACAAACCCATATCCCCATCATCAGCCAAATTTACCCTCATCATATCATCCTCCTCACTCTACTCCTCCATCACCTCCTACATATCATGCCTCATCATGTACACAAGTATCCTCTCCTCAAGAAAAACTCCCTTCCTCAGCCTCTCCCAAAGCATCAAATCAAGAAGGGAATGGCAGTGAACAAGCTAGTGACCATGAAGATGAGGGTGACAATGAATCAAATAAAAATGAAGATGAGGGTGATGGTGAGTTAAGCTAAAAGGAAGCTGAAAAAATGGAAATAGAGGGAGTTGATAACAGTGAAGAAAATGAAGAAGCTCATAGTAGAAATGAATTAAGCAGTGATGAATAGGAGGTCAGCAATGAAATAGATGACATGGAGGTAGATGATAATGAAGTTCAGGAAGAAAATATTGATGAAGAGGAAGCCACTGAACCTAAGGGTAGTGAAACTGACATTGGGGATAATGAATCAAGAATACATGAAGAAGAAAACAATCATGACAATCATGACAACATTCATGACAGTCATGACAACAATCATGACAGTCATGAAAAAAGTGAGCTCCGCAGTGATAATGATGATACTAGGGACAACAGTAGAACTCAGAGCCACAATGACAGTAAAAAAAATGAGGTTCCTCTTAGTGATGAAGAGGTAGAGGTAAGCAATGAAACAGGAAATATGGAGGAAAAGGAAGAGGCTGATAGTGAAAATAAAGATCACATCTATGATGATGCAAGGATCTACATTGAGGAGAAAAATGAAAATGTAGAAAGAAGGGAAAATACATAGGAGAAAAACAATCATGATGATGATGAAGAAGATAAAGGAAGTACAATGGATAGTGTAGAAATCAATGAAGAGGCCAACAATGAGGCTGATGTTGAAGGAAATGAGGTGAGCAACAGTCAAGGTAATAAGGAGGAAGACATGGAAACAAATGATGGAAGCCATGATCAAGACACTGAAATGATAACAATCAAACCTCTTCCATTGACATATCAAAGAGGATAAAGGCTTGTGTTTTCTACCTCTAAACATCAAGGGACCATGCCATCCACCTCAGCTAAGAAGCTTGACAAAGGCAAACAAAAGATCAAAGAAGAAGAAGAAGATTAGCATGAGGTTGAGAGAGAGTTTGAAATCATTCATATTGACAGTGATGAGAAAAATGAAGCAAGGATGTCAAACTTTCTCCTCTAGAAAAAATATACCCAAATTGAAGACCTCCAACCAAATCTAGAAAGGGCCAAGAGTGTGAATCATGTCCTTGAGATGGAAAACAAACAGTTAGGGGCACAAAATTCCATTTATGAGGCTAGAGAAATCAAAGCCCGGAAAGAAGGTCAAAGGGCACAGGTAAAGTTAGAGGAATTCATGGGCACCTATGAGGAAAGTGAATATGAAGAAGGGCAGTCTAGGAGGAGACCAAGAACCATGGGTTTAAAGAAGGCCTTGGCAAAACAAAGAGAACAAGAATCAACCTTGGTAGAGAAGCTCTCTTTAGATGAGCTGCTTGCCATGGAGATAGAGTATGATCGGGAGCCTTGGCTAGAAAGAGAAAACATACACTTGGAGGCCAAATTGGAGAAAGCCAATAAATATCTTGATCTCCAAAGAAAGATGACCAAGCACTATGCCTCGAGAAATCAAATTGCAAGGGCTAAGCTCAAAAAGGCCCATGCCAAAATACAAGCACTCAAAGAGGCAAAAGACCAAGAAAACCTTGGAATCTTGGTTGAAGCTTCTCTACAGGCTTCTCAAACCCCATAAGGAAGATATCCACCAATTTTTGGAAAATTTTGGTTTTTTGCAAATTTTGAGGCCTGTAGGCGCAACACCCTTGGCGCTACGCTTTCACCTTAGGCATACTAAAGAGGAAAGATTTGAATTTTTTGAATCCTCAGCTCAAGTACAATATTCTCACCAAATTTCAGAGCATTTGGAGCATTTTTGGTCCCTCAAAAGGCTAAAACACACCTCATTTTTCACCTTTTCTGCCTCATTTTCAGGCCTGGCACTACTTCTAGAGCAGTTTTGGGAGATTTAATTTTTGGATAGGTAAATAGAGTCCAATCAGAAAACCAAGAGAATTTTTGGAAATTAGACTCGACAGGCTTTCCAACGAGCCCTCACGGAGCAAATTCCGACACCAGGAAGGGCATCAAAACTTGGCTGCAAGTGGACCCAGTTTTCCTGTGCATGTGCTACGCCTTTAGACCTCACTGCTGCGCCTTTGATGTGAAAAAGTCAACAAAAGACACTCATTAGTGAAAAAATGATATTTTAGTGTTTTTTGGGGCAAATCACTCCAAATTTAGGCGCTAAGAGTTATTTTTGCATTTATTTCATGAGATATTTTGTGTCTTGGGCCTTGCTTGGTCTCTTAGACATAAATGACATTTATGGGTGTTTTTGACATTTTCAAACCCTAGTTAGGGTTTTTTCCCTCCTTTTCTAGATAAATAGAGCATGAGGGCCTTATTGTAAAATGTTGGCATTTGATGACTCTTGGGAGCAAGACATAGTTTTTTTGGAGATTGAAGAGAAATTCGTGTTGTGGAATTTGTGGATGGCTTGTTTTGATTGATGACGAAGAAGGCTTGCTTGCAAGATCCATGAGCTTGCTTAATGGTGATGTGATTCTATTAATTTCTTGTTTTCTTATGTATCATTGTGTTTCATCCTTCTATATTGCAATAGGACAAAGGTTTTAGACTAAGAAATGTTTTTCAAAGGCACCTTAGCTCTGTTTGTTCTTCACTACCTTTGCGTTTTCCTTTGATAGGTCAGTTTAGAGAATTATTAGTTGCTCTCTAGACCCACCCAAGATTGTTTATATTATGAATGATTCAACACAATAGATATCAAAGATGTTTTATTGTTAGCCCTACTTGTTTGATGTCACTAAAAAATTGTTTTTGAGATCTTTCTTTGAAGTATCACTAATTAGGTTTTTCCAGAGAGGCTATGTTTCGATCATACCCTTTGTCCATTATTGAAAGGTTTCCTTGGAGGTATTTATGGCTATGATCAATGATGTTTAGGAGTTCCCTCTTATTTGATTAATTTCATATTTTTATCTTAAATGTTTTTCTAACCTTGAAGGTGAAATCACTAGAAGTTAAATAGGTTTCTTGACTTCTATAGTTCACTGGATTGTTTTCTTTAAATGCTTATTTTATTGAGTTTAATCAAAGAGTTATTGGTTTTCCCTATCTTATGATTACTTATTTATGCTAAATAGTGTTAAAAGCCCTTCTTGTTAAAGTATTTGACAAGGGATTCTTAACTGCCCTTTGCCCTACTTTGTTCACAAACTTGATGTTCATTCCATCTCACACAAACCTTGAAAATCCATTTGACCATGTTAGATTTTCCTTGTGATGCACCCTGATTCATTGTTGAACTTTCCATGACTTTTTATAAACTCCATAGCCCAATGACTTGAAGATTTCCTCAATCCATCTATTCTACCTAATCATCTACCCAACCAAAACAAACAAAAAAACCCTAAAATTAACAACTAGCCTAAAATCAAACACTAAAAGCAAACAAGTTCACATCCTTTGCACAAAATAGAGAGATCCCTCTCTAAGTCTAGGAAGGCTAGGTCCTAGGACTCCAAAGACTGGTCTGATGTTACCCCTATTCATTTGTTCTCACCAATATAACAAATTAAGGGGACCTAACATAATGGCGAGCACAGTGGGAACCTGAGTAAATAGTAGCCTAAATATCTATTACAGACTCACAAACCCTCAGTTAAACTTAGGAAGTCTAGTGTTATCCAAGAGTAGAATCTGACTGTTTCACCATCCTAGCAAAATGATGACTCAATTGGAGGACACCCATAGAAACCTTAGGGCTACATAAAGGAACTCAGAAAACCCAAAAACATCCCTAGATTGGTTTTTTGTCAGTTATTGGTGGTGGACCATAAATACATATCCTTAAAACAGCAAAAAAAAATCCACCTGGCAACTCCACTAGCCTCTAGTAGGCCTTCTAACTTTACTAGTTTTCATAGACTTCCCTAGGATTGTGTCAAATCAGCCCTGAGAAGTTTAGAGGCCTATTCACACACTGTGTGAGTTTAGTAAACACTAAGAGAGGTCAACCTTCTGAAAGCAGTCATAAAATTTCAACCTCTCTACACTTTGGGTTTGAAATCTGGCTTCACAACGGATCAGTACCAAATCTCACCCGGATCCAAACCCTCCTACCATAGTTGATGACCCAAAAAATATTTTGTGGCAAACTTCTAGAACTGAAGATTCAACTACTGCTAGGATCATTCATAGATCAAGTTCTATCCCTGAACATCTTACATCCTTGCAAGATCCCCAGCTTGACTTGCACCATACACAAAAACGTTTCAGAACCAAGTCACAAAGTGGGATTGACCAGACTGAACTTGAGCCCATAGATTTGCAGCAGAGTTCTAGTAGAGAAGCCTCTCCTTCCAATCCTCCTGAATTTCAGCTTCTCCATCACTTTGGCTCTTTTTATCCCAATTCTGCTCAAAATCAATTTGCTGGTCCAACTACCTCTACCATCCCCATCCACACATCCACTGTACAAACCACTCCACTTCATACTCCACCTCCTCTCACAAACCCTCCCCTTGTAAATCCTCCCTGGATTCCATTCCCTCCCATCATGGCAGCATGGTATGCCCCCCTGGCACTGCCACAACCTTTGTTACCTTTTCCAAATGGCTACCAATCCAAAATACCTCACTTTACTGGAGTTGAATCTACCACTACCTAACAGCATGCAGATAGGATAAATGATGCCTTTGATTACATGGAATTAGAAGAGGAAACCATAAAAATGAGGATTTTTGCACAAAGCTTAGGAGGATAATCCAAGAAATGGTTCAAAAGCTTGACTCCTAACAACATACATGATCTCCCTTCCATTTACCAAACATTCATAAACAAGTGGAAAATCAAGAAAACCCTCTCCAAATCCTTTCAGAGTATACCAACCTTAAGAGAAATGTCGGGGAAAGTGTCCAAGACTATTGCACTAGGTTCAATAGTGTTTACAATTCCCCCTAACC